>CM055904.1:29795931-30520931 GCA_029582155.1 Panopea generosa | reverse complement strand
GATATATCGAAACTAAGTTCAGATAAACGTTAGTTAAAATTAAGATTTGAAAGGATTTTAAAATATTAACTGTTAAGTGGTTTATGCGCTACTTGAATCTGTTTGATGCTATAATATAGTCTTGTACTGTTAGAAATAAGCTTGTATTGATTTCAATGGATAACAAGGGATCTCCAAACAAAAGTGTATTTACAGTTGGTTGTATGTTTAATTATCGTATTTTTTGTAACATAATGTCTTTCTGCTCCGTATACAAAGAACAAATGAAGAGGTGATGATCTGTGTTTTCTATTAATCCACATGTACACAGTGGGCTGTTGATTAAATTTTTAGCGTATAGAAGATAATTAAGAGGACTACAGTATGTTTGTTCTAAGGCGAGTTTGTTGGATCTGTGATAATCTCTTCCCTGCATAATAGTGTTTTGGAGTAATAGGTCGGTTGCTATTGAGTTTATTCTTAAAAACTGTAATTGATTCTGATCTTTTTTTATTTCTATTGATAGTTCATTCCAGTCCCTTGTTGTCGAGGGAAGAAAAGATTTGTAAAAAAGCTGGGCATTACATGGTAATGTACGGTTGTCATTTGAATTCACAGGTTGTACGTAACTGTATTACCGATGTTTGCAGGGACTAGAGCAGTAAGAGGAGATGGTGCAAGGTTGTGAGTCATTTTATAAAATAAGGACAATTTGTTTTTTTTTACGTCTATGTATTAACCATTCCCAGCCAATTTCCTGATAAAGTGTTTGAATTGAGATTAGTATAGTAGTTCCAGTTGCTATTCTAGCTGCTTCTGTTTGAATGGATTCTAGTTCTTGTTCTTCGTATTGGGTACAGTTATCCCAGACTACATCTGCGTATTCCAAGATGGGTCTAATGAATGTTAGATACATTATTTCTAATGATTTTCGATCTAATTGAAACTTAAATTTTCTCATGATATTAATTTTCTTACAAGCCCTTTCTTTAATACTATAAAAATGTTCGTGCCATGTTCCATTTGAAGATAGAGTTAGACCTAAATGTTTATGAGTGTTTACTTCGTTAATGGGTACATTATTCATTATTAGGTTTGGGTGAACAGGTTTGTTAATATTCCTCGAAATAACCATTGATTCGGTTTTCATAGGATTAAAAGTAACTAGCCATCTGTTTGCCCAGTGGTTACACGATTGATCATTGTAGCAGCATTTTCGGGTGTATCTACTAAAATATATAAACTAGTATCATCTGCAAACAATTTAATTTGACAGTTCATTTGGGAGACAATGTCATTAATGTAGATTAAAAATAAAAGAGGTCCGAGCGTTGATCCTTGCGGAACTCCAGCCTCAACTGAGGTAGTGTCTGATATATGGCCAGGAATAACAACACGTTGTTTTCTGTCTTGGAGATAATTTGTAATCCAATTTAATAGAGGACCCGTTATTCCAACTGACTTTAATTTAAGAACAAGTCCTCTATGCCAGACACTATCGAAGGCTTTTGATATATCACAAGACACAGCACGTACTTCCTTTCCTTCGTCTAGGGCCTGGCAAAAAGTATTGTATATGTCTACAAGTTGATTAGTAGTAGAGTCATTGGGGACAAAGCCAGATTGGAGGGGTGTTATAATTTTATTATGGTTAAAAAAATTAAATAAATATTTATGTACTATTCTTTCCATTAGTTTGTCGATAGTTGACAACTATGATATGGGTCGATAGTTCGAAATATCGGATGGTCATTTTTTTTAAAAATAGCACAAACATGGGCCAACTTCCAATCGGAAGGGACTTCGCTTATTTCAAGCGAACGATTAAAAAGGTTAGTCAATGGAACTGTTAATTCAAGTGATAGTTCTTTAAGAATTCTATTATTTATCATATCAGGTCCTGCCGCTTTGCCAAGCTTTAGCTGTTGTAGAGCTGTTCTTACTTCTGCTTGTGAAATTACGATAACACTTAATGTTGGTCGATTTGGATCTATCAATATATCTGGCAGGACTATATTTTTGTCATTAAGTTGTGTTTGTGAAGTGAAATGATTATTTAAGAGATTAGCTTTTTTCAAGACCGTCTGTATATATAGTGTTATTATGTTTAAGTGGGGGTATGCAAGATGGAGTCAATTTGGCTTAATAAATGAATTTAGGAGTTTCCACCAGTCAGAGGTTGATAAGGAACTAGACTTTAACTTTTCAGATAAATTGTTTAATTGTTCCTGCTTGGATTTGCGTATTTTTGTTATTGTTTCGTTTCGAAGTTTTTTATTGTTTGACCAATTCTCAAGTGTGTTGGATATTTTAGCTTTGTCATATAGTTGTTTACGTTTTCGCATAAGTTTATGTATTTCAGATTTCATCCAAGGGGGGTCAGTTGGGCGAATTGTTACAATTTTTCTTGGAATTGAGCTTTCAGCGAGTTTAATTATTGTGTTTGATATATTTTTTGCATATGTGTCAATGTCGTTGTCATAGTGGGAGTTCCAGTCGGTGTTACGCGCTTCTTGTCTTAAACGGTCATAGTCGCCCTGATTATACATCCAAATAGTACGTTTGGAGCAATTTGGTAATGGTTTGCTCATGTTAATATGGCAGAAGATGGGAAAGTGATATCTCATATTTTGATCAAGAAAAGGTTCGCCAACACCGCTAGCAGCAATTGTAGCGAGTTTAGATACAAACAAGAAGTCAATAATAAATGAAGAATATTCTGTAAAATGGATGGGTTCTGTAATTGTTTGCGAAAGGTCAAATCTTTGCATTAGATTAATTAGTTTCCTATTAGTATTTGGTTTAAGAACATCAAGGTTGAAATCTCCCATTATAATAATATCTTGTATTCCTGTATCCACAGCGAGGCCTATAGACTCTTCAATAGTATTTAATGTAGCTTCAGGCGAATTTGGAGGTCTGTAGAACGTACCATAAAGCATATTTTTATTATTAATGTAGACTTCTATCCATAAGCATTCGATATTATTGGGTTCAAGTTCAGTTCTTCTTATTGCGTGTAATGTATCGCTTACGTATACAATAATACCACCATGAGCGTCTAATGGTCTGTCTTTACGAAATGGGACTAAATAATTGTCAAAGAATATATCATCGTTTGACACATTGTCTGTTAACCAGGTCTCGGTAAATGCTAATATATCAAAGTTGAATAATTCTGCATAGAGTAAATCTTTCTTTGGCAGAAAACTCTGGACATTGTAGTGAACTATTGACATATTATGTTGATGAGAAGTATTTTCGTTATTGACTGGCGAATTAAGTGTATGAATTGGGCCTGGATTGGATTCAATATCCCCATGTTGCATTATGATTATAGCTAACCAAGACAATAGTTCAAAATTTGTGAGAGACTTAAGTCCCTTTGTCTTAGATGGAGTAAGGGCGAATGTTCCTATTCTCGCCCTGTACATATTTAAATCAACACACATTATGTAATTCCAAAGTCATAACAATCACAAGAGAAAGGCGACTGCTGAGACAAAACGAACAAAATGACCCAGACATAACAGAGATGAAGAGAGGTAAAGGAATAAAAGCCTGAAAGAAGAAAGGATATAAAAATAATCAAGGCAACTTGAAACGATTTGAGAATCATTCAAGTTGTTAGATGAAGGAAGGTGTTTTTTGATATTCTCATTTCATATATTATATTTTATATATTCGAAATAGGAAGTAAAAAATAGAAAAAAAATATGGAGAAGGCTACCCTTGTCAAATGAAAGTGTGTCTAACTTAGAAACAATAAATCAGTTATAACCTTAGTTACTATAGCATAATATCAACAACAGCAACAAAAACAATTATTATTATCATTATTATTATCATTATTATTATTATTATTATCATTATTATTATCATTATTATTATCATCATCATCATCATCATCATCATCATCATCATCATCATCATCATCATCATCATTATTATTATTATTATTATCATTATTATTATTATTATTATTATTATTATTATTATTATTATTATTATTTTCATTATTATAATCATTAATATTTTTATTATTACATTCATCATCATCATCATCATCATCATCATCATCATCATCATCATCATCATCATTATTATTATTATTATTATTATCATTATTATTATTATTATTATAAGACAGTACACAAAAACTTCGTAGAAGTAAGTGTGAAAGAATTTAGAACATACTCATAGTTGTAAATTAGTTGACGTGATTAATTCAGAAACTGCTACATATCATAAAAACACCTTCCATGAATAAACTTAATGGACATATAAGAAATTTTTTGACGAAGAACAAAATGAAAATTAATATTTTGACATATTGTAAACAGCAAAAAAACCTAATACTGATTTCAAACAAAAAAGTATTCATATCCATATCGCTTCGAAGTGTTCCTCACATAAAACAATCAAGTAAAGTAATTATGATTTTACTATAGATCGAGCTTCCATAGCTAGTACATCCTTCTCATTCGTGCCTTATCTGTGACAAATGTACAATAGTACCTTTGAGAATCTACATAATACATTCATATTTACGCATTATCCGCATGCACGCTAGCTCGTATGCAAGCAGCCATGTACGTATGGACGCACTCACATACATACACACATACGCATACTCGCATGCACGATATCACGTAAGCCACACACACACACACACACACACACACATGAACACATATTATTGAGAGATAATATTGTTACGTGCTCGTGTAACGCGTTTTGTACAAGGTTCGGTCTATGCCATTAGGTAAAAAATCAGACAGGATGTAAATAAAACTGACTCCGTGAATAAATAACTTAAAAGTATGGAACTTAAAAAAGTACTAACTAGGCAGGTTAATGTATAAAAACAATGATCTAAGTGTTACTCTTTTATTTTCATGAGTAAATTAACATGCTGTAATATTTAAAACAATTTCAAAGTAGAAATGATCAATACAGATACATATATATATATTAGTTTTCAATTATATTGCGTCCAGTTGTCTCATACAAATAATCAATAAATTATCAACTTGACTGAGTCTGAATATTATTTAAATTATTGTTACTTTAAAAATATTTAAAGTACCAAAATTACTGCTTAAAAATGTGTAATATATAACTTCACTTTAAAATGGTTACTTAGTTACTTTCTGAATTAAATAAATAAATAAATAATGAACCCTGCTGTATTTATAAATAAAACAAAAAAAATGGCAATGAGTACCTAAGAAAGTGAAAATCGGAGTCCGCTACTAAAGGTGTGCACTCCTTATATACGCACACTGAAACTATTGGTGCGGCGCACCAATAACTATGTGCACTAGAGAGAGCACCAACTATACCGTGCACTTTAACGTTAAAAGCACACCATTTACATTGTGCGCAAACAGCGCACGATCGTAACCAAAGTTAGCGCACCAAGCGCGCCAACTTTATTGTGCGCTCAAACCGCGCGTAACTGATCGATTAAATTTCAAGATTAAAACACTAAATTGAATTAACTTTTATCAAAATTTACTACAAGTCAATAAACAAATATCTATTCAATATGATTCCTACATTTAAATAACAATCTTCACTACTATAAACTTTAACTTTTAATAAATATAAAAGGATTCTGAAGTTCTAAAGTTTACTATGCTTGCTAGTCGCTATGACAACAATTCCCATCATGCAATACTGTCAACATCCAAAATGGCGGATAACAGCATGGTCAAACAATAACAGAGAAGTGTTTACGGATAACACATTTTATCTAGCCATGAAACTAGGTCAACAATGACGCTGTTGAAAGATACAATATTGGGTAAATGATTACTTGACATGAAATGTAAAACAAAACAAAACATTTAAAATAGCGTTACAAGTTAATGCTTTAAATAGATGTCCGATAAATTACAGACTGTCAATATACGGAGCATTACATTTACCCCCTCCTAAAAATGTTACAGCTTCTGCTAACATATAATAAACTTGAGTTACTATTCAAGAAAAAGGTTAACCGAACACTTATATTCAGCAAATATAGGTTTCAACTTTAACACAAAGAAAAAAAAAATTTTTTATATAGTTTCTTAGAGGCTTTAAGACATAATGACTTGATCTTAAATGATTTAACATCTTAAACATTAATTATCTTGAAACTATAACAATTAAATTCGAGATTAACTGGGATCATCTGGTCCATCTACACTTTAGGATTGCGATTCTCCTTTAGAGCCATCCTTCGCCTGTCGTGACTGCCACTGTCCCTCCTCTCCCTGTACCTTTGTCTATTGTCTCGCCACCTCGATTGTTCCTGCCTGTGTTCCTTTTCGTTCCCTTTTCGTTTCTTGGTTTCATTGTCCTGTTCAACAGGGGTGGTCCTTGTCTGTGACGTCGGTCTTGTCCGTGTTTCATCCTGTCGTCTAGTAGGAGATGTTGTATCACATATGGCTTGGCTCATGCTCAAGACTACTGTAGCAAGATCTTTCATTGCCTTCTCTTGCGCCCTGATCGCTGCCGTGTTTTCCTCTACTGCTGTCTGTAGACTTCTCAGCATAACCCTCTGCTGGAGTGCAGCTGCCGAAGATGCTGAGGAGGAAGAGGACGACGATGAGCTACACACCGAAGGGGATCTGGACCGAAGCCTCTTTGTGGGTGCCAGCACAATAGGGACTTACCTAATTGGAGATGCCGCTTCCAATGGGAGGAGGTCTTGGAGGATATCTTCGTTTTCTTCTACCGGCGTAATAGCAATGGGTTGTTCTGTGGCATGTCTTACAGTGGGTGTTCCCGTCAAGACTGGTTGTCCCACCTGTAGACTGGACGATTGTGGCGTTGCAACTGTTTGCCCTATTTGGTGATTAGCCAGATGTGGTAGGTGTGTCTGAAAATCTTGCGTCATGGGCACGGCAGAAGGGATTACACCTAGGAACTGCTGCAATTGAGTTATCAGTGGATTAGCTTGTGGTTGCACCGTGTACATTGGAAAGTTACTATTACAGGTATTGGTTGCTTGGGCATATGGCACTGTAGGCACAACAGGTACAGAAAATTCAGGCAAGGACATCTGTTGGTTCAGTGGTTGAAACGGACTCAGGTTTGAAACATCATATGGTCTTGGAGAAAGTATTGGTGTATTGAGGGGACTGCAGGGTACTGACTGGTTATGTATAAACGCCTGTGGTGAAGTGTGGTGTTGCAATTTACTTTCAGTAGCTGTCTGGAGCCCGTCGGGAAACGTAAGCTTAACCGCCTCAGCCAATGGGTCGGTAATAGTTTTCTGAGCGCCTCGGCTTACCTTGGACCAATGTTGTTGTGACTCCTCTACCGTCAGTGCCACAATGTCCTTATCGCCAATGACATACGGTACTTTATTTGACACAAGCATAGTCGGGGAGTGGTCAACACCTTTCTCAGCCAGGCGTACTTGATGTCTAACAAAGGATGTCACGTGGGCCTCCAACTCCTCCCTCTTGAAACACCGGAACAAGCATAGTGTACACTGGTGGGGCACTTCATCTTCGGCCAGATGCCTTTTCAGGAAATGTCCCATCACCCTGAACCGAGCACCAATAAACGTCTCCCCTTTCTTGTGCAGGCACCGCAGACATTGGTAGGCCCTAGCCCTTCTATCTATCTTAGAGACTGCTGACATTGTGGAAACTGTAAATACACAAATAAAGTTTCTAAGATTCTAACCAAGGGTAATCCGCATATATACCTATATATATATATAAATGGCAGGTAATTATTTCTGTCGTAAGTCTCAGTCAATAAAATGGCAAAATGTTAATACTGTGTGATGCAGGTGTTCTTGAAAACTGATTCCCTCGCTTATATTTTTCTCTCTTCTTGGATTCTCGGATCCTCTACCACATTGTTTCCCTCAGAGGTTCTTCTTAATATCATCATTCTTTAGACTCACAGGTCACTTGTTCCTCTCATCAATCGTTACCAGCTCAGTGCTTCTTCACCTTAAAAGGCAGTTAACTTTCCTCAACGTCTTAGTAGACCCTTACTTCTGTCTAAATCCCCGTTCTTTTGCTTTCTCTATTCCTTGTAAATCTCTATCTCTTCTTAACTAACGTGGCATTCTTGTGCTTTTATTTCATCGAAATATGTCTGGCCTTGTACTTCCCAACAGTATCTGCTTCAACAACCTGTATGCCGCGTATGCTCACATCATCACATCAGGTCTTCAAAAATAACATCTACCCACCCCTTTTGATTCTATTTTGTTGTTAAAATTTTGACATATCACAATAATATACTGCAACATATCAATCCTTATAAACAGTTACATATCAAATAAACATAACAAAGATAAATATAAGTTTCAGCATCCAAATTGTCTTGGTTATGCAAATAACAGGCTTTACACAGGTTTTGCACGGCTGCTGTAATTAACATTTCTTCTTTAGTTGTCCTATCCACTTTGGAGGTTTAACTCCCTCATATAGTTTTAACTTGTTGTGGTGAACAGTTCGCTTCTGACC
The DNA here is from genome assembly GCA_029582155.1 of Panopea generosa. Lineage (NCBI taxonomy): Eukaryota > Metazoa > Mollusca > Bivalvia > Adapedonta > Hiatellidae > Panopea > Panopea generosa. Next base: position 30,512,469 of record CM055904.1, on the reverse strand, counting down.
TTCCTTGTTTAACTGAAGGATGAAGGTAATTTCAGACAGTTTTTCTCTAATCATATAAGGACCGTCATATGTTTTTTCCAACTTAGGTGTGGAACCAACTTTTCTGGTTTCATGAATGCACCAAACTATGTCTCCGGCTTGATATTTTTGGAATGACAGCTTTGCATCATATATCTCCTTACTGCGTTTAACGTTCGTAGCAAGGTGTCTCCTAGCTATCTCGTGCGCTCTTAACATTCGTTCTTTCAGCTCCTCCACGTAATCGCAATACTTAGGTTTTGGCGCTGGCAGAGCCGCGTGGTGACCAAAAACAACATCAGCGGGTAGTCTGATTTCACGTCCTATTGTCAAAAGGTTAGGTGTCAGGTTGGTTGTTTCGTTTGGTGATGCTCTGTATGCACCTGCAATGCAACCAAGATGAAGGTCCCACTCGTCTTGCGCACCAGATAAATACGCTCTCACCATCTTTAGGAGGGTTCTGTTAAACCTTTCGACTTGACCATTGCCACGGGGGTTCCTTGCACTCGATCTTGTTTTCTTTATTTCGAGCATCTGGCACAGATCTTTGAGTACTTTACTTTCAAAAGCAGACCCTTGATCACTGTGTATGACTAGAGGTGCTCCCCAGCGGGCTATGAAATCATTTAAAATCCTTGCCGCGCATTCTTCTGATGTCTGGTTTGGTACTGCCAGAACTTCTGCATATTTTGTAAAGTGGTCGGTAAGTACCAGGATATATCGGTTACCTCTGGCTGTAACAGGAAAAGGACCAGTATAGTCAATAGCCAGTCTGTCCCACGGTGCTCCAGTCATTAGATTTCCCATTGGCGCTCAAGGAGTCTTGTTAGGTTTTTTGTCAGCGCCGCATACTTCGCAACCTTTAATATATATGGATATATCGGCCTTCATGTTGTACCAGTAGTAGTGTTGTGATACCTTTGCTTTCGTTTTCTTAACTCTAAGGTGTCCGGCAGTTACGGAGTCGTGCATTTGAAACATAACATCTCTTTTCAGATCCTTTGGAACTATCAGCTGTAAACTTTCACTGGTTCCATCGGCTCGGCTAAAGCTTTTATACAGTGTGTCACTCCTTATTGTGAGAGCATCCCATATGACCCAATAGTGCCTTGCAACTGGACTCTTGGACACCATTTCAGCACTGGTTGGTTTCTGTTGGTCTTTGACTGCATTCATTATGTAGCCTATGTTAGGATCATTCATTTGGAATGTAGCTATGTTTTCCGGCAGGATTCCACCAAGCCAACTTACTTGCCTTCTTGGTCGCATAGCGCAGTCAGTATCTTCCTTTGATGTACCTGGGTTCGATACCAGCTGTACAACTCTTACTGAGTCAGTGACATTTTCGTTATTGCTGCTTTTACTAGACACAGACTCTTTATTGTTCGACCCAAGTGAACCCCTAAATTCAAGAATCATGTCATTAGCCCTCTTAATGCACTTTTTACATGGTCCACATTTGAGTGGTTCACTCATGTCCACACAGCTACAAGAGCATTCTCTGGGATTCACACATCTGGATAGAGCGTCACAGTGGCCTTGTTTCTTTCCAGGTCGATATTCAATTACAAAATCATATTGAGCCAATATATCGATCCATCTCGCAATCTTGCCACTAGGCTCTTTCAAACTAAATAGCCAAACTAGGGCTTGGTGATCAGTTCTTACTATAAACTTCCGTCCTAGTAGATACTGCCTAAAATACTGTATAAAGAACACGACTGCCAGTAATTCTTTTTCTGTAATACAATAGTTTCTTTCTGCTTTACTAAGTGCTCGGCTCGCGTACCCTATGACTCGTTCCCTTTTTTCTTGCATTTGCGCTAGCACACCACCTATTCAAACTCCTGATGCATCTATGTCTAGATAAAAGGACCAGCTTCGATTGTTGGGTAACCCATTACATCCGGGCTAATTAAAGCTTTCTTTATGCTTAAAAAGGCCTGCTCGCACCATTGGTCCCAAATAAATTCTTTACCCTTCTTTGTAAGTTCAATCAATGGCCTTGCCATTTTGGCGAAATCCTTTATAAATCGTCTATAATATGAACCAGTTGCTACAAACTGTTTTACTTGCATCGCATTAAGTGGTACTGGCCATTGGACAATTTTTGCAACATTGCTCGGGTCGGGACTTACTCCTTTTGCCGACACCACATGACCAAGAAATAACACTTCTGTTTGAAGCAGATTACATTTTTCGGGTTTTAGTTTTAAACCTGCTACCTGTAGTCTACCCAGAACTTCATCTACCCTCTGAATATGCTGTGAAAAATCTGCTCCATAGACAATAATGTCATCTATGTACACTAGGCATGTTGTCCACTGTAGACCTTCTAGTGCCAGCTCCATCGTTCTTTGAAACGTGCTAGCCGCGTTGTTCAAGCCAAATGGCATTCTTGTCATTTCAAAGTGCCCATATTTACAGCAAAATGTACTCTTCGGTATATCCTCCTTTTTTAGGGGGATCTGAAAATAACCACTTGTTAAATCAAAGCTGCTGAACAAACTAAACCCAGCAACCGCGTCGAGACAATCTTGCACTCGAGGCAGTGGGAAACCATCTGGTTTTACAAGATTGTTGACTTTTCTGTAGTCTACACATGGCCTTATCGCACCTGATTTTTTTTTAACCAGTACTATTGGACTTGCCCAGGGTGATGAACTTTTTTGAATAACACCTCTTTTGAGAAGGTCCTCTATGGCATTTTTCTCATCTTCGGCATGTGCTAGTGGTACTCGCCTTGGTCTCTGCTTAATGGGATAAGCATTCCCTGTGTTGATTTGGTGCTCAGCTAGGTTTGTAAGTCCTAGGTCCCATTCATCTTTAGAGAAACTATCTTGGTACTTCACTAAGATCCCCGCTATTACTTGCTGTTCATACTCAGACTTCCCTTCAGCTGATCTCTTAAACATCTCTGTCAAGTGGTCGGGTACCTCGTCAAATTTATCTCCAAAAATTTTACCTGTTGAAATGTCGGGTATTTTATTCTTTACCTCAACTCTTCTTACTCTACATAGATTGTCACTCTCCCCGATGTTCTCCTCTGCCGTCACTACGCTAACCAGCCTTTCTACTTTCTCAGCTTTACCGATTTCAGCGTCTTGCCTCAAAATGACATCTGATGAGAAAGGGTTTAGAATCCTAACTTTGCACGTAGTTGCCGCATTAATGTCTACTAAAGTTGAAGCCATCATAAGGTGGTACCTTTCTTGAAAACTTTCTGTTGGTTCTACAAGATAACCCTCATCCTTACTGTCGTCGTCTTCTTCTACCCTTTCCACATATACATCAACCAAGGCCTCCGATTGACCGGGTACATTTATATCATCTGCCACAACCAACCGTATCGTCTTCCTACTCCTGCCCACTTGAAAACATGGTATGTCTACTCCGTCGAGGACTATCTTATTCCTACTTAACAAGATATCTGCTGGCCCCCTTTCACTCCCATTTAGAACATCATATCCTAATAGAACATCATCTTCTATATCTGCTACCATAGCATCTACGATGATCTCTAAAGGACCCAACCTAAAAGTGAACTTGGCCTTCCCTCGCTCTTTAATAGGTGCTCCACTCGCACCTCTTAGACATGTCGATCTTTCCAGTGGCGGACGCTTGTGAGGGTTTAGCCTTTCATAAACCCGTGTTGATATGACAGTACGTGATGCGCCAGTATCAGCTGTAAACAGCAATGGCTCCCCATTCACTGCCCCATGAATATAAACCCCGTCACATAAACGCCTATTTTTCTCTGGCAGCACCTGGTCTTGCACTTTTTTATGTATATCGGCTTCCGGTGTCACACCAGAAGTTGTCACCTGGCCCCTACGCTGCTCTACTGGGACCCCCCTCTAGCCGCGAGAGTTGGTCCTTTGAAGTTTAAAGGTTTGTGGTTATCGTTGGCATTAGTCTCCCTGGTTCTGTCTTGTCGTTTGTACCTTTCCTTGTTGGTACTATAATTCTGGCCATCTGGACAGTCCCGTGCAAAATGCCCTTGTTTTTGACAGTTATAGCATACTATGTCCTGGTTTCTGCGACCTCGACTTGGGTTTTTATTCAGATTTGTCTTTTCCAGGGTTTCGAGTCTACCTAATATTTGCAAGAGTAATTTTTCTTGAGACTTGTCTACATCTGATTCATGTACAGGATCTTGATTGCTAGACCCCTCCTCATTTTGTGGTTGTTTTGAAATCGGAATTCTGTTTGCCCTAGCATTGATTTCAACATCAGATATTTCGTCACCTGCCAAAGTTCTACGGTTGCTTCTATTCTTAGGGTCATTGCGGTAACTGTTCTTTGTTTGGACCAAGTTTACAACATGAAATACTGCATCATCTATTGTTTCAGGTTCCTTATGATATTCGACTTCAAACCTTGCCTCATCGTCTCTTAACCCATCCAGAAATCGCCTTACTAGGTCTTCACCACGTGTTCGTCTGTCCCTGTATCCATGCGCTTTGTCATATAGCATTTTGAGATCAGCCGCATACTCCTCTGCTGTCTCTCCATGTTTCTGGTTCCTTCTGCTAAACTTTGCCGCAAAAGACCTGGCTGTTTCTACCATCCTAAATCGATTATGCATTTCCTTGGTAAACTCACGGTAGTCCCTAAGTATACCTGGCGGAAGCTGCACAAAAGCAAACTGACCCGCTGGACCCTCCAGCCTTGGCAGTATCTGGTCTAACTTGTCATTCTCAGTCCAGCCAAAACGTTGTGCAATCGCCTCAAATCGTGCTATCCAGACTTGCCAATCCTCTTTCCCAGAGAATGTCGGTATCTTGACGTTGTCGGCAGCACGTGATCTCGTGCGAGGAGGTTGATACCTTGCATTAAGAGTGCCTTGCATATTCCCTGGTATCTGTAGGTGTGCTTGATTGCTAAAGCTACCCCTCTGGCTAGCTGTAGGAGATACTATAGGGTCGTAACTGGTCATGTGTGTCACGTGCTGACCACATGCTTCTTGTCGGCAAGTGTGACTGTTTGCCGTATGGCTGGTCACAACGGTACTCTGTATTGTTGTTTGACTGGTTCACATGTCGCGGTTCAGTAATAATTGTATTTTGCAAAAGCCGTTCATGATGGCTTTGTTTCATTGCGTTCAATTCTAGAACAACATCCTTCAGTACCCCTGTCAGATCCCGTAATAATAGGCCTGTCTGGTTGTCACTAGGTTGATGACTAGAGTTAGCCTCCATCTCTTCATGGTTTACAGGGCTCGAAACTACTGGCTCTAAATCGATGTCGTTGGGCACTGTGTTTGACGGCAATATTTCCCTTTCATCTTATACACATCCTACATTAAAAAATACTTCTCCGTCACTGTAATCTTCTTCTTCCATGGTAGCGTCTCAGAATGGTGAGAAGACAAATCTTAAAGTGTAGGTACGAATCTCTGGATCTTTAAAGTAAAAGATCCCACCGCTGCCACCATAAATGTTACGTGCTCGTGTAACGTGTTTTGTACAAGGTTCGGTCTATGCCATTAGGTAAAAAATCAGACAGGATGTAAATAAAACTGACTCCGTGAATAAATAACTTAAAAGTATGGAACTTAAAAAAGTACTAACTAGGCAGGTTAAAGTATAAAAACAATGATCTAAGTGTTACTCTTTTATTTTCATGAGTAAATTAACAGGCTGTAATATTTAAAACAATTTCAAAGTAGAAATGATCAATACAGATACATATATATATATTAGTTTTCAATTATATTGCGTCCAGTTGTCTCATACAAATAATCAATAAATTATCAACTTGACTGAGTCTGAATATTATTTAAATTATTGGTACTTTAAAAATATTTAAAGTACCAAAATTACTGCTTAAAAATGTGTAATATATAACTTCACTTTAAAATGGTTACTTAGTTACTTTCTGAATTAAATAAATAAATAAATAATGAACCCTGCTGTATTTATAAATAAAACAAAAAAAATGGCAATGAGTACCTAAGAAAGTGAAAATCGGAGTCCGCTACTAAAGGTGTGCACTCCTTATATACGCACACTGAAACTATTGGTGCGGCGCACCAATAACTATGTGCACTAGAGAGAGCACCAACTATACCGTGCACTTTAACGTTAAAAGCACACCATTTACATTGTGCGCAAAAACAGCGCACGATCGTAACCAAAGTTAGCGCACCAAGCGCACCAACTTTATTGTGCGCTCAAACCGCGCGTAACTGATCGATTAAATTTCAAGATTAAAACACTAAATTGAATTAACTTTTATCAAAATTTACTACAAGTCAATAAACAAATAACTATTCGATATGATTCTTACATTTAAATAACAATCTTCACTGCTATAAACTTTAACTTTTAATAAATATAAAAGGATTCTGAAGTTCTAAAGTTTACTATGCTTGCTAGTCGCTATGACAACAATTCCCATCATGCAATACTGTCAACATCCAAAATGGCGGATAACAGCATGGTCAAACAATAACAGAGAAGTGTTTACGGATAACACATTTTATCTAGCCATGAAACTAGTTCAACAATGACGCTGTTGAAAGATACAATATTGGGTAAATGCTTACTTGACATGAAATGTAAAACAAAACAAAACATTTAAAATACCGTTACAAGTTAATGCTTTAAATAGATGTCCGATAAATTACAGACTGTCAATATACGGAGCATTACAATATATTTACATACATATGAAAAAGCAACACAGTCTGTAGCTGGTAATATTGTACAAACAATAGGAATTGAGGAATACAACATATATATACTGTTCCAAAAGAAAAACAAATATAGAAAAAAAAAATAAATATACAGGCTAAATGCCGAAACGGCTGCTGATTTGTAGGTAAACACCTGTAGGGTTATTTAGAATACTCAGCAGTGGATCAGCAACTAAGACTGGTGGCGGTTGTGATCAATATAGTTCAGTAACAATATTATATAGCCGAGATTACATAGTGTGGTTTGTCACGCATAAACAGGGTTCCACCTAGACAGTTTTATCTATACCATAAATATTAAAATCACATGTTTCTATAATATTTTTACATGTTTTAATATGTTTAAAATCGGACACGTTTCATAGCATGAGAGTCTTCCTTTGTAGGTGCAGTTTAGTGCGGCTATGCTGCACATGTGATGTAGTTAGCTGTTACTGTTACTAAAACCACGGATATACTATTCGTGTCCAGGTCCATGGTTTCGGTTACAATTTACCATACTCAAGGCAGATATATGCCTATACACGTTATACACTGTATAAAACACCTTAATTATCTCATCTAACGGTATCGTATAAATAGTTACATAATATCATCGTAATATGGATCTTAATAACTGCTGTAAGAATTCTGTAAGTGGAGGTATGGTGACTTCAGGCGTGCCACAACATATGAACTCGCATAAAATAAGAATGCAATATTAATATCAGAAAATCATTTTAAATAAACACGAATGTGAGTCCATGTATCGGCGGGCAGAAATGTATTATAAGCTACTGTATGGAAAGCTGTCTGAGACATGTTGACTATATCGTATCTATACATCATGCATACATATACAGGTTATTATTAAGATTTTAATCAGTTCATTTTAGAAAACACATGGTTTGAAGGATCACTTGGGTCACTTTGGAAACACTGCACCGCGGTCTATGATCTTTTATATGTATCCATCTAGGTCCCTTAGTCCCCGTATTCTTGATATTCTGTCATTTTTGTCTTTCACAAGAACGTTTCCGTCGTGGGTCCATGTCTTCGTGATTGAGCTATTTGCGTTTTTCACATGCTGTCGACATTCAAATGCTATAGATTTTCTGAATTTGGTCAGGTCTTCATTCAAGTAGATGTTAATGTTTTTTTCGCGTAGTGTCTTCCTGCCCTTAATAAACGCAGTTCGCGATTTGTATGAGGTGAATTTCACGATGATTTCGCGAGACTTGTTTGCTGAGGAGTCAGGCTTTCCAATCCTATGGGATCGATCGATCTCTGAAGAGTTTAGGGTGACACCTGCTTGTTCTGCAACTTTCAACCCGATTTTGTCCGTGTCTTCACAAGCACTCTCTTTAAAGTTGCTGATTCGTATACAATTCCTTCTACTGTACTGTTGAAGGTCATCCTGATTGTCCTGAAGTTCATTAATCTGACGTCTTAATATGTCATTTTCATTTCGTAGGACACGAACTTCATCTGCCACTTTTGCAGTTTTTTTCTTGTACCTTAGAAGTCACTAGCAAGTCTATTTCGTCATGCAGAAGATCCTTCATTTTCATTGCGATTCTGGTAATTTCGCTATCAGAAAGAGGCGCATACTGAGCTATTTGGATGGTCAGTGTTTGGTGCGGATTATGACTCTGATGAACTAGCAGACTCTGACTGGCGGCAGAGGCGGTCGATGTATTGTCTATCATTTTAACTTCTAAAGATCCTCCCTCTAGACTACATTCAAACTCGCTGGAATCACTGTTTATTACAGACAGTTGGGAGTCCTGTTCAGTCTAGTGGAATTTCTTTTCCAAATATTCTAAATGTACGTCTGGCGAATTTTTTTCGTTTCGTTTGTTTGGATGCCTGTTTGAGTGCTATGTTTGCAGGTTGGTCCGGTGTACCTAGTACTGGTGCAACTGGTTTTGATTTTTGATTTTTATTTTTAGTTCCTCGAACCAATCTTCATTGTCATTTTTTTATATTTTACGGTATTTTTTTTTTGTTAGGCGGACTGTCAACTGTTTTCACCCCTCAAAATAACAATTTGTAGCAGTCAGAAAATTCAAAACTTCAGAAATTACACGGGGTATACTGTTTATAAAAACTCACATACTGTCCATATATCCACAAACTCCTTGAAAATGAAACAATATATATTTTACTTTCAGCTTTGTTTACAAATAACCTTCACTAAACGGAAACGGTGATCTTAGTTTTAATTAAATAATAGATGTAAACAAGCTTATGATAACCTTTCTCATGACAAGTATTATTATATGCATGCATCTATGCCTTAGTTTTAATTAAATACTAGATGTAAACAAGCTTATGATAACCTTTCTCATGACAAGTATTATTATATGCATGCATCTATGCCTTAGTTTTAATTAAATACTTGATATAAACAAGTTTATGATAACCTTTCTCATGACAAGTATTATTATATGCATGCATCTATGCCTTAGTTTTATTTTAATACTAGATGTAAACAAGCTTATGATAAGCTTTCTCTTGACAAGAATTATTATATGCATGCATCTATGCCTTAGTTTTATTTTAATACTAGATGTAAACAAGCTTATGATAACCTTTCTCATGACAAGTATTATTATATGCATGCATCTATGCCTTAGTTTTATTTTAATACTAGATGTAAACAAGCTTATGATAAGCTTTCTCTTGACAAGAATTATTATATGCATGCATCTATGCCTTAGTTTTATTTTAATACTAGATGTAAACAAGCTTATGATAAGCTTTCTCATGACAAGTATTATTATATGCATGCATCTATGCCTTAGTTTTAATTAAATACTTGATGTAAACAAGCTTATGATAACCTTTCTCATGACAAGTATTATTATATGTATGCATCTATACCTTAGTTTTAATTAAATACTAGATGTAAACAAGCTTATGATAACCTTTCTCATGACAAGTATTATTATATGTATGCATCTATGCCTTAGTTTTAATTAAATACTAGATGTAAACAAGCTTATGATAACCTTTCTCATGACAAGTATTATTATATGCATGCATCTATGCCTTAGTTTTAATTAAATACTTGATGTAAACAAGCTTATGATAACCTTTCTCATGACAAGTATTATTATATGCATGCATCTATGCCTTAGTTTTAATTAAATACTTGATGTAAACAAGCTTATGATAACCTTTCTCATGACAAGTATTATTATATGCATGCATCTATGCCATAGTTTTATTTAAATACTAGATGTAAACAAGCTTATGATAATCTTTCTCATGACAAGTATTATTATATGCATGCATCTATGCCTTAGTTTTAATTAAATACTAGATGTGAACAAGCTTATGATAACATTTCTCATTACAAGTATTATTATATGCATGCATCTATGCCTTAGTTTTATTTTAATACTAGATGTAAACAAGGTTATGATAACCTTTCTCATGAAAGGTATTATTATATGCATGCATCTATGCCTTAGTTTTAATTAAATACTAGATATAAACAAGCTTATGATAACCTTTCTCATGACAAGTATTATTATATGCATGCATCTATGCCTTAGTTTTATTTAAATACTAGATGTAAACAAGCTTATGATAACCTTTCTCATGACAAGTATTATTATATGCATGCATCTATGCCTTAGTTTTAATTAAATACTAGATGTAAACAAGCTTATGATCACCTTTCTCATGACAAGTATTATTATATGCATGCATCTATGCCTTAGTTTTAATTAAATACTAGATGTAAACAAGCTTATGATAACCTTTCTCATGACAAGTATTATTATATGTATGCATCTATGCCTTAGTTTTAATTATATACTAGATATAAACAAGCTTATGATAACCTTTCTCACGACAAGTATTATTATATGTATGCATCTATGCCTTAGTTTTAATTAAATACTAGATATAAACAAGCTTATGATAACCTTTCTCATGACAAGTATTATTATATGCATGCATCTATGCCTTAGTTTTATTAAATACTAGATATAAACAAGTTTAAAGATTTGTTTCGCATTTCTTGTAAAATCTACATTTTTCGCCAAAATTTCAAGGACGGATATGTTTGTTGAGAAGGTAATGACAAAATTATATACGGTAACATGTATATTTTATTTCTGATATTGCATAAACATACATTCAATTTAAATAATGGAACGTTTTATAAATTTTATCGATAGAAAAAAAAATACTCAAATTAAAGAAATCGTCTTTAAGTGATTTATTATAAGAATGTATACTTGTTTTTCATATAGGCCATATTTGTTTTCTACACTAGGAACAAAACTTTAATTCTTTAAGTGTTTTGTTATATATACCTGTTTTGAGACGACACTTTGTTAATTGATATGAAGTTTTGAAGAGTCAATTTATAGATCAATGTCTCATAATGTATTTATAACAATGACATAAATATGTTAACTATAGTCGTGTTTGAGAATAACTATATTTTGTATGTAACAAGGAAAAATGCAAATACACGAAACTATTATTTAACGTCACGTGTGGTTAACTTCTTCTTAACAGCCGAGTTTTTCCCCACTCGAGTAAACTATACTGGAGCAAGGTATAACACACTGCTATAGAGCTCTAGTAGCCTGTTTCATTTGCTTCTTCACAAAACTTCGGTAGCGAGAAGACGTCTTCTGGTCGTTTCATATGACCGTCTTTTGGACGCAGAAGCTCTTCTGCCTGTTTTGGTGGCACAGTAGAATAGGGAATTCGGAATAAGGAGTATTCCGTATGAAAAGTGCAAAATGATGGCAGACAATGATGAAATTTATAGTTGAATAAGGAAATATATAATGTTGTATTAATATATTTGCTAAAGTTTACAAAAGTGATGTTTTTAGTGTTTTATGTAAAATTATACGCTGATGATTTGAAAAGCGCTGTTAGACAACAATCCATCCCAGCCTAATGACAGCTCCACCAAAAGGTATGATTTAATCCGACTATGACTAATGTTTGTTTGTTGTCAGAATCTTTAAAGTCGTCAATATTGCCTTCTAAAAGCAAAGTAACAGCGACCTGTTTTTGTAGTTATCTCCAAAAGAAACAACACTTCTGGAAGAGGAAGAAACAAATGCACTCCTCTTTGCTTTCGATTAGATATCGGTATCATAAATACTTTTCTTTGTAAAGGTTCATGAAACAGGCTATAATATAATACCATAAGTAGTACTTCGAATAACAATTGGCCATTTATATTCATGCGCAAGTCCGTATAAGAAATATTACATGTTCTGGATCTTGATAGCTCTTCGTGTAAATATTTCTCATCTTTTAAAAGTGAGTTGTTCATTTTCCACTACGATGACCCGTTAATGGATTTACCCAAATCAAATGATAAATGATAAGACTATGATCTATTCAAATGTTGGTCCCGCCAACACTCTATTAAGTTAAACGATTTGAAAGCACCATCTCTAGCTTTCAGATAAATATACGTCTGGACCATCTTTAAATGGCACAACCAGTGGGGATATAAATTTTTCAGTTATCCTTTTTAATAATAGGTTTGAATTTTAAATCCATGCAGTAGAACCTGACAAACATGGAAATAATTTAATCTTTACAAACTACAATTTCCAACAAAAAAATTACACATAATGGTATATATGATCCAAAAAGGGATGGCCAAATTAAATTTAAAAGTATGTGCGATAAACTATGGATTACATAGAGAATAACGTTCAGTTACATAAAACAATGCATACCTAAAGGAAATAAAGTTAAACAGCTTTTTTTTAAAAAATGGCACCCAACATCACTTTTTAATGTAACATATAAACTAGCATCAGCAGCTATTGCACATCTGTTATAAATGAAGACCAGGTAGGCTTTTTATCAGGAAGACACATAGGTGAATACATCATGCTATTATATTATATAATATTTTACTTAAATAAACAGTATAAACCAGGATCAATTCTATTACTATTGATTTTGTTAAAGCGTTTGACTCTTAAGCCATGGTCACATTTACGGTCATGCTCGTAATTGACCGTAGTTCGCTTCAAACGTAGTCCACTGTAGTGTAACTACGGTCAACTACGTTGAAATAGGTTCGAAGTAGGTTCAAAATTGGCAAAAAGAGAAAATGCAGGTCTTCAACAGGGTTCAACACCTTCAGGTTGTCGTGAAGGGTGACGCACGATCTCACAACGAGGGTTGCAGTATCCACACGGACCTTGAGGGTGGAGAAGAGACAGCGGAAGCGGTTTGCAAGTATGCCAAAGGCATTCTTCACCACACGACGTGCTCTTGACAGCCGGTAGTTTAAGACCTGCTGGCCATCGTCCATACCGCGTCGACGAAAGGGTTTCATCAGCCAGGTCCTCATGGCGAATGCATCATCCCCTACGATATAGTAGGGGGTGTTTACATCATCCTCTGGTAGCTGTTCTGCATCTGGGACACCCAGGACACCATCCTGCAGAGCTTGGCGAAAGTCACAATGGTTCCAGATCTGGCCATCCGAACTAGAGCCGACGTCTCCAATTTGTGTCCACAGGAAGCGGTACTGAGCATCCACCAAGGCCATGAGTACAATGTAGTCAGCTTTAGCGCAGGAGAGATGGGACACCTGGAAGTGGTGGTCTGTTTGGTGATCCTCCCCTCAATCCTGACCAGGATATCAAGGAATGTGGCCACATCTACGCAGAAATTGCTGGAAAACCTGGGGGTCCTCCACTTGAAACTCTGCCATCAGAACCTCATACTGGCCGTGGACGGGTCTACGCAGCAGCCAGTCCCTCGTCCACCATCTCTTTTGTCTTCTACTCTCCCTCCTTTCCTGTTCCCCCAGGTCCTCTTATTCAACAAGGTTTCTTGCCAGACCCGCAAGTTCCATGTTAACCTGACCCAAGAACTTCGCAATCGTGACTCTGTCACCCATTGTGTACGTATGCAGTTAAAAGAGTAATTGAATTCTCAAACAAGATGTGTGTAATCCCAGAAATGTAAGCGACAGATTTCTTATTAGTTGACCCTTACGGTTTTTGCTACGGTCAACTACGGTAAACACTACGGTGAAGTAGGGTCAATTACGGTTAACTAAGGTCAGCTATGTTCAAACTACGGTCACAGTAGGGTCTTGGCATCGCAGTTGACCATAAACAAGTTTTGAACATGTTGAAAAATTATGTGCTAACTACGGGCAAATCATCAGTTCGAACTACGTTTATTACTACGTTGAACTACGGTTTACTACGTGTAACTACGTTCAACTACGTTTAATACGTTCAACTACGGTCCACTACGGTCATTCCTCACTATGGTCAACTACGTAAGATGTGACCACGGCTTTAAGCAGGTCGCTTATTTTTAAGTTCTCAATTTTTAACTTTGACCCTTCAATAATGTAAAATGAATAAAGGTATTGTATAGTAATACAGAATCATGTATTGTGGTGAATGGACACCTATCAGAATGGTTATATTTAAACAGAGGTTGTAGACAAGGAGACCCACAATCTCTTTATATATTCCTTTTATGTGGGAAAATCCTTGATGTTCTGATCAGAAATATCCCAGACATTAAAGGTATGAATATTGGTTAAAACACATTTTTATTTCACAATATACAGATGACTCCTCACTTGTTTTGGATGGTACATGGAAATCATTGTAAAATACTCTTAAAATCTTCTATACATTCTATGTAGAAATCTCCGGCCTTAAAATGAATATTGAAAAAACTGAGACGGTGTGGCTAGGATCAAGAATAAACTGCCAGAAAAAAAATATGAGCAATGGCATCTTTCTTGTGTAAATGAATTTACAGTTTAACATTCTCTTTAAATTTAGAAAGGATAAATATCAATTAAAAAATTCAAGACATTAAAAAAACACTAAATATGGCACTGCCCAATCCTATCAAAGAACTAAACACATTATCATTTAAAATGCAGTTATATACCAGTAATATAAAGAAGGTGACCTAAAAATGTTTGACATTGATGTTTTCTTTAAGCTCTTTGAAATTGACATGGATAAGACATTTGTTTCAGTTGAACAAACAATATTTAACTTTTCTTAACACAATGTACACTTATATGATATTTTCTTCTTCTTTTGAAGCTGTTTTCATTTTTCGATTTTTCAATAGAATAGATAAACATATTTACACAAAAAAATCAATAAATATCGTAGCTAGAAATTGGAATAACTTCCAGTCCACACCTTTATGGTATATTAAGGTCGGAGGATCTAATACTTTACTAAATCTTCGGTTTACAAAAGTATATATGTTTTAAAAATGACATAATGAATACGATCTTTTTTCATTTTCAGAAAATTCACTGAAAAAAATGGTGTTAACGCTAACTTTATTGAATTTGAATGATTCATAGTATCAGTCAGACACTACTTAGATAAACTATCTTTTCAATATTTATAAGTCATATGCCTTATCACTTTAATACTACAGTTCTAAAAAATGAAAAGGGTTGTAGAGAAACTGTTGAATAACAATTATATTCCAACTTCTAAAACAAAATGAGAGAAAGATTTAAATGAAGTATTATGCTATCAGCTTCAACATCACTAACGACACAAATCTACGATGGTTCCAATTTATATTTGATCACAGAAGTTTTGGAATAGACACATTGCTTAAAAATGAAGATTAAAAAGTTATACGTAGGCTCATATTGTAAAAGAGAAACCGAAACTATTAAATATATTAATTGATTGATTGATTGCATAATTTTTAGTAACTCAACAATTATTTAATTTTTTTTAAATTATCTGAATGAAAAGTACAATACTACAAATACTTCAGCGAAAATTTATTGTTATATATCAACCCAGAAAAAAACAAGCGACAATACACGGAAGTACTGTCTCCACAAAATGTAAAATTGAAGCAATCCTGGAGGGCATCTTTTGTCATACATTATATATATCAGCCAGTACTGTTTTATTTCTAAATAAAAGAACAGAACAATTGTTAAATAGTGAATAGTATAACCTACACTTGATTCATGAACAGTATAACTTACACTTGATTCATGAATATTATAACCTACACTTGATTCATGGATAGTATAACTTACACTTGATTCATGGATAGTAAAACTACACTTGATTCATGGATAGTAAAACTACACTTGATTCATGAATAGTAAAACTACACTTGATTCATGGATAGTAAAACTACACTTGATTCATGGATAGTATAACTTACACTTGATTCATGGATAGTATGACCTTCACTTGATTCATGAATAGTAAAACTACACTTGATTCATGGATAGTATGACCTACACTTGATTCTTGAATAGAATAACTTACACTTGATTCATGGATAGTATAACCTACACTTGACTCTTGAATAGAATAACTTACACTTGTTTAATGAATAGTATAACCTACACTTGATTCATGAATAGTATAACCTACACTTGATTCATGAAAAGTATAACCTACACTTGATTCATGAAAAGTATAACCTACACTTGATTCATGAATAGTATAACATACACTTGATTCATGAATAGTATAACTTACACTTGTTTCATGAAAAGTACAACTTACACTTGATTCGTGAAAAGTATAACCCACACTTGATTCATTAATAGTATAACTTACACTTGATTCATTAAAAGTATAGCTTATACTTGATTCATTAATAGTATAACCTACACTTGATTCATGAATAGTATAACCTACACTTGATTCATTAATAGTATAACTTACACTTGATTCATTAATAGTATAACTTACACTTGATACATTAATAGTATAACTTACACTTGATTCATTAAAAGTATAACCTACACTTCATTCATGAATAGTATAACCTTTACTTGATTCATGAACAATATAACTTACACTTGATTCGTGAAAAATACAACCTACACTTGATTCATGAAAAGTATAACCTACACTTGATTCATGGATAGAAGTATAACCTACATTTGATTCATGAATAGTATAACCTACATTCGATTCATGAAGAGTATAACCTACATTTGATTCATGAAGAGTATAACCTAAACTTAATTCGTGAATAGTATAACATACATTTGATTCGTTAAAAGTATAACCTACACTTGATTCATGAATAGTAGTATAACCAACACTTGATTGATAAAAGTATAATTTACACTTGATTCATGAAAAGTATAACCTACAATTGATTCATGAATAGTATAACTTTCACTTGATTCATGAAAAGTATAACCTACACTTGATTCATTAAAAGTATAACCTACACTTGATTCATGAATAGTATAACCTACACTTAATTCATGAATAGTAGTATAACTTGCACTTAATTCATGAAGAGTACACTTGATTCAAGAAAAGTATAATTTACACTTGATTCATGAACATTATGACCTACACTTGATTCATGAAAATTATAACTTACACATGATTCTTGACTAGTATAACCTACACTTGATTCATGAACATTATGACCTACACTTGATACATGAAAATTACAACCTTCACTTGATTCTTGACTAGTATAACCTACACTTGATTCATGAAAATTATAATCTACACTTGATTCTTGACTAGTATAACCTACACTTGATTCTGAATAGTATAACTGACACTTGATTCATGAATTGTATAACCTACAATTGATTCGTGTAAGGTATAACTTACATTTGATTCTTGAAAGGTATATCTTACACTTGATTCATGAATAGTATAACTTACACTTTATTTATGAATAGTATAACCTAGACTTGATTAATAGATCAAAACGTTATAATTATAAGGGACTCTTTTAAATTATAACTATTTGCTTGAAAAAAGTGTTTGCACATTTATACTCATAACTATGTTTCTTTCAACACAGAGTTTTCTTCATTATATTTTTTTTTTTTGATATTTTAATTTTTCAAAATGAACAACAACCAAATATCCTTTACACTACACATATGTTTTCTTAAATACACATATATGTTTATATGTTGTGAATTTAATTGTGGCCATAATGATGAATAACACTTTTTAAATTACATACAAAAGTGTTATTAAAAATACTGCCATACCTCTAGAATGAATGGTAATGTTTCTAAATATGTTAATACAAAACAAAGATGAACAGTTTCTAGAATGTACCATTCATATTATTTTTTAATGTAAAAATTAAATTTGTTGGAAACAAACCCTTTTATTCTGAAAACTTTTGTTTTGGAAGTATTTTCTTTAGATTTCCAGGTATAACAATACTTAATCAACATGTTTAAATAATGTAGCCAGATATAAGCCGTCTTTGCAAATAATTCAATATTATCCCCATATAATTACAAAAACATCTTAAATCATGATTATGTTAGTCTGATATTGTTATGATGTGGAATAATTATACCATATATGTTAGTCCGATATTGTTATGGATGTGGAATAATTATACCATATATGTTAGTCTGATGTTGTTATGGATGTGGAATAATTATACCATATATGTTAGTCTGATGTTGTTATGGATGTGGAATAATTATACCAGATATGTTAGTCTGATGTTGTTATGGATGTGGAATAATTATATCAGATATGTTAGTCTGATGTTGTTATGGATGTGGATTAATTATACCAGATATGTTAATCTGATATTGTTATGGATGTGGAGTAATTATACTAGATATGTCAGTTTGATGTTGTTATGGATATGGACTAATTATACCATATATGTTAGTCTGATGTTGTTATGGATGTGGAATAATTATACAAGATATGTTAGTCTGATATTGTTATGGATGTGGAATAATTATACCAGATATGTTAGTCTGATATTGTTATGGATGTGGTATAATTATACCAGATATGTTAGGTTGATATTGTTATGGATGTGGAATAATTATACCAGATAAGTTAGTCTGATATTGTTATGGATTTGAACTAATTATATCAGATATGTTAGTCTGATATTGTTATGGTTGTGGAATAATTATACCGGATATGTTAGTCTGATGTTGTTATGGATGTGGAATAATTATACCAGATATATAAGTCTGATGTTGTTAAGGATGTGGAATAATTATACCAGATATGTAAGTCTAATGTTGTTATGGAGGTGGAATAATTATACCATATATGTCAGTCTGATGTTGTTATGGATGTGGAATAATTATACCAAATATGTTCGATTGATATTGTTATGGATGTGGACTAATTATACCATATATGTTAGTCTGATATTGTTATGGATGTGGAATAATTATACCAGATATGTTAGTCTGATGTTGTTATGGATGTGGAATAATTATACCAGATATGTTAGTCTGATGTTGTTATGGATGTGGAACAATTATACAAGATATGTTAGTTTGATACTGTTAGTGACGTGGAATAATTATACCAGATATGTTAGTCTGATGTTGTTATGGATGTGGAATAATTATACCAGATATGTTAGTCTGATATTGTTATGGATGTGGAATAATTATACCAGATATGTTAGCCTGATGTTGTTATGGATGTGGAATAATTATACCAGATATGTTAGTCTGATATTGTTATGGATTTGGACTAATTACATGTTAGTCTGATGTTGTTATGGATTTGGACTAATTATACCGGATATGTTAGTTTGATATTGTTATGGATGTGGAATAATTATACCAGATAAGTTAGATTGATATTGTTACGGTTGTGGAATAATTTTTCCAGATATGTTAGTTTGATATTGTTATGGATGTGGAATAATTATATCAGATATGTTAGCCTGATAGTGTTATGGATGTGGAACAATTATACCGGATATGTTAGATTGATATTGTTATTGTTGTGGACTAATTTTACCAGTTATGATAGACTGATATTGTTATGGATGTGGAATAATTATACCAGATATGTTAGCCTGATAGTGTTATGGATGTGGAACAATTATACCGGATATGTTAGATTGATATTGTTACGGTTGTGGAATAATTTTTCCAGATATGTTAGTTTGATATTGTTATGGATGTGGAATAATTATATCAGATATGTTAGCCTGATAGTGTTATGGATGTGGAACAATTATACCGGATATGTTAGATTGATATTGTTATTGTTGTGGACTAATTTTACCAGTTATGATAGACTGATGTTTTTATGGATGTGGAATAATTATACCAGATATGTTAGACTGATGTTGTTATGGATGTGGAATAATTATACCAGATATGCTAGTCTGATATTGTTATGGATGTGGAATAATTATACCAGATAAGTTAGTCTGATATTGTTATGGATTTGGACTAATTATATCAGATATGTAAGTCTGATATTGTTATGGATGTGGAATAATTATACCAGATATGTTAGCGTGATAATGTTATGGATGTGGAACAATTATACCGGATATGTTAGATTGATATTGTTATGGTTGTGGACTAATTATACCAGATATGTTAGTCTGATGTTGTTATGGATGTGGATTAATTATACTGGATATGTTAGTCTGATGTTGTTATGGATGTGGAATAATTATACCAGATATATTAGTCTGATGTTGTTAAGGATGTGGAATAATTATACCAGACATGTTAGTCTGATGTTGTTATGGAGGTGGAATAATTATACCATATATGTCGGTCTGAGGTTGTTATGGATGTGGAATAATTATACCATATATGTCGGTCTGATGTTGTTATGGATGTGGACTAATTATACCAGATATGTTCGATTGATATTGTTATGGATGTGGACAAATTATACCATATATGTTAGTCTGATATTGTTATGGATGTGGAATAATTATACCAGATATGTTAGTCTGATATTGTTATGGATGTGGAATAATTATACCAGATATGTTAGTCTGATATTGTTATGGATTTGGACTAATTATATCAGATATGTTAGTCTGATATTGTTATGAATTTGGACTTATTATATCAGATATGTTAGTCTGATGCTGTTACATGTATGGATATGGAATAATTATACCAGATATGTAAGTCTGATATTGTTACGGATGTTGAATAATTATAGCAGATATATTACTTTGATATTGTTAATGATGTGGAATAATTATACCAGATATGTTAGTCTGATATTGTTATGGATGTGGAATAATTATACCAGATATGTTAGCCTGATGTTGTTATGGATGTCGAATAATTATACCAGATATGTTAGTCAGATTTTGTTACGGATGTGGAATAACTTTACCAGATATGTTAGTCTGATGTCTGTTTTATTTAACATATTTAAGTTTGTCTTTCTTAAAATACATTTCAACACTTTTTTATCATCTTCTAGGCTCGCTTTTCTGAAAAATCTAAATTATGACATTAAATAATTTTGATAGTTTTAGGATAGCTTTTATAAGCAGTTTATGGAACCGCATATATATGCGTCTCTGATTAGTGAGCTTAGATATATGTGTCGTATGGCTTTGTTCGAGATTATTTAACATGAACAACAATCACAGTTTCTGCATTTAATTTGTTCTCCAATCCCTATATATGCTGATATCCTCAATCCGTTAATCGTCTTAGTTAGGATGGCGTGGAATTCTGTAATAAATGTCTCGGTGTACTGCGTGTCTTTGTCCCAAAGCAGAGCAGTCACGTCTGTTTAAAGGCTCATTTAACTTCAGAAACGGTCGGTTTTAGTTTTAATTTAAGTCAGTTTTATTCTTCCAGATGATAGAATACATGTTTACTTGATCACTGAGAAACTTTGCAAACGAAAAAATAAATATAAGCACATCATTAGTACATAATAAAGAACGGGTTTTGTTTACAAATTAATGTTCATTTCTTTCCGATAAACAATTTCGGCAGAAAACGGGTAGTTACGACGCGTCGGTTGGTAATATATGATCAATTCATTTCGGAGAGAAACATAGTATGTTAGGGATGCGGTTAAAAATTAACCGCTTGCGGTTAAATAGTTTTTAAGAACATCATCTTTATTCCCCTCAGTGTATTAATGATCTCACGAGTTACTTAATTGCACGTAAGCGGCTACTTGTTCATATAAGATTAAAAATAAAATTACTTTTTTAATACTGTAACAAACCACTCTTGGTAGCCTCTCAATAGTGACTGCGATAAAGTGATTTGTAACGTAATAGCACGTGCGATACGTATGCAAAGGAGGATCATGAGCAAGAGTTACTAGACTAAACTAGTAGTCCGTACTCATTGTTTTACAGTACGTATCAATAATATAATGCGTACTACGTTCGATACAGTTTTATTGCAGTCATCATTATATTTTTTTAACAAAAGAAAACTCAATAACGATACATAATATTAGTTAAGCCATAACTTTTTTAATCTTGTAAATGCACCCCTTATCTAACGACTTAATCCGCACATCAATACCGAAAATGACGGAATTTGCCGAGTATGTACGATTGCCACTGCAGTAGTCAATTGTGTACTTCCGAACACTGGCAGAGGTAGCCGGAAAGCTACAGTGCTCCGTTTGGACAATCGCGTTTTTTTTCTTAACCCCATACCACGAAATCGAAAGTAGAAACTACGATGGTGAAAGTCGAAATCATGATGGTGAAAATACGAAACTACGATGATGAAAACACGAAATCACGAAACAACAATGGTAAAAACGCGATGTAATTTCGCGTTTTCACCATCGTGGTTTCGACTTTCACCATCGTGGTTTCGACTTTCGACTTTCATCATCGTAGTTTCGACTTTCACCATCGTACTTTCGACTTTCATCATCGTAATTTCGACTTTCACCATCGTAGTTTCGACTTTCGACTTTCGACTTTCATCATCGTACTTTCGACTTTCATCATCGTGGTTTCGACTTTCACCAATGTAGTTTCGACTTTCGACTTTCATCATCGTAGTTTCGACTTTCACC
This sequence comes from Panopea generosa, assembly GCA_029582155.1. Classification (NCBI taxonomy): domain Eukaryota; kingdom Metazoa; phylum Mollusca; class Bivalvia; order Adapedonta; family Hiatellidae; genus Panopea; species Panopea generosa. The sequence continues at coordinate 30,489,966 of CM055904.1, read as the reverse complement.
ATCGTACTTTCGGCTTTCGACTTTCATCATCGTACTTTCGACTTTCATCATCGTAGTTTCGACTTTCACCATCGTAGTTTCGACCTTCGACTTCCTATTGCGCATATGCAATGCGATCTCAATACAACAATTACAATGGATGGCTATATCTCAAGATATTTTGAAAGGGGATACTCCTACAAAGAAATAATGGTGATGGTTAATGTATCAACGGGTATTTGAATAAATATTTATAAAAGGATACCTTCATCAGACGACATGACGTGTTGATAAAACATGTGCGTGTGAATGACATGCGCAACAGGAAGTCGAAGGTCGAAGGTCGAAAGTACGATGATGAAAGTCGAAAGTACGATGATGAAATTGACTGGTGACGTTAATACACAGACGGTTAATAAAACTATGCAAAAGTTGTGGGTTGTTTAACAAAAAATAAGGTCTTTATTACTACTTTGATGATGTATTTGTTTTTCAAGATTATTATCTATGAATAAGCTAACAACTATAAAAAGGTAATTATCAATTAATTATTGTACTGTAAACTCTACCTTTCTGGAATTTAACTTTTGTTGCCTATTAGTAATAATTTAGATGATTAATTAAGAAAGGATTTATTTTGGACTTGCGCAAATATATTCGAAAATAACTTAAGTAATAAAGACTTGTCTTATTCTACACTTTCAGTTTGAACTTTTGCCAATATAACCTATGAATAAGGAAGTTACTGCAGTGTTATTCTCAAAGCTACTTATCGGTGTCAGTGTTTGACAATCACTTACATGTGCAGGTTACGAGGTTCATGTTCAGTAAGAATTCTGCATTCAATAATACAATTTGGATGTCAATCAAGTGTTATAGCTAAAATTTAAAATGTATACAAACTAGTTTAGATATTTGAAATTCAAAGTATTATCAAAGGAATTGAAATACATATTATTTGATATAATAACTCACTAACTCAAATCAAAGCAGACCTAATTTATCCTCAAATTTATTCTGTGGTGTCGGCTATAATGAACATTACTTACAAACAACATAGTTTAGAAATGTAAAAATGTTAAATTTCTTGAAATGTGTTTGTAGTACCGAAATGTAAGTTTGGTCAAAATTCTGGTTCCAAGAGTGCAGGTTCATTACACATCAATGGCAAGAAATGAGATTGACGAACTGACGATTTATGTTTATTACAAATTGGTGTCAGAATTGGTGATTTCAAACATAAAATTGTGAAATAAACATAACAGTGTGGAATTAACATTTCTAATCAAGCCTTTAGTATTCTGTTATGGATAGGTGCCTTGTGCGATGAACAAAGGCTATCTACTGTTATCGTTTGCACACTTCTCTTTGTCTAATAATTTTCATCAGTTAGAAGTTATTAGGTCTACATATTTACCGGTTTCTTCTCAGTGTGTATATTCAAATCAGTTCATTACTTTTTAACAGAATAAGTAACATCTATAAACAATCCCACTATCTTTCTCAGAATTACCTTCTGTGATTGCAAGCAATCTCGACATCGGGATATCTATAAACAATCTCACTATTTTTTTCCAGAATTATCCTCTGTAATTGCTAGAAAAGCTCTGCGTCAGAATATCTATAAACAGTCTACTCTCTTTTTTCAAAATTAACATTTTTGATTGCTAGAAGAGCTCGCCATCGAGATATCTATAAAAAATATCTCACTATCTTTCTCGGAATAACCCTCTGTGATTGCGAGAAGAGCCCGGTTTCGAGATATCTATGAACAATATCACTATATATATCTCAGAATCACCCACATAATCTTTCTCAGAACCAATATCTATGATTGCCAGTTAAGCAATGTATTGTTACATCTATAAACAATATAATATCACTTACTTTCTCAAAATTAATCTCTTTGATTGCCTGAAGAATCCTCCATATATTACGTTAAATAATCTCACAATCTTTCTCATACCCAGTCACTATGATTGCCAGAAGAGTCCTGCATCGGAACATCTATAAAACAATCTTACAATCTTTCTCAGAACTAATCACTATGATTGCCAGATAGGCCGTGAGCTAAACAAAAAATTGGTACCATTTTTCTGGCAAATCCCCCCTATAATTGTTTGAAAGATATATATCTCTACACCAAACAATTCTGGAGAGCCATATCTCGGGCACAGCTTAATTTCTGAAAATGAGCAATTCCAAAATGGCTTCCAAAATGGCCGCCAATTTCTTAATAAATGTCATTATCTATAATATACACCCGATTTTCAAAATTTAACTGCATAAATGTATGTGTTTTAAGCTAATTATCACATTAATGTATGAAAATTGTAATGTTCATCATTAAAACACACTCTGTTGAAAAATAAATGGATTTTTGTTAATAAAAACTAAAAACATCAACACTAAGAACACATTTTTGCATTAAAATTGTATTAATTTTATGTTTTTTATATGTAAGTTGGTATATGTCCTAATATTTTAATCAGATATGATAAAAGGTTAAAAAGAACTATAGATTTTATCAAAATTAGGTGTTAAACTCTCTTTTTTTTTGTGAATTACAGCAAAATCAAAGTGGGTAGGGTAAATCACACAATATTTACACAATTTGACAATTAGCCATAATTTATATACATATATTGGTTAATCATGTTTAACATTTATTTCTAACAAAATTAATTCATGAACACTAAAAATTGATGAAAATACAAACTTGCAATATTTATACATTTGTTTTAAACAAGAAGCCCATATACGTTGATCACCTGAGTAAAGGATTGACCCCTGTGGAGGCCCTAAATTTGACAAAAGGAGTCAAGACTGATCAAATTTTATACAGGGCTACCAGACAATACTAGATGTAAAATATTCAAACTCTATACATTGTGTTTATTAACACTTTGTAAAAGTTAACCTCTGTGGAAACCCTTAATTTCACCCCAGCAACCCAGTTTGAACAATTTTGATAAAGGACTATCAACCAATTGACATACAACATATCACTTGCAGAAGATTTAAAAAAGCTATATTTACCTATAGCATTCTCATATACTATAGAAGTGTTTTTAATACAAGGCCTCGGTAGACCCCAGTCCATTTATTAGAATAAAGAAAACTCTATCATAGGGATATTCTATAAGAAAAAGGAAAATATTTGACCTAAATTCTTGAGTTGAAGCTTTTTGAAGATTCACATTTTCATTGTTTCTAATCGAACTGGTAGTCTAGTGATAGAGCTTCTACCTTGCATGTGGTTGGGTCATGGGATCGATCCCTAGTCGGGTCACACAAAAGATTTAAAATGATACTAGAATCTTCCTCACTTGGTGCTCATCACTTAGAGAATAAGTCTGGTCGACGTGTTGTCAGTATCTTGTGACTGAGTGGGTATCATACCATATGTCTGTGACATGTGGATATTGTCTGATTCAAGTAGACACCATCTTGATATGACTGAAACAATTTTGAAAGGGACACTTAACACCATACAACATTAATCCCTTCTCTTCTACCCCTACTGGTCCCTTATTGATATTTATTCCTCTTTAAAGGACCCAGTCTCAACCATTATGACTTATTAATGCTCAAGATCTGAAGATGATACTTTTGAAAATCCACAATTCCACCCATTTTTAGACCCCTGCTGAAACTTTATGGACATCATAAGATCACTGTTAAAGGACCCAGTTCCATCTGTTATTACTAAACAATAGAGTTCTCAAGATGAATAAGATATAATTCCAAACATAGATCAGAAAAACATTCAGCTCCATGGGTATCTAACTAACATGTCAAAATATCAACACTTTTGTTGGTTATATTTTGTTGAATGCAAGCCAATCCCTGGTCTGTATTTAATTGACTATGCTTTTTAAAGAAGTACACTTTTTTTAGCAGGGTGAAGATATATGCACTCAGTCCCTTAACTACAGTGTGTATATTCTAATAAAACCAAACGTCCATAGCAGAATAAGGGTTAAAGGACACAGTCGCCCCAATTGTTATGATTAAACAATGATTCAGCTCTTAAGATGATCAATGTAATGCCCTTTTCTGGGTCCTAACCCTTTCATTTGAACACACTTGAAACCCCTTTTCATAGGGATATCTGTACTGAATAAAAACGAATTTGGCTGGTCGGTTATTGAGATTTTATTAAATTAATATTTCTCGTAGCCAGGGCCTATGATCATAGCATAAATAAACCTGAGAGATACTAATTGCAAAAATCAAAGCCAGGTATTAAACTTTTCAAGAAGAATATTGTTGAAATTTTGAATAAGAAAACAACTGATAAGTCTCTGGGACGGGTACCAGTCATGGCACCAGGGTCTTGATTTGAACAAACTTCGCGTAAGAATGCTTCACTTAGAATTTGGTGAAATCCTATCGAGCAGTATCTGAGGAGTGATTTATAGAAATTGTTGACAGACATTCGAGCTAATAGGTATTTAAGTGATCATTAGCCATATAAAAGCATCTTTTAAGTAACTAGAAACAGTTGTATATATTTTTCATCTGTTTTTCAACTGTCAAAAAAACTTACCTAAACCATAGGCATTTAAATACCCATTCGGACATTCGGGATGTATGGACGAAAAGCGATCCTACTAGCTAATTAAAGACTTATCCATGTTGATCTTGAAGCACAGCACATTCAAAAGGATGACAATTTAGACCGAGAAATATACTTGAGGATAAATTAATGGTTGTGCTCTTTTATCAACAGCTACAGCAATATCTACTGCCATTGTAATGATCTTTTAAGTGATAAGGAAAGGGAAGAGAATGGTTTATATATGCTTTTACATATCAAGAATACAATCTTTTGAATGAAAATCCATATGATTTGTTTTACGACATATTGCGAAGGAAACACCTAAATATATTCGATAGCGTTTAGAAAACAAATTAAAATATTTTGTAAAGAATGCATTCTCGAGATTGATAACCAGTTATTTAGATACATGGTTTTGGTAGCATCTAGCTGACATTTGGTTGTGAAGGAAGTACTTCAAAATCCACCAGGACCATTAACCTTGGTATTGGCTAACTGAAATCAAGAAAACAAATAAATCTGCACTTGCAAGGAATATGTCCAATAGATCAGTATGTGTTAGTGATGCTATGATGATTGTCAACAAAGTAAGTGTTGAGAACCTAACGTTTGGAGATCTGTACAAAAACACATTTGATACTGCAATGCAAGAATAGCTTTAGAATTATTGTGGTATTTGATGTAAACTATAATGCAGAGATGAATAATAGAAGCTCGAGTAGTCGATTGTGGATCTGTAATATCAATAGCGGGCAACCGATTCAACAATAGAGATGCATCTAAGGTTTTCCAGAAGGCAAGACAACATTAACCAATTTTCTTGTTGATACGTGGAAGGTCCCGTAGTACCTTGCCGTTCTTGGTGACAAAGAGATGTTTGAAACATCAGAAAACAAATATTATAAACTAACGCATGATACTGTTTGTCATGTGGAAGGGCCAGCATTTTCACACGAAAAACTGAAACTCGCACGATGCTAAACACTGCTACATGCCAGAAAACACTTTAACTCTATTGCCATTGAACCAGAATATGTGTTTATGCTATGTCTGGCACTTTACAGGAAGATCGAGCATATATTTATCAGACGTACAGAGATATATGGAAACTCTCTTAGTAATAATGGAAGTTTTTCAAGCATTTACCAGATGTGACCCAGTGTGTGCCTTCAATGGTCATGGAAAGGTGTCTGCAATTAGATTTGTTATGAAGTCCAGTGTATTCCAATCAGCTATGTTAAAGTTAGGTGAAGAATGGATTGTACTACTTTGCATTTCACCAAGACTTCAAATGTAGGATATATGCTGTAAAGGCTACTGATACTAACGTGAATAGCTTGTGCAACAAGATGTTTCGGGTTTAATATCTTGGTGTTGAATCAGGAAAACTTCCGCCCTGTGAAGGCACATTATATCTCCACTCATTGCGAGCAAATTAGCAGACATCTGGCGTAGAAGCCTAATAAACATTACTGAAATTCAAGTCCAAAAGATCACAGATGGTTCATGGAAGATGGTTAGTTGGAAGCTAAATGGATGAAGTGATATTCTGCTAAACAGGTTGTTATAGAATTCATGTCTCTTGCAAGTACGCTAGATAATGTAAATTGCCTACATGTCATTGTCTGTTAAATGCAATAAAATGCTCATCCGTCTGCAAAGGTCGAGTAATAGTTTTGATACTGAACATAGAGAAAGCTCTGATGAAGAGAATGGCAGTAATGATGACATGTACACTATCCAACTACTTCTTGTAACAACGGAAATGTACAGAATGGATTAAAAACACATAGTGTTTTATTACAGTATAAGATTATGTTACTTTAGAGTTCAAAATTGATTGAAACAAAAGGTTTATGTTGTGTAGAATTTTCCTAAAAGCACATTCCATATTTTGCGAGTGTACCTATATGTATCGTCATTCTTATTATGTTATATGGAAGTCATTAGCAGGCTTGTATGATTTAAATTACAGTTCATATGATCATATGATTTAAACTTGATAATTATATTTAAAAAAATGATTAAATACTACTTGTAAATGTTACGTTTCACATTTTGTAATATATGTTATGTTATATAAAGTTATAAAAAATTGTTTGTATTTTACTAACATGTGGCTACAGAACATTTATAAAAGCATCAGGGCGAGACGATACCATTTGGCTGTTAATATGAATCAAAGCCTGCAGGAATTTGATCTGATCTAATTTAAACTCGATAATTATATTTAAAAAAAATGAATAAATACTACTTGTAAATGTTACATTTCACATTTTTGTAAAGTATTTTATGTTATATAAAGTTATAAAATTGTGTTTGTATTGTACTAACATGTGTCAACAGAACATTATATAAAAAAACATTAAAGCAAGACGATACCATTTGGGTGTTAATATGAATCAAGCCTGCAGGAATTTGATCTGATCTAATTTAAACTTGGTAATTATATTTAAAAAAAAATTAATAAATACTATTTGTAAATGTTACATTTCACATTTTTGTAACGTATTTTATGTTATATAAAGTTATAAAATTGTGTTTGTATTGTACTAACATGTGTCAACAGAACATTATATAAAAACATTAGGACGAGATGAAACCATATTAGTGTTAATAGTAATCAAACCATGCAGGAATTTGATATGATCCAATTTAAACTTGATAATTAAATTTTAAAGAAGGGAATAAATACTACTTGTAAACGTTACATTTCACATTTTTATAACGTATTTTATGTTATATAAAGTTATAAAAATGTGTTTGTATTGTACTAACATGTGTCCACAGAACATTATATAAAAGCATTAGGACGAGAAGAAACCATATAGGTGTTAATATGAATCAAAGCCTGCAGGAATTTGATCTGATTTTTAAGATGATTTTTGCAACGATTATATAACTGTTTTTATCAGATGATTGTAACGCAAATATTGTTTAGAAGAAATAATTAATAATAATAAATTACATATTACATTACTTATCTGATACGCTTGTGTTTTATTATGTATTTTTTGTTTATGTTAAATTAATACTTTATAAACAAATCTAGCTAGGAAGGGATTTCAATAGAAATATCGGTAATTAATATTACTTCTAAAAAGTAACGTCAAATGTAATTGTAACGTAAACATACAAAATGATTACAAAATAGTTGCTTAATGTGGTATTTTATATCAGAAGAACTTTTCTGCTCTTGTTTAAACACCATTGGATAACACATATAACAATTATTCACTGCACTAAAGCAATTGTTTTGTATACCAAAAAATAAGACAATATTGGTAATGATTTTAATGAAATTACAGTTACCATAAAAACTCACTAAAATCAGACACTAAGCTGTGCCTCAGAGGTGGCCCTCTGACATTTTCATATACCACAGACATGTATATATTCAAAAAATAGTAAAGCAATTTGCCAGTCTGATTGGTACCAATTTGTTAAATTTTAGGTCTTAGCTCAGGGCATATAAATTGCTCTTAAATAACCTAGGATTTGGAGACATATGGCAACATTCCAATACAAATGTAAACTATTCTATCTAATTTAAACAAAGAATTAGAGACAAATATCTTTAGTTTCGTGAAAGGTGCACTAAGACAAGAGATGGTAGCAATACAAAGGATGTAAGAGGCACAATTCATTTTTTTTCCCATCAGCTGATGGTTTAGATAACAGGTAAACCATGCATGGCTAAAAATTAAACTTTACTGTTTTTTAAACAATATTTTAGCTTGTTAATTCTAATTTATTTTTAAAAGTAGAGCTGATAAACTATATTGTACATGTATAATCAGCTTATTAAATAGATAGATATATTATCTATTTAAAAGTCTATAAGTTTCTGTAACAATTTATTTTATTAAATGTTAACATTATTGTGATCTCTTACACATATTTATTTTAAATAAATGTTATAATAATATGACTGAGACATGGAACTTGTAAAACTAGAAAAAGAAGTTAAAATTAGTGAAGATGCAGCAAATAATTGGTAAATATTGTGATTATAAAGTAAATACATTATTATATCAGGTATTATCCCAAGCCAATGGGTCAAAGTACTCTTGGAACCCTCATCAAGGCAGCAGCTGTCAAGACTGGGCGCGGGGAAAAGGTGACCAATCACAGCATGAGAAAGACAACCTTGTCCGGAGCTGGTGTTCCACCACAAAAAAAAATAATGAAAATAACTGGACACAAAAACATCCAGTCCATAACCCATTATGATGCTGAACTTGAAAAAAAAATGAGCACAGAAATATATCACAAATCTTACAAAATTCTAATAATCTCAAGTCCCTCCAGCCTTTAAATGTAAATAGCAATGCAAATATAACTGCATCAGATGCCAACAACCATCTGGTAATCAAGTCAATATGAATCCCAGCAATGCCTTTTCTCTGGCAAATACACCACTTTTTCCATCTGGGTGTATATTGAACTGTACATTCAATTTTTAATTTGAATACAAAATGCAAAAAGTTCTGAAACTGAAAATCTATAAAATTCATTATTCAAGGTTTATGCTGTTGATTTACTTGTTTTGAAAAAATAGATATGTGTGTATTGAGTTTTATAAAGTTACAGTTTAAATTGCAATGTTTTAAAACTACAGTATTTCAATTATGTACTGTAGACCAAGGAATTATATACAAGTCCTTTTTGTAGACTAATGGAAATATATTTCTTTACTTCTTTTATTCATGCAACAATATTAAATTTTAATGTAAATATTATTGTGTTTTATGTTATTACTGCTTGACATTGACAGCTCGTAGCCATTCGAAAATAAATAAGGAAAATTATAAACAAAATATGAAATGTCCGAAATATATTTTAATCGAAATTAGTGTCACATTTTGACAGGTACATATTCGAACATAGATATTGCTAAAAACAATACATTTCCAATAGAACAACTCGAATTCATTAATATATATTTAATTTACTCCATGCTAAAAACCGATGATGTAACACGAAGAATGCATTTTATTTTAATAAATCTTATAATGGAAGGGGTAGCACGCGCTATCAATACACAAAATGAACGCCCAAGCGTACCGAAAGCGCCGACAACTAACGAAAACAAGAAAATGAAAATGTGTATATAAAAATGGTTAAATAAAAAAACAAAAGCATCTATACCGCTTTAAAATATGAAAACCATGCAATAAAAATGTTACTGAACGTGTATGGGAATATATATTTTGAACTCATATTTTTTGACGTAAGAACATTTCACTCCTAAAGTCGTGAAATGTTCTGAAGTGAAATGTTCTTATCCAAAAAAATTCGTTCAAAATAATACATCCCATACACGTTCAGTAACCTATATTACAATATGTTTAAAGTAGATTTTAAATATGAGATTACTTAGATTTTATTTCAAACTAAAAGAATTGCAAATCATTGGCACGTTTACGTCTTATTGCCCATACATTAGAAAAAAAAATCAGCCAGATATACACATGTAGAAAGAGAGAATCGAAATTGTAAATAAGGTTCCTTAAATGTTGTTATCAGAGTATAACAGAGTATCATTTACTCTTAAGTTGTGCCAAATAAAAAAAACAAAAAAAACTAAGTTTTCGAAAAATATATCATTTCCAACTGTCAGTATATGTATAAATATAGATGCATCTACAAATAAAAGACTATTTGGTAATACATCAAGATATATTTCTGAGGTTTTTATGCTAAGAAAATCTACCTTGAGTACAATGACTGTTACTTTACTATGTGGAATTGTTGAAAAGTAATGTCTAGATTTGATATTTTACAATGTTTGATGGTTTATAAGAATATTACTTATGTTAATATATTGTATGTCTATTTCGTATTTATCAAAATATTCATTGTAAATGATCATATGTTACTGTGTATTGTCGTTTCCAATGAAACTAAAATTGAATGTTGAAATTTGGAATTAAATAAGAACGAACACTGCTATGTTATATCAATACATCACTGTCGTTGTTTATGTCGTCTAAACATGTCAATATTTTAACGAAGATATAGGAAATACAATAGTAGCGGGTTAACTGTTCCATTTAGTATATATTCAATAAGTTTCATTTCACGTTATTGTTGTTTGTATTACGTGTAATCAAGTTGTAATATAGGTATGATCTGTACACATTACACAAAGAGATGAATATGCAAATTAATAATTACACAATATTTGGACCACTTACATCATGTTTCATATTTAATGTAATTTACATCATTCAGCACGTTACAGGTCCATCGTTCTTCCTCAAGAAACTAGCCAGCTTTCTCGCACAAAGGTTCTTGTTTTTTGTAAGTTGCTCTGAGCTGGGCTCAAACGTCCGACCTCTCGGTGAGAGGACAAAATCGTTATATACAAGGCGGCTTCAAACAACAAGAACACGCCTGCTGCGTTTTTTTATTGTTTAAAGTCGATTTATGTAATTATTTTTTCGATATTTTATCTATGGATAGATTTTAGTAAAATGTTCAAATTTTAAAGACTAACATTTCAGCGTCGTGATCGCGACCGTATAACTTTTCCGTATTCTGGTATGGAAAAACGAGGACGGCGGCAATGACATCACAAAAAGGTATGTCTCAATTTCAATCTACATTTTGCATTTATCAATTTAGTACTGAGAATATGGTTGGTGGTTTACTAAATGAAAATGCCTATAATTGTGATTGCGTATGCTATCATATTTTGGTTTCTTGAAACAAAATACAAAACGAGCGATAACTATGACTGCATAGCGGTAGTCATTTTTGAATTGATAGCAGCGCAGGATTTTGGACTTTATGTAAAACTGACAAAATAGAGAGTTGATGCATTCATTTTTCCCTACTGAGTCCATGCTGGGTATAACAGCGCTTTTTTAATGTTGGATCCGGTACATACTTTGTTCTAAAAGGACACAACGGTGAAGAAAAGTATCGTAATTTGGTTGCAAAAACAACTTATTAAAATTCTTGAAATGAAGCGTGTAAGATTAAAAGCATTAACCTCGGAATTACTGGAGAATGAGGACGAAGATGCTAGGACCAAGGCGTTTCAAGAGCTACTGACAATATACAGGAGGCCTTGCATAAGGAGGTCTGTATATATTAAGAATATCACGACGCTATCAGACAGACGACTAAACGCCTAAGAACAAATGATGGTACAGAAACAGAAGAGTCGTGGAACTACACTGCAACATACTACTGTTGTTTTGTGTATAAAACACAGACGGCTGAATATATTCCACGCAGAACAATACAAACACTGGCATAAATATGCATTTGATGTGTATTGCACTAATTATGTTCAACCTATACCAGTCATATGCGGATAAAATGTCTTGCTCAAGTACGCCACATGTATCCATGGCGAGTTATCGAACCCACGACCCTCCGATTCTGGGTCCGATGTTCTTCCACAGGACCACGCTCTTCATTTCTACTGATTATTGATACCATTGCAACATTGTGGTTACTCTCTAATTCTCTCTTATATGTGACATATTGGGTGAGTTGTTATCTTAGCGTGACAATATATATGGTGCGTGGGGATGAATTTTAATATCTAAACAAGGGTTACAATGACTATATAATGTTTTCATTGCTCTACCTAGCTACATGCACTTGGATGCATATATGCAATCAACAGAAATCAAGGCATAACGTACCAGATAACGTACCAGATTACGTACCACGTACCAGATTGCGTACCGGATTACGTACCAGATTACGTACCACGTAACAGATTAAGTACCAGATAACGTACCAGATTACGTACCAGATTACATAACACGTACCAGATTACGTACCAGATAACGTACCATATAATGTATCAGATTACGTACCAGATTACGTACCAGATTACTTACCAGATAACGTACCAGATAACGTACCAGATTATATTACTTAAGAGCCTGATAAACTATATCATTTAAAATAAATAAAAAGTGGGATATTCAGTCTTATCAGCTTATCAGTCCAATTGTTTTCCCAAGCTTGCTATATCTTACAAACTTTTAACAAACTTTAAACAACTTTTGATAATTCGTTATAACCATTTGAGTGCAAAATAACTTGTATAATATATAATGAAAGTGTAACCATTTTGCTGCGCTTCGTTTGTCCTCATTACACAATGCAGATGTATTTAAATATTATGCTATAATGTGTTGATGGATGTTGCGAGATGAACAATTAACCTTAAGTTTATATATTTAACCGATTTAGAAACGCCAAGATTGTTCACGGATAATTTTACCAGTGTTAACACAATGTTAAATTCATTGTAATTTCATACACAGCAGTACCAATATAAATCGTATAAGCTGTGCAATTTCAATAACTTCGATTGTGAAACAAGTTCTTACAACTTAGACAAATCACGCTCAATATCTTACCAGTACTAAGCATATGCGGAAAAAGTGTTTTGCTCAAGGACACCACATATAGCCGTGGCGAAGGACCGAACCCGATCTTTGGTTCGGTTCTCTACCACTAGATAACGCGCTCCACACTGGCATATCGCAATAAACGGGCACATAATATCATCGGTGCTTCATGTCAAATTCACAAATTAATACCGCGTGCATGATCACCTACTTATATCACGCACGGGGGACGGCTGCAGACCTTCCGACAAACAACGTTAATGAGTGAAGGATTGGGTTGCGTTATCCCCAAACATGCGATCCGTACTCGTATGCATCCTTCAAGAAACGTCCGATAGTTACGCCACCCTCAATATTTAGTGGAACAACATTCCAAAAGGTGGTTTAGCTACCATAGCGTTGTCTATGAGGCGTAGATGTTGCAATGTATCTATGAAATTTGCACAGATTACGCATTTTATGTTGACATTTTTGGTATAAAATTGGAATTAATTGAAATTGTGTTACACACTGTTAACCTCATCAGTGTTAACGTCATCATTGTTATCAGTGTTATCATCATCAGTGTTAACATCATCAGTGTTATCAGTGTTAACATTATCAGTGTTAACGTCATCATTGTTATCAGTGTTATCATCATCAGTGTTAACATCATCAGTGTTATCAGTGTTAACATTATCAGTGTTAACGTCATCATTGTTATCAGTGTTAACATTATCAGTGTTAACGTCATCAGTGTTATCAGTGTTATCATCATGAGTGTAAGCGTGATCAGTGTTATCAGTGTTAACATCATCAGTGTTAACGTCATCATTATTATCAGTGGTATTATCATCAGTGTTAACGTCATCAGTGTTATCAGTGTTAACATTATCAGTGTTAACGTCATCAGTGTTAACGTCATCAGTGTTATCAGTGTTATCATCATGAGTGTAAGCGTGATCAGTGTTATCAGTGTTAACATCATCAGTGTTAACGTCATCATTGTTATCAGTGGTATTATCATCAGTGTTAACGTCATCAGTGTTATCAGTGTTAACATTATCAGTGTTAACGTCATCAGTGTTATCAGTGTTAACATCATCAGTGTTAACGTCATCAGTGTTATCAGTGAAAACATCATCAGTGTTAACGTCATCAGTGTTATCAGTGTTAACATCATCAGTGTTAACGTCATCATTGTAATCAGTGTTAACGTCATCAGTGTTATCAGTGTTATCATCATCAGTGTTAACGTCATCAGTGTTATTAGTGTTAACATCATTAGTGTTAACGTCATCAGTGTTATCAGTGTAAATATCATAAGTGTTAACGTCATCAGTGTTATCAGTGTTAACATCATCAGTGTTAACGTCATCAGTGTTATCAGTGGTAACATCACCAGTGTTAACGTCATCAGTGTTATCAGTTTCAACATCATCAGTGTTAACAACATCAGTGTTAACGTCATCAGTGTTATCAGTGTTAACATCATCAGTGTTAACATCATCAGTGTTATCAGTGTTAACATCATCAGTGTTACCGTCATTAGTGTTATCAGTGTTAACATCATCAGTGTTATCAGTGTTAACATCATCAGTGTTAACGTCATCAGTGTTAACATCATCAATGTTATCAGTGTTAATATCATCAGTGTTAACATCATCAGTGTTATCAGTGTTAACATCATCAGTGTTAACATCATCAGTGTTAACCTCATCAGTGTTATCAGTGTTAACATCATCAGTGTTAACGTCATCAGTGTTATCAGTGTTAACATCATCCGTGTTAACGTCATCAGTGTTATCAGTGTTAACATCATCAGTGTTACCATCATCAGTGTTATCAGTGTTAACATCATCAGTGTTAACATTATCAGTGTTAACATCATCAGTGTTAACGTCATCATTGTTATCAGTGCTAACATCATCAGTGTTAACGTCATCATTGTTATCAGTGTTAACATCATCAGTGTTAACGTCATCAGTGTTAACGTCATCAGTGTTATCAGTGGTAACATCATCAGTGTTAACGTCATCAGTGTTATCAGTTTCAACATCATCAGTGTTAACAACATCAGTGTTCACGTCATCAGTGTTATCAGTGTTAACATCATCAGTGTTAACATCATCAGTGTTAACGTCATCAGTATTATCAATGTTAACATCATCAGTGTTATCAGTGTAAACATCATCAGTGTTAACGTCATCAGTGTTAACATCAACAATGTTATCAGTGTTAACATCATCAGTGTTAACACCATCAGTGTTATCAGTGTTAACATCATCAGTGTTAACATCATCAGTGTTAACCTCATCAGTGTTATCAGTGTTAACATCATCAGTGTTAACGTCATCTGTGTTATCAGTGTTAACATCATCCGTGTTAACGTCATCAGTGTTATCAGTGTTAACATCATCAGTGTTACCATCATCAGTGTTATCAGTGTTAACATCATTAGTGTTAACATCATCAGTGTTAACGTCATCATTGTTATCAGTGCTAACATCATCAGTGTTAACGTCATCATTGTTATCAGTGTTAACATCATCAGTGTTAACGTCATCAGTGTTATCAGTGTTAACGTCATCATTGTTATCAGTATTAACATCATCAGTGTTAACGTCATCATTGTTATCAGTGTTAACATCATCTGTGTTATCAGTGTTAACATCATCAGTGTTATCAGTGTTAACGTCATCATTGTTATCAGTGTTATCATCATCAGTGTTAACGTCATCAGTGTTATCAGTGTTGACATCATCAGTGTTTACATCATCAATGTTATCAGTGTTAATGTCATCAGTGTTAACATCATCAGTGTTATCAGTGTTAACATCATCAGTGTTAACATCATCAGTGTTAACCTCATCAGTGTTATCAGTGTTAACATCATCAGTGTTAACCTCATCAGTGTTATCAGTGTTAACATCATCCGTGTTAACGTCATCAGTGTTATCAGTGTTAACATCATCAGTGTTACCATCATCAGTGTTATCAGTGTTAACATCATCAGTGTTAACATTATCAGTGTTAACATCATCAGTGTTAACGTCATCATTGTTATCAGTGCTAACATCATCAGTGTTAACGTCATCATTGTTATCAGTGTTAACATCATCAGTGTTAACGTCATCAGTGTTATCAGTGGTAACATCATCAGTGTTAACGTCATCAGTGTTATCAGTTTCAACATCATCAGTGTTAACAACATCAGTGTTAACGTCATCAGTGTTATCAGTGTTAACATCATCAGTGTTAACATCATCAGTGTTAACGTCATCAGTATTATCAATGTTAACATCATCAGTGTTATCAGTGTTAACATCATCAGTGTTAACGTCATCAGTGTTAACATCATCAATGTTATCAGTGTTAACATCATCAGTGTTAACACCATCAGTGTTATCAGTGTTAACATCATCAGTGTTAACATCATCAGTGTTAACCTCATCAGTGTTATCAGTGTTAACATCATCAGTGTTAACGTCATCTGTGTTATCAGTGTTAACATCATCCGTGTTAACGTCATCAGTGTTATCAGTGTTAACATCATCAGTGTTACCATCATCAGTGTTATCAGTGTTAACATCATTAGTGTTAACATCATCAGTGTTAACGTCATCATTGTTATCAGTGCTAACATCATCAGTGTTAACGTCATCATTGTTATCAGTGTTAACATCATCAGTGTTAACGTCATCAGTGTTATCAGTGTTAACGTCATCATTGTTATCAGTATTAACATCATCAGTGTTAACGTCATCATTGTTATCAGTGTTAACATCATCTGTGTTATCAGTGTTAACATCATCAGTGTTATCAGTGTTAACGTCATCATTGTTATCAGTGTTATCATCATCAGTGTTAACGTCATCAGTGTTATCAGTGTTGACATCATCAGTGTTTACATCATCATCGTTATCAGTGTTATCATCATCAGTGTTAACGTCATCATTGTTATCAGTGTTATCATCATCAGTGTTAACGTCATCATTGTTGTCAGTGTTATCATCATCAGTGTCAACGTCATCAGTGTTATCACTGTTCACATCATCAGTGTTAACATCATCATTGATATCAGTGTTAACATCACCAGTGTTAACGTCATCAGTGTTTACATCAACAACCTTTGTGTTTCTAAATCGACTGAGTGCAGTTCCGGTTACTGTGTGCATTCACAAATCATATAAACACAAACAATTGAGCTTAATATGCCTAGTCATGCCTGATATGTCCAGTCATGGAGTATGGACGACATTTGCGTGTAGTGTCAGGTTCAGTTTAGCTAGATAATTTATGCAAGAACAACAGTTAAGCTTTGTCTATATTTTGTTTAGTTCTGCAGGTATCAAGGTTCTAGGTTCATTCTGCATAATCATAAATTTGTTGGTGTGATTTTTTTTAAAATCTGTATGTTAATCTGCTGCTTTGTACATGTAGAGTGAACCTGGAATCTTCCTTCCTGTTGGCGTCAAATAACCTACAATGTGTTAGTACGTTGTAAAACCCCATTCATCCATTTATATTTTGTTTATTATGACATTTGACACTTGTGAGTTACATACGCTTAATTAATAATCCGTTATCAAGCAAGAACAAATCAAAATGATGATATTGTATTTCGGGCAAAACTATGATATTTAGACTCTGAAAATGTCAGGAAAGCATGCATCATTAAAAACACATGAAAATAGAAGGGCAGTAAATAACATTGTAGTGTTGGTAATATCATGCAATAAAGACTGACACATTTGAAATATCTGATGCATTTTTTGTGATCGTGAGTATGCAAAACATGATGCCGCTTTACCACTGAACCACTTACAATAGGTATTCTCAATAACGAACATAATATGAATCGTAGAAAACACTCGAATCCAAATACTGAATGAATATTATTCCAACGCATTTGTCTGATAGTTTCATTAACCGCACAGTCAAACACTAAATGGAGAGATAGATCATTTGTACTAAATCCGCACTTATGAGACGTTTGCCGGTAAGCATGAGAGTAGGTAAAACTTAATATTTTTATAATGCTCCTACATTTTTCGCGTAAAAGAGGATATTCCTTGCTAAGGGACCAAATCGGCGAGATAATGCTGAGCGATGAGTGATAAAAACTAAAACGATGAAGATTCTCATCATCGCTCATTCTTAAGTTCAATGATAATTGCCCGGATGTATCTACATATTGTCTTATGATACATTTCCAAACATGTTTTGAAGGAAAGACACCCGATTCGATAAAACGTTCATAAATGTAAACTAAGTTATATATATCAGGAAAGAACCCTCTTTTATTATACAGATTGTCATTATAACGTATAAGTCTATTTACAAAATTATCTTTTGCCAAGAAATAAGATGGTAAATTACACAAATGGCCGAAAAAAGACAGGTTTCTGTAATCAATTTCGCTCTTAATTGTATTGGACCCAATAAGATTTAAAGTGACATCCGTCCTTGTGTTTGAGAAAATGTCCAAAATCTATGAGAACGTTCCAGTCATATATAATTTGTGCATTAGAAAGATCGGACCAAAATTCACAACCAAATAACGCTTTAGGAAGCACAACTGATTTATATATTTTAATTGAAGTAATCGGGTTTAACCCTTTTTCATGTATATCACTACTCATTAAGCTAAAGAACGCTCCACGTAGTTTAGAATTAGCTTCACTGATATTCGGCAGGCTACTCATATTTTTTTACAAACAATACCCAGATAAAAATACGTTTCTTTAACATGCTCAGATCCTCATTTCCTAACACGGTTACATACTTTAAAATCACGATCAGATCCATTAAAGACAATAACAGCACATTTATTAGCATTGTATTCAAACCTCACCGGCATGAGTACCTATAACAGATATCCATCATTTTTATCCGATGTACTTTTTGAAAAACACATATCATCTGCGATAGTGGGATTTGATAAATTTAAATCATAAACTAATATCGCTACACCAAAGTCGCGTAGTTCTTTTATTTAACAATTACGGCAATAAAAATTATGTACAGTGTCAGGCTGCTGACCCCATGTTGTCTGGTACCCTGTTTAACAGGGAACCAGTCAACAGGGTACCAGTCAGAAAAGTGATCACGAAATTTAACGCGACTCTCCACATCATTGTAAAGACTAAAGAAAGCCTTGTATATTTTTTTTTTATCTATTTTTAGTTCATTTAATCTAAAAATAACCCATCTTGCTTTATTCTATCGAAGGCCTGTTCAGCATCTAAGAAGTAAATATATACTTTAGAATCACATTCTTTACTAAATGATGTCATTCTACAAGACAACTTTTCTTGGAAACCACCCTGCGGTCTATCTATTTCTATATTGGCATCACGCTTTAACCTATCTAATAAAATAAGTTCATATAATCTAACATAAACAGATGATAATGTGATATCCCGATAACTGTTCGGGTCATCACGTGACTTGTTACCACCATTATAAAGAGTTATTATAATACCTCTCTTGATATGTTTGGATGTATATGAGAACTTTAACATAGCATTTTATAATTTCACCAATAATAATAATGTAATAAAGAATAATATATATTGCAGTGTCTACCAATACTATATGACATTGTGTACCAATACTATATGACAGTGTCTACGACAGTGTCTACCAATACTATATGACATTGTCTACCAATACTATATGACATTGTCTACCAATACTATATGACATTGTCTACCAATACTATATGACAGTGTCTACCAATACTATATGACATTGTCTACCAATAATATATGACAGTGTCTACCAATACAATATGACATTGTCTACCAATACTATATGACAGTGTCTACCAATACTATATGACAGTGTCTATGACAGTGTCTACCAATACTATATGACAGTGTCTACCAATACTATATGACATTGTCTACCAATACTATATGGCATTGTATACCAATACTATATGACAGTGTCTACCAATACTATATGACATTGTCTACCAATACTATATGACATTGTCTACCAATACTATATGACAGTGTCTACCAATACAATATGACATTGTCTACCAATACTATATGACAGTGTCTACCAATACTATATGACAGTGTATACCAGTACGTTTTGACATTGTCTACCAATACTATATAACAGTGTCTACCAATACTATATGACAGTGTCTCACAATACTTTATGACAGTGACATTCTTCAACAACTCTCCACCCTATGTCTGTGAACATCAAGTATTTGCCGTGGTGATAGCGTACATATTTTCCAAGGCAACTGTAATAATACCACAATATTGATATATACGCCAGAAAAGTTGTCCAGTTTTAACTAGTCCGCATTTCCCATCTAATCTGCATCACATATGCAGTAATGGATTAAATGTGGATTTGAACACACTGGACAATTTTCAAAATGGTTGAAGAGACCTAATCACGGAAGCTTAGCTATCAACCTGATCTGATGTCAATGTTCTCAAATGTGAATGTGCTTTTCACTATATAAATCAAACCCTTATTTGAACAATACAACTAAAATCGAATAACACCAATATTTATTATACTTCTCTGAAGCGGAAGTATTGTATCAAATACAATATCCATATACGGAACTCGCACTATTTTCGCCATGCCCACAAATATTCATGAGGTGTTTCCGAACGGGATAGATGTAAACACAAAACATAATATCAAATTATTTGAAATGTAATCAACAGTGTATCAAATCGTACGCGTGAATGACGGTGAATAAATTAATTCACAGCCATGTATTCACTTAGACATTGAATACTCTCTATCTCTTGTGTGAGTAGTTAATGTACACGAACAACTATAGCAGGACTTTTTAAAGTTGGTTCGCGTATGATAAAAGAGAAATCGTAAAAGTTAGCTGAAATAATATGAATGAAAACTTCTTCTAAAATCTGATCGACATTTCTATAAATCTCTATATTGAGCATACGTTTGTACATCCTAAAAGCAGTCTAGGTATACTGATATCTATAAATGTGTCAGTACTGACAAGATTTAATCAAATTACGTCAATGCAATTGATGAAAGCTCAGACGTGTTTACATATACATCTAAATAGCGAATCCGGAAAAAAATGACTTTCAAATAAATATAGTTATATTTAAAGGGCAGCAGAATGTGGGTCTGACCCATATAGATATTTGGATGTGTCTATGCATATTTCTGTCATTCAAACGATAACCACCGTTACACAAATTCCATAGATTTCGCATTTTTTCATTTATTTTAAAGCTCGTTCTTAAAATAATTATTTAATTAGTTACCTTCAGGCAACAAGTTTTTCAAAAATATGTATTAGAAATATTGTTAATAACATTAAATTGCCGACCAATAACAAAGTTAGAAAACTAACTAATTTAGAACAAATACATAGTAAAAACATTAACCAATCAAACCTACCTAACGAATAGAAATATAAATTAAATCATGTATCAATCGATACCCAGGACTATGTTAGTCCATTACAATTGATTGAATACTTAGCGTCATCTGTATGCCATTGAGGGTTAACAGACGATCAGTTAACCTAATCACTGTTTCCTGGGATTAATCAGTACTCGAGCACCGCCCATCTCCGCAAAAAACTGATAACTTTTCCTCTTGAATCAGTGGTGAGAGACGAATGATAATGAGACCCAATGTCGTATATCAATCATCACGGAGACTGTTGCTGGGCGGGGGATTCGAACTCTCGAACCCTTGAATGATAATCAGACGCGTAACCGACTGAGCTAATCGGTCTCGGCTGGTATAGTCCATTACAAAAAATAATTTTATGCAAACAAACAATTCGATTACTATAAAGATATTAATCAAAAGATTAGACATATTCAGTTGGACTTGAAGGAAGAAGATATACTATTCCCATAAAATCTACAATTGATAAAAAAAAAATAAGAAACTTTCATTACAAATACTTGATGCGCATAATCCCGACCAATAAGTCATTGATGCAACATAAAATAGTTCATTCAAGTTTATGTGAATTTTGTAATAGTTCTATAGAAACAACCAATAAGTTTTTCTGGGAACGCTTCCATTTGCAGAGATTCTGGACAGAATTAAGGATATATTTAAACGATATCAACTTTACTAATATGAATATACACAAAAACACAATTTCCTAATTTATAACAAATATTTCTGTTATAAATAATTTTTAAAACATTATGCTTGTATGTGCAAACTATTTTATATTTGTAAGCAAACCACAAAAAGGGTTTCAAAATACATTTGTTTAAAAACTATTTGGAAAAAAAATCAAAATAGAACGAGAAATAGCTCTTAAACATGACTAACTATAAACTCATGAAATAAAATAGAAACTTTCTCTCAGTTGTTCGTTAACTATATAATAGATAATCAAAATATTCTTCTCTCTTTTGTCTTGTATTTAAACAATTAAAAATTGTTTTTTCATAATATTATTAGAACAGAACAGAACATATATTTTATTAAACTTAAGCATTACAGCTCATCGTCATACATATATACATAATCAATACATACGTTGAAATAAGCTGGAATATGAATATCGTTTCATTAAGTTGATATTTTGTGAGAGGGTTGTCTTGGTGTTTAGAAACAATCATACAAAATTATTTTAAGCATAACTCAATACAAATTTAAATTGCAATACAATGTATTCCACATTAAACTGTTAAACGAGAATCCCTGAGTTTGAAACCGTTAATACAATAAGTTTGTTTAAAATCGATTTTTTGTCAATATTAAGAAGGTTAATAAATTAAAACATGCTTGGTTGTGTTGAATATTATTTAGGTATTATCATTATAAGGCGAATTGTTTACTTATTTACATAAATATCAAGATTTTATTTAGTATTGAGACTGTGCTGATATAATAATATTATATACAATTATCAAATATAAAATGAACAATTGGAATCATACACAACATGATTATGATTATAACATTTACATATTTTGTATCGTTTATGTATTAGTATTTTTTTATTTAGTTTTTTTTTAGTTTTTTTTTTAGTTTCAATCACTGAAAAGTGATCCATTTAATCACCCCGTCATAGGTCTGTGAGGGTCGGGTGGGGCCATCCCTCAACAAACCGTACAAATACATGTATCAGTCAAGTTGTAACATACATTCATATATTTATGTAATAGTTTTGGTTTAAACTTATTTATTTTACTTCGATTGTGAAACAAGTTCTTACGGCTTAGACAAGTCACGTCTTTCTGGGAAGAACCAGTATAAAGCATATGTGGAAAAGTGTCTTGCTCAAGGACACCACACATAGCCGTGGCGGGTATTAGTATTGATACATCGGTAAAATAAAAGTTGAATTACAAAAGAATTATAAAAAAAAACATCAAAATTTGTGACGATAAGCTCTGTATAACGCTTAAATCCAAATTGTAACCTTTCTGTATTTGGTTATCAGTACCACCTCTCATACTAATGCCATCAGTTAACACACTTTTTATATAAATATAGTCACGGCTTGTGCACACGGACTTAATATGCAGTATACAAATGTAAGCATTAGTTTAGTTATAAAAGCACGAGAACAGTTCACTGAGACAATGTCGGATATAACCAAGAGGGTATGTATAATAGGCGCCGGGCCGAGCGGCATGTGTGCTCTTTATCAACTAAAGTTGCTGGGAGATAATGGACCGGAGGTCACGTGTTATGAGAAACAGGACACCTGGAATGGTCAATGGAACTACAACTGGAGAACGGGTCAGTTTTTTCATTCATTTAATTTGTTTATTCGTTCGTTTATTCATTTAATCGCTTAATCGTTTTAGCTGTGTTTTAAACGTTCGGAAGGAACAAAGACCTCACAGTGCATGTTGGAGTGCTTCTGTTCAGACGGAAATCATTGAAAATAACAATGAATGTTTCAATATTTAACCACAAAGTATGTACAAAAATCACCCATTTATAATAAATATTATTATTTTTTTTATTAACGGGCAAGTGGCAAGTTTCATAATTTTCACTTAAAGAAATTATAATAAGATTGACACACCATTCAGTGAACTTTTCCCGAATTGTCAAGCTGTGAATTATTAAAAAAACGTTTGGCCGGCATCTTCAGGAGAGGCGATCATCATTAAACAAGCAGAAAGTATTTTTTACAGTTCAAAAGTAGATATCTCCAGTGGAGTAGATCATATCATACACATATACACATATAATGATGATCGTTAACAGTTCAATATTTTCTTTCAAAATCAATTCGACTTATATGATTGTTGTTTGTACTGGAAATACGATCATTGTCGTTGTTTGCCATTTGGTGTTGAGGACCTCCGTGAAGATAGGATTTAGCCCAACTGAATTTTCTCGGGAAAAAAATTCATTATTATTATAAGTGTAGTCATGATTTATAATATTGTCATTATTTTCAATATTACGATTATTATTATCATTCAACTCCATTAATAATATTTTGAACAGAAACATTAGTCATTTAAATGATTAAGACATCATATATTGCATATTCGTGTGACAAAAAGTGTAACACACATGAGCTTTTTCACAAGTCCTTATCGGAATGATAGAATATAGAACAGTTCATGGAAATATCGAAATGCATAATTCAAACACCTCTGATTTAAGTGGAAAAGTTATCAGTTACTTGCGGAGATGGGATATGCTAAAATATTAGTTAACCTCCGAAGATCCCAGGTTAGACTGGTCGTCTGTTTTCTTGACGTTCTTACTGACAGTGTTGTACCCGCAAGCCTCGTATTCTGCCAGGAGGTTATATTGACATACATGTATATATTTAATTTCTTTGTATCAGCGCGTAAGCTAATGTTTCCGTCTATTACATTTATATTTCTGGAGCTGTATACTTATAACTGTTTTGCTTTTTTTTCTATCTCATGCGTTTTGTTTGTAAATTAAAGTTACATCTGTGTTCACTTAATATATATTATACCAGTATACTGTACTGCAAAACTTCTATTATAATTCATATCACACCAACAGGAACAGATGAATACGGCGAGCTTTTTCACGGAAGTATGTACCGCTATTTGTGGACTGTAGGACCGAAAGATATCATGGAATTTGCCGATTATTCATTGAAAGAACACTTTGGTAAACTATTACCGTCATACGTCCCAAGAGAGGTAATGCGATAATACCTTCACGGTAAGTATATACACTGTATTCGGTATGCAGGATATTTTTGTTCTATGTACAATTTAGATAGATTATGGGACGCCAAAACCTTCATCATCAAATCTATATGCAAGATTGTGCAATTTATCATGTGCAATATTTACTCTAAAGTGGAAGCATAATTCAAAGAAAGAGTATTTTAATTTTTTGCTCCGAATACACCAAGGATTTTTTTAACAATTCATAATTGGGTCAGGGAGTATATATATTTGGACAAAGAAAGGTTAGGTAAAGCTTTACACGATTTTTGTCCTTTCAGAAAAGGAAATACACTTCAGTTCGGTCTTGTAGTCACTTTTGAAATCTTACAAGCCTAGATTCTAAAGATAAATCATATTTTTCCAACATAACACAATAACAATCAAGGTGGGCAACATAATGATGATAATAATACTATAGACATTGAAACCTGTTTAACGCAAGACCGCACACAATGTATTTATACATCATACTTATAGTTTGGATAATATTGACAACTCATTCGCCGCAAGACAGAGTGTTATTAGTTGTTGCTACAAGTAACTGCTCTCTTTTTTATGCAATATAATTGTACAACATTAAAATAGAAACACTATAGCTTACAAACGTGTACTATTTGTGTTGATGAAATGACTGTAGAAGCATGAAGTTTTCAACACAATGATGGATATGTCGACATTTAAATTATATCAAGTAAATTATATCAAGTAAATCAAGTCATTACCCAAGGACATCGCTTATTAAATGTTGACAACTTTTACATCACATGTTTGATGTATGTAATCTTAGGTAATATACACTGTTTTAAACACGCATAAACACTTGAATTTAAATAATGCAGTTTGAAGTAAAATTTCAAGCACTTCCCTTGATATTTTAGTTGTAGTATACAAATTTTGTAAACATAAGAACTTCAACAATTCTCTGGGAATATCTGGTTTATATAGAGAATTCCATAGTGCAAAGAAAGAGTTTTGATTTGTTTTTCCGAGATGAATGGATAATAGGATATTTAAAAACGAGATTTCGCAAGATTTTACGTAATACGCGAGCGTTCCTAGCATCTCACTCAGACTCTTTTTCTTCTCTATATAAGTCCTTGCAATAACAAAGTAATCAATCGAAAATTTAAAGTCGATCATCAAACATAAAAGCACTAGTACGCTCCATATAAATAGGCAGATCGTTGATATATATATTTAAAAAATATACAAGATGGCCTATCGATACTCGATATGATGGACTCTCAAAAACAATCTTCTAGTGCCCAGGAAACTCAATCGACCTTATGGCCTCTCAAAAACAACTTCTAGTACAAAGGAAACGCAATCGACCTGATGGCCTCTCAAAAACAACTTCCGGTATCCAGGAAACGCAATCGATCTGATGGCCTCTCAGAAACAACTTCCGGTACCAAGAAAACGCAACCGACCTGAGGGCCTCTCAAAAACAACTTCCGGTTCCCAAGAAACGCAATCGATTTGATGGCCTCTCAAAACAACTTCCAGTGCCAAGGAAAAGCAAACGACCTGATAGTCGCTCAAAAACAACTTTCGGTATCCAGGAAACGCAATCGATCTGATGGCCTCTCAAAAACAACTTCCGGTACCAAGAAAACGCAACCGACCTGAGGGCCTCTCAAAAACAACTTCCAGTACCCAGAAAACGCAACCGACCTGAGGGCCTCTCAAAAACAACTTCCAGTTCCCAGGAAACGCAACCGATCTGAGGGCCTCTCAAAAGCAACTCACAGTACCACGGAAACGCAACCGATCTGAGGGCCTCTCAAAAACAACTTCATTTTCCAAGGAAACGCAATCGATCTGATGCCTCTCAAAAACAACTTCCAGTACCCAGGAAAAGCAATAGGTCTGAGAGCTTCTCAAAAACAACTTCTAGTACCTAGGTAACGCAGTCGACATGATGGCATCTCAAAAACAACTTCCAGTACCAAGGAAACGCAGCCGACTTGATGGCCTCTCAAAAACAACTTCCGGTTCCCAGAAAACGCAATCAATCTGATGGCCTCTCAAAAACAACTTCCAGTACCCAGGAAACGCTACCGACCTGAGGGCCCCTAAAAAAACAACTTCCATTACCCAGGAAACGCAATCGACCTGATTGCCGCTCAAAACAACTTCCGGTACCAAGGAAACGCAATCAATCTGATGGCCTCTCAAAAACAACTTCCATTACCCAGGAAACGTAATCGACCTGATGACCCCTCAAAACATGTTCCGGTACCCAAGAAACGCAATCAATCTGATGGCCTCTCAAAAGCAACTTCCAGTACCCAGGAAACGCAATCGACCTGATTGCCGCTCAAAACAACTTCCAGTACCCAGGAAACGTAATCGACCTGATGACCCCTCAAAACAACTTCCTGTACCCACGAAATGCAATTAATCTGATGGCCTCTCAAAAACAACTTCCAGTACACAGGAAACGCAACCGACCTGATAGACTCTCAAAAACAACTTCTAGTACCCAGAAAACGCAACTGACCTGATGGCCCCTCAAAAAGTACTTCCAGTACCAAGAAAACGCAATCAATCTGATTGCCTATCAAAAACAACTTCTAGTACCCAGGAAACGCAACCGACCTGAGGGCCCCTAAAAACAACTTCCAGTACCAAGGAAGCGCAATCAATCTGATGGTCTCTCAAAAACAACTTCCAGTACCCAGGAAACGCAACCGACCTGAGGGCCCCTCAAAAACAACTTCCATTACCCAGGAAAAGCAATAGGTCTGAGAGCCTCTCAAAAACAACTTCTAGTACCTAGGTAACGCAGTCGACATGATGCATCTCAAAAACAACTTCCAGTACCAAGGAAACGCAACCGACTTGATGGCCTCTCAAAAACAACTTCCGGTTCCCAGAAAACGCAATCAATCTGATGGCCTCTCAAAAACAACTTCCAGTACCCAGGAAACGCAATCGACCTGATTGCCCCTCAAAACAACTTCCGTTACCAAGGAAACACAATCAATCTGATGGCCTCTCAAAAACAACTTCCATTACCCAGGAAACGTAATCGACCTGATGACCCCTCAAAACATGTTCCGGTTCCCAAGAAACGCAATCAATCTGATGGCCTCTCAAAAGCAACTTCCAGTACCCAGGAAACGCAATCGACCTGATTGCCGCTCAAAACAACTTCCGGTACCAAGGAAACGCAATCAATCTGATGGCCTCTCAAAAACAACTTCCATTACCCAGGAAACGTAATCGACCTGATGACCCCTCAAAACAACTTCCTGTACCCACGAAACGCAATCAATCTGATGGCCTCTCAAAAACAACTTCCAGTACACAGGAAACGCAACCGACCTAATAGACTCTCAAAAACAACTTCTAGTACCCAGAAAACGCAACCGACCTGAGGGCCCCTCAATAAGAACTTCCAGTACCAAGAAAACGCAATCAATCTGATTGCCTGTCAAAAACGACTTCTAGTACCCAGGAAACACAATCGACCTGAGGGCCCCTCAAAAACAACTTCCATTACCAAGGAAACGCAATCGACCTGATTGCCCCTCAAAACAACTTCCAGTACCAAGGAAACGCAATCAATCTGATGGTCTCTCAAAAACAACTTCCAGTACCCAGGAAACGCTACCGACCTGAGGGCCTCTCAAAAACGACTTCCATTACCCAGGAAACGCAATCGACCTGATGGCCCCTCAAAACAACTTCCGGTACCTAGGAAACGCAATCAATCTGATGGCCTCTCAAAAACAACTTCCAGTACCCAGGAATAGCAACAGACCTGATGGACTTTCAAAAACAACTTCTAGTACCCAGAAAACGTAACCGACCTGAGGGCCCCTCAAAAACAACTTCCAGTACCCAGGAATCGCAATCAATCTGATTGCCTATCAAAATCAACTTCTAGTACCCACGAAACGCAACCGACCTGATGGCACCTCAAAAACAACTTCCAGTACCGAGGAAACGCAATCGAGAGCAGTTCACAGAATCCTTGTTTTTGTCACAACTGAATTAAAATAAATTAGTTTAAACTAAGAATAACTTTTTTCTGAGCAAGGCAGTCTTAGGTAAAATAGAATGTTTAAAGTGAAATAGCGCTCACGTAAATAATAAACGCGACAACATAATAATATCTGAAGTCGGAGTATTCGACTAAGATGTTCTGACACCTATTTTGACATTCAAACTTAAATTCGCCAATTCACCATAGTATATGAAAGAATGAAGTGTATTTGTTCTGTAAATATAACGCGTTTTTAGTTACCTTATTACTATGTATGCAATATGGATGTATATTAACTAACTTTAACAATGTTAAGTTACCCGTGTGTAATATGTTTAAAACTCAAACGTATTCCTTTACATTCAAATACAGGTAGATGGACAAAGGGCAGGTGTGGGGATATGACGTCACTCGTGAACTTCCAACATGTTGTTAGCAGCGTTGACTACAGAGAGGAAACTGACGACTTTGTTGTGTGGGTAAAAGATCTGAAAAATAACAACGACATCAAGGAAATATTTTCTCATGTTGTTGTAGCGAATGGAATGTTTACCGTTCCGTTTTATCCAGATTTCCCAGGAATTGACACATTTCCAGGACGGGTATTGCACTCGCATGATTTTAAAGACGCGTGTCAATTCAAGGGAATGGATGTCTTAATCATTGGCGCCGGAGTTAGTGCATCTGATGTTGCTTTAGTCCTTCACAAGTACGGAACAAAAAAAGTGTTCATAGCCGTGAAGAATAAGTCGACAGGGCTGAACTGGCCAGCAGGGATAGACGAGAGATCACCGTTAAATCATATCAACAAGAACGTCGCCGAGTTCAAGGATGGAACTTCAGCACGTGTTGACGCGATTATCGTGTGTACCGGGTACATACACCATTATCCTTTTCTTAGGGGAAACCTGAGTTTCGACTTCAAGACACACACCTCGTTGTTAGCAGATCATCTTTATAAAGGTACTGTTTGGACAAGAGGTGGCAACAATAGGCTGTTCTTCATGAATGGCTATGAATGCTTTTTTGCGTTTTCCATATTTGATATTCAAGGTGAATGGATCGTGCGATACATCATGGGGACGATAGCATCTGAACCGGTGTCACCTGACGTAATGTCAGCAAATGTTCAAGAATGGCAGGAAAGACTCAAAACGTTGAAAACACGAATCGATGCCTTTGATTTTGAAAGAGACTTGGCTCTGCTTTGGGCAAAAGACACAGTTTACCCCGTGAAATATATAATAGAACTTCACGCCATTCTGACTCAGTCAATACTAAACAGGGTAAAGGATATCAGCACATACAGGGATAAATCGTTCTGGTCTGCATATACTGGCGAGGTGATGCCGATACACCATACAAAATGGATGGATGCATTGGACGATTCTATTGATGAATACTTATAAACTTAAAAACAAGATACGGCAAATTATACGACGGATGCTAATAAAAATACTAACATATATTTTTGAAAAATAAAAAATATCATACGAATCCAGAAACTTCCGGATCGGGATAATATGAGGTTATTTAACAGTGTTGAGAACAATACTGAATTCTATTGGACGAGTACGCAGCCTCGTCCAAATATGGATTATTACTGCTGTGTACGAGTCCAAATGAATCCAGTATTGTACTCAACACTGTTAAATGACCTCTTTATTTCACACCATAATAAAATGTATTAATGCCATTTTCTGTCTTTCTTTTCGTATTTTTTGCGGCATTTTCAGCTAAAAACTCCTGTATTTCGTCATTTGTCAACATTTTTCTAACTGCCAGACGAAACACTTTATACAACGGGAGTAACTCCGAACGACTCGGAAGGGTAAAAAATCGTACGAATTGTCCCGTCCAATATGGAAAAAATATGGATTTTTGGGATCGAGTCCAATACGAAAAAAATATGTTTTTTCTTGGATTGTAGGTTTCTGTTGATGCTATTATAGTCTTAAGAAACCGTAAATGCATATGAAATCGTACAGTACAATACTGGTTTCTATTTTATCGTCACGTGATGTAAACAAAAGTTTTCAATTGGTTTAAATCATACGGGTGTGAAATAAATGCAGTTATTGGGATCCGTGTTAATATTTAATCATCTCGTGTATCAAATACTCATGCGATCATAATCCAGAACTTGCAATGCTATTCCATTAACCGGTAACGCTTGGAAAACGTGTCAAAGAAAATTTAAATAAAATAATGGCATAATTAAGATTTCAGCCTCGAGGATGATCAAGATAAGTAAGTATGTAATATAAGACACACTTAACAATAATTGAATGTTTAATAAAACAAATAACAGACAATTTGCTGTAATACAAACTGATAACAAATGTTTGAATTAAAATACAAAAGATTACCAGTTACTGTCTATCAGTATATGTTTGTTCACTTATATCACCCGAACTAATTGACTGAGAGCGTGATGATTAAGTCAATGAACGATAGAAGTATAACAATTCTTCTTTGTGGATTGTATACTCATTGTGGAGATTGTTTTTGTTCCATTCATAAGTGTTAGAACGCTAGAGGCAGATGCTGGCAATAATTCACACACCGCACAAACACTTACATTATAGTGTATTAGTGCAATGTATTTTTTTTTTCAATTTCGCTTTTAAAGATGTTAGATGACGTGTTTGTTTTCTGCCAAAGCAGTATCGTAGACAAGTACATGTAACATACTGCTTATCCATGTAGCTTTATTCTGAGCACTATTCGAGGTAATCTTTTAAAGTACAAAATTTGTGCTGTTATGGTATTGGACATTAACTTTGTCATACACTGTATAACAGTGTAACTTACACATGACATGACTTTATATTGATGTGGAATTTTTCTAATTATTTCACTTCCAATCTGTTCGAACCATTTTTTTAGTCATGTGATAAACATTCATTCTTATATATACATGTAACAGTAAATGGACAATCATGTACATTTCTTATATAATAACAAATAACATAATTAAGTTGAATTCGTACTGCTATTAACATTTCCGTAGGTTACCTTTCCAAACTGAAGTATATTCATTGTTGCATATGAACTTTCACGTGTTTACATTCTTTCTACTTTGGCTGCGGTAGTCTAATGGAAAGAGTGTTGGTCGTTCACGTCAGAGGTTGCTTGTTCGATTCTCAGCTCGACCCGATACCTCTCATAAAACAACACTCTGTACTGGTTCTACGCACGAAGCGGAATCGAGAGCGGTTCATATAAGTTCTTTCATCGATATCGAGCTAAAATAAATTAGTATAAACTAACTTACACTTGATTATTCTATTGCACGTGTCAATACATGAATTTAATTCTACGTGTACTTTTTGCGTTTTTTAGTATATCCAAAGTAAGTATGATTTAAATGTGCAACTTTATCTCGACCAGTTACTCTATAGCAAAATTTCAGGTAAAACATGTCTATCACCTATTTCAGTCCCATTTTCCGGTAAAATCACATTCCTGTGACCTTGACCACTAACTTCATTCATTACCGCAAAAAATACGTCTCAATCTGCCTATATTGAATGGCGAATCTGCTATATCGACATTACCGAGCTGAAAAAGGCAAGCAACGCAATTAACGACATAGTTGTACATTGCAATATCGTTGTGTGTTGTGTTATGCATAAATATAAACATCACGTGACGAGATCAGCACCTTTGGTTGCTAGAAATTTCGTGCAAAATTTGTTTTAGTCTGGTACCCTGCCCAATTTTATTACGAAGTAACGGAGAGTAACGGAATGAAGTTTGGCAGGTACCAGACTAAATTTTGATGGGACTAGCTAGTAAAATGACTTTTCAGATATTTCGAGAACAAATATAAAACACTTGCGCCATTCTTTTAAACTACAATATGTAGTAAGAACTCACGTATTATGTTCTGACCTGTTATAATGGCGAATAAATAAGTTTTTTAAGCCCAAATTTTAATTTTTGATCTCTTGATATTCAATTTTCGATCTCTTGATTTGTCACGGACTAATCATAGCAAAAAAAGTATAAATTAACAATTAAAAAGATAAGGTTTCCTACATACAACTGAAGATACAAAATATTCAGTTAATATACTTGGACATTTTCCACCAAACTTTTAATACTACATTTTGTATATCCAAGTTAAAGAAGTGTTACCAATGCGTTCCCAATACGGTTACGCAACCCCATTATCAAATTCCAGAAGTAATCCTACTGAACACTGCCTCATGGCGGCACCCAATCACCAATCCTAAAATATTATCCTATATGGAACTTAAAAAAACTATTTCAGTCAAATTTTATCAGAAATCATATCTCAATTTACACCTTAATCATGCTTATATTATCCTTTGTTCTGCCTGCCAAGAAATGTTTATGCATGTTAATCCGCTTGACTTGATATGATATAATCTACTTATAAATTGGTTTTAAATTTTATGTAATATATAAAATATATAGTTTTGCTTACACGAAACGTTCCTGATAATGACTTAGATAAACCATAACAACAACACTAAGTTTTACCTATATTTACATTTTATCTATGATTCCTGTCCTTGATACAGAACAATCTGTCGTATTGGAAATGTTGTAGCTCTCCTGCAAATGCTTGTTCTTATTGCATGCTATCACTTTATGTTGTATGTTTGTAATGGATGTAAATGCTAATAAAAGATTCGTATTTGTACATGCAGGTGATGATGGTTACTGTTGCTGTTTATTTTATATTGTGAACCTTATCTGTTCTTGTTTTAAAACCATCAGCTTGACTATAAATCCATGCTTCTATTATTAATTTAAAACTTGTTATCAGGGTTAACATCAGAAAGTCCAGTCAAAAGTATAGCTTCCATCATGTATTTTATTGTGGAAAATGGTTGGTCCTGAACACATCCGAAGGTCCTGAACAATCACATCATGTAAACGGCAACTTAATAACCATAGTTTATAACGACTAAATGCCGCGCATTTACATAACAGGTTCTTGCTTTTAATCTCTTGTGCATGCTCGGTAAAGACGTGATTAATTGTAGTAATCTAAATAGTTTATTTTTCGATAGATTGAAATTAAATGCAGCATGTGAGGGATTTTGTTTACAGATGTCCTTTTCGTGCTACACGCAATCTCCATCCTCTTAACGTTAATACGTTATTGCGATGAAAAGATAAGCACACAGAAAATTAAATATATTTATATTTAATTACAAAGTACAAACATAAAACGAATTTGTAGCCAAGAGTTCTGCTTTCTAACAATTTCCTAACGGTGAACACTCACACTTAAGGTAAACATTGGTTTTACATAATTAAGCAATGTGCCAATTTTCTACTCCCCTTATTAGTGTTACAAACATGTGTTGTCATCTTGATTATTATATGTAATTTAATTTGTGTTGGGGAAGGTCGAATCTTTTTGTTCGCATAACCTTTTTGTTGTTCTATGTAAAACGAAAGCAATAAATAAGCTCGATTTCTGCGGATTTTGTCGTGCATTATATTAAATGATTAAACACGTGTATTATCATACACCTTGTTACTTAAACTTTGAAGGGGAACATTTGAAATTCAAATAACCGTGTTAATTGACAACAATACAGTTCTGTATCATATTATACAATAACCATAGCGCAGTATTGGATTTCGATGTACTTTCTTCTTCTAAAGTGGGTGTTAAGTTATAAACATATTTGTTTCATATTACCGACTACATGTTTATGAATATACAAATACAACCGATGTAGTTAACATCACATATCCTCACTTCATACACATCACGTATATGTTCTTTAACTGATTTTCAATTGACTCCTTTAAAGTTGTAATAAATAAAAGACATCCAGATGTTCAAAAAATGCAGAAATAATAGAGAAACGCTGAATAGACAAAAACTGCATTACACACAGTCTCAGATTGAACTCCACTCATTTGCAGAACAGGTACAACGCTATCAACACAAATAAGCACGTGCGATTTATTAACGCTCCTAAACTCACCAAAGCCGAAGGTGATAGTATAATCGTTGACGTTCTGTAGTCCACCCGGATGACGCTCCAACGATGCGGCTTCTAAATCATACAGGAACGAAGGACAACTGATAAAACTGAGCTTATATACGAGCTTATATTCGGAAAACGAGGTGCAGAAACGGGTATTTAAATCCAAGTAAGCTTCCACTTTCATAAACGAAAGTGCTGAATACTTGTCTTTCAGGACATGTACAACATTACCGTTTGGTGCCTTGAATGCCTGCATATCGATCGGGTATAGCAATTCCCAGGAATCAAGTGCATCTAAAACAACATCAAAACGAACATTTGTTTCAAGTACCAGCAATGCGTTTGGTAATGTGGAAAGTGTTTCTTGTAACTTTGAATAGATGTAGCTCGCACCTGTGGATCCTTTATAAAAGGACTGGCACGTCACTATAACTTCAAAGATATTTGGATTCTCTGTCGCAACATCGTATTTATTTTCCTCTCTAAACATTCTGACGAGTTTGAAATACATTTGCATGAAACAAACAACAACGACGACTGAATCAGGCCCAAACTGCTTAAGTCTCACAGCAGCAGGAAGGTAATTGTACACTGTTTGTTGAATTTGTCCAACTTGTGTTAAATCCAGTTGTTTGTTTGGAATTAACCTCACTGCAATTGATATAATGCCCTCGTTAGTTTGGCCAGAAAACGTAGAGACACTATTACATCGTTTAGTGTAAAGATCAACCTTGAGAGGTTCGGCACAGTGGACCTCCTTACACTTGCGCTGCAATATGAAAATATTTATTGTGTGCTTTGCTTTATTTTAGAAATCAGAAATTATTTATTCAATATAGATGGAGCATTTCAAATACACTGGTACAACAACAGCATAATGAACAGACTGGGATTTACAGGACGCCTTCAAGAAGAATGGTCCAATTTTCATTCTCCATGTACAAACATAATGCACATCACACAAACAAATGGATATTTGAAATGAACCCAGAAGCTTCATATATGCAGTGTTGTTAATTAAATTTCTAAATGCGTAACCTGTTGCGACGTACAACAGCAAACGTGGTCATATTCTTGTCATCACTCATCTGGCACCCTGAAATCACACAGGGATAATAATATAACCGCAGAATTGGGCATGGCGAAGTTGACAAAACGGAGAGGACACCCATTCGGATAAGTCTTACCCAGCTGCTGAAATCAACCTTGCTCCTAACTTGGAACTACAAGGGTACAAAGACACAAACACAAATACATAGGATAGTTATAAGAACAATACAAACATACACCATATATAGATGACCTGATCGTAGTATTTAAGATTTTAAGTGGAAAGGAGGGAATCCCACTGGATTGGTTTCTTTTCAGGTAAATACGTAGTCACTAACTGAAAATTTTAAAGGCCCACCCAAGGCTTGAATTACGTGAATACTTTTTTCATTGAGACTGGTTAATGAATACACTCAACTCCGAGACAATATAATTTAGACAACCACATTCAATAAATTAAAGAATCTACTTGACGTTTATTATGGGGTTTAAATTAGTACAGTCTATCACCACACTAGGCCGTATTACATAATGGCTATAGTCGAAGGGTATATTAGGTATGCGGTATATATAAGATATGTATAAGGTATATAAGGTATGCGGTATATATAAGGTGTATATAAGGTATATATAAGGTATGTGTTATATATAAGGTAAATAAGGATGTGGTATATATAAAGTATGCGGTATATATAAGGTATATAACGTATGCCGTATGTATAAGGTATATATAAGGTATATATAAGGTGTATAAGGTATGCGATATGTATAAGGTATATATAAGGTGTATAAGGTATGCGGTATATATACGGTATTTATAAGGTATATATAAGGTGTATAAGGTATGCGGTATATATGCGGTATATACATGTATAAGGTGTATATAAGGTATATATAAGGTGTATATTAGGTATATATAAGGTGTATATAAGGTGTATAAAAGGTATGCAGTATATATAAGGTATATACCGTATGCGGTATGTATAAGGTATATATAAGGTATATATAAGGTGTATAAGGTATGCGGTATATATATGGTATATATAAGGTATATATAAGGTGTATAAGGTATGCGGTATATTAAAGGTATATATAAGGTATATATAATGTATATATAAGGTGTATATAAGGTGTATATTAGGTATGCAGTATATATGCAGTGTATATAAGGTATATATAAGGTATATATAAGGTGTATAAGGTATGCGGTATATATAAGGTATATATAAGGTGTATATAAGGTATATATAAGGTGTATATAAGGTGTATATTAGGTATGCAGTATATATGCAGTGTATATAAGGTATATATAAGGTGTATAAGGTATGCGGTATACATAAGGTATATGCGGTATATATAAGTTGTATGTATAAGTATATATAAGTTGTATAAGGTATGCCGTATATATAAGGTATATATAAGGTATATAAGGTATTCGGTATATAAAAGGTATGTATAAGGTATATATAAGGTGTTTAAGGTACGCGGTATATATAAGGTATATATAAGGTGTATAATGTACACGGTGAATATAAGGTATATAAAAGATAGATATAAGGTGTATGAGGTATGCGGTATATTTAAAGCATCTATAAGGTATATATAAGGTATATAAAAGGTATAAATAAGGTGTATAAGGTATGCGGTATAGATAAGGTATATATAAGGTAAATATAAGGCATATAAAAGGTATATATAAGGTGTATAAGGTACGTAGTATATATAAGGTATATATAAGGTGTATAAGGTATGCCGTATATATAAGGTATATAAAAGGTATATGTAAAGTATGCAGTATATATAAGGTATGTGGTATATATAAGGTGTAAAAGGTACGTGATATATATAAGGTATACATAAGGTGTATAAGGCATGCGGTATATATAAGGTATGCGATATATATAAGGTATGCGGTATAAATAAGGTATATATAAGGATTATTAGGTATGCGGTATATATAGGAAACGACCGAGCGATTATCGATTTTTTTTGTATCACAAACGATAAAAATAATATCGGATAATTGTTTTATTAGATTTTACAAAGTAGTATTCTCTTCTAATTTGGTTATTTAAAGATTACCCCCACCACACACACACACACACACACACACACACACACACACACACACACACACAATCAATTCGTAATAAGTGTATATTTACATACCACCTCTTACCATAACATAAAAAGTAATATATTTCTGAAACTTGACCTTATGATAGTCATAAGTGCATCTCTGTATTGTCATAAATGAACAACTTGAATTTCAAGGGTCTTAAGTATGCTCCACCTTTGTTCATCGCTGTTCCATCTTCATTTTGAAAAGTTTTTCCTGATGGTGCTTGAATCCAAATTAGTCAGACGTGTTCATGGACTTTTATCATTTTTTTTTTTAAAATAAATAAAACAAGAGCTGTCGGAGGGACAGCGCGCTCGACTAATTCGATGCTGTTCTAAAACAACTTTTTCAGGAAACAAGTACCAAATGACAAGTAAAACTCAGGGGTGGTAAAATTAAACTATATTTATTGCTTATATGTTAAAAATAAATTAACAAAATAATTCACCCAACACTATTCACTTTCATTATCAACAGTTATGTTTTTCTGAAAACAACAAAGTTAATGAATGGCTCATATTGCCTTAATATTAATCAATTCAGCATGACATATAGGCCTATGCACAAACTTCACCTCAGAGGGCAATTTATCAGTACCAGTTCATCTAAATGGATCTATAATTGAGGTAATCTTGTACCGGCATGCGCAGTTTATCACAGCTGGATACCCTTTCATGAAAATGAAGAAAATAAATCCCTTAGGGCGTGCCAATTTTGACCTCAGGG
Source organism: Panopea generosa (assembly GCA_029582155.1). Lineage (NCBI taxonomy): Eukaryota > Metazoa > Mollusca > Bivalvia > Adapedonta > Hiatellidae > Panopea > Panopea generosa. The sequence goes on along the minus strand of CM055904.1, from coordinate 30,451,005 downwards.
TTATGGTTTTGAACAAATTTGAGAGAGGACCACAAATTGACCCTATTTGTCAAACATCTAGGATCAAGGCCTTGTACTACAAACTTTAACCTGCTAAAAAAATTCTAAGTCTAAAAGGGAAATAATTCTGTCAAAATGTAATCAAGAGTTATGATTTTTGTCTCTATGAGTTTCCTAGAGGATGTTGAACACACAAGTGAGGTTTCATTCCTGTCCAATGATAGGATGATGAAATAGGTACCAAATCAAAGACTTTAACCTCTAAAAATATGTAACCAAATGTTCTAAGTCCAAAAGAGTCATAAATCTGTAAAAATGCAACCCAGAGTTATGGTTCTTATCTCTGTGCGTTCCATTGAAGATACTGAACACACACGTGAAGTTTCATTCATATCGTATGAGTGGTGCCATAGATATATTACCTTATAAAAAACTCTAACCTGAAAAATTAAGTTAAAAAAGGGCTATAACTCTTCCAAACTACTAACTGCAACCTACAGTTATGGTTATTGTGTCTGTGAGTTCCATTGATGATGCTGAACATATATTTGACGTTTCATTCATATTAAATGAGTGGTTGCATAAATATCTTACTTGATAAAATAACTTTTTATATATACTGGTCATACCTATTACTGCGAGTCTAAATCTTTGTCAACAATGTAAATAATGGCATCAATAATAAACAATAATAAAGTTATTAAAAAGAACAAAACCGAATCAGTTATTTTGTAACTACGTCATTTTATTTTAAGATGGAACCTACCATATTAGGGGTGTTTGTAGTATGATAGCGGATTTATCTGTTACATAAACTATAAAATAAACTAGATATCAATATTAAGTGTATTGTACTACTGTCTGTTCCGATAGCGTAGTGTTAACAGTTTGAACTGTCAACCCAAATGTCATTCTATGTAAAATGGAATGATCTATTTTGAATAATCTTATTGATTTTATTGACTAAGAAAAAAAGGACATGTTATCAATGATAGGCATACATCCAGATCACAATACAGCGAGGAATCTTCGACAGAAGATATGTCTAGTCCTGCCATTAGTGTCGACTAGAAGCTGTGACTCTGTAGGGAAGAATCCGTGACATTTAAATCAACATCGACACAAACCTGTGACACATGACGCTTTTTTTCAAACGGTGTATTTCACTTAGTATAAGTAAAATATCAATTAAGTATAACCCTTTTAAAACAAAATTACATATACAACAGTTGTCAATGGTATTCTGAACTGAATAATGTATTTTTATTGACAATTTCACTTCTACTTTCGTTTTACATACATACTCAGCGAGGATATGTTAATTCATGCGTTTTAAACCACTACTAATGCACACATGATCGATTGGAGCTTTGAAAATGTCAATTAATTTTAGGTGAAAATTAATAATGTAAAAAAGTTTTAAATTTATAGCTGTGTCCAATAATTTGACTATAGACATCAAAATATGCCGTGTTTTCAGATCGACATGAATCTGTGACAAACTGTCGACACGAATCACTCCACGTTGTAACAGAGTTCCCTGACCGTGGGTAAGCGTACATAATTATTTTGGCAGTTATTTAAGAGATAGCGCAGTTTTGTGTTCATTTCCGATGATACATATTAACAGACATCAATAAAGCGGATCTTTATAATCAGTCTACTTATAGTGTGTTCAACACACTGTCCACTGTATTATTTGATATTTATTAAGCCTAAACATACTGTTCACTTGATTAACAACTGCGTGATGGTTTGAACAAATTACTAGCTATTACAAGACATAAACAGAGAATGTATCGGAAGCATTATATTTCTATATTCGTTCATTTGATGAGTTATAATTCACAAATATACTTGTATAACTTTAGTGGACATCTTCCTTTTGACAGTGAGGTAATACATGCATACTGTGTCTATGCAGCGATGTCAATACCGCTACTGTACATATCGCGCCAATGTTGCGCTAATCAACTCATGTGTCACTCCTCAAACCTCATTGTGAAATGAGTGTAACTCGATATTCAACTATTTAACTCCTCCCTTTTCATTTACATGACTACAAATAAGGAGGCAAAATGAGTGAAAAAAACTCAATGAGAATAAGCGTAATTTCAAGGATATCGTTGCTCACGTAATGGAAACGATTATAATTTATGCGATATTAAACCTAAGCTGAACATCATTTTGGCAGTGAAGAAAGCCATACATGCTGAGTCTATGTTAACAACAGTGACGCCAATACCAGTAATATTTATTGCGCCATTGTTGCGCTAATCAACTCATGTGTACCTCCTCTAATGAGTGTAACTCGGTATTCAAATATTTAACGCCTCCCTTCTCACTGACACGGTTGTATAAATAAGATGGCAAAGTTGCGGTCGCTGAGAATGATAGTCTGCGATATTTGTCAAAGGAATTTAAACATAAAGATAACATGCTGCGACACAAGAAAAATATCCACGGAGATGATAATTCTGATGAGGAACTGAAGGAAGATGAGGACAGCGACGGTTCTATCACCGACGAGTCAGATATGGAAACCAACTCGGTTGAAAAAGAGGAAACACTAGAGCCATGGTTAGATATGGTAGACTACACGTTTTAAACGCTGCGACCCGAATTTGATACAATAGCATCGGCATTGATGGAAGGTGATGCAATGAGCGAAACAAAAGCAAGGAAAAAGGCGTTCATCGACCAAAGTACAGAAAACTTCTGATAAATAAATATCTCTTCCGGGTATTATGGTTTTACTCAGTGAGGAAGGATTCCATTCATACAGACAGCGAGGCGTCTTAAGGACGAAGACGAAGAGCGAAGAACAAGAGCGAAGAGTCTTGGAAATGGGCAACTAATAAAAGAAAATATCTCTTTGACAAGTTACTTAAGGAATACGGATTGTCTGAACTTAATGAGGAGCGTTAAAATCGGAACGTTACATTTGTTTGAAAAATAATTTACTTTGAAGACGAGTTACATGCGCCGCTAGCGTATAACGACGGTGTTATAATTAATACAAGAAAAGTTGTTTTGCATGTAGACTTGATATTTTATAACGTTTAAATACGTGTTTGTTGGAATAAACTTGTACATGCAATTTCCAATATGCATTGTGTTTCTTTAAAATGTTGTATGATTATGTTATATGCTCAATCAAATTGCAATTGAAATGGAATTTTAAAGAGGTACATTCTTTTTTTTTTAAATTTAATGACCGCGAAATTAAACATATCAAAATTAGTTGACCCTGCAATGTAAATATTTTAGTATGCTAGTAGTAATACAGTTATGGGGATAAAAGAATTACATTAATCTAAAAACTTGACAAAACAGTGTTATATCGTAATTATACGTCGTTACTGACAATACCCTTTTATTTGTAACAACAACACTTATCAGATTTATTTACGTGCACTTAAAAATCTATTAACAGAATAGTTTATTGTTGTTGTTGTTGTTGTTGTTGTTGTTGTTGTTGTTGTCTATTGTTCTTCACCAAAATGCATGCCAACATGTTCATCCCGTTAGCTCATACATCTGTTCAGTCCAAACCCGTATCTCTATCCTTTTGTAAGATGTTCACCATTTTGTTAGTTTACATGTTTTCAGTCTGATCTAGCACACGTGTGTAAGTTATGCTCAACACACATATCATGCTGTATTTGGTGTTACTAAATTCAACAGCAATAGAATTAATACATCTTTCTAAATTTATTCACAGTTCAACTGAGTTATGGAAATTGAATGACTTGATTTTAATTTCCCGTCCTGTGAGTATAAATATATGATTTCCCGTCCTGTCAGTATATATTTACGATAAAGCGTGTCAAATAGGAACGATACACATTTAGGTTAAATCTGCTATTGCTGTATAATCGCAAACAAGGCACAGCGATCAAGTATCAATATACCATGATGCTATGAGAACGTTTCAGGATCTGCATTAACAGGGCATTCAAACGAACTTTGCACCAGATCTACCAAGAGTTAAGTTAATTAAATATTTGTATTCTGTTGTAGTATAATCAGAAGCATGCCACTCTATTGTCTAGTGGCAATCGTTACATAGACATTAAAGGAGAAATGACGTCGTAGATACTTTACACGGGCTGTATGTACACGCTCTTTGTACGAGGTATGATATTGTATTCATAGAGACGCGCAATTCGCCGTTCTCAAATCGTACGTCTCAGAGAACATTGACATTTAAACCCAGTAAGCTGGTACATACCTGTATATGAACCATTGACATTTAAACCCAGTAAGCTGGTACATACCTGTATATCAAACATTGACATTTAAAACCAGTAAGCTTGTACATACCTGTATATCAAACATTGACATTTAAACCCAGTAAGCAAACCCAGTAAGCTGGTACATACCTGTATATGAAACATTGACATTTAAAACCAGTAAGCTGGTACATACCTGTATATGAAACATTGACATTTAAAACCAGTAAGCTGGTAAATACCTGTATATGAAACATTGACATTTAAACCCAGTAAGCTGGTACATACCTGTATATGAAACATTGACATTTAAAACCAGTAAGTTGGTACATACCTGTATATGAAACATTGACATTTAAAACCAGTAAGTTGGTACATACCTGTATATCAAACATTGACATTTAAACAAACCTCTTAAAAAAGCGAAATTTTAAACATTTCTAAGATCGGCGTATACGGTTTTCAGCAGAGTGATAGTGCGCGATTTTCAGCGGCGTCTCGTCCAATATGGTTTTAACCACAATACGTACTCGTACAATATATTCCCATATTGTACAAAACACTGTAAAATAACCTTTTAGTATTGTATCGGTTAGTACGAATATAAATAGATTGATTGATTGATTGATTGAATGTTTAAAGTCATTTTTATGCCATCAAGGGCTTACAGACGATCAGTTAACCTAACCACTATTTCCTGGGATTAACCAGTACTCGAGCATACCCCATCTCCGCAAGTAACTGATAACTTTCCCACTTGAATCAGCGATGAGAGACGAATGATAATGAGACACAATGTCGTACATCAATCATCACGGAGACTGTTGCCGGGCGGGGATTCGAACTCACGACCCCTGGATTGATAGTCAGACGCGTAACCGATTGAGGTAATCGGGCCCGAATATAAATAACCTATCTAGAACAGCCAAAATGACGTACAACGGTTTTTACCAATGACTCGGCCCGGAGAATACAAAGAGCCTGATTTCATAAAGACGTGACATCGCTAAATAAAAGTGTTTTAAAACAAAACAAAAAAATTTATTCGTGCTAAGCAACGAATGATTATTTTTTCGGTGTGAAACACGTAAGTGAAAAACCAAATGTTGCGCACGTGCAAAGCCAGGAAAACGTTTTAGTGCTCGGACGCATGGAAACTTCCGAAATTTGGGGAAAATTGCATAATGATAATCCGCAGTTAAATCCTGACAGCCATCATGTGTATTACACGTTCTGGAACATGAATACTATTCAAACATATAAAGTGTTTTCATTTTGGATCAGTGTAATACTGACCCCTGTGCATGTACATGTATATATCTTCTTCTCTTCTATCTTTCCACTATCATCTTTTCAAATTACTGTTTATTCTCTGATAAATGCACTCAGCATTTCGCACTTTACTTATTCTTCCCAGTGTTTACATGTTATATTGTATACTATTCAGAGAATGTGTTTGTTTTCGCTTAAGTATTGTATTCGTTTATAAAAAGTATAACTTTCTAATGCATTAATTTTATGATATATTGTATTAAGGGAAGGGTCCTGAATAACGTTGTAAAAACTTGTGACCCGATTTTCACCGTTTTCCCCGTGTAATACATGTATAATCAATATTAATTCAAAATTGTTTTTAATATCATTTTTGAATTTCTTATATGTTAAACTTTATTAATTTTACTTAGATATCACGCTAGTTGATTTTTTTTTTAATTTGAATTTAAATAAAAATGAAACTTAAAAAAACGACGTTTACTTGTAATTTTGGACGACGTCAAGAGAACAATAATACTAACGCAAAATACGACGACCGAAATAGCAGACAAACATCGTGTTTTTTGAAGTTTTTCATTTTTAATATAAATTTGAATTTATAAAAAAAAAATAGCGTGAACATCCCCTCTTTTTATTCAATCATATTGTAGCGAATAAATAAAGTTTAAGATATGTAAAATTCGAAATCTTGTATCGGAGCATTTTTGCGCAGTCAAGCGTGAATGTTCAAAATGTGTTGTTTTTAAACCTGCGTTTTAATCAACCCAGGCGTAATAATTAGATGTAATGGTAACATAAATGCATTTTATCTATATTTAAGTTATAAAATTATCACAGGTAATAAAATAAATAATTTAGAATTTTATTAAAAATATTTCTCAATTAATATTGACCATTTTATATTAAAAAAAGAGGTTAAAATCACCCGAAAAACACGTACCGCTAATCACGTGACTGTATGGGTTATACTACTGCTATGTATGATTGATGTATTACCGGGGTTAAAGGTGTATAAACTGATGTATAAAGTTGTGCATTATTTATACATCTTTATATTATATAACGAATAAACGAGATTCTGCGGGACTACATAAAAACGAAAGCTGATACTTCGTACTATAAGTGAACAGAGTTTTGATAATTTACGCCAGATGTCAAAAGATGAAACTACCTTCAATTACCTTATTACTATATAAATAAAGCCACTATCGGCATATGGCAGTATTTTGCGGACGTGGCAACCATTAAGTGATCATTGTTTGTGAACATTTCGAAGAAAAGTGTTGAAACCTTTGTGAACAACTGTACGCAGGGTCCACAGGGTCAAGTTTTCAGTGACAAGTATAAACTGGTATTTAATATAAACAAACACAAGCATACGAAGGACCACAATGGTAAGAGAAAGCCATATTCTTGTTTGTGTGTTATCCTTGGTATTGGTGAGCAATTTATGTCCGTGTGTATCGTTATGATTAATACATCAGTGTGAATGTCGTTATATCATCCGTGCATCATGCTATTGCCATGCTTTGTATGTACATCTATTACCGAAATAAATATATCTATCAAAAGATTAATTGTATTGTACATTATAGTAATATTATAAAGACGATATGAGATACAAGTTCCATATTGTATATAGCCACAGTTGATTGTTAACAATCCAGAGATATACAAGTGATTGTGCACGTATATATCTCCGATGTAACTTGGTAAATGGACCCCATCGAAAATGAACCAGGTGCAAATTTCACCGTTGAAGACTAACAACTGTAACATTCAGTGTACACTACGATGAATATTTGTCTTAAGTACAGAAATAAGATTTTTTCCCTGCCCCCTCCTGTACCCCATTCCCCATCCCTTCCCCACCCCACCCACACACTAATATATTCTTTACACAACAAAGCAGCTCGTGAAACCAAGTGTAATTTTAATGGAGTTCCGTTTACCACGTTACACCGACTGACATGCATATGCATACTTACTGTTAGAGGGTCATATGACCATCCCACCTCACACACAACAACGGGTTCACGTTCAGTCGTTATGTGTTGTATCGTACTTTGTGATTTTTGTAAACCAAAGTCCAAATACTTAATAAAACCTTTGACATTATCTGTAATTTGTTCATCTATGCATGCATCCATGGCTGTTACATCTTCTCCATTGCATATAGCACAAAAAATGTTTTCATACCGTCTACAATTGAATTTAAAACAAATAATAAGAAATACATTATATAAACTGGGTTTATAAATTGGGTTATAAAAGTATCCCTTTTCTTCCAAAATATGTTAAGAATAAAGGTTACACATTTCTATTTACAATCCAATAGTAACACATTTCTTATTAAAAAAACAATGTTTTTAATTGGAAAAGTAACATTCTAAGTCTAAATAATTCCACAATGCTGGATTCACTAAACATTCAGTACAATAAAATGTCACATTTTCACAAATTTATTTGGATAGCCTACAGCAACACATTATGACACACCCTGTGATTTCTCGTCTCAGATACCAAACCTTGTCTGCCCTCGTTTTGTTACCTGACTAATGCCGTATGGAATGTTTACACGATCGTGAAATAAAAGTAGGCTGTGTTCACTGACAAAACATTTCAAAAACAAGAGAACGTCTGTAAAGAAATAATGCTCTTATGCTTACTCGAACTAACTTTTCATCTCAGGAAATTATAAGTGAAGTTTTTGAAAAAAATGTCTCCATTTTGCAAGAAGGTCTTAGGCGAATATTGCTACATAGTTAATATATATATACAGTGCTACGGTGTTAACGAATCATCAGTGGTGACGAATCACTTTCATTTCAACCTATTATACATTACAAAATAATTGGTTATTAAGATTTTTAATACCATATGTTTGAAAATGAATCCTTAAACAACAACTGGAAAAAAATGCGAAACTAGAAGTCGCAATCTGATCACCTCGGCCTTTATGCTTGCTACGCAATAGACCATGACATTACAAGGCGCCATTTTGGAACTTCTTTCAGTCACACGATAAAACCAAATGGCGGCCCCCTTATGCAACCATTGTGGAAGTTGTGCCAGAGACTTTTATTTACTGTCTGGGAGGAAGAAAAACACGGATATAAACATGACCCATGTCGAGTGTATAAATAAAAAAAATGAATATAATAACGCCATATATTCAACTTAGTGACAGATATATTTTTTTTCCACATGAATGAACACAGACTTATAACTAAGGCGAATAGCGTTGGTGTATTCTAGAGCTATACACGAGGTGTATTATACGGAGGATACGGAAATACCCGATGTTTCACAATTGCTAGAAGTCTGTAATTTCAATTACATAGGTTTAAGAAACTCCATCGAAGAAGAGTGTATTGAAAGTGACGTCATAAATATATTTGTCTGTCGGAAAACACAAATACTGCAGGACTCACACCACTATTATCTCCCTTGAGTACTCCAGATGAAGGAGGTAGAAATAAAACTTTAGTTCTCTTTTTCTTCTTTTTTCAGGGCTTTGTACTGCAATGATTTGCTGTTTTTTTTGGTAGCATGAGTTGAATGGTCAGTATTTTAGAAATCACCACTGAAAATTTGATGCTGATACCAGCTTTCTGGACTATTCTGTGTCATTTCAGAATTGTTGGTTCGAACCACATCTAGGACGAATAATTGACATATTATTACCATGGAAATTGATAGGTCTCACAAAAGCATTGAATTTAAAAAAAACACATCCTGGTCAAGGTAAACTTTTTTTCTTTTATAATTGCATATCTTGAACCAGTGAAGATTTTGAGCCCAGACACATGCTGCAGAATTTAATTTTTCACTCTGTTTTGGACATGAATGTTACAATGGAGCCCTATGGGAAATGTAATAGTGGTGTGATACGTTAACACACATGTCTAAATAAAAAAATCAAAGTAAATATCTTTAAATAATGCCATTTTATTGTTCGAACCACATCGCAAAAAAGAAAATAATCCAATACTTTTTTTGTAAAAAAATCACTTGTAATGCATTTACTGTCTTTCCAGGAGTAGCGAGTTAGTTATGCAAATAGGGTATGTGATGATGGGTGTTCAATTTGTTTTAGATTTCTTTTTGCAAATGAGCAACTTGATCTGAGGAGTGACTTTGTCGGTTTGCGACAATGAATGGGCTTATGTTATTCGTTTTAGGCCTAAAATTAGTTCATAAAATATTTCATGCTAAAACAATTTTCATGAATAATAAAATGGTGCTCAGTACCTACAAGTCGCTACTACACATTTTTCGCTTTCATGTTTAATTGATAATGTCTTAAACCAAACAGTTGCAATATACTGTTATGTTTTCAGTATCATCTGGAATTGTTGTTCAGTGCATGGGTTGTGACATAAATGTCATAGCACATGTTCTTTCGATATACCTAACAAAGTATGTGCAATGTATAAAAAAGTGATGTTCTTGTAGAAGACTCCATTAAAATCATAATATAAAAAAATCTCCAAACTTTTCACCAAAATATTTCTATTACTTTCTTAGCATTTTGAAATCGGGAATTTGGTTACTTTGGATTGGGAAAAAGATAGTATTTGCCATTAGGAATTGGGCAGAATAACGGCCCCAAAAATGGGCAAACGAGAGCCCTGATTCATCTTGACAGTGCCTGGATTATGTGATGAATGCCAGGGATGGATTCCACTTGGTTTTGGTAAAGATGCAATCAATGATAACATACTATTTGTTTGTCACAAATGATCATAAATATGATGCTTCCATACCATTTGCTATATTATCATACCAACTATTCAAGACATTACACTGACATATCAATGTATCTGGAAGAAGGAGTTTAAAGGGGAAGGCAACCCTGTGTATAAAACAGGATAATATGAATAGCTACGAGTTCAGCTTTCTATGGATAGTATCAATATGCATAAATTCGAGTCCATAAAGATATATCAACTCGTTTTGTAATGGTCATTTTCGCACATCGACTTTGTGGTGGAAGTTGCCATATTGGACACCTGCGTGACGTCACAACTGCACTTCCGGTTTAAAACAAAATTAACTTATACGCTACAGCAGATATAGAAACGTGCAGTTATAGTCACCGGCAAAAGTACTCGCTAGAATAATAAAATTGATTTAAATAACGGAGAAGGACCTACAACTTTAAACCAGAATTTTCGGAAACAGAGTTAAATGAATTCGAAAACGAGAGAAATAGTGAGACGGCACAGTCGTTCGCATATGTGAAAGATTTTTGCAGCTGCGAAAACTGTGTAATGATGCCTTCGTCTGTCGAAATTACGTGCTGCAGATGCAATGACCTTACTATTGGAAATTAAGAAGATTAAGAATATATCACAGAAATAATACAGAGAAACACAGCAATGTCTTATGAAGATTTCACCCAAAAAGATGATAACTGTTAAACAGTCACACCGACCACGAACCTGAGATCAAACCCGAAAACCATGAATCATGAGTCTGACATCTTATCATGTAGCCTGACATTGATGATTGAATTTCAAAATAGTAAAATTACCCTAAGCTTGATAAAGAAAACAAAAGTATTTTTTGCGGTCAGTGTTGATGTAGACCCAGGCGAGCCTGCACATTCATGTTGTACTATCAGGGTATATACTGTTTGCTACTCAGTCAATAAATTATCAAAAAACACTTTTTAGACTAGGAATGGAAATTAAGGGGAAATGGTCTGTTACATATATTTACCTGTCTAGAAGAGAATAAGAAATACTATTATATCTCTTTTCTTATCGTGTTTAGCTTATGCGGCCATTGTTGCACACTAAGAAAAAAGGCTGATAAATTTTTTATTTCATACCCTTTTTAATAAAATTAGATGAAGCATGGATGTTTTTTTTTTGTTGTACATGACTGGCACCGTCTTTTGGTTATTTAAATTGTGTCACTACCCAATTTGCTATATGAATGTTTCTCCTTATAGGGAGTGTCATATGTAATACAATGTCTGAAGGCATATTGCACAAAGTGTATGTTACTGTCCAGCTACTGGCACCCTGCTGAGCTTTCATAATTCACCAACACCACATTCACACACCATGTGGTAATGAGAAATACCCTGCCAGAGTATACATATTGTACCCTTATTAGCATACATCACCCCAGATTTTATGACCCCAGGATTTATGACAGGATGTAATGTCACATAGTGTTATGCCTTATTACTAATTTAAACATTTTCAATTAATAAGGGTTTCAATATCAATGCAAACTTACAAGTATAAAATTATGTAATATGAGTTTATGTATATTTTTCACAAATTGTATACCAGATTGAGAACACTATTTTAACAGTAAAAAAACCTCTGCTGTTGAATAACATACAATAGCAAAGCATAGTAAGGAAAATAAATGTACATTTTCATGTATTTATGAATAAATAAAGGAACAAAGGTTTTAATTTATCTTTCTTCATTACGAAGTAAATTAGTGAAAAAATAATGTTCAAGCTGACTGTGAAAAAAAAAACATATATCATTAAACTAAATTGCCTATTGATTATAAAATTAATAAAATGAGTTTATGAATTTACAATTAATGGTTGACTGAATATTTAGAGTCATTTTTTTACCACAGAGGGCTAACTGTACAGATGTTCGGTTAACCAACCACTGTTTCCTGAAAAAATAACCAGAACTCGAGCACACCCCAAATCCGCAAGTAACTGATAACTTTCCCACTTGAATCAGCGGTGAGAGACAAATGATAATGAGACACAATTTTGTATGTCAACCATCACAGAGACTGTTGCAGAGTGGGGATTCGAACTCGCGACACCTGGATTGATAGTCAGACACGTAACTGAATGAGCTAATCGGGCCTGTCACAATTAAATGGCTTTTATTTGTATTTTAATAATAAATTTAAGATACCATGTCGTTTTCACACTTTATGTTTTGGCATTAACCTCTTCTTTTTATTGTTAATTGGATTGTCGCACCTGTTTGGTTAAGACCTTCAATTCAGAATCGTTTTCGTGTTTAATTGTCTTTCTTCGATGTTTACTAATGTACCGTATATCTATCTATCATCTGTTTACGTGAATTAGTGTATATACATAAGAGTTTCAGTAGAGAGCAGTCACTAACGACAAAATAAAATTTTCGCGAGAACTAGAACAGAAGTGCTGCTATGACGTCACCGAAAACCTCCAACATAAAAGAGCTATAAAATGGCAGCGTCCATAATATTTATGAAACGCTTGAAATCATGGTATTTAATATCGTTTTTCTTGTTTGGTTAATTTCGTTCATTAAAAATTTGTTGTTTTCGTTTTATTAACATGTCTATTTAACGATAAATAGCCATTTATATTCTGACATGCGGTACCCTTTAATATTATATTTTAGCACTATCGACCATTGTCAAATGAAGTTTTCGTCGTGATAATTTGTCTATCGTCCATGGCCTGTCACTTGCCAATAATTCGTTTTCTAAAGACAGCGCTTTTATGTTTTATTTAACTTTATATGAAATACATGTATATTCATGAGAGCAAAGATTAGTCTTTGTTTGACGTCAATAGAATCATTCGATCTCTGATGGGCATCTTGTTAACTATGAGAGCATCTGAATTATGTCTTCTTAGCATGTACAGTACATTAATACTATGTAACAGTTGAATAAGACACATGAGATGTTTAATGAAGAGAAAACATCTTTATTCACAAATAAATCATGAAACCTCAATTCATGCTACGTAAACAGTCTATGTGTATATTATATGTGTATATGTGTAATCAAAGGCTACCATACAGTCAAAGTGAGACCACCAGTGTCTGTAGATTGTAGACTGCGAATACACCAATATTCAAGAAAACGATACATGTTAAATCTGGATACCTGATTAAAAACATCCAAAAGTAAAGTTCAGTAGTAACAGATGCAAAACGGGAACCTTAAGTTACAATTGTGACTGGTTTACTAGTAGGCTATGTTCCTAAAGTGATGGCAGAAGATTTAAGAGAACACTTGACACTGGTAATAAACTATTTTGTAAGCCAGATGGAAATCCTTTGTCCAACTTTGTATTTTAGCCTGCGTGTGATGTCTTGTAATTATATCCTTTATAGTTAAATAATTTATATAACTGCACATTGTGGTGTATGTCGTGCCAGAAAAAAATATATGATGCAGAGATTTGAGTTTCCAAAAATGTACATTTAATTCAGTAATATTCCATTGCACGTGTATGATGTTAATCATAATGTACATATATTACAGTGACAGGGTGAAAGGGTGAATTAAGTTCTTTTTTAGTATATTTATTGTTAATTAAATGCAAGGTTGTACCACTTTATATGAGTATAGAACCTGCAACCTAAACATTAAATGGGCAATGATCGATATTTTAAGGCCGATTTTTTTAACTTCTTAAATTAAAAAAACGAAGGAAAACACCAATTCGTTAATAGTAGGCCATCCAACTACATGAAAAAAACTTTTGATGGCAAATTTGTGTAGAACATGGCATCCATGCTTAATGTCTTCCTTGGTATGTATACAAACCTGTGAGGGTAGATGCCAATCATGAAATCACCTCATAATCTAAATTAGGTCAAAGGTACAATAATGGATATATAGAATTAAGAATACTGTCTTGATAAAATAGTTATACATTTATTGAACTAAAAACTATAGAAATTTGTTTGTTGTAAGCCACTGCTAGGAATGTGAATAAAATATGTTAAAAATTATGTTGTTATGTTGAGGTCAAATTGAGGTCAAAGGTCAAACATATACAAAATTGATGAATTTTGAATTTCTTATAAATGCAAGCTTCTAATACATAAAAAACAATCAAATATTTTAAAATAAAGTGAATACATAAACAAACCTTATAAGAAATTAATCACATTTAAACTGAAGGAATTAGCTGTATGAGGTCACAATATAGGTCGGACAAAATCAATAATGATTAATAGTCGTTTTATAGTATACACTGCCTATTTGATAAGTTGCTACATAATAAAGACATTTGTTAGAATGCAGAAAGCAACTATTCAAATAGTATGAAAGCCTGACTTGTAGCATAGCTATCATTGATTACGCACCTTAAATTTGCGATGAAGAATTAGAAAAGTCATCAAGATCACTTTTTAAGACATTCAACAGTTCAGCCTTTGTGGTAGAGTTCCTAGATCATACAATCCTAGCAAGTGACAGAGGTACCAGGGACATCTCGTGTTTCAGCACAGAACCAATTCCTACATTTCTGCTAACATTTGAAGCTGTCATCTTTAACGACCTGAACTTTCTGCTTGTTTGAAACCAGTACGTCATACCCCAAGGCAGTTGTTTTAGATCTTATTTCTTCAAATGGTCATACTCAGCAAATGTTGTCAAAAGTGTCCATCTGTTTGATCAAAACTTGAACATGAGACTCATCAAGATCAACTCCTTATGGTAGATAATCATATCTGGTGTAGGCATGGTCCTCGTATGCATCACTTTCTCTTTATAGTGACCTTATTTTTTCTTGGACACATCTGACCGAGTTGCCCAAGTGATATATAATTTGTCTCTGGCTTGGTCGTTTTGTGCGGTTCATATTTCCCCCAATGTTCAACATACCTTTGTTATCTATTCTGTTGCTTTGTCAGTGTTATTGTCTTATGTGAGTCGTTTATTTATAAAAAAAAATCTATCTTCAAATTCTCAATACACATCTTGCGCTGTCTTTTGAAGATACTTCATATAAAAAAAACAGGTCATCACCGAGCATATTTCAAATAGTCCTAGATTGTCAGCCATGGTAACAAAGCAGCAAACGCCTCTAAATGGATTCCCCGATGCTCCCTGTTTCCGTTCTGATGAAGTATAACAAAATTTCAACCATGTCCCATGAACACATCCGTACACTATTCACCAAACTCCCGGAAACGAGCAATTCAACTGCTACAGCAGTTTATCTAACTCGTCTGTTCAATTGCTTTCTGTATACCCTCTTGGAACCCTTTGCCTTTTGTGGAGAAGCATCGCCAATATTTTTACGGAATTATCAAAAGAATAAATCTCGGCTGCAATAGTTTCATGTCTATGTGCCAACCACGATATGAAGATACATCAATGCAGTCTCCACAATACTTTATAGACCTCACTGCTCTGCAATGTGCCTTTCGGTGGTGTTTAGTGGGTATACGCCTGTCTCAATTCACATATCATCTTAACTAGCCGATTCTACATATTGTCCAATTGCTTTTAGAAAATTGAAACATAAGTGAAGATCCCAAGTCTGAATATGACAATATTAATGGCCCCATACACGATATTTCTTTTTAGAATAGAGTGGCTGATCTACTGTGATAACGGTGTTGCCTTGACCAATATGATTTGGAATTGCTCAAAATCTATTGACAACAGTTTGAAGTGTGTTAAATCCATCTGCACAGGCTTATCATATTGGAAGCATTCCCATAGTTTCCATAGGCGGATTATCCGGACTGCTTGATTCATTGTAAGCTCTCAAAGTTGGGACTGATATACCTCACAAGACTATCATTTGTAAGCCCTCAAAGTTGGGACTGATATACCTCACAAGACTATCATTTGTAAGCCCTCAAAGTTGGGACTGATATACCTCACAAGACTATTATTTGCAATGGAATTGTCAATTCTGGGGATCATATTTGTTTAAACAGTGTGATTGACAGCATGAAAAACTGACTATCATTTCAGCAACTCTGACAATCATTTCAAAACAAGTTGCCTGGTGAAGAGCATGTTCAAGGTCAACATTTTTCTTGGAATTGTGTATGCCGTTAGATACGCCAAATACTATAGCTTCTATCATCGTACACACTTTAGAGTTCTCCGCGTTGTTTCTGACTTCAGCATTGTCGTCTAGACATACCACCAAATAACAGGAGAGATAGAGAAAGAACCTTCCATGAATAACCTTGTCTACATAATCAATGTCTATGCCTTCCCAAAGAGAATAATGCCCATCCCACCTCTTATTTGTTGAGCAACAATCTAGACTTTCATGTAAAAGTATACTTCATATAGTCAAATCAGTATCAGATGAATCAGTATATGACCTGATATCAGACGCATCAGAATGTAACTTTTGGTATGCGTTTGCAAGATATTTGGAAATTACAATGTTGGCTTCATTTCTGGATACACCAGTAATGATAAGCTGATAAACTGTGTTTCGGGTCAGTAGTTCTTTTGACGTCTTCGTAGAACGATCCACATATTTACTTGGGACGGACTGATTTATTACCTGCTTTCTCTTAAAATGGCTTCTCCAAACACCACTAATAGCATACACATGTCCATGAAATAAATCCTGTTCCAGTTTAAAATACAATTTTTTTCACTACTGTATAATAATCGATTTTATCCTCCTACTTCACAATTTGTCTTTTAAACTTAGACGGATTTTAGATTGCATTTTCCTTCGGATGCAAGAAGGTCATTTACACCTTTAAAAGATCTTTCTTACACAATCTGTTTGTTTTACATTTTTCAACTGACAGAAAATACAACAACTCCAATCAGTGGGTTGTATTCTTGCTCTAGATGTTGAACGGACATGAGCATCTTTCAACGATTCTTCGACATTACATGTAGAAGGTCCAGGAGGTACCATTTTTCCTTAGATTGAATTGATTTGTTATGGGAAGTGAATGTACTTTAACAAATGTTATGCCATAAAATGTTTCAATCTCGCCAAGTGTCAATATCAAAACTATTAATTCTGTCAAGAACATCTATATTGGAGGTACTGAATTATATTCAATGAATCTCAGATACTTCGTATGGCATATTCATATAAGGGGAGACAATTTTTTCTAGTTTGGTGAACAATGAAGGTTTATTTGATTAAATCATTACATCTCTCTTTTATTTATATTACTTTTAACCAAAGGTATATAAATTATAAAATATAATTTCTACAGGAATCTCACTTTTTGACAATTTTCGGCAGCAATGTACATCAGTGTATTAGCGTCAAAGTATGAACGTTTAAGCATACAGGTACACGCACATTTATTTTGATAAGAGTTAATTTAAGTGTTGTATCTGCAAAGCTAAGTATAACATCTCGGGTTATTAGAAAATCGTATATTTGCACATAAAACAACATATACTGATATTTTCCGTAATTTTTACTTTAAAATACACTTATTAAACTTTTAGCTCATATGAATATGAACAGAAAGACAGAAATGCTTCATTGTCCTTTTCATAGATGCTTCATTGTCTTTTTAAAATGTTTGATTATACTGTTAACAACATGTCATTCAAGAAAAAAGAAATAAAGCAACACAATTGTAATATTAGCAACAATAATTTATATACACTACCGTTTTGTTGATTTTTGCACCTCATTGACCTTTGACCTCAACTGTGACCTTAAAACGCAATTTCATGAGTGGCATCCAGCATCACACGATTCTATACATATTGGGGAATGGTGTTATGGTATTGATACAATTCTACTAAAAATTGCCATCAAAAGTAAAAATAAGCGTCATTTTGCTTTTTTATGGCCTTCTATAACTATTAGGTGATAATTACTGTAAAGCTGATAGTTAGATATTTCACAGTGCTTTTAAAACAGTCCTTGGACACTGCCTTATCATAAAATATGCGCGATTCGTTACTACCGGAAGTGACCCGGTATCACCTGAAAAGGCTGTGTCAATAAACAAACGCTGTAGACATTGTAAGATTGAATTTAAAATGGAAACTTCACAGAATGCTAGATAGATAATTTGTCTTTAAATGAACTGTTAACAAAATATAACTAACAATTTGAAGATTGATTTTATAAGTAATAAATGAAAAGTGATTCGTTAACACTGGCGACACTGACTAGACGAATAAATAAATAAATAAATAAATAAATAAATAAATAAATAAATAAATAAATAACATGTATGTTAAGTAATTTACAGAGGTGTAAAAATTAAAAACATGGCATTTACGAAGATTAGTTAACAACCCAATAATAAGCTGAGAAACTTTGTCCAATAGCTTGATCTGGACAAGCTTGGTTACAGGCCCGAGGGAGGCACTTGACCTGAAAATGGGTACAAATGTGCCCTGTGGACTTCAAAGCATAGGCACGAACTCTATATTGCAGCCTAAAATTTGGTGATCAAAACTCTACATTCAAACCAATTACAGGTGTCGAAACTATATTACTATAATTGATTATGGTGATGACGAGGATGCTGCTGCTGATGATGATTACGATGATGCTGCTGCTATGATGATGATGATGATGGTGGTGGTGGTGATGATGATGGTAAAACAATAATAATACCTATCGGGTTTCAATATCAGCAGTATGTGTACATTACGACACATTCTTTCAACATGGGGATTGTAAATCTCCCATTGCCCTGTCGTGTTACACTCTGAGATACGATCTGTGTAGCACCTTGTGGCGCTGATATTCAGCCCGGCTGGGGGTAACATGTATACATAGCAGTCTCCAAACGGGGCCGGCAGCGTCCGTGTGTTTAAAGATCTTGTAAACGGGTTATATATACATCTGCAATGAGATTTGAAGATAACGGTTTTATTTTCGTACAATAATGTAGGAATTCAGTCAAATGTAATATTTATAATTATAAATGAATGAAAACATACGTTTGTTATATGAATATGATGACAAGGGTATAGTTCAATATTTTATGACATTTAATTTGTTCTACAAAACATCAAACCTAGGTAGACATTGTTTACAACCTGCACGAGTCAATATCTGTCTTGTAGATCGAAATGTACATACAAGCATTATAAGAATATCTTACATAGGTTTGAGGTTAGGATGGAAAGTTACGTCCCGAGGGCTAACTGTTGCTCTGCCGAGGTTATCTCAAGGGACGGAATTTTTCTATCCGAACCGCAAAAGCTATTAATGATTGTTTTTCTTGCATACCGAACACATTGAATAATTGTTTTATAATTTTAGATTTTACATCGATCTCTTTAAAGACGTTAAATTATATGATTTACGTCAAACAGTTTGTACATTACGTCATCTAGTTGGTTCCAAAGTCACAGATCGAGAATTTTATGTCGGCCCTTTCTAACCCCGGATAAAAACGCAGGCATCCTCATCCAGTATGCAAGAAAACGGTTAAAAGACGAACTTGTGGAGCTTTATGGCACATTGTTTGGGAATGTTCACAAAAGATATATTGCAGACAAAGAGATTTTTTTTTTGAAAGCAAAGTATCACAAATCAGTTTCACTTAATCCACAATTGTAAAATGTCTATTTCGTTAACCATCTTCGGTGAAATAATCTTTAATTGTATCATTAAAAATTGTCCTTTTCTTATCATATATTGTTTCCTATCCCATAAAAAACTTAATTACACGTTTTGAATTTGGTCGTAAATATACACCGGAGAATCCTGAAGAAAAAAAATACATTGTATATTTATTGGGCGCCGACATGAGGCATGAGACAAATCAAGGGATCTAAAATGGAATAATCAAGGGATCAAAAATTAAAATTAGGGAAGTAGAATTGGATAGAGTGTTGGCCGTTCACGCCAGAGGTTGCGGGTTGGATCCCCCGGTCGACCCGATGCCTCTCATAAAACAACACTCAGTACTGGTTCTACCCAGGAACCCGACACGTTCATACTTTCATCACAATCGAGGTTAATAAATTAATGTAAACTAAAATTAAGGTTTAAAAACTGTTAGTTCTTACTACATATTGTAGTTGTATTTAAAACTAAGAGAACAAGGAAAGTATTTAATATTTATTCTCCACATATCTTAAAAGGCATTAGCTAGTCCCAACAAATCAAATCTGGTACCCTGCCCATTGCATGAAGTTGGGCAGGGTACCAGACTTTAAAAAAATTTGCACGAAATTTCCAGCAACCAATCAAAGGTGCTGTTTATACCTATGCATACGGATTCCACAACACACAGCGGTATTTCAATCAGCCAATCAAATATGCTCATATTGTCAAGTGACATTATTTGCATGCGGGTTCTTCAAAACACGCTAGCAGGAAGACGCGTGGAAACAATCAAATATGGTTTTAGGAAATTGAGAAATATTTGCGCCTTTCAATGGTTTGCAATGTACAACTATGTCGTTAATTGCGTTGCTTGCCTTTTTTCAGCTCGGTAATGTCGATAAAGCAGATTCGCCATTTCATGCTGGTCGAGATGATGTTGCACGTTCAAATCATACTTACTTTGGATAAACTAAAAAACACAAAAAGGTGCACGTAGAAGTACATTTCCTGCATTGACATGTGCAATCGAATAATCAAGTGAAAGTTAGTTTATACTAATTTATTTTAGCTCGATTGCAATGAAAGCTCAAAACGTATATAAGCCGCTTTCGAGCCCATTTCCTGGGTGCAACCAGAACTCAGTGCTGCTTTCTTGAGAGATATCGGGTCGAGCTGGGGATCGTACCCGCAACATCTGGCGTGAGCGGCCAATACTCTTTCAACTATACTACCGCCCCAAGTAGAAAAAACGTAAACAAGTGAACGTTCACATGCAACAATGAATATGATGACCATTGAAACCATTTTCGATGTTGGTTTAGTCTGTGATTTCCTTACATCCAATAATCTAAATTTCATGATCAATTGCACCAGTGACAAAATCCATGTACATGATTATGAAAATAGTATAAAGAAGAAACCCAGCAGCTTTTGTCGTTCATTCATTCGGTTTTTATATCCAGATCAGGTTAAAGTTCTCTATTCGATAAATATTCCTGTAATAAATTGGGCTTCGGAAATGCCTAGTAATGTGTATTCAACTTGCTATTCGTGTTTGAGAAAATGTGCCATAACACAATCCTTGAAGTGGCGACTAAATCAATCCATTTTTTACTCTGATAAATCGACAGAAATCGTTTATCTTTCGTTTTTATAATTTTGACTTTGCTACATCTCACCTATTTTACCCAGATCAAGCTAGCCTTACATGCTCAATATGATTGTTTTGTCTGTAAATAACATTTTACACTAAATGGTCATTCTTTGTTGGTACATATTTATAAAATAAACATACAAAGCCAACTCAGTGTTGTCTCTTTAAAACAAACTTGCGGCGCCATTGATGCCTTGCATCAATTTTTGTCTCGTTATTATTGGTATTTTTGTCCTTTGATGGTTGCTCTTTCAATAAGTGATGCCTTACGAATAGTTTACACGTTAACTTCTTTTTTTGTTGTGAGTTTATTATAAAAGTTTTGATTAACCATATTGTCAACATGAACGTTATAGACCATACCTAACAATACTTAAAAATTCTTTTCTATTCCATATTATTTCTTTGTTTGTTTTCAAAATATCCTCATTTTTACTCCCCCTTTGTCAGAACTTTGTGTTCAGAGCTGTGACGCTATCGTAAATAAATGTTTTAGACCGCTGTAAAATTTCTAAAATCAACATTTCTTACAGCTTTTGTATTGACGTTGAAGAGATTCAAATCTTAAATAACTAAATACCTAGTATGTCATCACTTTCACATTGTTTGAGTATACCTGAGATTAATCCAGTTGAATTAACTTAAAGGCCTATTTTTCATAAATCATATGTGTTAACTTTGCATGTTAACTTTTGGGGAACAGATTTTAACCTTTTTTGTAATAGTTTCTGAAGCTAGTTTAGTGTCAACATGATTTAACGAAATATGGCGACAATTTTTTAAATGCAGATTAGATTTGCCATGTTTTAGTAAATACTTTGATATGCCTCGTATTTGAGTAAATGATAATGATTTTAAAATATAACCATAATTATCGTTTGGTTCTTTTAAAAAAAGATCTTCAGCAAACTTACAAATTCTCTGCTGAGAGTGGTATGACAAAATGAAATAGACTATGCAGATCTTAACTAAACAGTTTCATCATATTTTAGTGCATACTACAAAAACATCTTTTAAATACATATTCATCTATTTTACATACATGTACACATGATGATATGGCAAGTATAAGTAGACAACAAGCTATTTAACATACATGTACACATGATGATATGGCAAGTATAAGTAGACAACGAGCTATTTAACATACATGTACACATGATGATATGGCAAGTATAAGTAGACAACAAGCTATTTTAAATTAACATACATGTATACATGATGATATGGCAAGTATAAGTAGACAACGAGCTATTTAACATACATGTACACATGATGATATGGCAAGTATAAGTAGACAACAAGCTATTTAACATACATGTACACATGATGATATGGCAAGTATAAGTAGACAACAAGCTATTTTAAATTAACATACATGTACACATGATGATATGGCAAGTATAAGTAGACAACGAGCTATTCAACATACATGTACACAAGATGATATGGCAAGTATAAGTAGACAACGAGCTATTTAACATACATGTACACATGATGATATGGCAAGTATAAGTAGACAACAAGCTATTTTAAATTAACATACATGTACACATGATGATATGGCAAGTTAAAGTATACAACAAGCTATTTAACATACATGTACACATGATGATATGACAAGTATAAGTATATTTAATTACATGTACACATGATGATATGGCAAGTATAAGTAGACAACAAGCTATTTTAAATTAACATACATGTACACATGATGATATGTCAAGTTTAAGTATACAACAAGCTATCTAACATACATGTACACATGATGATATAACAAGTATTAGTAGACAACAAGCTATTTTAAATTAACATACATGTACACATGATGATATGGCAAGTATAAGTAGACAACAAGCTATTTTAAATTAACATACATGTACACATGATGATATGGCAAGTTTAAGTATACAACAAGCTATTTAACATACATGTACACATGATGATATGACAAGTATAAGTATATTTAACATACATGTACACATGATGATATGGCAAGTATAAGTAGACAACAAGCTATTTTAAATTAACATACATGTACACATGATGATATGTCAAGTTTAAGTATACAACAAGCTATTTAACATACATGTACACATGATGATATGACAAGTATAAGTATATTTAACATACATGTACACATGATGATATGGCAAGTATAAGTAGACAACAAGCTATTTTAAATTAACATACATGTACAAATGATGATATGTCAAGTTTAAGTATACAACAAGCTATTTAACATACATGTACACATGATGATATGACAAGTATAAGTATATTTAACATACATGTACACATGATGATATGGCAAGTATAAGTAGACAACAAGCTATTTTAAATTAACATACATGTACACATGATGATATGTCAAGTTTAAGTATACAACAAGCTATTTAACATACATGTACACATGATGATATGACAAGTATAAGTATATTTAACATACATTTACACATGATGATATGGCAAGTATAAGTAGACAACAAGCTATTTTAAATTAACATACATGTACACATGATGATATGGCAAGTATAAGTAGACAACAAGCTTTTTTAAATTAACATACATGTACACATGATGATATGACAAGTATAAGTATATTTACATACATGTACACATGATGATATGGCAAGTATAAGTAGACAACAAGCTATTTTAAATTAACATACATGTACAAATGATGATATGTCAAGTTTAAGTATACAACAAGCTATTTAACATACATGTACACATGATGATATGACAAGTATAAGTATATTTAACATACATGTACACATGATGATATGGCAAGTATAAGTAGACAACAAGCTATTTTAAATTAACATACATGTACACATGATGATATGTCAAGTTTAAGTATACAACAAGCTATTTAACATACATGTACACATGATGATATGACAAGTATAAGTATATTTAACATACATGTACACATGATGATATGGCAAGTATAAGTAGACAACAAGCTATTTTAAATTAACATACATGTACACATGATGATATGTCAAGTTTAAGTATACAACAAGCTATTTAACATACATGTACACATGATGATATGACAAGTATAAGTATATTTAACATACATGTACACATGATGATATGGTAAGTATAAGTAGACAACAAGCTATTTTAAATTAACATACATGTACACATGATGATATGGCAAGTATAAGTATACAACAAGCAATACAAACTTAATTTCGGAAATGTCGAGTTGATATAAGATATATTATAATATGATACGTGATGAATAATTAGGGTAGATATTACAAGCAAAAATATAATGAAACAAAAAAGCAATAACGAGTTCTTCTCTGCAAATAAAATTAATAAAAAAAATCGTGATTGGTTCAGTTATTATAAAATCGTCGTCGCCACAGGCCAAACAGGCCTAAACTATAAAATATATATGTAAAGTGCAGGCTAGTCGCTGGCTAATAGGCGTCGATCGCCTTCCAGTAGTTTACCCCCTCCAGACCCGGCTGCTCACTGACCAATTCTTATCTAAATTAAATTTCCAGTATTGGGGAAACTAAATTACACCGTATTAAAACATACACGTTCTTTTGTAAGCTTTTAATTTATTAACTGCAAAATGTAAAGCTTACCGGCGTGACAATAATATACACCAGATTTCATCAGAATATACAATCAACATCTAAACTCTACCAAATATGACGATACACTACACAAGATTTCAACAGAATATGCAACTTACATCTGAACTCTACCAAATGTGACAATACACTAAACAAGATTTAAACAGAATAAACAATCTACATCTGAACTTTACCAAATATGACAATACAATATACAAGATTTCAACAGAATATACAACCTACATCTAAACTCTACCAGATATGACAATACAATATACAAGATTTCAACAGAATATACAAACTACATCTAAACTCTACCAAATATGACAATACAATATACAAGATTTCAACAGAATATACAATATACATCTAAACTTTACCAAATATGACAATACAATATACAAGATTTCAACAGAATATACAATATACAAGATTTCAATAGAATATACAATATACAAGATTTCAACAAAATATACAACCTACATCTAAACTATACCAAATATGACAATACAATATACAAGATTTCAACAGAATATACAACCTACATCTAAACTATACCAAATATGACAATACAATACACAAGATTTTAACAGAATATACAATATACATCTAAACTCTACCAAATATGACAATACACTACACAAGATTTCAACAGAATATACAACCTACATCTAAACTATACCAAATATGACAATACAATATACAAGATTTTAACAGAATATACAACCTACATCTAAACTCTACCAAATATGACAATACAATAAACAAGATTTCAACAGAATATACAACCTACATTTAAACTCTACCAGATATGACAATACAATATACAAGATTTCAACAGAATATACAAACTACATCTAAACTATACCAAATATGACAATACAATATATAAGATTTCAACAGAATATACAAATTACATCTAAACTCTACCAAATATTACAATACAATATACAAGATTTCAACAGAATATACAAACTACATCTAAACTCTACCAGATATGACAATACAATATACAAGATTTAAACAGAATATACAAACTACATCTAAACTCTACCAGATATGACAATACAATATACAAGATTTAAACAGAATATACAAACTACATCTAAACTATACCAGATATGACAATACAATATACAAGATTTCAACAGAATATACAAACAACATCTAAACTCTACCAGATATGACAATACAATATACAAGATTTAAACAGAATATGCAAACTACATCTACACTCTACCAGATATGACAATATAATATACGAGATTTCAACAGAATATACAACCTACATCTAAACTCTACCAAATATGAAAATACAATATACAAGATTTCAACAGAATATATAGTCTACATCTAAACTCTACCAAATATGACAATACAATGTATAAGATTTCAACAGAATATACAACCTACATCTGAACTATACCAAATATGACAATACAATGTATAAGATTTCAACAGAATATACAACCTACATCGAAACTCTACCAAATATAACAATACAATATATAAGATTTCAACAGAATATATAACCTACATCTAAACTATACCAAATATGACAATACACTACACAAGATTTAAACAGAATATACAATAAACATCTGAACTTTACCAAATATGACAATACAATACACAAGATTTCAACAGAATATACAACCTACATATAAACTACAACAAATATGACAATACAATATAGAAAATTTAAACAGAATATACAACCTACATCTAAACTCTACTAAATATGACAATACAATATACAAGATTTCAACAGAATATATAACCTGCATCTAAACTCTACCAAATATGACAATACAATATACAAGATTTAAACAGAATATATAACCTACATCTAAACTCTACCAAATATGACAATACAATATACAAGATTTCAATAGAATCTAAAACCTACCTTATTTCTGTCTGCCATGTGTGTATATGTTCAGCCCGGTTACACATGGCACAATCTACGTTGATGTAATTGAGATTATTTGAGGCAGATGTAACAGGGGTAACATTTGTTAAATTTAGTCCATATTCACCAGTGTGCAATTCACAATTATGTCTTCCCTCCTCGTCAGACTGACAGGTTGTTATGAAAAGATACCCGCTTGTATTTACAAGCCTGGGATCGGATGAGAACACAGTCGGATGGAGACATTCTTCACGTGACTGAGGCGTGACAATATGCGGGCAGCATGTCCTCGACTTGTAACAGTCGTCATCGCAACTACATTTGAAACAACACGTGTCAAGGTCCGTGCCATTGGATATTACTAAAGTATTACATATTTTTAAAAATTGACACATTTGCAAAAGGCTTGCCGCGAAAGTTTGAAGATTATGTTCCGAAATAGAAGCAATATATTCATCAGCAGTGATCGTTCCAACAGACTGAGAATAAGCTGTATGCCGAATGCAAACTGTAACATTTACTAAAACATATATGGTAACCAAAGTTTTTATTCCAATCTCCATTTTATTTTGTAAGAAACCGGTACTGTTTTATCTTTTTGCTATTAAGCAATATACAGACACAATTGTGCAGCTTATCATGACTCTGGGGCGTTGGAATTTCTTATCCGTGAAATATATATACCATATGGCCTGTTGTTGGGCGTGGTTTCGCAGCCATTTATAACATTAAACATGCATAGCTGCGACTTAACTAGGAACGAAGATGTGATCATGTTTTCCAATATTAGTCGAGAATAATGATGACAACTCGAGATGAATCCATTAATGTTTTGTGTGTTTGTAATCAGATATATAAGCAAGAGGACAATAATGGTACGTATTCGTTCATCTTATATAGTCTGAAATAACATTCAAATTGATGCCCTAAAAAGATAACAATATACGCAGTTTAAACGGTCATATCCTTTAAATGGAATATATCACTATTTTTCAAAATGTTAAAACTGGCTAAAAAAACGTTTGTACCAATGTATTATGCCTTCGTTTACTCACTGACCCAGTATTTCCTAAAGGATATCTTTATGTCTAAATATGGCAAAATATATCGAAAAGTGATTGCTTATATTGGGCTACGCCCCTGGATTAGACTAAAATAGATTCCCGCTTACAATAGCAACATATTTTGTGACATAGTGTTTTCAATTTGATCCGTTATATAGGTTTACAAGTAATAAAATTTGTTTCATTTTAGAAAGAGACCGAATGACGAGGCGAAGGTAGTATTTAAGTACTGTCTATTTATAGAATGGGAATTTATTTCAAGTTTACAACTATAATGACCTAATTACAATTTGTTATTTTTTCACTAACATTTCCAATTCAATTATTGTTACGTTTTTGGTTGTTTGACATACCAAACTATTGCGATATAATTAAACTCAGACGCTTTTTATCCATTTTTAAACTGATTATTATTTTACTTATTACTTATAAAATATTCTTTTAAGACATTTATAACAATTTATATATATGCTCATTCGTGATTGATGTTTACCTCTTTTAAGTAATTATATTATTTTGTATAATTAATACTGTTTACATTTCTAAGCTTTGTTACCCTGATTATGACGATAACTTATATTGTTTACATTTCTTAGCCTTAGTACCCTGATTATGACGATAATTAATATTGTTTTCATTTCTAATCATTGTTTTGACGATAATTAATATTGTTTACATTTCTTAGCCTTGTTACTCTGATTATGACGATAACTAATATTGTTTACATTTCTAAACCTTGATACCCTGATTTTGACGATAATTTATAATGTATACATTTTTAAACCTTGATACCCTGATTTTGACGATAATTTATAATGTATACATTTTTAAACCTTGTTACCTTGATTTTGATGATAATTAATATTGTTTACATTTCTAAGCTTTGTTACCCAGATTATGACGATACCTAATATTGTTACCCAGATTATGACGATACCTAATATTGTTACCCAGATTATGACGATACCTAATATTGTTACCCTGATTATGACGATACCTAATATTGTTACCCTGATTATGACGATAACTAATGTTGCTTACATTTCTAAACCTTGATACCCTGATTTTGACGATAATTGATATTGTATACATTTTTAAGCCTTTTTACCTTGATTATGACGATAAGTAATATTGTTTACATTTCTAAGCACTGTTATGACGATAATTAATATTGTTTACATTTCTAAGCAGCCTTGGTTCCCTAATAATGACGATAATTAATATTGTTTACATTTCTAAGCCTTGCAATCCTGATTATGACGATTATTAATATTGTTTACAGTTCTAAGCCTTGCTACCCTGATTATGACGATAATTGATATTGTTTACATTTCTCAACCTTGCTACACTGATTATGACGATAATTAATATTGTTTACAGTTCTAAGCCTTGCTACCCTGAGTATGACGATAATTAATATTGTTTACAATTCTAAGCCTTGCGACCCTGATTATGACGATAATTGATATTGTTTACATTTCTAAGCCTTGCTACCCTGATTATGACGATAATTGATATTGTTTACATTTCTAAGCCTTGCTACCCTGATTATGACGATAATTAATATTGTTTACATTTCTAGGCCTTGTTACTCTGATTATGACGATTACAGAAATACAAAAATATACTTCCATCAAGATATATCTCATTCAAAAGACACTGACACCATAACAATAAACACAAAATCAATATACTAAGTCAGCCTGCAGCTTATAGTCAGCGGAGGCATATATTTGAAGACTTATGGTATATCCAGAAGAAATGAAAGTCATTGCATTGGAACTGTCAGTAGCAAAACCTCCACATGTAATAAACTGTACAAACGAAAATATAACAACAGGCACGTGTTGCCAAAAATGATCGATTGAATGAATATTTAGCGTCATTTTATGCCATCCTCCCTCGCTGGCATTCAATGACATTAAATATCCAGTCAATCAATCATTGCATGTTGTGATATTTTCGCTAAGAGGCGATCAGTTAAACAAGCCACTCTTTCCTAGGATTATGGAAGGCTTATTAATATTCAAGCATACCCAGTAATGATACTTTTCCATATTGAATCAGACGATCCAATATGACACAATGTTGCAATATCAGTTATCACAGTTATTTGTGGCAGGACAGGGACTGTAACTCCCGATCCCTTTTTTTTATAAATATATTGTACACAAATTCAACATTTATAATTCCACTATTGAACATTATATAAGGATAAAGCAACAAGATATCAAAATGTTGATAATGAATTACACTTAGTGTGTGTAGTGAATTATTCATTATACAGATTAAACTTTATGCTTTCTTATTGAAATTAAATGTCATTTGAACGTCGTCAAAATCTCGGCTTCTTTGCCTAAAACGTAAAAATAACCATACATAAAACTGAACTGAGAAATGAATACTGATATGGAACAATGTTATTTATGAATTAATAATTCTATACAAGCATCTCGAGAATATTAAGAGGAACAATTTAAGCGCACAACTCCTGGTGGTAATGATGTTAATATATCAATATGCAGTGCTGCACTTTATAACAAAAAAGCAATAAGGAAAATTATAACGATAAATTTACAGTAACTGCTATAATGCGATCCTCCCAGTTTGATTGATGGAAGTAATTTAGCAGTATAGCAGAGAGTTATATTTACACGTATAATGTTCATGTTGTTGTTATCGAGTTTTGATGCTGATATTTTTTTTGCTGCTGCTATTGCAGCCGTTGATTATATGTGTGCAATTTCACTCCTACAGAAGTACTGCAGATGGTTATTATTCTGAATTGAATGTAAGCAGTACAGCTGTAAACAGGAAATACGAAAGTTTTGCCACCCATGTATAATTTGTTTCTTCATCTTTCTGCATATATATATATATTTTTATTTTATTTTTTTTTTTGGTGGGTGTGGGGGGGGGGGGGGTGGGTGGCGGGGCGGGGCGGTGAATATCTTTTATTCCTTGTAAGACATTATACAATGCTATACAAAAACTGTTCCTGTATCAATACAAGCTATATAATTTTTTTAACACATTACATGATACCTTTAGATAACATAACATGCATACAATGTCTTACAAGTAATATTTTAAGGGTGAATATATAAAGAAAATATTGAAAACGGATAAAAGAGAGTAGAGAAAGAGCAAAGATAAGACAAGTAGAAATTTCAGTTAAGAAGATGAGAAGAGGAGAAGCTGTATGCAGTATAGTTTTCGTTATTATAGTTTACATGTTTCCCCATTTATTTTTGTTTGTTTTTGATTATTGCGATATTTTTTTCTATTTGCTTGATTTTTTGTAGATTTGGTATGAATACTTCAATACTGTGAACTGTTTTCGTGTATTTATTCTTAAATATGAAGTATATAGCAATTAATATTATACTTTTAAGTAAATGAACTGATGAAGAGTTATTCAACCTGAACGATATATTTTAGTTTTGTGCCTATGGTACTTTTGAAAGGTAGACAGTGAATGGTTTTCCATTCAAGATTGTTAAATATTTCTTCCCATTTTAGATGCGGTTTTATTTCATTATCGTTATTAATTAACTGAATTTGCATATTATATAACATTCTGTTTGGAGAATTACATTTCCTCACTTGATGTGATAAAGGTGGTTTTTTTTCAGTTTCTATATTTTCTGTTTTAATAATGTGTTTCCATCTTTTTGGTATGTTTTGGGTAATAGTAAAATAATTGAGAAATCCTGAATTTATAATATTGTATAATTGTTTCAATTGTTCAAAAGTAAAAATACGTCGTGTGTAGAATCATATATATCATTTACTGTTTGAATTCCTAGCTGTAACCATGACTTGTAAAAGAACAAACTGCCTTTACTTTTAATGAAATAATTATGCCATATATATTGTTTTACTATATTAACATCTTCAATATTAGTGTTAAAATTAATTTTTGACCATGATTCTATTATGTTACATAAAAAGGGCATTTCGCTGAACATTGCAATAAAATGTTTTCTCAAAGATGAAGTTTCCGCCATAGTTTTCAATTGATGGCATGTATATATTCTTCCATGCGCCTTTATTGTTTACATATGTTAATCGTTTAACCCAACTTGTTTTAATTGAATTTATGAAAAGTTCTATATCTATCATCTTTATACCACCTTTTCAATATTTTGTATAATAGTTTTATGCTTAACTTTATCTAGTTTCCCCTCCCACAGAATTCGAACATTTATTTTTTATTAAGTTTATAGTGTTTATGTTAGGTGATTCAAACACTGTTAATTGGAACATTAGTTTTGGTAATGCAAATGTTTTTATTACTGTGATTTCACCTAATTTCAACAATTTATGTTTATTCCTGTTATCAAGACAGTGTTGATATTGTTGAAAACTATTCACAGTGTTGACGCTTTTTCATTAGTCCAAACAATTTTTTTATTTATACAATATATGTCAGTGGATGTTTTTAAAAAGTCTACACGGAGAATAATAGATTTTTTAGAATTGAGCTTTAAACCAGAAATTGAGTTTAATCTATCAATCAATAATATTAAAGTTTCAAAAGAAGATTTGTTTCCATTTAACAAAAATGTGGCATCGTCTGCAAAAGCTGTACATTTGATAATGTTTTTGCGTATCTTTACACCTTCAATACTGTTATCGTTATTTACAGCTTTATATAGAATTTCTATTGCTAGTAAAAACAAATATGGAGAAAGTGGGCATCCTTGTCTAACTCCTATTTTTATATTAAAATAATCTGAGGAATAACCATTATTTGATACACAACTTTGTGCATCATTATAAATTATTTTATCCGTTTGATAAATCTGTTACAAAATTTAAAATATTTTATTTGTTTTAAAAATAAAATTATGGTCCACACTGTCAAACGCTTTTTCAAAATCAGCGAAGAATATCAGTCGCGGTCTATTGTCGTTATTTAAGTCGTCAATGCATTCAGAAGTTGTCCTTATATTTTCACCAATGTAACGTCCTTTTAAGAATCCTGTCTGACTGTTATCAATAATGTCTGGTAAAACCTTTTTCATTCTATTAGCTGTAGCTTTTGTCGCAATTTTATAGTCTACATTTGATAAGCTTATCGGTCTCCAGTTTGTCTTTTTTAGGTTGAAGCGTTATAATACCTTGCCTCTGTAATGGTGTTAAAAACAGGATGTATTTTGTTGTTTGTATTGAATTTTTCTTATATTTGTTTATAGTGTAACAATAAAAACATAGGTAAAGGTAAGATACCTATAAATTATCAGACCCTTAAAATATAAACAAGACATTTATGGTTTTATGTGACAATAAGAACATAGATAAAAAAAAAAACAGTTATAACGAGAGGTGTTTAAAAACAGGATGTATTTTTTTGTTTGTTTTGGATTGTTCTTTTATTTGTATATGATGTAAAAATATAAGTAAAGTTATAATACCGTTACATCCTCAGACACTTAATAATAAAATTGAGATGTTTTTTATGTGTAAGATGATATTGAATAATATAATATATGTGAAAAGAATTTAGTTATATGAGTATATGTGTTGTGTTATGTTACAATATAAAATTTGGTAAAATATGTTATGATTTTATTATTGGGATTCAAAAAACAGGAGCTAAAGTTTGTGTTATTTTTAAAAAAAAATATGAAGTACGTCTTTATGCTGTTTTAAGAATGTATTATTCCATGACTTTATCACAAAAGTAGAGGAAAACAATGTTCAATATGAACATAAGTAAATATATTAAAATGTTTAATTATAATAAATTTAAAAGAAGAAAGGATCGACTTTTATTGAATAAGCACAGATGAAATAAGAAAAGCAATATATTAATGTACATACACATGTGCGAAGAATTACTGGTTAAATGTGTATATAAATTGATTCTATGTGACAATATAAACATAGGTCGAATATGGTATGGTTTAACTATTGATGTTTAAATAAAGAGATCATTATTTGTTATGTTTAAAAATTATGAAATACATTTTTATGTTACGGTTTTCTAAAAGTGACAATGACTCTTTAAAGAGTGTAGAAGGATGTTCGTTAGTCACACAACTTTAGTAGACAGTTATGTTCACTGGTTTGATATAGATATTTCTTCATATTAATACAGATATAGGGTAGAAACATGAATAATCATCTAGCTTATGATTATATATTATATATAAAAATAATTAAATAGTTATACAATATGGTAATCATTTAAAAGTTAAATGTCCTATGTAAAGACCTATTTAAAAAATGTTGGAAATAAGTTATATGTGGATAATTATAAGTAACTGTTTTGACAAAAGGCTTTTCTGTAGCTACAGTTTATCATTGGAAAATATGTTAACCTCGTATAGGTTAAAACTAGATCCAACCTGTCCTTCTTCTTTCTCTTGTTCTCTTTCTTCTTTATCGTCTATGGTATGCATTATATGTGAAAAACAATGTTACAACCCATTTATTTCTATGCTTGTGAAACTGTTTTTATTGTTTTATAAATGAGTCTTAAGATATTTAGTTTTAAAGTCAAAGGTCTTGAGGAATATAAAAGAAGAATACAGCTATACGAATATCTAAAGTCAAACCAATTTGCAATTTGTTTTTACAAGAAATTCATTGTGAATGTACAATAACAAATATATGGGAAAACAATGGGGTAATGAAGCGGTCTTCTCTGGTAATAGTAAAAACAGTGTGGGCGTGGGCATCCTTCTTAATTTAAATTTTTCATATACGGTTGTGGAATACAAAATTCAGTCATTTAAACTTTTGATAAATATAAAGGATTACACTTTTTTAAACATAAACAGGCCGAACAATGAAAATGTAGACTTTTTAAATACATTAGAAAAATATATTATAGATAATGACAGTGACACATTTATAATAGGCGTTGACTTCAACACTTTTATAGACGTTAAAAAAGACAAAAAGAACGGAAATCCCAACAATAGTAAAAATAAAAGAGAAAAAATGTATTCGATTATTGAAAATAACGATATCCATGATATATTGAGATTTTTAAACCAGGATTCATGTCACTACACATGGCACTCTAATCATAAACCACCTATTTATATTAGACTTGACTACTTTCATCAAATATCTTAAACTCGATTCGTAAATGTAAGATTTCTGTTGGTATCCGGTCGGACCACTCAATTGTTTACTTTAACATTAATACAGATCATAAAGTGCATGGTCCAGGATATTTTAAACTTAATAATAGTGTAATTAATTAGAAAATGAATATCAAGAAATAATAAGAAAATCTATTAGGGATATAACAGAAATAAATAAAAGTTTGAATCACAATACCATCTGGGAACTAATAAAAGGTACAGTACGAAATGAAACTATAAAATATTCTTCAAAGAAAATAAAAATAAACCACAGTTTAGAAAATAGTCTTAAAGAATAATGAAGCATTGTCAAACGATCAAAATAACAATAACCATTTAGATGTTTTAAACAATAAAAAAATGAACTAACAAATACATTAGATATATAAACAAACGGTATTATATTACGAGCTAGGGCTGAGTGGGTTGAAGGTGCTGAAAAAATACTAGATAGTTTTCAAATTTAGAAAAAAGAGGGTAAAATAAAAAAAAATCACATGGGATAATCTTGAGATAACAAAATCCTAAGATATAATAGAAGAAACCAAACAACTTTATCAAGAACTATACAGCAAGGTTCAAACAAGTGACGAACAATTCAATGTTTTCAATAATCATAATATTAATAAATTAAATGGTAATCAATATGAATTATGTAATGACATTTTAACTAAATATGAGTGTAAAATAGCTTTAAAAGAGATGAAAAATAATAAAAGCCAAGGATCCGATGGGCTATCAACAGAATTTTATAAAATATTATGGAATGACATAAAACAATTTTACATTGAATTGATAACCTACTCGTACATGCATAGAAATTTAAACACCAATCGTTATAACAGTTCTCTTTTTATCTATGTTCTTATTGTCGCATAATACCAGCATACATACCCACATAGCTAAAAACCTTCATAAAATCTGTGAATATACATTATTATATTGTTATTCATATTTCATCTTTTCTTACGCCTAACAAAAGTTTCTCTTTTTATATTTTTAGATTGCTAATATTTAAACCATTTCATATATTTACCTATGTTTATATTGTCTTCCACTATACATAACTATAACTTCTCCACATGGTTATCATATGTGGATATGCTTTGATATCTTAATCTTTATATCTCAACTTTGCATTTACATTTCTGTTAAATTACCAAATATTTAATATACCAAATTGTACATCACCTCATGTAGAAACATATTTTAATATTTTGATAATCATATTTCATTTTTTCTTAAGCTATATACCATACCTACCAAAACATTGAATTTAATTATCATTTTATTTATTGCATACCTCCATTTTTGTTACTGTTAGCGAAACGAAATAAAATAGTATAAAATAAGATGGAAGTGAAAAAAAGCATATGACATATACATTTAATAAACATTCAGGACATAGAATATTATAATCATTAACAAGGCACAGTTTGAAAACATGGGTAGTAACTTTTTATGCTAATATTCATAATATCATCCGAGATTATCTCAGTTTGATATTTATTATATTAAAACAATTACATTCAAACGCAACCTAGCCATTTTTAAGCATAAGGGTTAGTCGGCGTTACAGCCGCCATTTTTATAATTTGGATTTACTCTTTAACCAAAACGAAAGTGAAACAGCAAATAAAACTCAGTTTGAAATAAAACTTTTTCCTTTTATCTAACTATCACATTTCTAATTTGTATTTACATTTACAAAATCTTGCCAAAACAAAATGCAATTAAATAAGTAAATGTTATATGTGTTCTTTTCATAACTGCTCAGATAAACAAATCATTTTTTTGAAAATATTAGAATATATTTGGCATATATATCACAGCGTATACATGAACTAAGTATACTGTTGTCTACCAGGTTATTCATACTTGTGATAATGCTATTTTACATCCGTGAAATAACTGTTGATTAACCGCACTTAGTTGCTTTTTTTGTTTATACATGTTTACATAACTAACAAGATCTATGTCCCTGGTCTCTGTAAATTGTCTCTGATCACAATGAATGTTCTTGTCTTCTAATAGTTTAGAGAAGATGGTCAAAGTTATGATATTAATACTGTTTAAGCTGTTCCAATAGTTTTCCAAAAATACATATTCAATGCATATATTTTTCTATGATATGTAGTTAAAAAAGTTTGTCAAAACTAGTTCACTACCATTTTTTATATTTACATGTACGTATATAAATTAAATAGTTCTTAAAAAATCTAACATTCTTCGTTATATTTTTAATATAGAAGAAAAACATTTTATAAATTGTTAAATTATTATGTCTAAAAGAGTTGTTATGCATTGGGATGTATGGCAACTAATTCAATACTGATGAAGTTTTAGTGTAGATTTTGCATGGTTAACTTTGTAAGATGTCTTACGAAAGTCTAGTAAAACTTGATTGCCTATGGACGAAATTGTTTTCATACCATGTCCTCAACAACCATAACTAACATGAGCACTTAGCTAAGAAACCATGCTGCGAGGAAATCATACAGAATATTCTCATGGAGTTCTAGCAATGCATTTGTTGCACGTATTCCTAAAGTAACTGTGAACGCCCACATGTTATGGGGCAATAGGTGTGGTTGACTTGGGAAGTGTCCATTGTATCAAGATTAAAATGGTAGTGGAGCAGTGATAAAGTATGTGAAGTTGATCTGTAGAATATAATAGATCAACATCATTTCTGTTAGTGTCTGCATCTACATTGTAACGTTGAACTACTGTCAACTTTAACCATTAATCGATAGAAAAGGACTTCTATGAAGATGAAAAAAAAAAAAATTTGAGAAAGTTAAAAGTAGAAAAAGAAATTATACTAATGGGCTCAGTGCTATAATACGAGAAACAAGAAATGTCACTGGTAAGTGTCGCATACCTCTCAAATGGTCGTTGAAAAATAACAATATAATTATGTTATAATAGGTAGCGATGTATCCATGAATATAAAGAGTAAAAGCGTGACCTTGTCTTTTGTGTATTACTAACCTTGACCTTGACATCTGATTAATGGTCTGGGTATTACAACAGTTAAATGCTGCTGAAACAAAATCATGACATGCTAATCACTTGTGTCAAGCTACTTTAAAATCCCTAAATGTAAAACAAAGTTACAGATCAATAGTTGATAAATTGAGCCAAGTGTTTTTGAAATCCATCCATGTATGATAAAGTTAAAGGACGGACTTGAAAACTCAAACAGATTCAAAGTGTTGTCATACATACTAAAAGTGTAACCTTGACCTTTGAGGTATGGGCCTAGGTCATCTTGATAAATTGAGCCAAGTTAAAGGCAAAGTCAAAGACCAGACATACAATATCACACAAATTGAAAGTGTGACCTTGAACCTTGAGGAAAGGTTCTTGGTCTTACATGCGACACCTAATTATGTCATGTTGATCAACTGAGCCAAGCGTTTTTAAAATTTATTCATAGATGATAAACCGGACAAGAAATGTCAAAATGACTGAAAGTGTTGCCAAACAAAGTTAAATTGTGACTTTGACCTTTGAAGTGGGAGTTTGGGTATTAAGTGCAATACGTCGTCATGTTATGTTGATCATTTATAACAAGTATTTATAAAAATCCATCTATGCATGACAAAGTTGCAGACCTGACACGAAATCTCACACAGACTCAAAGTGTTTTCAAACTAAAATTGTGACCTTGAACTTTGAGGTACGGGTGTGGGTCTTACTCGCGACACGTCGTCATGTTATGTTGATCAATCGTAACAAGTATCATTAAAATCCATCTATGCATGACAATGTTACAGGTCGGACACAAAATCTCACAGACTCTGTTGTTAAACACACTCAAATTGTAACCTTGACCTTTGAGGTACAGGTGTTGGTCTTACTCGCGACACGTCGTCATGTTATGTTGATCATTTGTAGCAAGTATTTATAAAATCCATCTATGCATGACAAAGTTACAGGCCGGACACGAAATCTCACAAAGACTCAAAGTGTTTTCAAACAAACTCTAATTGTGACCTTGACCTTTGAGGTATGGGTGTGGGTCTTACTCGCGACACGTCACCATGTTATGTTGATCATTCGTACCAAGTATCAACAAAATTCATCTATGCAAGACAAAGATACAGGCCGGAAACGAAATACTGGACGGAAGGACAGACGGACAGACGGACGGACGGACGCTGCGATTACTATATGCCAACCCATTTTTTTTAGTGGGGGGGGGGGGGGGGGCATAAAAACAATACAATGATATAAAAATATATAGCTATATAGAGGGTCCAGCGTTGCCAAGTGGTCTAAGGCGCAGTCTCAAGATCACTTACCTCTCACCGCTAAGGTCGTAGGTTTGAGCCCTGCTCGCTCTAAAGACTTTATGTGAGTAAGTTTCCAGCTACTTACGGAAGGATGGTGGTTCTACTCAGTCTGAATCAGTTGGAGGTCTTCCTGCACCAGTAAAACTGAATGTGCCATATATAATCTAAAATAAGTTGAAAATGGTGTTAAACCCCATTAAAAAAGATATCTAGAATGATACATATTAAAAAGAAAGAAATATGAAAGTGTATCCAGTTAATTTTTGTTCAAAGAGTTCTAAACCAATTTTACTTCCTTGGTGGTACCAGGTTCCATAAGTATGTTCCCTGCTTACATAGCTCTAGCTTCCTTGGTGGTACCAGGCTCCATAATTATGTTCCCTGCTGGCAAACTGTCTTCCTTGGAGGTACCAGGCTCAATAATTATGTTCCAAGCTGACATAACACTAGCTTCCTTGGTGGTACCAGGCTCCATAATTATGTTCCCTGCTGGCAAACTAGCTTCCTTGGAGGTACCAGGCTCAATAACTATGTTTCAAGCTGACATAACACTAGCTTCCTTGGTGGTACCAGGCTCCATAATTATGTTCCCTGCTGGCAAACTATCTTCCTTGGAGGTACCAGGCTCAATAATTATGTTCCAAGCTGACATAACACTAGCTTCCTTGGTTGTACCAGGCTCCATAATTATGTTCCCTGCTGGCAAACTAGCTTCCTTGGAGGTACCAGGCTCAATACCTATGTTTCAAGCTGACATAGCACTAGCTTCCTTGGTGGTACCAGGGTCCATAATTATGTTCCCTGCTGACATAACTCTAGCTTCCTTGATGGAACCAGGCTCCATAATTTTGTTCCCTGCAAGGAAACTAGTTTCCTTGGTTGTACCAGGCTCCATAATTATGTTCCCTGCTGACATAACTCTAGCTTCCTTGGTGGTACCAGGCTCCATAGTTATGTTCCCTGCAAACATAGCTCTAGCTAACTTGGTTGTATCAGGCTCCATAATTATGTTCCATGCTGACATAACACTAGCTTCGTTGGTGGTACCAGGCTCCATAGTTATGTTCCCTGCAAACATAGCTCTAGCTTCCTTGGTGGTACCAGGGCCCATAATTATGTTCCCTGCTGGCATAGCTCTAGCTTCCTTAATGGTACCAGGCTTCATAATTATGTTCCCTGCTGACAAACATCTAACTTCCTTGGTGGTACCAGGCTCCATAATTATGTTCCCTGTTAATATAGCTCTAGCTTCCTTGGTGGTACCAGGGCCCATAATTATGTTCCTTGCTGACATAGCACTAGCTTCCTTGGTGTTACCAGGCTCCATAATTATGTTCCCTGCTGATATAGCTCTAGCTTCTTTGGTGGTACCAGGCTCCATAATTATGTTCCCTGCTGACATAGCTCTAGCTTCCTTGGTGGAACCAGGCTCCATAATTATGTTCCTTGCTGACAAAGCTCTAGCTTCCTTGGTTGTACCAGGTTCCATAATGATGTTCCCTGCTGACAAACATCTAGCTTCCTTGGTGGTACCGGGCTCCATAATTATGTTCCCAGCTGGCATAGCTCTAGCTCACAGTATTACTCACTGTGTCAGTAGTGTTGTTACTTTGCTCCATAATTATGTTCCCAGCTGGCATAGCTCTAGCTCACAGGACTACTCACTGTGTCAGTAGTGTTGTTACTCTGCTTCATAATTATGTTCCCTGCTGGCATAGCTCTAGCTCACAGTATTACTCACTGTGTCAGTAGTGTTGTTACTATGCTCCATAATTATGATCCCAGCTGGCATAGCTCTAGCTCACAGTATTACTCACTGTGTCAGTAGTGTTGTTACTATGCTCCATAATTATGATCCCAGCTGGCATAGCTCTAGCTCACAGGACTACTCACTGTGTCAGTTGTGTTGTTACTATTTTCCATAATTATGTTCCCAGCTGGCATAGCTCTAGCTCACAGGAGTTCTCACTGTGTCAGTAGTGTTGTTACTATGCTCCATAATTATGTTCCCTGCTGACATATCTCTAGCTACTTTGGTAGTATTAGGCCCATAATTATGTTCTTTACTGGCATAGCACTAGCTCACAGGACTACACACTGTGTCAATAGTTTTGCTACTATGCTCCATAATTATGTTCCCTGCTGGCATAGCTCTAGCTCACAATACTACTCACTGTGTCAGTACTGTTTGTACAATGCTCCATAATTATGTTCCCTGCTGGAATAGCTCTAGCTCCTAGATCTACTCACTGTTTCAGTAGTGTTGTTACTCTGCTTCATAATTATGTTCCCTGCTGGCATAGCTCTAGTTCCATGGACTACTCACTGTTTCAGTAGTGTTGTTACTCTGCTTCATAATTATGTTCCCTGCTGGCATAGCTCTAGTTCCATGGACTACTCACTGTGTCAGTAGTGTTGTTACCATGATCTATAATTATGTTCCCTGCTGGCATAGCTATAGCTCCCAGAACTACTCACTGTGTCAGTAGTGTTGTTACCATGATCCATAATTATGTTCCTTGCTGGCATAACTCTAGCTCACAGGACTACTCACTGTGTCAGTAGTGTTGTTACCATGATCCATAATTATGTTCCTTGCTGGCATAACTCTAGCTCACAGGACTACTCACTGTGTCAGTAGTGTTGTTACCATGATCCATTATTATGTTTCCTGCTGGCATAGCTCTAACTCTCAGAACTACTCACTGTGTCAATAGTGTTGTTACCATGATCCATAATTATGTTTCCTGCTGGCATAGCTCTACCTCCCAGAACTACTCACTGTATCAGTAGTGTTGTAACCATGATCCATAATTATGCTTCCTTCTGGCATAGCTCTAGCTCCAAAAACTACTCACTGTGTCAGTAGTGTTGTTACCATGATCTATAATTATGTTCCCTGCTGGCATAGCTCTAGCTCACAGGACTACTGACTGTTTCAGTAGTGTTGTTACTATGATCCATAATTATATTCCCTGCTGGCATAGCTCTAGCTCACAGGACTATTCACTGTGCAAGTAGTGTTGGTACTATGCTCCATAATTATATTCCCTGTTTGCATAGCTCTAACTCCCAGAACTACTCACTGTGTCAGTAGTGTTGTTACCATGCTCCATAATTATGTTCCCTGCTAGCATAGCTCTAGCTCACAGGACTACTGACTGTTTCAGTAGTGTTGTTACTATGATCCATAATTATGTTCCCTGCTGGCATAGCTCTAGCTCACAGGACTACTCACTGTGCAAGTAGTGTTGGTACTATGCTCCTTAATTATGTTCCCTGCTGGCATAGCTCTAGCTCCCAGGACTACTCACTGTGTCAGTAGTGTTGGTACTATGCTCTATAATTATGTTCCCTGTTGGCAAGCTCTAGCTCACAGGACTACTCTCTGTGTCAGTAGTGTTGTTACCATGCTCCATAATTATGTTCCCTGCTGGCATAGCTCTAGCTCACAAGACTACTGACTGTTTCAGTAGTGTTGTTACTATGATCCATAATTATGTTCCCTGCTGGCATAGCTCTAGCTCACAGGACTACTCACTGTGCAAGTAGTGTTGGTACTATGCTCCATAATTATGTTCCCTGCTGGCATAGCTCTAGCTCACAGGACTACTCACTGTGCAAGTAGTGTTGGTACTATGCTCCATAATTATGTTCCCTGTTGGCAAGCTCTAGCTCCCAGGACTACTCACTGTGTCAGTAGTGTTGTTACTATGATCTATAATTATGTTTCCTGCCTGCTGGCATAACTCTAGCTCCCAGGACTACTAACTGAATCAGTAGTGTTGTTACTATGATCCATAATTATGTTCCCTGTTGGCATAGCTGTAGCTCCCAGAACTACTCAATGTGTCAGTAGTGTTGTTATTATGCTTCATAATTATGTTCCCTGTTGGCATAGCTCTAGTTCCCAGGACTACTCACTGTGTCAGTAGTTTTGTTACCATGATCTATAATTATGTTTCCTGCCTGCTGGCATAACTCTAGCTCCCAGGACTACTAACTGAATCAGTAGTGTTGTTACTATGATCCATAATTATGTTCCCTGTTGGCATAGCTGTAGCTCCCAGAACTACTCAATGTGTCAGTAGTGTTGTTATTATGATCCATAATTATGTTCCCTGCTGGCATAGCTCTAGCTCACAGGATTACTGACTGTTTCAGTAGTGTTGTTACCATGATCCATAATTATGTTTCCTGCTGGCATAGCACTAGCTCACAGGACTACTCACTGTGTCAGTAGTGATGTTACTCTGCTTCATAATTATGTTCCCTGCTGGCATAGCTCTAGCTCCCAGGACTATTCACTGTGTCAGTAGTGTTGTTACTATGCTCCATAATTATGTTCCCAGCTGGCATAGCTCTAGCTCCCAGGACTATTCACTGTGTCAGTAGTGTTGTTACTATGCTCCATAATTATGTTCCCAGCTGGCATAGCTCTAGCTCCCAGGACTATTCACTGTGTCAGTAGTGTTGTTACTATGCTCCATAATTATGTTCCCAGCTGGCATAGCTCTAGCTCCCAGGACTACTCACTGTGTCAGTAGTGATGTTACTCTGCTTCATAATTATGTTCCCTGCTGGCATAGCTCTAGCTTACAGGACTACTCACTGTGTCAGTAGTGTTGTTACTATGCTCCATAATTATGTTCCTTGCTAGCATAGCTCTAACTAACAGAACTACTTACTGTGTCAGTAGTGTTGGAACTATGCTTCATAATTATGTTAGGCCGTGAGCTAAACAAAAAATTGGTACCATTTTTCTGGCAAATTCCCCCTATGATTTTTTGAAAGATATATATCTCTACAACAAAAAAAATCTGGGGGGCCATATCTCGGGCACAGCTTAATGTCTGAAAATGAGCAATTCCAAAATGGCTTCCAAAATGGCCGCCAATTTCTTAAAAAATGTCATTATCTATAATATACACCCGATTTTCAAATTTTAACTGCATAAATGTATGTGTTTTAAGTTACTTATCACATTAATGTATGAAAATTGTAATGTTCTTCATTAAAACACACTCTGTTGAAAAATAAATGGATTTTTGTTAATAAAAACTAAAAACATCAACACCAAGAACACATTTTGGCATTAAAATTGTATAAATTTTATGTTTTTTACATGTTAGATGGTATATGTCCTAATATTTTAATCAAATATGATATTAAGTTAAACAGAACAATAGATTTTATCAAAATCAGGTGTTAAACTCTCTCTTTTTTTGCGAATTACAGCAAAATCAAAGTGGGTGGGGTAAATAGCACAACATTTACACAATTTGACAATTAGTCATAATTTATATACATATATTGGTTAATCATGTTGAACATTTATTTCTAATGAAATTAATTCATGAACACTAAAAATTGATGAAACTACAAACTTGAAATATTTATACATTTGTTTTAAACAAGAAGCCCATGTAAGTCAATCAC
The DNA here is from genome assembly GCA_029582155.1 of Panopea generosa. NCBI lineage: Eukaryota > Metazoa > Mollusca > Bivalvia > Adapedonta > Hiatellidae > Panopea > Panopea generosa. The sequence continues at coordinate 30,406,157 of CM055904.1, read as the reverse complement.
CTGAGTAAAGAATTGACCCCTGTGGAGGCCCTAAATTTGACAAAAGGAGTCCAGACTGATCAAGTTTTATACAGGGCTACCAGACAATACTAGATGTAAAATATTCAAACTCCATACATTGTGTTTATTAACACTTTGTAAAAGTTTAACCTCTGGAAGCCCTTAATTTCACCCCAGCAACCCAATTTGAACAATTTTGATAAAGGACTATAAACCAATTGATATACAACATATCACTTGCAGAAGATTTAAAAAAGCTATATTTACCTATAGCATTCTCATATATTATAGAAGTGTTTTTAATACAAGGCCTCGGTAAACCCCAGTCCATTTATTAGAATAAAGAAAACTCTATCATAGTGATATTCTATAGGAAATAGGAAAACATTTTTGAGTTGAAGCTTTTTGAAGATTCACATTTTCAATTTTTCTAATCAAAGTGGTAGTCTAGTGATAGAGCTTCTGCCTCGCATGTGGTATGTCATGGGATCGATCCCCAGTCGGGTCACACAAAAGATTTAAAATGGTACCAGAATCTTCCTCACTTGGTGCTCATCACTTAGAGAATAAGTCTGGTCGACCTGTTGTCAGTATCATGTGACTGAGTGGGTATCATGCCATATGTCTGTGACATATTTCAGTGTGACAATGCTTAGAATATTGTCTGATTCAAGTAGACACCATCTTGATATGACTGAAACAATTTTGAAAGGGACACTTAACACCATACAACATTAATCCTCTTCTCTTCTACCCCTGCTGGTCCCTTATTGATATTTATTCCTCTTTAAAGGACCGAGTCTTTACCACTTATTAATGCTCAAGATCTGTAGATGATACTTTTGAAAATCCACAATTCCATCTGTTTTTAGACCCCTGCTGAAACTTTATGGAGATCATAAGATCACAGTTAAAGAACCCAATTCCAACTGTTATTACTAAACAATAAATTCTCAAGATGGATAAGATATAATTCCAAAAATAGATCAGAAAAATATTCAGCTCCATGGGTATCTAACTAACATGTCAAAATATCAACACTTTCGTTGGTTATATTTTGCTGAATGCAAGCCAATCCCTGGTCTGTATTTAATTGATTATGCTATTTAAAGAAATACACCTTTTATAGCAGGGTGAAGATATATGCACTCAATCCCTTCACTTCAGTGTGTATATTCTAATAAAACCAAACGTCCATAGCAGAATAAGGGTTAAAGGACACAGTCGCCCCAATTGTTATGATTAAACAATGATTCAGCTCTTAACATGATCAAAATAATTCCCTATTTCTGGGGCCCCAATAAGTCCTAACCCTTTCATTTGAACAAACTTGAAACCCCTTTTCATAGGGATATCTATACTGAATAAAAACGAATTTGACTGGTCGGTTATTGAGACTTTATTAAATTAAGATTTCTCGTGGCCAGGGTCTATGATCATAGCATAAATAAACCTGAGAGATACGTATTGCAAAAATCAAAGCCAGGTATTGCACTTTCCAAGAAGAATATTGTTGAAATTTTGAATAAGAAAACAACTGATAAGTCTCTTGGACGGGTCCAGTCATGGCACCAGGGTCTTGATTTGAACAAACTTCGCGTAAGAATGCTTCACTTAAAATTTGGTGAAAACCTATCGAGCAGTATCGGAGGAGTCATTTATAGAAATTGTTGATAGACATTCAAGCTAATAGGTATTTAAGTGATCACTAGCCATATAAAAGCATCTTTTAAGTAATTAGAAACAGTTGCATATTTTTTTCATCTGTTTTTCAACTGTCAAAAAAAACTTATCCTACCTAAACCATAAGCATTTTAATACCCATACGGACAAATCGGACAGACAGGCAGATGTATGGATGAAAAGAGATCCTACTAGCTAATTTAAGACTTATCCATGTTGATCTTGAAGCACAGCTCATTCAAAAGGATGACAATTTAGACCAAGAAATATACTTGAGAATAAATGGTTGTGCTCTTTTATTAACAGCTACAGCAATATCTACTGCCATTGTAATGATTTTTTAAGTGATAAGGAAAAGGAAGAGAATGGTTTATATATGCTTTTACATAATTATCAAGAATACAATCTTTTGAATGAAAATCCATATGATTTGTTTTACGACATATTGCGAAGGAAACACCCAAATATATTCGGTAACGTTCAGAAAACAAATTAAAATATTTTGTAAAGAATGCATTCTCGAGGTTGATAACCAGTTATTTGGATACATGGTTTTGGTAGCATCTAGCTGACATTTGGTTATGAAGGAAGTACTTCAAAATCCACCAGGACCATTAACCTTGACATTGGCTAACTGTCATGGTATCCTCAAGAAAACAAATACATCTGCACTTGCAAAGAACATGTCCAATAGACCAGTATGTGTTAGTGATGCTATGATGATTGTCAACAAAGTAAGTGTTGAGAACCTAACGTTTGGAGATCTGTACAAAAACACATTTGATACTGGAATGCAAGAATAGCTTTAGAATTATTGTGGTATTTGATGTAAACTATAATGCAGAGATGAATAATAGAAGCTCGGGTAGTCGATTGTGGATCTGTAATATCAATAGAGGGCAACCAAATCAGCAATAGAGATGCCTCTAAGGTTTTCCAGAAGGCGAGACAGCATTAATCAATTTTCTTGTTGATACTTGGAAGGTCCCGTACTACCTTGCCGTTCCAGGTGACAAAGAGATGTTTGCAACATCAGAAAACAAATGATATAAACTAACGCATGATACTGTTTGTCATGTGGAAGAGCAAACATCTTCACACGAAAAACTGAGACTCGCACGCTGCTAAATGCTGCTACATGCCAGTCAACACTTTAACTCTATTGCCATTGAATCAGAAGATGTGTTTATGCTATGTCTGGCACTTTACAGGGAGATCGAGCATATATTTTTCAGATGTAGGACCAAGAATAGACAGCGATACAGAGATATATGGAAACTCTCTTAGTGATAATGGAAGTTTTTCAAGTATTTACCAGATGTGACCCAGTGTGTGCTTTCAATGGTCATGGAAAGGTGTCTGCAATTAGATTTGTTATGAAGTCCAGTGTATTCCAATCAGCTATGTTAAAGTTAGGTGAAGAATGGATTGTACTACTTTGCGAGCTGATTGCATCAAATGTAGGATATATGCTGCAAAAGCTACTGATACTAAAGTGAATAGCTTGTGCAACAAGATGTTTCGGGTTTAATATTTTGGTGTTGAATCAGGAAAACTTCCACCCTGTGAAGGCACATTATATCTCCACTCATTGCGAGCAAATTATCAGACATCTTGCGTAGAAGCCTAATAAATTTTACTGAAATTCAAGTCCAAAAGATCACGGATGGTTCATGGAAGATGGTTAGTTGGAAGCTAAATGGATGAAGTAATATTCTGCTACACAGGTTGTTATAGAATTCATGTCTCCTGCAAGTACGCCAGATAATGTAAATTACCAACATGTCATTGTCTGTTAAATGCACTAAAATGCTCATCTGTCTCATTAAGTCGAGTAAGAGTTTTGATACGGAACATAGAGATAATGGTGAGAATGGCAGTAATGATGACATGTACACTATAATACTACTTCTTGTAACAACGGAAATGTACAGAATGGATTAAAAACACATATTGTTTAATTACAGTATAAGATTATGTTACTTTAGAATTCAAAATTGCTTGAAACAGAAGTTTATGTTGAGTAAAATTTTCCTAAAAACACATTCCATATTTTGCGAGTGTACCTATATGTATCGTCATTCTTATTATGTTATATGGAAGTCATTAGCAGGCTTGTATGATTTAAATTACAGTTCATATGATCATATGATTTAAACTTGATAATTATATTTTAAAAAATGAATAAATACTACTTGTAAATGTTACGTTTTTTGTAACATATTTTATGTTATATAAAGTTATAAAAAATTGTTTGTATTGTACTAACATGTGTCCACAGAACATTTATAAAAGCATCAGAGCGAGACGATACCATTTGGGTGTTAATATGAATCAAAGCCTGCAGGCATTTGATCTGATCCAATTTAAACTTGATAATTATATTTAAAAAAAAATGAATAAATACTACTTGTAAATGTTACATTTCACATTTTTGTAACGTATTTTATGTTATATACAGTTATAAAATTGTGTTTGTATTGTACTAACATGTGTCAACACAACATTATATAAAAACATTAGGACGAGATGAAACCATATTGGTGTTAATATTAATCAAAGCCTGCAGGAATTTGATATGATCCAATTTAAACTTGATAATTAAATTTTAGAGAAGTGAATAAATACTACTTGTAAACGTTACATTTCACATTTTTGTAACGTATTTTATGTTATATAAAGTCATAAAAATGTGTTTGTATTGTACTAACATGTGTCCACAGAACATTATACAAAAGCATTAGGACGAGAAGAAACCATATTGGTGTTAATATGAATCAAAGCCTGCAGGAATTTGATCTGATATTTTAAGATGATTTTTGGAACGATTATATAACTGTTTTTATCAGATGATTGTAACGCAAATATTGTTTAGAAGAAATAATTAATAATAATAAATTACATATAACATTACTTATCTGATACACTTGTGTTTTATTATGTATTTTTGTTTATGTTAATTTAATACTTTGTAAAACAAATCTAAGAAGAGATTTCAATAGAAATATCGGAAATCAATATTATTTCTAAAAAGTAACGTCAAATGTAATTGTAACGTAAAAATACAAAATGATTACAAAATAATTGCTTAATGTGGTATTTTATATCAGAAGAACACTTCTGCTCTTGTTTAAACACCATTGGATAACACATATAACAATTATTCACTGCACTAATGCAACTGTTTTGTATACCAAAAAATAAGAAATTATTTGTAATGATTTTAATGAAATAACAGTTACCATAGAAACTCACTAAAATCAGACACTAAGCTGTGCCTCAGAGGTGGCCCCCTGACTTTTTCATATACCACAGACATGTATCTATTCAAAAAATAGTATAGCAATTTGCCAGTCTGATTGGTACCAATTTGTTAAATTTTGGGTCTTAGCTCACGGCCTATGTTCCCTGTTGGCAAGCTCTAGCTCCCAGGACTACTCATGGTGTCAGTAGTGTTGTTTCCATGCTCCATAATTATGTTCCCAGCTGGCATAGCTCTTGCTCCCAGGACTATTCACTGTGTCAGTAGTGTTGTTTCCATGCTCCATAATTATGTTCCCTACTGGCATAGCTCTAGCTCCCAGGACTACTCACTGTGTCAGTAGTGTTGGTACCATGTTCCATAATTATGGTCCCTGCTGGCATAGCTTTAGCTCCCAGAACTACTCATTGTGTCAATAGTGTTGTTACCATGAGCCATAATTATGTTCCCTACTGGCATAGCTCTAGTTCCCAGGACTACTCACTGTGACAGTAGTGTTGGAACTATGCTTCATAATTATGTTCCCTGTTGGCAAGCTCTAGCTCCCAGGACTACTCATGGTGTCAGTAGTGTTGTTTCCATGCTCCATAATTATGTTCCCAGCTGGCATAGCTCTTGCTCCCAGAACTATTCACTGTGTCAGTAGTGTTGTTTCCATGCTCCATAATTATGTTCCCTACTGGCATAGCTCTAGCTCCCAGGACTACTCACTGTGTCAGTAGTGTTGGTACCATGTTCCATAATTATGGTTCCTGCTGGCATAGCTTTAGCTCCCAGAACTACTCATTGTGTCAATAGTGTTGTTACCATGAGCCATAATTATGTTCCCTACTGGCATAGCTCTCGTTCCCAGGACTACTCACTGTGACAGTAGTGTTGGAACTATGCTTCATAATTATGTTCCCTGTTGGCAAGCTCTAGCTCCCAGGACTACTCATGGTGTCAGTAGTGTTGTTTCCATGCTCCATAATTATGTTCCCAGCTGGCATAGCTCTTGCTCCCAGGACTACTCATGGTGTCAGTAGTGTTGTTTCCATGCTCCATAATTATGTTCCCTGCTGGCATAGCTCTAGCTCCCAGGACTATTCACTGTGTCAGTAGTGTTGTTACTATGCTTCATAATTATGTTCCCTACTGGCATAGCTCTAGCTCCCAGGACTATTCACTGTGTCAGTAGTGTTGTTTCCATGCTCCATAATTATGTTCCCTGCTGGCATAGCTCTAGCTCCCAGGACTATTCACTGTGTCAGTAGTGTTGTTACCATGATCCATAATTATGTTCCCTGCTGGCATAGCTCTAGCTCACAGGAGTTCTCACTGTGTCAGTAGTGTTGTTACCATGATCCATAATTATGTTCCCTGCTGGCATAGCTCTAGCTCACAGGACTACTCACTGTGACAGTAGTGTTGTTACTATGCTCCATAATTATGTTCCCTGCTGGCATAGCTCTAGCTCACAGGACTACTCACTGTGTCAGTATTGTTGGTGTTTTGTTTGTTTATACTCTTGTAACAGCTGCTGTCGTTGTTAACAATGATATGTGTACAGCTCAACTGCTTGGCTTACCACTGATACCTGTCTGTAATATCAATATTATGGGCTGTCTGGCTTCCCACAGATACCTGTTTGTTATATCTATATTATGGGCTGTCTGGCTTCCCACTGATACCTATTTGTTATATCAATATAATGGGCTGTCTGGCTTCCCACTAATACCTGTTTGTTATATTTATATTATGAGCTGTCTGGCTTCCCACTGATACCTGTTTGTTATATCTATATTATGTGCTGTCTAGCTGCCCACTGATACCTGTTTGTTATATCTATATTATTTGGCTGTCTGGCTTCCCACTGATACCTGTTTGTTATATCTATATTATGTGCTGTCTGGCTTCCCACTGATACCAGTTTGTTATATCTTTACTATGGGCTGTCTGGCTTCCCACTGATACCTGTTTGTAATATTTATATTATGGGCGTCTAGCTGCCCACTGATACCTGTTTGTTATATCTATATTATTTGGCTGTCTGGCTTCCCCCTGATACCTGTTTGTTATATCAATATTATGGGCTGTTTGCCTTCCCACTGATACCTGTTTGTTATATCTATATTATGGGCGGTCTGGTTTCCCACTGATACCTATTTGTTATATCGATATAATGGGCTGTCTGCCTTCCCACTACCTGTTTGCTTAATGTATATTATGGGCTGTCTGGCTTCTCACTGATACCTGTTTGCTATATCTATATTGTTGGCTGTCTGGCTTCCCATGGATACCTGTTTGTTATATCTATATAATGAATTGTCTTGCTTCCCACTGATACATGTACCTGTTTGTTATATCTATATGAGGGGCTGTTTTGGTTCCCATGGATACCTGTTTGTTATGTCAATATTATGGGTTGTCTTGCTTCCCATGGATACCTGTTTGTTATGTCTATATTATGGGTTGTCTGGCTTCCCATGGATACCTGTTTGTTATGTCTATATTATGGACTGTCTTGCTTCCCATGGATACTGTTTGTTATGTTTATATTATGGGCTGTCTTGCTTCCCATGGATACCTGTTTGTTATGTTTATATTATGGGCTGTCTTGCTTCCCACGGATACCTGTTTGTTATGTCTATATTATTGGCTGTCTTGGTTCCCATGGATACCTTTTTGTTACGTCTATATTATGGGTTGTCTGGTTTCCCATGTATACCTGTTTGTTATGTCTATATTATGGGCTGTCTTGCTTCCCATGGAAACCTGTTTGTTATGTCTATATTATGGGTTGTCTGGCTTCCCATAGATACCTGTTTGTTATATCTATATTATGGGCTGTCGGCTTCCCATTGATATCTGTTTGTTTTATCTATATTATGGGCTGTCTGGCTTCCCATTGATACCTGTTTGCTATATCTATATTATGGGTGATCTGGCTTACCACTGATACCTGTTTGTTATGTCGATATGAGGGGCTGTCTGGCTTCCCATGGATACCTGTTTGTTATGTTTATATTATGGGCTGTCTTGCTTCCCATGGATACCTGTTTGTTATGTTTATATTATGGGCTGTCTTTCTTCCCATGGATACCTGTTTGTTATGTCTATATTATGGGCTGTATTGCTTCCCATGGATACCTGTTTGTTATATTTATATTATGGGCTGTCTTGCTTCCCATGTATACTTGTTTGTTATGTCTATATTTTGGGTAGTTGCTTCCCATGGATACCTGTTCGTTATGTCTATATTATGGGCTGTCTTGCTTCCCATGGATACCTGTTCATTATGTCTTTATTATAGGCTGTCTTGCTTCCCATGGATACCTGTTTGTTATGTCTATAATATGGGCTGTCTTGCTTCCCATTGATACCTGTTTGTTATGTCTATATTATAGGCTTTCTTGCTTCCAATGGATACATGTACCTGTTTGTTATGTCTCTATTATGGGCTGTCTTGCTTTCAATGGATACCTGTTACTTTTGTCTCTATTATTGGCTGTCTTGCTTCCCATGGATACCTGTTTGTTATGTCTATATTATGGGTTGTCTTGCTTCCCATGGATACCTGTTTTGTTATGTCTATATTATGGGTTTTCTTGCTTCCCATGGATACCTGTTTGTTTTGTCTATATCATGGGCTGTCTTGCTTCCCATATATACCTGTTTGTTATGTCTATATTATGGACTTTCTTACTTCCCACGGATACCTGTTTGTTATGTCTATATTATCGGTTTTTTTGCTTCCCATGGATACCTGTTTGTTATGTCTATATTATGGACTGTCTTGCATCCCATGGATACCTGTTTGTTATGTCTATATTATGGGTTGTCTGGCTTGCCATGTATACCTGTTTGTTATGTCTATATTATGGGTTGTCTTGCTACCCATGGATACCTGTTTGTTATGTCTATATTATGGGCTGTCTTGCTTCCCATGGATACCTGTTTGTTATGTCTATATTATGGGCTGTCTTGCTTCCGATGGATACCTGTTTGTTATATATTATGGACTGTCTTGCTTCCCATGGATACCTGTTTTTTATGTTTATATTACGGGCTGTATTGCTTCCCATGGATACCTGTTTGTTATGTCTATATTATGGGCTGTCTTGCTTCCCATGGATACTCTTTGTTATGTCTATATTATGGGTTGTCTTGCTTCCCATGGATACCTGTTTGTTATGTCTATATTATGGGCTGTCTTGCTTCCCATGGATACCTGTTTGTTATGTCTATATTATGGGCTGTCTTGCTTCCCATGGATACCTGTTTGTTATGTCTATATTATGGGCTATCATGCTTCCCATGGATACCTGTTTGTTATGTCTATATTATGGGCTATCTTGCTTCCCATGGATACCTGTTTGTTATATATTATGGGCTGTCTTGCTTCCCATGGATACCTGTTCATTATGTTTATACTATGTGTTGTCTTGCTTCCCATTGATACCTGTTCATTATGTTTATACTATGGGTTGTCTTGCTTCCCATGGATACCTGTTTGTTATGTCTCTATTATGGGTTGTCTGGCTTCCCAATACTTCCCAATACTCATTATTACATTTTTTCAAACTTAGAACTAGCAATCATCCCACTCATATATAGCTTTAATTCAATCAAATAACAAGCAGAGCACAGTGTGGTGGATCAAGTGTTGCCCACTAATGCCAGAGGTTGCTGGTTGCTGGTTCAATCCCCAGATTGACCCAATGCATATGAGAAAATAACACTCAGTAATGGTTCTACACAGGATGTTAACTCAAGAGTGGCTCATATAATTTTTGAACTTTCTTGGCAATCAACCTAAAATAAATTAATTTATTATATAAACCAATGAAATGACAGTTTAAAAACAATACATTATATTTTAGGACTATTTGCATGCAAATGAATTGCCAATGTAATATATATAAATAAAAACTCAGTAATATTTCAAAATATAGCTTTATTTCTATGTAGCAGCATAAGTTAATACAAGTCTATACAAAACGTACAAAATGACAAATAAAATTGCACTAAAATATATCCTATCTATTACTGTATACATCTATAACAGATCGGATGAACAAAAACTCACCACCGTTATATCACAATTGGATTACTTCTAGTTTCTGCTATTTCATCACCTATACATGATGATGACTGTTTCTATTCATTCTAACATAGCATAATGAATACATAATGATGATGATGATGATGATGATGATGATGATGATGATAAAACCAAGGCTGATCCAGCCATGGAAGTTACAGGGATTCAATATACCTGTACAAATACCAGTAGCTATTTTTCAATAATTTAGACCTGGACCTCTTGACCAAATCCAATCTCTCTCCCACTGGACCCATCAGTGATGAAACATGTTATTTTTAAAACAATATTGATGATGATGTCATATTTGATGATGATGATGATGATGATGATGATTATGGTGATGATGATGATTATGATGATGATGATGATGATGATGATGATGATGATGATGATGATGATGATGATGATGATAATGATGATGTAAATTATGGGCTAATATCTCCCTTGAGTACTCAGGACCTACAGATGAAGGAGGTAGAAATAAAATTTTAGTTTTCTTTTTCTTCTGTTTGCAGGGCTTTGTACTACAGTGATTTATTTGTTCCTAGCATGTGTTAAATGGTCATTATTTTAGAAATCACCAATGAAAATTGGATGCTGACACCAGCTTTCTTGACAATTCTGTGTCATTTCAGAATTGTTGGTTCAAACCGCATCGTGGGCGAATAGTTGACATATTATTACTCTGAAAATTGATAGGTCTCACAGAAGCATTGAATTTTAAAAGTCTAAGTATGCTTGTTTCCCTTTATAATTGCATATCTTGAACCAATGATGAATTTTAGCCCAGACACATGCTGTAGAATTTGTTTTTTTACTGTGTTTTGGAATTTTTACAATGGAGCTCTATGGGAAATGTTATAGTGGTGTGAGATATAAATGTTACAATGGAGTCCTATGGGAAATGTTATAGTATGTGCGACGTTAATGTTACAATGGAGCCTTATGGGAAATGTTATAGTGGCGTGAGATATAAATGTTACAATGGAGCCCTATGGGAAATGTTATAGTGGTGTGAGATATAAATGTTACAATGGAACCCTATGGGAAATGTTATAGTGGTGTGAGACATTAATGTTACAATGGAGCCCTATGGGAAATGTTATAGTGGTGTGGGACATAAATGTTACAATGGAACCCTATGGGAAATGTAATAGTGGTGCGAGACATAAATGTTACTATGGAGCCCTATGGGAAATGTTATAGTGGTGCAAGACATAATGGTGATGATGATGTTGAGAATGATAATGAAAATGTTGATGTTGGTGATGATAATGATGTTGCTTATAATGGTGATGATGATGATGATGATGATGATGATGATGATGATGATAACAGTGATGCTCCATGACAAAGAATAATGAAGCAAAATGATGATAACAAAATTAAACAAAGATGGTTGTGGCAATTAAAATGATTGTTTAAAAAAATATTACAATAGTAATACTGATGATGAACATGATTGTTTCCAGGTCCTGTTGTTGCTGCTGCTGTTGCTGATTTTGATGAATATCATTAAAAACAGATGATATGATATGTTTTGTTTGTCAATATTATAATGATTGCTGTGGTGATAATAATGTGCATCCCTTTAAGTTGGGTCTGAAGTGCAGAAGAAACACAATGATGAGAATTTCTTAAGATTATTCAGTGAATTATCTTTGATAAATTCATTATTAAAAACAGTGAAATCTAAATGATAATTTCATTTTTTTTTAATATAAAGAAAATAACAATAATTACTCTCTATGAAATCTATTAATTTTCACTCATGAGCACTAGAATTTCAATGATCAATTGTGGTTTTGCCACAGTGCTCATTTGGTAAATTCATTATAACAAACAAAGATTCTCTATATAACAAATAACAAGTTATAACAACACATCTATCACAACCTACTGTAACGATAATTACTTCAGGGTTTTAACAAACATTTAACTTGCACCTATGCTAAGTTTAACTTGCACCTATGCTAAGTTTAACTAGCACCTATGCTAAGTTTAACTAGCATGTATGCTAAGCTTAACAAGCACCTATGCTAAGAATAACTAGCACCTATACTTAAAATAACTAGCACCTATGCTAAGAATAACTAGCACCTATGCTAAGCTTAACTTGCACCTATGCTAAGAATAACTAGCACTTATGCTAAGAATAACTAGCACCTATGCTTAGAATAACTAGCACCTATGGTAAGAATAACTAGCACTTATGCTAAGCTTAACTAGCACCTATGCTAAGTTTAACTAGCACCTATGCTAAGTTTAACTAGCACATATTCTAAGAATAACTAGCATCTATGCTAAGAATAACTAGCACCTATGCTAATCTTAGCTAGCACCTATGCTAAGTTTAGACAAATTTCTGTGGTTCCAAGTGCTGTGAAAAGTTATAAATATGCTAACAAGTGTGTCATGGTAAATATATTTGTAGATATTCCCAAAGCTTTCAGTAGGGGCTAAACTATTTCCTAATCATTTACTCAACAATTAAATTCATTCATTCGCTGTTAATTAATTAATTAATCAATACATTTATTTATTTAGTGAGTCATTTGTTCCATCAATTCAATTGATCATTCATTCATTCATTTAATTTATTGCAAGTCATTCATATTCATTTCATTAATTTTTATTGATTTATTCAATTTTGACTATATCATGATATATTAAAAACTTACTATGCATAAAGATTATGCTATTTCATCTTCTCAAATATATCTCACATTTCATAGACTCCTTATTCAAAACTTAAAAGACAACTACTATCTAAAAAATATATATATTATACTAGGTTAGTACATTTCCCTGCAAAGTTCATTAAGTGAGGCTTAGAAAATGCAAGACTCAACCCTGGGCCTAACCTAAGAAGTACTACTCTAATATTCTATCTATATTTTTAACAGTTTCAATCACATTAACTTGAACATTAATTTGAAGGATAAAATCCAAGTAGTCTGAATCTAAATTGTAAGGTTACCCCTTAAATGTGTCAAATAATGCACGACGACAGGATAAAATTTTAATCTAATCTGAATATAGACACTGTTCTGTAAGGAACAAGTAAAACTTGATTTGATATATGTGCCCAATGACTTATATAGAAGGATTGGAAACTTGCATCTCCTGACTGAATTCTTATAGAATATAAGTAATATGTTAATGTTCAATGAACTTTTGATGTCAGCACACAAATCAATGAAACATTAACAATTAATACAAATCACTCAGAATTATTTCATTTTGAGAGAAATTTTCTTCAGAAAAGTACTGCATTTGATTTGCAATCCAGAAGGTGAGATACTTAAATAACAAGATTTTGTGAGATTTTATGTGAATACAAAACCATGCATAAAAATCTCAATAGTTTTTATTTTTCCTTCTCTATAAAAGTCCTAAATGATGCAATAAATGTATAAAATTGATAAAAATTGTACTTATTAATTTTATGAAAATAATTTTGTTCAACATTTTTTAATTAAAATTGACTTTGCCAATTTAAACAAGGCAGAAGGCTAAAACCAACTGTCTATCAATATATCTTGATTAGCTGTATGCCCCACCCCACCCACTCCCAGCCTGAGTTTGTATCAATTGTTCAACATGACAGATATGCTTGGCACACAAATGGATAAATACTGATATCAATTATTTGTTCCCGTAAACATTATAATGGGAATAATATATGAATTATGTCATTTGATTCCACATCTTTTGTCATGTTAATTTAAATGTGTTTTCTTTCTTTTATTTTTCCTTTTTCTTTACTGCATTCACATTATATATGATAATATTGTATATAAAACAAAAGAAATAGTTCTTCTCAAATATGAGTAAGATTATCTTTCATTTTATCAATGCGAGATATTATATATTTTATCTAAGGTTGAGATAAAATTCATAAGTGTGAGATATAAATATATATATCACCTTATGTTGAGATAAAAATTCACAGGTATATATCTCACCCTATATTGGGATAAAATTTTCACAAGTTCATAATATATTGTTCTATATCTGACCTAAGGTTAAGATAAAAATTCACAAGCATAATAATTATATATCTCACCTAATACTTTGAGTCATGTTAAAAATACTGCCTGTGAAGATCATAATTTTGAACATGGAATATGTTGTAGACTACAAATTACTCAATATGAGAACATCTGTGTTATCAAAAGCTTTAGCCATATCCATTTACAATCTATTTACAGCAGAAGCATATCCTTACAATCATCAAAATGGTGACAATGTTACAATCCTGGGAAATTATATCATTTATCTGTTAAAACCTGGCAAATGATACCATTTAGCATGTTACAATCCTGGGAAATTAATTCATTTAACATGTTACAACCCTGGGAAATAATGCCATTTATCATGTCATAACCCTGGGAAATGATGTCATTAACCATGTTACAACCCTGGGAAATGATGTCATTTATCATGTTACAACCCTGGGAAATGATGCCATTTATCATGTTACAACCCTGGGAAATGATGCCATTTATCATGTTACAAGCCTGAAAAATGATGCCATTAATCATGTTATAACCCTAGGAAATGATGTCATTTACCATGTTACAATCCTGGGAAATGATGCCATTAATCATGTTACAACCCTAGGAAATGATGTCATTTACTATGTTACAATCCTGGAAAATGATGTCATTGATCATGTTACAACCTTGGGAAATGAAACCATTTATCATGTTACAACCCTGGGAAATGATACCATTTATCATGTTACAACCCTGGGAAATGATGCCATTTATCATGTCACAAGCCTGAAAAATGATGACATTAATCATGTTATAACCCTAGGAAATGATGTCATTTACCATGTTTCAATCCTGGAAAATGATGCCATTAATCATGTTACAACCCAAGGAAATGATGTCATTTACCATGTTACAACCCTGGGAAATGATGCCATTTATCATGTTACAACCCTGGGAAATGTTGCCATTTATCATGTTACGACCCTGGGAAATGATGCCATTTATCATGTCACAAGCCTGAAAAATGATTCCATTAATCATGTTATAACCCTAGGAAATGATATCATTTACCATGTCACAATCCTGGGAAATGATGCCATTAATCATGTTACAACCCAAGGAAATGATGTCATTTACCATGTTACAACCCTGGGAAATGATGCCATTTATCATGTTACAACCCTGGGAAATGATGCCATTTATCATGTTACAACCCTGGGAAATGATACCATTTATCATGTTACAAGTCTGAGAAATGATGCCATTAATCATGTTACAACCCTGGGAAATGATGTCATTTACCATGTTACAATCCTGGGAAATGATGCCATTAATCATGTTACAACCCAACGAAATGATGTCATTAACCATGTTACAATTCTGGGAAATGATGCCATTAATCATGTTACAACACTAGGAAATGATGTCATTTACTATGTTACAATCCTGGGAAATGATGCTATTAATCATGTCACAACCCTTGGAAATGATGTCATTTACCATGTTACAACCCTGTGAAATGATGCCATTTATCATGTTACAACACTGGGAAATGATGCCATTGATCATGTTACAACACTGGGAAATGATGCCATTTATCATGTTACAACTCTGGGAAATGATTCATTTATCATGTTACAACTCTGGGAAATGATGCCATTTATCATGTTACAACTCTGGGAAATGATGTCATTTATCATGTTACAACACTGCGAAATAATGCCATTTACCATGTTACAACCCCGGGAAATGATGCCATTTATCATGTTACAACACTGGGAAATTATGTCATTTATCATGTTACAACACTGGGAAATGATGCCATTTATCATGTTACAACTCTTGGAAATGAAGTCATTTATCATGACATTCATAGAATGTAGCAAAATGATATTGTGTCACAATCCCTGATAATAGTGAAATATATCCAGTTACAAGCTGAATGTGTAATAAATTGTAGAATAAAGCGCATAAGTTATGAGGTCAAGATGACATTAAAAACAATCTGCCTGAATAATAAGAATGTTGTAGACACTGATAAAAAACCAAACATACAAAATTGAAATCTAAAAATAAATCTTCTCCAATGCCAAACCCCATTTGCTAAAACAGTCTGATATATATATATATATATATACTACACCCCTTTAAATTGGACATATGCTCCATATAAAGACACCAAAGATTTGCACTAAGATAACTAAATGTTACAAATTTATCTTTCCCCCAATAAATTTCCATGTTATGAGAATTTGCCATGTTATCATGTGCAATGAGAATGTGCTACCCCGCCACCCCCTACCTAATAAATATCTTTTTAATGATAAGAGAAAATCATTATAAATTGCACAGAAATTACGCTGGCAATTACATAGGGTTAGGCCATAATAAATTAGTTGCTAGGTTACCATTCCTGCCCCACCCCTAATTTTCAAGCCATCCCAACCCTTTTTATTTATTGTTTTTTTTTAAAAACAACGAAAAATTAAAAAAAAAAAAAAAAATAAATACAATCCTCCCCTCCATCTCCATTTTTAAGATAATAATCTAGCAATTAATTTATAATGACCTTACATAACAGTTTTATGAACATTAATCATAATATTTGTTACATCATAGACTCTACTACAGATGGTTCCAGTTGACAAGGTTTGGCTGTCCATTCGGTGTGGCCGGTGTCGTCGGTGTACTGTCAGTCAGCATTGTCACTGCTGTGTGAACACTTTGGTTACTTTTACAGTTTGACGTCGGTGATAAGCCTAAAGACGTGGGTGGTGGAAGACTATCCTCTCTTTCATCGTCACTCTTCGGCACTTTGTACAGTATTAAAGCTAAGAAGAAAAATAAGGCTGAGAAAAATTTCCCCACCAAGCTGACTGTAAGCATGTTGTTGCTCATTTGTTTATTGTCATAGAAAAAACACGATCCTTTCTCATCACATTTTGTCTGCCACAGATTGCAGGTGATGTCTATCAGTTTACCAAACAAAATAGGACCAGGGATTGAACCTGAAAAGGTGAAAAGACATAAAACATGTAGTTTAAATCTCAGAATCTGACATGTAAACAAAATGTGATTGTTTCATTGTTGTTTTTTGCAGAAATAAATTAATAGGAAAATTGGAGAACATGTTTTAGCAAAAAGAGTGATAGTGCAGTGAGGAGAGTGTTGGCTGAGACCAGAGGTGGCAGATTCAATCCCAGACTTGATATAATGATCCTGTGGAGTGCTTGGGTCCAATGGCAGAGCACTGAATCCATGATAGAGGGTTGTGGGTTCGATCTCCGCCATGGCTATGTGTGGTGTGCTTCAGCATATATGCTTAAGTACTGGTTTTGCTGAGGAAGTCTTCAAAAGTTGTCTAAGTTGTTAAAACTTGTTTTACACTCGAAGTAAAATAAATAAGCCTGGCCACAGATTCTGTGATGCTTAAGATACAACCTTGTGTTCCATTGTTATCTATCTTTAACGACTGATATGTGAGAAAGCTATGAATTATTTGTGGAAGTAGGTGAACTTGAGTACTGGTTAAACTTCCAGGATCTCAGAAAAGAGAGGTTAAGTTAACTGATCATCTGTTAGCTCTCAATGGCATGAAAATGTCCCTGAATATCAAACAAAACTTGTGTCACATGACCAGTTTAATAGGTCTGGTGACCATTACCCAATAAACTGAAGAACGCAATGTAATATCTCTTGAAAATGAAAATATTTAAATTCCACCAGAAATACATCCAGAACATAGAAATAGTATTTCTAGTTGTAAACAATTGTTTTTCTCTGAATGGGATTGAACACCATCTTCAACAAAGGTTACTAGTTATCAAGTATTTGTGAGCAAAATTTCTTAGAATCAATCCAGGCACACCCGTCATCCCTATGCACAGAACTAGCAAACATTCCCACATAAACTTTTTCGATTGAGCTTGGCTCCAACTCATGACCTCAGCGGTGAGAACTCTTGAGACAGTGCCCAAGACCAAGGAGGACGCTTATATAAATAAACAAATATTAACTAAACTAAAGGCTGACTGAAATGGTTACCAAAACATCTTGCAATTATCCACTGTATGCCCAGGGCAAATGACCGCTGTTTATTAGGCACGCATCTGGAAGTATAAAATACCAATTTAGACAAACATGCGAAAAACTTACTGAATAGCTCAAACATTGTTACACTTCATTACAATATCTATAAAACAAGATTTATATCTATGTTCATTGTACGCAGATTTATTCATAAGACATTACAGGTTTTAAATTATACGGCATATCAAGTTTTTTGGGTGAAGAAAGACTTCAAAATGCATCTGAGTAAAACCCCCATCATTCCCTAACTTACAGACAAACTTTCTCATATATATTAAACAGAGCAGGGGCTAGTTTTACTAAACATCCCTTAGTGAAACATGAGCCCAGGCTCCAACCCACCTCAGTGGTGAGAGGTAAGTGATTACAAGACAGATTAACCTTTGCCCATTCCATTGTGGAGGACAGTTACTTTATTCATTTTAACTTAACTTCGACTTTGAAAGTATTACCGATAATGCGAATTTTAGGTAGACAGTTAAGCTGCACTGATATTTATTTTGTTATAATGAGTTCATTCGTTTTCCAGTTCAGCACTGAGTGGGTTTTATAGCTTCACATCCAGAACAATATTTCTAATATAACACTTTTTTTTTTGAAAACAGGCTATAAATGTTTAGAGAAGACTCCCTTAAGATATTTAGTTAGAAATAAAATAGTAAAAAAATTGTTTTATTTTTTCAAATTTGTCCATACCTCAATGTGGCAGAGAGTGCTGGCATGCTGGCAACAAATGTCAGCAACATGAGCATACCAAATATGGCCATGAAGAAGGGCAGGTATTGACAGGTGCTTTCACACTTCCCTTCAACGGCCTCAAACAGCGGGGCTGCAGCAGATCTGTTGAAGCTCACACACGAGCAGTTTGTGTATATCTGTGGTAAAGTTGAAACATTATCACAGTGATGAGGGGTTTCTTATTAACTTTACCTCCATTGTGAAACACACACAAGTTCTTTCTGGGTAGAATCAATACTAAGTATATGTAGATAAAGTGTCGTGCTCAAGGACACTACATACAGTCGTGGTGGAGGATTGAACCCAAAACCCTCCAATTTTAACACAGTAACACATCTTATCTGTTGTTTTTTTTTAAGCTGATCAATGCCATTTATTAGTTTTTTCATTTCAAATACTGCAGAATTGGTCCAGTGATAGAATGTCTAACTTGGTCATGAGTTCGATCCCCAGCTGGATCATAGCTTAAGGACATGAAAATGGTCCTAGAAGCTTCGTCACTTGAAACTCAATATTCAGAGGATATTTCTAGGTCTGGTCGGCTCAGTGTTAGTATAATGTGACTGGGTGGGTTATCATACCATGTGTCTGCAGCATGATACTGTAGGTTGGAAGTGCTTAAAATACTGTCGCAAGTAGAAACTATCTTGATATGACTGAAAAATTTATAAAAGTGATTCTGAACAGCTAATACCATACAGTACAAAATTTATATTTTAATCTCCAGTATTTCTGTGAAAACTGCTTCTAAAATGTGAGAAAAGCAAGGAAAATTTCTGTACAATATCCCCACCCACCTTGTTATCTCCTATGTTTTCTGTGAGACATCCAGCAAAGCAGGGCGAGTAGTACAGGATCCCGTCCATGCCGCACACCGGGTTGTACACGTCCCGGCTACAGTGACAGTCAGAGTTGCAGTCGGCCAGCAAGTTGGCCCCAGAGAAACTCTGCTTACTGTAATAGAGTTGGATGAAAACAGGCAAGTTAATGGATTGAAATATCTACACAAAGGGGTTATATAATACAAAAATTTTTCATACATATTAAATTATTAATATTAGTTTTAACATACAAATTTATTTCAGCTAAATAACAAAGAAGCTCAAAGCTTACATAAACAACTCTAAAGTCTGCTTCCTGGGTAGAACCAGTATCCAGGTTATTTTTAAGAGGTATTAGTTCAAATTTGGGTTCAAACCTGCAACCTCTGGAGTGAGGTGTCAACTCTTTATCCACTTCACTATTCACTTAATCTAGATAAGTTTATTTATATGAAGTAAGAAAATAACCCTGCATGTGTTAAATAAATTACCTGAATAGAAAGTCATTATTATAACATTTACAACATTTATGCAAGTTGGTTAAAAGGTATATAACAAGTTTTCTTCAAAAAAATGATTGATTGATTGAATATTTAGCGTCATTTTATGCCATCGAGGGCTAACAGACAATCAGTTAACCTATCCACTGTTTGAATGATAATGAGACACAATGTAGTATATCAATTATCATGGAGACTGTTGCCAGGCGGGGGATTCGAATTCACGACCCCTGGATTGATAGTCAGACGCGTAACCGACTGAGCTAATCAGGCCCGGCTCTCTTCCAAATAAATAAACAGGACTATAAAGTCAATCCTATATATTTTGATTTTCAGAATTGCACTTAATAGAAGAAAGAAAAACATGTCATTCCACCTAAATAGATATCAAATATCAAAGACTTTTTATTTTTCATTTCCAAACAGTAAAATGTAAAAATATTTGTATCAAAAGCAGGAACAAAGAAGAAATTGTATGGGACTATCTATATAACTTATATGTTTCATTCATACCTATTTTCTGCTGGGCTGCCATAGTCTACATTCACTCCAGCAAATGGAATGTTGCTGCAGTGGAAGAGAAACACCAGTGCCGTAAACAGCACTGTGACAGTGAGGCCAAGACACAGTCGTATTATCCCCTTCACATGAAGGTCAAACCTTTTTACAATATAACCCCCCAGGAAGGTTCCTCCTCCCCCAGCTGGTATGGCTGCATAACCTGGAATAAACAAACAATTGTACATTCACCAAGTCTGATGGAAACATTCACATAACCTGAAATAAACAAACAATTGTACATTCACCAAGTCTGATGGTTACATTCACATAACCTGAAATAAACAAACAATTGTACATTCACCAAGTCTGATGGTAAAATTCATATAACCTGAAACAAGAGGCCAAAGAGGGCCTGAGGATGCTCTACTGACTCATAGTGGCCATAGCACTTTTTGAAATTCTACTATGCGATAGAAATATTGGGGTGGGGTCATTTTTAACTCTAGGGACATTATTAGAACAAATTTAACAAAACTATAGTTGGTCATCATTACTACATAAACATTTTGAAAATGTGTTGGACCGTTCATGAGAAAAAGATTTTTTAAGTTTTGGACCATTTTAAGTAACGGCAGCCATCTTGAATTTCAGACCAAAAAAAAAAATCTTCTGTATAGTATCCTACATAATAGAAACATCCGTGTGAAATTTCTGTTTAATTGGCCTAGTGGTTTCAGAACAGATGAAAGAAAAAGAGAATTTTCTGTTTTCCCACAGTATCCCTATGTAAAATTCTAAGTCCCCTTACAGGGCTCCTATAAATTTTAGCCCCTAAATTCTTATCTGCAATCAAACCCCTATACATAGGGATAATTTATGCAAAATATGAACAAATCTGACATACCAGTTCTTATGAAAACAAATTTAGTAATTCCCAATTTTTACCCTTTTGGGGCCCCACCTGACCCCTTAAGACAGTGGAACCCAGTCATTTTTACAAATCTGAACCTCCTTCACCAAACAATGCTTCTGTGAAGATAAAGGCATAATCATTTCCATTTAAAAAAAAAAAAAAAAAAAATATTATAATGACATGTGTCCCCTAATTGAACTCTCGGGGTGGGGTCATATTTAACCCTAGGGACACCATTTGAACAAATTAAACGAAACTATAGTTGGTCATCATTACTACATAAACATTTTGAAAATCTGTTGGGCCGTTCATGAGAAGAAGATTTTTTAAGTTTTGGACTATTTTTAGTAATGGCGGCCATCTTGAATTTCAAAGCGAAAAAAAAAATCTTCTGTATAGTCTCCTTTGCAATAGAAACACCCATGTGAAGTTTCAGTTTAATTGGCCTAGTGGTTTCAGAACAGAAGAAAGAAAAAGAGAATTTTCTGTTTTCCCACAGTATCCCTATGTAAAATTCTAAGTCCCCTTACAGGGCCCCTATATATTTTAGTAACGGCGACCATCTTGAATTTCAGATCGAAAAAAAAAAATCTTCTGTATAGTCTCCTATGCAATAGAAACACCCATGTGAAGTTTCAGTTTAATTGGCCTAGTGGTTTCAGAGAAAGTGCTGCTAACAGACGTCGGACGACAGACGTCAGACGACAGACGACGGACGACAGACAACGCGCCATCGCATAAGCACTTTTGGCCTTTGGCCAGTAGAGCTAAAAACAAACAATTGTACATTCAACATGAAAGAGACATTACAACTTACCGACATATTGGGCAGCAGTGGAAGCACTCAGGGAGAATTGAGCTTCTATGAACTTTGGTGTAAAGGTCGCAAACCCACTCAGAAGGTTACCTGAATAGACAACATAGGTATATGAAACAATATCTTGTGAATAGACAACATAGATTTATGTAATAATGTCTTGTGAATAGACAACATAGGTATATGTAACAATAACTTGTGAATAGACAACATAGGTATATGTAACAATATCTTGTGAATAGACAACATAGGTATATGTAATAATGTCTTGTGAATAGACAACATACGTATATGTAACAATAACTTTTGAAAAGACAACATAGGTATATGTAATAATATCTTGTGAATAGACAACATAGGTATATGTAATAATGTCTTGTGAATAGACAACATAGGTATATGCAATAATGTCTTGTGAATAGACAACATAGGTATATGTAATAATATCTTGTGAATAGACAACATAGGTATATGTTATAATGTCTTGTGAATAGACAACACAGGTATATGTAATAATGTCTTGTGAATAGACAACACAGGTATATGTAATAATGTCTTGTGAATAGACAACACAGGTATATGTAGTGAATATTACTAATGCAACAAAAGTATACGCAATAACAACTACCGATGATATTGAGTACTGCATGTACACTAGAAAGCTTCCTAACTTTTCTCACCTTCACATGCTGCGGCTAAATTCAGAAACATAAACGTGGGGTTGAGCACGAGCACCTTCACAGATTTCAGAATCTGTTTATAATTCATTTCACTTTCCTCTGACTCCACTTTCTCGTACTCTGGTTTCTTCTCCTTCTTGCTGTATACTTCCTGTTCGCGTTCATCTTTGTACTGTTCTGATCCAGGAAGGGATGTAGGAAATCCTGCTATGGGCACAGCCACCATGAATGCTAGCACACCACTGATCAGGAATCCAATCCACCACGCCCCCACCCAACGAGGGTTGCTCGTATCGAGCGTCACACTGCACAAACAAAATGAATCAACACGATTAAAAACATATCTTTATATCTTGATCTATGTGTGAGCTAAGTCAAGAGAAATTATTTATGAAAAATGAACTGATTCCAGTTAAATGTTATTAGATATGTACATATAAGCGAAATAGTGCATTAATGCATTAATATAATGAAACTGATGATGGGTGTGTGAACAGACCCAGAATCAGACTGTTTTCTGTTTGATCCATTTATCATATAACTCCGTACCATTTACAATTTATTTTTCATATCATCTCTATCATTTATAGAGAATGAGAAAAAATTGCACATATTAGTTTCCGTCAGACATCATATGACATAACCTCTAAAAGTAATCATTTTACCATGACAAACCAATGTCATATCATATATTTGGATATTTGGCATTTTATGTACAGAACTGAGTTATACGAAAAACACTGAGTGATGATGAGGAAGTGATATTGCACAAGATCAATATCAAAAATATGTCATGGGTTTATTACACTCCTGCACCATATATATTGTGATAAATATGTTTAAAACAACTTACAATTATTAACTAGACAGATATTGATAGATTTTTTTCAATGTTATTTGCTGCTCCATGTTGCCAGTGACTTAACTACCATACATGTTATATATCTCAGTAAAACTGGGACAGTTAGGTTGCACACCTGATTATGAACCCAGGGGTCGTGGGTTCTAACAGTCATTGATATACCACATTGTGTCTCTTTGTCATTTATCTCTTATTCAAGTGAGTAAGTTATCTATTACTTACATAGATGGGTGGTTAGCCTTCCAGGATCCCAGGAATAACTCACAGCAAACAAATTTTGAATAAAGCTTTCAATACACATACCTTGTCATATCAGCTGTGTCCACATAGATGTCAAGGAATGCTCCCCCAGCCAGATATCCAATGGCTGGTCCCACAATTGCTAATGCATAAAATATACCTAAAATAAAAAGTTTGATACACTTGTACAACCACTATCAAAATACATTTAGACAGTCTGAGTATTAACTAAAACTAGAACACTGGATTTAAGTATTACATCAATGTGGGTTAGTTATGTTATCTTTACAATGTATCCATTTTGTTTTACAATCATTTATGTTTTTTTTATTTCTAATGTATTATGCTTTGATTATAGAGACAAACTGTCTTAAGCAGTCAATCAAGGTAATGACCAATAAAATGACCTTTTAAGACAGGTTGTTGCTTAATAAGGTTAATTTTCTATAATAGCATAGAATAGAAAATGGTAAATGAAGTTGCTTAAAAAAGGTGACTGTTTAATAGAGGTTGGACTAAACTCACTGAGTCCTTACTACCACGAGGATATCTGTTAAAACATCCCAATATATGTAATATGTTACCAAAGGTGTTTCAAACGCTGTCTACGCACTTAGGTTAGATTAAAACAGTATTCCATATTACCCTGAATAAACACCTGATGGGGCAATGCATTAGTCAAAAGAAGATTGAAGAAAGAGGGGTGGGGGGTAAGTATTTTATATGGTCTTTGTTTATTTTTAATTTAATCTTAACTTTTTTTAGGAAATTTGCTGACACACTGCCTTTAAATCAAGGGAAGTAATTCAAACAAAAAAATAGGATATATCTGGCTAAACCATTGATGTAGAGTTATCTACCATTTATCAAAATTAAAATGTGGTTAAGATTTCTGTTTTTTAACATCTTCATCATAATAACATTTCAGTTTATGCATGAATTACGCGAGACAGAATCAAGGTTTATGAGTTTAAACAAGTACTTAAATACACACATCATGCTTACACAATGTAGTAAATAAGTGCAGAACATGTGGTCCTGTAGCAGAGCGCACGAGCCGGGATTGGGAGGGTTTGGTTCGATCCCCGGCCATGGCCATGAGTAGGCTCATTGAGCAAGACACTTTAGGTGCATTCAATACTTAGTAATGGCTCTACCCAGGAAGAATTATAAGTTGTAAAAACGAAGTAAAATAAATAATTTTAAAATAAAAAGTTAATTATTCTGATATGATAAGTAGAGAGGAAAATGCATCTATTGACCAACATTGATAAATTACCACAAAAATAATTAATCATTTGACAAATAAGCTATTTACAGGTAACTAATTTCTTGTACATAAGCCATAAGGTGCACGTTACCTTTGATGTTTTATAGTGCAACCTCTGGTGTAAGCAGTCAACTCACTGTCCACTTCATTACCACCTTGCTTTTTAATGAATGTTCTGACATTGTAAAATGGTCTTGTAATAAAAGCTTTATGCTGTTAGAAGTTTCTTTTTTAGAATTTGATTTTTTATATTTTATTTTATAATTAATAGAACCTCTAACATTACAAATTACCGGGGATGGTGTTCAAAATAATAATAATTATTGATCCCCCACCTCCCTGATATGAAAGGAATCTGATATGATCAATCCCCCCTCCCTGATATGAAAGAAATCTGATATAATTGATCCCCCTCCTTCCTGATATGAAAGGAATCTAATATAATTGATCCCCACCTCCTTGATATGAAAGGAATCTGATATAATTGATCCCCCACCTCCCTGATATGAAACAAATCTGATATGATTCATCCCCCCTCCAGGATATGAAAGAAATCTAATATAATTGATCCCCCTCTCTGATATGGAAGGAATCTGAGATAATTGATCCCCCACCTCCCTGATATGAAAGGAATCTGATATAATTCATCCCCCCTCCAGGATATGAAAAAAATCTAATATAATTGATCCCCCTCTCTGATATGGAAGGAATCTGATATGATTGACCCCCCTCCTCCCTGATATGAAAGGAATCTGATATGATTGCTCCCCCCCCCCACTCCCTGATATGAAAGGAATCTTATATGATCAATCCCCCCTCCCTAATATGAAAGGAATCTGATATAATTGATCCCCCTCCTTTCTGATATGAAAGGAATCTAATATAATTGATCCCCACCTCCTTGATATGAAAGGAATCTGATATAATTGATCCCCCACCTCCCCGATATGAAACGAATCTGATATGATTCATCCCCCCTCCAGGATATGAAAGAAATCTAATATAATTGATCCCCCTCTCTGATATGGAAGGAATTTGATATAATTGATCCCCCATCTCCCTGATATGAAAGGAATCTGATATAATTCATCCCCCCTCCAGGATATGAAAAAAATCTAATATAATTGATCCCCCTCTCTGATATGGAAGGAATCTGATATGATTGACCCCCCTCCTCCCTGATATGAAAGGAATCTGATATAATTCATCCTCCCTCCAGGATATGAAAAAAATCTGATATAATTGATCCCCCACCTCCCTGATATGAAAGGAATCTGATATAATTGATCCCCCACCTCCCTGATATGAAAGGAATCTGATATAATTGATCCCCCCACCTCCCTGATATGGAAGGAATCTGATATAATTGATCCCCCACCTCCCTGATATGGAAGGAATCTAATATAATTGATCCCCCTCCTCCCTGATATGAAAAGAATCTGATATGATTGAAAATGAGATTTTGCTTGAATACCAAACTGCAATGAGTTGATTTTCTTTCTCTATATAAAAATTAATGGCTTGACTGGTATAATGTATGGACAACCTTGTCACTATCTCAGAATGTACAAAATATATGAAAAGTGTTATGATGCACTTACCTATATAAAATGAAGATGATCGCAATGGCAAGTTTTCATCCAGGTAAGTGGTACCGAGGGTGTACAAAGGAGATGCCCCAGCCCCATGTAATAGCTGCCCTAGAAAGAACACATACTTGTAGTTGGAAAGACTTGTAGGCATGCTATTCACATCACATGCCAGAGTCTCATTGACAGATTTGTGGCAAGTTGTCTGTAAGCCAGTCTCCTCTATCGTGTACACTTCAGATGTGAAATGCGGCAGTGAAAATACGAAGGATCCAATCCCCATTATCAGTACACCAATACCAAGATAGCGAGGCTTACACCCCAGACCTCCAAAATAGCTGACGGGGATAAGGCACAACACGGAAGCAATGTCATAGCAGCTGGCAATAGTTCCAGATTCCGTTGAGCTGAGGTCGTAGCGTTTCTCGATGTTAGAAATGACAACATTTACAAACCCATTCACAACCATACCCTGAAATATACAATAAAGATTTTTTATTTGTTTGCCAATAAAATATTCTCAAACAAACTCGGAGACAAATTACTTTTGGTTAAACTGATAGGAAACTGCTCAGATTGCATCTTCACTTCTGTGAATTGCATAATTATCAAATTAAATCATTGAATGTTCATTAGATTTCTTTAAAAACCAATGTAAAAAAATAAGCAATTCTAACGCATCACAATGCCCTGCCTGATCA
The DNA here is from genome assembly GCA_029582155.1 of Panopea generosa. NCBI lineage: Eukaryota > Metazoa > Mollusca > Bivalvia > Adapedonta > Hiatellidae > Panopea > Panopea generosa. The sequence continues at coordinate 30,378,404 of CM055904.1, read as the reverse complement.
AGAATCACAATGCCTCAACTAACATCAAATAATGTGTAAACAACTGCTTATATATTTTTATTCCAATGTTCACTCCTTTTGTAATGAGTGTAGGGAATGTATTTCGACTGTGCTGCCGCTGAACGTCATCATTGTAATAAATCCTAACTTCCCATTAGAAGGTTCAGTGGCGCTGCAAAATTACAGACAGGTCCCCTGTAAACAACCAAAGAAGTTGCGAATTTGATGTAAACAGTCATCAGAATTCGCGACTCTAAATACAGCCTTACATATTTAGGTCAGCTACCACCATTGCGTTTTCCATAGACTTACATTATAACGTTTGACCTTATTTTCACTATTTCTACCATTCATGGACCAAAAAGTCCTACATCTTATTAAAGTTCTATCCTAGACTCAAATTAAATTGTCCCAAAGATGGGGTCAAAAGTACCCCTTTTTACCATTTTTTTGCCCCCTGAAATTGGTTACCCCAACTTTCAGCATGAAAAAATATTAAATTTCACCAATTTTACTTTCCATACAGTTTTCTTAATAAAATGAATTTAGTCAGTCACAGAAACATAATTTTCATTTTTTGTTGACACAGACATAATAAACTTATATCTTATTGTGATCATTTGCCAGTTTGGCATTTTCATCCAACCAGAAATAACCTTACTATAAAAATATATCCCCTGAACATCCCTATACTTTTTTCAGCCAATCAGAGAGCTTCTCTCAATGGTGGTAGCTGACCACAAAAGGTGTGAGGTCTCTTTTAGGTTAGCCACCACCATTGCATTTTCCATAGACTTACATTATAACGTTTGACCTAATTTTCACTATTTCTAACATTTGCAGACCAAAAAGTTTAGTTTAAACTTATTTATTTTACTTCGATTGTGAAACAAGTTATCACAACTTAGGCAAATTTTGCTTGAATGCTTTCTGGTTAGAACCAGTATTAAGCACATGCAGAAAAGTGTCTTGCTCAAGGACACCACACATAGCCATGGCGGAGGATTGAACCCACGATTCTCCGATCATGGGTTCGGTGCTCTACCACTAGACTACTCGCTCCACCAAAAAGTCCTACATCATAGTAATGTATTCTCCTAGTCTCAAATTAAAATGTTCCCAAATAGGGTCAAAAGTATCACTTTTTACCACTTTCTGCCCCCTGAAGTTGGGTACCCCTACTTTCAGCATGAAAAAAGTAAATTTTCACCAATTTTACTTTCCACACAATTTCCTTGATAAAATTAATTTAATCAGTCACAGAAACATAATTTTGATTATTTATTGACACAAACATAATAAACTTATATTTTATTGTGAACATTTGCCAGTTTGACATTTTCATCCAACTAAAATTAAGCTTACTATAAAAATATATCCACTGAACATCCCTATACTTTTTTCAGCCAATCAGAGAGCTCCTCTCAATGGTGGTAGCTGACCATATGTTCCATATGACCAACGAAGAAAACAAAGCCACACTGATTCCACTAGGAACCAGTCATTATTCTTTCATATATGTCTAGCGGCACCTGTCTTCATAATTGACATTGCCAACTGTGTATTTCGCATTGTTACATATTGCCAAGTGCGTTGTACAACATGCTTACTGCATAATTTAACGTTTGCAATTCGAATCCTTTTGAAACACGTGATTATGCTGAACTCATTATATCATGACAGGAAGTATGTAACTTTTACAATGATAGGATATAGTAGGATAGACAAATAGCAAAGTTACATGGTGAAATATTTCATTTCCCACAAAGAACTAAGAAGAAAGAAACATTTACACCCATTGCACAAAGAACAAACGACAAATTGCAAACTTAGAGTTATGGCGGTGATACCCTTCCATATACATGTACCATATTATTTTTATTTCAGCTAATTTGAATTGGTCAATCACATGCAAGAATAAGTAAAAAGCAAACTGCTCTACTGTCATTACTCACATGCACCATTGTACTAACATCTCTGTAATACCAGCACTGGTTGGCAGGACATACAGTGGGGACTCTCATATTTGTAATGCAAGGTATGAATCCTTAGAACATTATTTGTTGTGATAATTTAAAGATATAAGATAATGTTTCAAGACAAACAGACATAATTCATCCTCATACCCATATTATCACTTTGATGTTTATTATTCAACAAGAACTTGTGTACTAGGAATGTAATACAAACACAACTTGCTTCATTTACACCATTCTCATGGTTTAACAGTACAATCACTCACCAAGGTAATGAAGACCACAGTATAAGCACAGTAGTATTAGATATATTGAATATATTTATACTATTGCAATGAGTGCTTCTTGTGAATGATTAATAATATAATAAATTATTCACCATCTGGGTATTATATTTTCTTGTTCAAGCTTCTCCATTATATGATAGTCATTGCTTTAATTTGTTAGAAACATTGCCTACACTATATTAGTAATTCTACGAGTTCCATGGTCTTTTTGCTGTAACCAGAAGATTTACTAGGGTGATACTACACCTTAAATATAAAAATACTTATAATTTCATTTTATTTAGCAGTAACTGCATTAGTCAGGATGTAAAGTAAAGCTTACTAATCGCCACAACTTTTGCTATTTCACAAAAAAAACCCGGTCAGTAATTTTCATTAAATAAAGGAGCTACTCAAGCATCAGAAGGTATCAATTGTTACTTGCTGTGTAATATGATGAGATTAATGATCAAACACTTACATCAAGCTCTCAATAGTTCAAGATTTGCACCTGAGTGACCCAGATCATTAGAAGCTGTGCAGCAGTTGGAGTTTGCAGTTGGGAGTGAAGAGTGTGTTATTACAAGCAGTGTAACTCTGTACCAATTAAAAGAAGCAGGTGCCCCTGATTTGATGGTCTGATACCCATCATTAAAAGTGTCAGAACACATATATACATGTACACACCATAGTAACATGGAGCCAGCACTAGAGTAATCACAGAGATGAACAGTGACCCCTGGCGAGCACCAATCTGGATTTATTAATATGATCTAAAACCACAAAATGGCAGTCCAATCTTCATTCAACTTTTTGTTTTTATCAAAGAGTACAGGGATTTTTGCTTACAAGTTATACTGCATCCACCAGTTATATATTTTTAAAAAATCAAAACTGTATTGGTCCATCTGTAGTGTAAGTGCGTATCAAAGCATGTTGCCCAATAACTTGATATTTTTTATTCAATCTCTCACTCCTAATGAGACTACAGTATCATATGAAGTGTGTAAAATGACATTAGCATGCTGCTGATGGTAGTGAGGCATTTATTAAATTTTAAAATGTTAAAAAAGACTTAATGAAATAATAACAAGTATATGGGGGTATATAGTAATTATCTATGATAGATACAACATAGGAAACATAAAGATACTATATATACTAGTTTCATCTTAGCTCAATTGTGAAATTAAGTTCAGAGCTTGTGAATCACTGTAATGTCCATTTCCTAGGTAGAACCAGATATGTACATATACTGAATTACCCCCCTTATAATGTATTTAAGGTTAATTATCCCCCTTATAATGTATTTAAGGTTAATTATTTCCTTACAGTGTATCTAAGGTTAATAATCCCCCTTACACTGTATTTAAGGTTTATTATCCCCCTTACAATGTATTTAAGGTTAAGTATCCCCCTTCCAATGTATTTAAGGTTTATTATCCCCCTTACAATGTATTTAAGGTTAAGTATCCCCCTTACAATGTATTTAAGGTTTATTATCCCCCTTACAATGTATTTAAGGTTAATTATCCCCCTTATAATGTATTTAAGGTTAATTATCCCCTTACAATGCATTTAAGTTTAATTATCCCTCTTACAATGTATTTAAGGTTTATTATCCCCCTTACAATAAATTTAGGGTTTACTATCCCTCTTACAATGTATTTAAGGTTTTTTTATCCCCCTTACATTATATTTAAGGTTAATTATCCCCCCTATAATGTATTTAAGGTTAATTATCCCCTTACAATGTATTTAAGGTTAATTATCCCTCTTACAATGTATTTGTGGTTTATTATCCCCCTTACAATGTATTTAAGGTTAATTTCTCTCTTTTAACATGCTGCGTGAATTACCCCACTTACAATGTTTATAAGGTTAATTATCCCCCTTACAATGTAATTAAGGTTAATTTTCTCCCTTTTAACATACTGTGTGAATTACCCCCCTTATAATGTATTTAAGGTTAATTATCCCCTTTATAATTTATTTAAGGTTAATTACCCCCCTTATAAAGTTTTTAAGGTTAATTATCTCCTTTGTAATTTATTTAAGGTCAATTATACCCTTTATAATTTATTTAAGGTTAATTTTCTCCCTTACAATGTATTAAAGGTTAATGTATCCCCTAAGAATATATTACATGAATAATCCCCCTTAGAATATATTACATGAACTATCCCCCTTAGAATCTAATACATGAATTACTCATCTTTTAATGTTTATAAGGTTAATTATCCACCTTATAATGTTTTTAAGGTCAATTATCCCCTTTAGAATTTATTTTAGGTAAATTATCTCCCTTATAATGTATTTAAGCTCAATTATCTCCCTTATAATGTATTTAAGGTTAATTATCTCCCTTATAATGTATTTAAGGTTAATTTTCTCCCTTTTAACGTACTGCATGAATTACCCCCCTTATAATGTATTTCAGGTCAATTATCCCCTTTAGAATTTATTTTAGGTAAATTATCTCCCTTATAATGTATTTAAGCTCAATTATCTCCCTTATAATGTATTTAAGGTTAATTATCTCCCTTATAATGTATTTAAGGTTAATTTTCTCCCTTTTAACGTACTGCATGAATTACCCCCCTTATAATGTATTTCAGGTCAATTATCCCCTTTGTAATTTATTTAAGGTCAATTATCCGTTTTATAATTTATTTAAGGTTAATTTATCCCTTTAGAATAGATTATATGAATTATCCCCCTTAGAATGTATTACATGAATCATCCCCCTTAAAATGTATAACATGAATTACAACCTGAACAACAACACATGATGTACTTCAAGATAATGAATCACTGCACTTTTTTCATTATGTATGTAAAAGAATAGAGCACAACATCATCTTAAAACATCAATAAAAGAATGTTAAACTATCTTTATACCAGAAAGATTATCTTTCTCCCAAATGTCTTATGTATCAATTAGAACATGCGTCAGTGAATGCTTTACTTTCCTTCACTGTTAATCTGTATCTATCTGAAAACATTTTCAAATCAATCACTTGTTACACAACACTGATTTCATGAGCATATAAAATGTCCATAAAACTTTCAATAACAGATTAGAAGCAAAACCTGTAGTACTACCAACTACCTCTTTTTTATGCGAAAATTAATAAGTATGCAGATTTGTATAGTACAAAAGTCTTAGCAAGAAGCCAAATCTGTTATAAGAAAAGCCAAATAGTTTTTTAATTAGGGAAAGGAAATTCCAATCAAATGTTAGGCAGATTCCACAGCATTATCTCTCCTGTAACTAATTAATCAAAATCTAAACTTAAGACAAATGTTTATTTTGTGGAATTCGTACTGCTACATCTAAAGTACACAAACTGTTTTGTAATATATTGAGAGTATGAATGCCATTTTAGCCTATTTCAAAAATAAGCCCAAATTTATCCACACACAAAAAACAACAAAAACATGCACAATTTTTTACTTTTGTTAATTCTAATATGTTCCTTTTAAACTAATACATTGCATTTGTAAAATTTCTTATTATAACAGAAGTTAAAAATTAAAATGGTGTGTGTTACAAACCTATATTAAAAAGCTTACTTTTATATATATCTGCAGGGCATAAAGGTTTATTTGATGAGAGAATAAAATCAAGTTCCCAGTAATTGGATATCAGTATTGCTGCATGTCCCTTAAAACATATCACACGTTCGTGGTTATTACACTCCAGTAGTTTCTGTTATTTACCTTGCAGTGAACACTGGAAGCCAAAATACTTGTAAGTATTTGGCAGGGGGCGAGATCAGTCAGTTCAACATAACACATCATACGAAGTATAGTAAAGAGGCACGCAACAATTTGGATATGTTTTTATTTACAACATGCTACATAATATGAAAGTAAAATATATATGTGTATACCCTTAATTTTGATTCTACAGATGAAAGTCATTATATTCACATTCTGTAAGTAATATATGGCAAAAAAAAAGTGTAATAAAGTCTCATCTATTTTGTCATTTTTATCTTATTAGTATGGTAGAAAATATTTCCGTGGAAAAATCAATTTGAATAAAACTAATTAACTCATATTCTCATATTTTCAAAATTAATGTTTTATTTTGGCCATAATAAACAAATTGATAGATTCACATCCAAATTTTTCTTAAAAAGGGGAGTGTAGTAGGGGGAGATTTTTATTTTACTTTTTTTTTTATAAAAATAAATGTTAAGTTTCAAAGGCAATACTTGGAGGCTTATATATTGGATATATGGCTATTATGTCCATAAATGTAAAAATAAGTCTGATGCTCGGTACAGTAGTGGATAGTTTTGGCCGCTCATGCAAGAGGTTGCAGGTTTGATCCCAAGATCAACCTGATGTCTCTCAAAAAAACAACACTCTGTACTGGTTCTACCAAGGAAGCAACACTCAGTACTGGTTCTACCAAGGAAACAACACTCAGTACTGGTTCTACCAAGGAAGCAACACTCAGTACTGGTTCTACCCAGGAAGCAACACTCAGTACTGGTTCTACCACGGAAGTCGACAACACTCAGTACTGGTTCTACCAAGGAAGCAACACTCAGTACTGGTTCTACCCAGGAAGCAACACTCAGTACTGGTTCTACCACGGAAGTCGACAACACTCAGTACTGGTTCTACCAAGGAAGCAACACTCAGTACTGGTTCTACCAAGGAAGCAACACTCAGTACTGGTTCTACCACGGAAGTCGACAACACTCAGTACTGGTTCTACCATGGAAACAACACTCAGTACTGGTTCTACCAAGGAAACAACATCCAGTACTGGTTCTACCAAGGAAGCCGACTAGAGAGTGGTTCAATATTATTAAGCTCTGATATTTCATCGTAATGAAGCTAAAATAGATTAGTATAATTTAATATGATTAAAATCCATTTCAACAATGCTGTGTGTCCATATAACATATTGTAAGTAAGTGGACTCTGAAGATATATAAAACAAACTCGTGATTTAGATTCTCAAGTATGTTCTATGAATTACCATGCAGTGTAAAATGGAAGCCAAAATACCAGGAAGTATCTTTGGCAGCAGCAGCTGAGATCTGTCGGGCTAACTTGTTTGACATTTTACCTCTAAACTGATAATGCTCTGTAGACATTCATCTTGTAAACAAAATATCATGTCAGCCTTCATAATAAATCCATATAATGGCAAACTAATGTCTCAGACATAATATAATATACTTATCAAACTGCACCAATACTGGCAATTCCAAACCTATGACAAACAAAATATCTATTCATTTTTTTGTCCATGAATTTCATGGCACTAATGTTAATAGGGTTGTTTTGTATGGCATTACCATGGCATCCAGTTTTACTGGATAGTTAATTAATTCTGTTTTTAGGATGAAGTTCAATGCCATATTTTAACATATTTCAGGTAATATAATTGAGATTATATAATTATGGCATATCCAGTCTTATTGGTGGAGGAAGACCTCAGAGCAAATCTAAGGCGAACCACCGTTCCCCGCAACTTACTGGCAAACTTTCTCATATAAAGTTTTGGAGCAAGCAGGATTCGAACCTACGACCTTAGCGGTGAGAGGTAAGTGTACTTGAGATGGCATCTCAGACCACTCAGCCCCGGAACCTAAGACAGATAGATGAATCTGAGTTAAGAACCACCAAACTGGCAAACTATCTGATATAAGGCGTTTGAGCCAAGCTGGGCTTGAAACCCATGATCTTATTGGTAAAAGGTACATGACCTTCAGACAGCTTTAGACCACAAGGCCATTAAGGGTGCTTCATGACAGTAAAATCTAAATTCTTCACTCATTTATGCCGAGTTATCAAGCGAGAAAAAAGCTTGTGTAAATACATAGATTGATACATCTTCTTTTATCATAAAACATCAAATCTACTTTCACTGAGTTCATGCAAAAGGCACCATAATAACGCTAGTTTAGAAGTACAGGGGACTTTGAAATTAGACACCATTTAAAAAACAACATTGCCTTGGAAAGCAGACAATATTCTCAGAATTGTGTCAAATGTTATCAAATAACAGTGGACGTAATTTCAGATCATGTGCCAATGTCATTTATGTCACGTTATTGGTAAAAATTTGAATATTGTGCACACTTTTGAAATAACAAGTGCGAATTCGAATAGTAAAAAAATTGACATCATGCCCAGAGTGGAAATTTGGAGAGTGGTAAAATTTTGTGTTAGGTGTAATATGACCCCAAAGGATACTCTAAAGTTTATTTCACACAACTCTTTAACAGAAAGCATATCCTGGAGTCTTATCTATTGGTGGTACAAATGGGTTTCCAATGGTGAGTCAAAAGTAACTGACCATCAGCAATCTGGACGACTGAAAAATTGTGTGGTTTTCAAAATTTAAATACTGTCTGGGATTCAAGTCAGTGCTTCATGAAAAGCACTTTCAGTACCTCCGGGCCATGACTGCCTGAGTGTACATTCTGTGGTTAGGATCTATGAGGCATCATAGCATCATGACATGTACCAGAAGTGGGTGCAGTATCACAAAAATTGTGTTTTGCACAGTGAAAAAAGAATGATTTTCATATGAATGTCAACTTGACGTCACACAAATAACGTCAAACTCCCCCTTACTTTGTTACATATATTTTTTGACTTGTCAAAATTAATGTTAAATGGTAGTGTACGATATTGAAATTTTGTATGCTTATAGTTTAAATATTGAAAATTATTCATGCCAAGTTTTGTTTGGATTGAAACACTAAAAGGCATATTTCTAAATGCGTCCTATTACTTTTGGGACATACCTCGTACAAGTTGACAAATAAATATCAAATCATAAATATAAAGTAGATGTACTATGACATGTATGTACAAGCAAAAAATATTCTATGGTACACCATTCAAAATTACGAAAGACTTTTCAGTTGCCCAGTCAACTGTTCTTGATGTAAGAAGTACCAAGACAAAGGAGCCCAACCCAGCAGGGTTTAGATCACTTTTTGTTTTTAAAACACATATACAGTGCCTTATTTGGGCAAGTTGCTGTTGAAGTGACATCATTCAATGACAGGGATTGAATTTTGTCGCGCTGGCAGTTCTGTGTACTGTAAGCAAGTGTCAAAGCCAGTGCACGGTGGTAACTTCTATAATGTTAATCTGACTTGCAGAAGGATAGTGGCTCAGAAGCCATAGGAAGTTTCTCCGCCATCTGGATATCAAATAAACTATAAACTGTACAACCTCATTTCCTTATTCCTCTATCAATTAATCAGTGATCAGTGATCTAAAACCCACGTAATTAAACCTTCATCGGAAATGAAAATTAATGATGTTTGAAAGAAGCAGAAACTATTTTTTTTTAGAAGGCTTCAGTATACCATCATGCACCCAACAATGAAACAACAAGCTCACTATTGCAATACAATAATTACATTATTGGTGCTACACCCATCTAGGCTGTAATAACAGGATTTGAGGCATGAAATTGAAGTTTCATAATACACATAACACACCAACATTAACTGCAGGATCCAATATTTTACACATTTTGTAAATAAAAACAATGACACAGTAACAAAGTATGAAGATTATGTCGATTTATCACTTATACAATTTTTCTCTCAATATTTTGCCTGTTTTTTTTTTTTTGCCATCGAGGGCTAACAGATGATCAGTTAACCTAACCACTCTTTCCCGCGATCCTGGAAGGTTAGCCAGTACTCGAGCACATCTCAGCAAGTTACTTATAACTTTCCTAGTGAGAGATAAATGATAATGTGACACAGGTATACAAAGGGAGATGGGCGAATACATGGTGTTGTGGATAGTGTGTTGACAGCTCACACTGCAGGATGCATGCTCAATCACAAATGTCATGGCTTCTCTATAACAACATCCAAGTAATTATGGTTCAATCAGGAAACTGAGATGATTCACAAAAATTCTCAAACTGTTTTTATATACAGCCAGAATAAATCAGTGTAAATGAACCCATCCTCATAAATTTTATTGAGGATGGTTTGATTCAGCTGTTTAGATAGCGTTTGATTTATTTAATGAAAAGAAAAAAAGAAAGTTAATTCCCGTTTTTCTTAAGTTGCTGTTAGACAAGTCTGCCAGAAATTTTTCAGGATTATAGTTCTTTGGACTAGAGTCATTTCAAAATTACATAGTCCGAATTCAATTGTTACAGTACGTAAATTACAGAAGACCTAAAATTTACATTAAGTTACATTTTCTAAATTACTACCATTTAATAATAATTTTATTCAGTTTCAGCAAAAAATTACATAAATTTCTCCCAACATCTTACTCAGATATTTCGATATATAAAAGTCATAGAAGCAGTCAGGCTATACATTTGGAAAATTTTTGTAGTCTGGTTAAAAATGTCATAGACTGGGTATTGGACTAAATTTTTTTTTCCCAGACTGTTAGACAACTGTGCAATATGCTTCACATGAGAAAAGTTGGGGGTAGAAGTGCAGTGCAGTGCATTGAGTGTTCGCCGCTCATTCATGCCAGAGTCACAGGTTTGATCCAATGCTCAACAGATAAACTATCAAAAACAAAGGCTTTGAGCTCCCTTGGCAAAAGAGCTAAAATAAATTGTATAAGATTAAAAACAATAATAATAAGTTAATATTAGGTATCACATAATCTATTGGTAGAGCACTGGACCTAGGATCACAGGGTTGTGGGTTTGATCTCCTGTCACCACCATAATGGGGTGTCCTTGAGCAACAAACTTTATCTGTGTATACCCTACGTACAGGTTTTATCTAGAAATATTACAGTCTAAGTTATAAAAACATATTTCACAATTGATGAAAAATAAATAAATGTAAAAAAAATAAATACTGGGTCACCCCAGAACCTTATCATTCTACAGATAAGACAAATAAATTACAAGAAGATCTGTGTAAAGATTAAACAGTTCTAAGGAGCATGACTGAAGACAAAGGAACAGTTCACCCCATTGTTTACTCACATCAATGAGGCTTGTTCACTCTGTTTATATGTGCCGCCTGTAAAATCTTTTACATAATATACAACAGTCTCTCACTTTGGTTTGTTTCCATCAACACCGGCTTACAAAAACATAAACCATTATAAACAAATCAGACCATTAATATTGTTAACTTCATGAAAAACAGGGCAGCTGAATATAATACCTCCTAGGCACCCTACACCTCTAATACGACTATGTTCATGGTGATTAGGTCTGATAAATTAGAATTTAGTTGAAGGGTATTAAAATGTATTCCCAAGTTCCCATGTACCAGTTATGTTTTGACATTTTGAGTAATTTTGTCACAAGCTTAAAATGAGACGATATCAGGATAAAATGCTATAAATGTCTTAAAAAATAAAATAATTATCAAAATGGATAAATGGATTATCATTTATAAATATAATATGAATAGTTTAGTATGTCAAATCAACCAAAACATGACAAAATTAATATTTAAATTTGAGTGGTAAATTTGAAATGAAATCCCCATTCTAAAGAAAAAAGACAGCACTTAAATACTGTTTGACAACCTTCACATCGCCATTTAGACTCTTTCTAAGATGAAACAATTTTTATGTGTAAATCTGTATAACAGGTCAAATCAAAATCAAAATGAAATCACATGACACTTTTAACAGGTCACAAAATGTATTACCATTTTAAGCAGAAAATCAATTTAAGTCTATCTAAGGTGTGTAACCCAAGAAATTCCTTTTCAATATATTATTTTGGCATGTTTAAATAGATATCTTTTTTGATAATAAGGGATCAGTGAGTATCAGTATATATTGGCATGGTATATTGGAAAAAATGTTTTTAACCAGTTTTAAAATTTGAAAGATCCTGATATTATATTCCCTTTGAATAACTGAAAACTAAATATTTAAGATATAGTTTGCCATGTACATGTACCTTTATATCACTTACTTTAACTTGATACATTTATAATAAAGGCAGGTCATAATTAGTTTTTACTTTAATTTAATATCTTTTCCACAAAACCATCTAAATAACCCAAAGCCTAAGTTTCAAAACTTCAAAGTATTCCTTTGCTGAATGAATACAATTTATTTGAATGCATTTCCAAGTATTCCTTACATCTGCTATATGATATGAATTCTCTGATAGCAGAAAGATTTCTTAATTTCCATTTGGCAAGCTCAGCGCTTTGTTCCCTGAAGTAAAATTGTTGCAGTTGGGAAAACATTGTCTCAATGCAACATTTGTGTATTAGCAAAAAGAAAGATAATGATATGGGATAAAAGAGAAAATTTGTTTAATATTTCTGAACTAAACTTTTGGCAGTGAAATAATATTTTTTGAAAACTCCCAGGGGAATCAAAATGAAGGTTAGTGCAGATAAGCGATATCTGATTTTAAAAATTGTCTTTAAGTACAACTCATCTACCTACTAATTTATGTTTGCTGGTTTTTTTTGTTGTTGTGTTTTTTTTTCAACAGATAAACTTTTTTTACAAATGATCATTTTCCCAGAATGTCAGAAACATTTTGCAACAAAAAGAAAACTAATGTGGGAAAAATAGAGTAAGATAAATTATCCTTCTTCTTGAATGTTGCAGTAGTCATTGGTCTGATGTATTATAGAGGCCTCACCTATATTGCTAATATTTTTTTGATCTTAACTGTAAAGCTGCCCATTAATATTTAACATCATATATTATGGATAAACTGTTCAATAACTTATAATTGTGTCTCTGTAGTGTAAACTTCTTTAATGTTGTTGACCAAATATTAAATCACTTCCCATGATAAATCACTAATTGGCCAGTATGGGGTAATGTTAACACATAAACAAATAAAATTGAAAATTGCATCCCAGGTATTGACAAATATCTCATTATCTTCACATAGAACCTTCCTCTTAGAGCTTCAATAAACTTTCCTTCCTTTAGTGAACAGAAAAGGGATGCAATATATCAGGATTTCTGATTTTTTTTAAAATTTGGTAAAAATATTTTTTACCAATACAGTCAAACCAGTGCAAGTGGTCACCTCTACTAACCAGCCACTTGTCTTAGGCAGCCACATTTACTATTTCCCATTTCTATGATTTCAGAGCAAATTAACCTGTGTTAAGCAACAACATGTCTTAAAAGGTCACATTTTTCCTTCCCTTGAATGGCTGCTTAAGACAGGTTTGACTGTATATGCCTATATATACCAATTGACCCTGTATTGCCAAAAGGATATCTATTTAAACATGCCAAAATGATTTACTGAAAAGAGGTTTTCTAACTTGGGCTACGCGCCCATTGGTTAAACTAAAATAGATCTCCTGCTTAAAGTTACAGTGTATTTTGTGACGTTTAAATTGAGTCAAGTGATTTCCATTTTGATTTGATCTGTCGTACTGGATTACGGTACATATTGCAGAATTTGTTTCATCAGAATGATGATGTGAATGTTGTCAAGCAGTATCTAAGTGCTGTCTATTTTTAGAATATTGTTGCAAGATGACAACTCTGTTAAAACTATTTTTTGTCATGTTTGGTGGACTTATATACGAAACCATTCAAATTCTATTTATAATAATAATAACCTATATTATATGATCACTGTCCTCTAACCGACCTGGGGCATAAAATGTAAATTTTGAAGTTATGAAAGAAAAAGTTGCGAAATTCATTTTGTGTATCGCTTACTATTTTATGATCTTTTGTAAGTCTTATAAAAAGTATTCTTTCTAAAATTTGCAAAAAATACTGCACAAATGGAACGTTCCTAGAAGTATGAAGTTCTCGAGACTTTACGAAGGTTAGTGAAACGGCTCCCAGGTTGTGGATTCAAGTTAAGCTCATCTTCCAAATATTTAAACTTGAAATTTTGTCAGTTACTTGTGGAATTAAGGATACCAATTTTTATAAGATTTATTCTGAGGTCTTCCCCTGCCCTAATAAACCTGGATTCTTTGTACACTTATAGTGGATTTAAAACTGTATTATGGCCACTAGGCACCACAGGTTGTATGTAAACACCCCCACCCCAGGCGCACTCCTGGAAGATAGATAAATTTTGGCATACTGGTTTATATATAGATCAGAAATATGGTAGTTCAATCCACAACACTGACAAAAGTCATTCATATTAAAGATTGCTTTTAAATGACTTTTTTTCATAACTATGAATGCCAAAACATAAATCAAATGTAGCAGGGAGGAACTTTTATTCCCTCATGGAAATTTCTTTCACAGTTTTCTTTAGAATGAATATGAAAAGATAATAAATGTTACAAATTAATGACTAATACAGTATTACTTATTGCTCTGTCAAAAGATTTGGTCATAAAACATTCAGAAAACAAAAACTTAGGAAAGGAATAAGATCATAAAACTATTTTCGGCCACAATCTACTGCTTAAAACTGATGGAAGTTAATTATGTTTTGTACTTTTTGTCAAAGATGACTAAAAATGTACAAAATAGCATGCCCTTTAGCCATTTGCAAGAGTTGTATCACTTTTACAAAATACACCAATTGAATAAAAAGTTAACTTCATATTGGAATATTTCAATATCTTTTAGATAATTATCTATCTTAAAAAATAGTGTTAAGTGCAAAGTTTATCCAAATTGCCATGTGTCCCTTTACTATATACAAACAGGAACACCTTTAATATATACAAACAGGAACACCTTTATTATATACAAACAGGAACACCTTTAATATATATACATTTAACAGAAATGTCTTCAACATATACAAACAAGAACACCTTAACATATACAAACAGGAACACCTTTAATAGATACAAACAGGAACACTTTGAACATATACAAACAGGAACAACTTTAACATATACAAACAGTACCACCTTCAAAAAATACAAACAGGAACACCTTAAACAGATACAAACAGGAACACCTTTAACATATACAAACAGGAACACCTTTAACAGATACAAACAGGAACACCTTTAATATATACATTTAACAGGAACACCTTTAACAGATACAAACAGGAACACCTTTAATATATACAAACAGGAACACCTTTAACATATACAAACAGGAACACCTTTAATAGATACAAACAGGAACACCTTTAAAGTATACAAACAGGAACACCTTTAACAGATACAAACAGGAACACCTGTAACAGATACAAACAGGAACACCTTTAACAGATACAAACAGGAACACCTTTAACATATACAAACAGGAACACCTTTAACAGATTCAAACAGGAACACCTTTAACATATACAAACAGGAACACCTTTAACATATACAAACAGGAACACCTTTAACAGATACAAACAGGAACACCTTTAATAGATAAAACAGGAACACCTTTAACAGATACAAACAGGAACACCTTTAATAGATAAAACAGGAACACCTTTAACATATACAAACAGGAACACCTTTCACCGATACAAACAGGAACACTTTTAACAGATACAAACAGGAACATCTTTAACAGATACGAACAGGAACAACTTTAACATACACAAACAGGAATGCCTTTAACAGATACAAACAGGAATACCTTTAACATATACCAACAGGAACGCCTTTAGCATATACAAATAGGAACGCCTTTAACATATACAAACAGGAACACCTTTAACATACACAAACAGGAGCCCCTTTAACAGATACAAACAGGAATACCTTTAACATATACAAACAGAAACACATTTAACATATACAAACAGGAACATCTTTAACATATACAAAAAGGAACACCTTTAATATATACAAACAGGAACACCTTTAACATATACAAACAGGAACACCTTTAATTTATACAAACAGGAACACCTTTAATATATACATTTAACAGGAACACCTTTAATATATACAAACATGAACCCTTTTAACATATACAAACAGAACACCTTTAACATAGACTAATAGGAACACCTTTAATATATACAAACAGGAACACTTTTAACATATACAAACAGGAACACCTTTAACAGATACAAACAGGAACACCTTTAACAGATACAAACAGGAACACCTTTGGTATATACAAACAGAACACCTTTAACATAGACAAACAGGTACACCTTTAATATATACAAACAGAACACCTTTAACATATACAAACAGAACACCTTTCAGCACCACGTTTAATTTGCATCAATAGAACCTTTTTTCTTTACATTAATTTTTTTTATCATAGCATAAAGAATAATAGTAAATCAGATGCAAATAGCAATCATTCACATATATGTTTTTTTCCCTTAAACCTTATAACTTCATCCTGCATTAATTGTAGTCAGCAGGTAGGAGAAATGATGCTAACATTTATTACCATTATTTCAGCTTCTTGTAAGATACACATTAAGTACACATCCCACAGGAGTTATTTTTAAAACTATGAAAAGTTGCATAAATCATTTACAGTTTCACCTCTGATACTTGCATCAATACTGCTGGATTAAACAAACCTTCCAGCGATTTGACACATTTCATTTATCAACAAAACCACAAAATCCAAGATTGTACCCTCCTTGAGATTCTTATCTGCCTTATCTTGGAAATAAAACATAAGCTTAGGAGTTTTATATATATATCTTGTATCTTAGTAGGCATCATCCTCATTTCATCAATTGGTAGCCAGTCGGCAGCCAGCCTGGGCCCTGGTGGATCATAAAATGACGGATGCCATATATTTTGAAATATGAGTATATCCACTGAAGTACAATAAACCCGTGTTTCACTGACAATATACCACCTGGTTTATATCCCCCCTGTCCATTAGGTAAGACTAGTTTTGTTTATAAGAACATTCTATGTAGACTAATGTTTGGTAGTCGGTATATACTATTCCAATCAGTAATGATTATAACCTGGCATTGCTGGCTCAGTTTGCTGTGATCAAGAACAGTAGATAACTCAACCTTAAAAGCAATGAAAATATAAAAGGTAGATAACTCGGACATAGTAATATAAATATTAAAGGTAGATATCTCGGACCCTGTCATGTAAATATAAAAGGCTGAAAACTCAGATCAAGTAATGTAAAAATAAAAGGTAGATACTTCTGACCTAGTAATACAAATATAAAAGGTAGATAACTTGGACCAAGTAATAAAAATATAAAAGGTAGATAACTCAGACCAAATAATATAAATATAAAAGGTATGACTCTCTGATTTAGTAATACAAATATAAAACCAAGATAACTCTGACCAAGTAATATAAATATAAAAGGTAGATCACTCTGACTTAGTAAGTAACATAAAAGGAAAATAACTATGACCTAGGATGTAGCATAAAAAGTAGATAACTCTGACCTAGTAAGTAATATGAAAGGTAGATAACTCTGACCTAGTATGTAATATAAATATAAAAGGCTGAAAACTCTGACCTAGTATGTAACATAAAAGGTAGATAACTCTGACCTAATAAGTAACATAAATGTTAGATAACTATGACCTAGTATGTAGCATAAAAAGTAGACAACTCTGACTTAGTAAGTAATATAAAAGGTAGATAACTCTGACCTAGTATGTAATATAAATATAAAAGGATGATAACTCTGATCTAGTATGTAACAAAAAAGGTAGATAACTCTGACCTAGTATGTGATATAAAAGGTAGATAACTCTGACCTAGTTTGTAATATAAATATAAAAGGTTGGTAACTCTAACCTAGTATGTAACATAAAAGGTAGATAACTCTGATCTAATATGTGATATAAAAGGTAGAAAACTCTGACCTAATATGTGATATAAAAGGTAGAAAACTCTGACCTAGTATGTAACATAAAAGGTTGATTACTCTGATCTAGTATGTGATATAAAAGGTAGAAAATTTTGACCTAGTATGTAACATAAAAGGTTGATTACTCTGACCTAGTATGTATTTAAATATAAAAGGTTGATAACTCTGACCTATTATGAAATATGAATATAAAAGGTTGATAACTCTGACCTACTCTGACCTATAAAAGGTATATAACTTTGACCTATTATGTGATATAAAAGGTAGATAACTCTGATCTGGTATGTTATATAAATATAAAAGGTTGATAACTCTGACCTAGAATGTAATATAAATATAAAAGGTACATAACTCTGACTTAATATGTAATATAAATATAAAAGGTTGATAATTCTGACCTACTCTGACTTATAAAAGGTAGATAACTCTGACATAGTATGTGATATAAAAGGTAGATAACTCTGATCTAGTATGTAACAAAAAAGGTTGCAAACTCTGACCTAGTATGTTATATAAGTATAAAAGGTTGGTAACTCTGACCTACTCTGACCTAATAAAGGTAGATAACTCTGACCTAGTATGTGATATAAAAGGTAGACAACTCTGATCTAGTATTTAATATAAATGTGAAAGGTAGATAACTCTGACTTAATATGTAAT
Source organism: Panopea generosa (assembly GCA_029582155.1). NCBI lineage: Eukaryota > Metazoa > Mollusca > Bivalvia > Adapedonta > Hiatellidae > Panopea > Panopea generosa. Next base: position 30,359,812 of record CM055904.1, on the reverse strand, counting down.
ATGAATATAAAAGGTAGATAACTCTGACCTAATATATAATATAAATAAAAAAGGTTGATAACTCTGACCTATGAAAGATAGATAACTCTGACCTAGTATGTGGTATAAAAGGGTGATAACTCTGACCTAGTATGTAATTTAAATATAAAAGGCTGATAACTCTGGCCTACTCTGACCTGTAAAAGGAAGATAACTCTGACCTAGTATGTGATATAAAAGGTAGATAGATAACTCTGACCTAGTATGTAATATAAATATAAAAGGTAGATAACTCTGACCTAGTATGTAACATAAAAGATTGATTACTCTGACCTAGTATGTATTTAAATATAAAAGGTAAATAACTCTGACTTAGAATGTAATATTAATTTAAAAGGTTGATAACTCTGACCTAGTATGTAACATAAAAGGTAGATAACTCTGACCTTGTATGTAATATAAATATAAAAGGTTGATAACTCTGACCTTATATGTAATATAAATATAAAAGGTTGATAACTCTGACCTTATATGTAATATAAATATAAACGGTTGATAACTCTTACCTTATATGTAATATATATAAAAGGTTGATAACTCTGACTTATAAAAGGTAGATATCTCTGATTTAGTATGTGATATAAAAAGTATATAACTCTGATCTAGTATGTAACATAAAAGGTTGATAACTCTGACCTAGTATGTAATATAAAAGGTTGATAACTCTGACCTATAATAGGTAGATAACTCTGATCTAGTATGTAATATAAATATAAAATGTTGGTAACTCTGAATTAGTATGTAACATAAAAGGTTGATAACTCTGATCTAGTATGTGATACAAAAGGTGATAAGTCTGACCTAGTATGTGATATAAAAGGTTGATAACTCTGACCTATAAAAGGAAGATAACGCTGACCTAGTATGTGTTATAAAAGGTAGATAACTCTGATCTAGTACATTATATGAAAGGTAGATAACTCTGATTTAGTATGTATCATAAAATGTTGATAAATCTGACTTTGTATGTAACATAAAAGGTTGATAACTCTGACCTTATATGTAATACAAATATAAAAGGTTGATAACTCTGACCTTATATATAATATAAATATGAAAGGTTGATAACTTTGACCCTATATGTAATATAAATATAAAAGTTTGATAACTCTGACCTATAAAAGGTAGATAACTCTGATCTAGTATGTGATATAAAAGGTAGATAACTCTGATCTTGTATGTAACATAAAAGGTTGATAACTCTGACCTACTCTGACCTATAAAAGGCAGATAATTCTGATGTAGTATGTAATATAAACATAAAAGGTTGGTTACTCTGACCTAGTATGTGATATAAAAGGTGATAAGTCTGACCTAGTATGTGATATAAAAGGTTGATAACTCTGACCTATAAAAGGAAGATAAAGCTGACCTAGTATGTGATATAAAAGGTGATAAGTCTGACCTAGTATGTGATATAAAAGGTTGATAACTCTGACCTATAAAAGGAAGATAAAGCTGACCTAGTATGTGATATAAAAGGTAGATAGCTCTGATCTAGTATGTATATAAAAGGTAGATAACTCTGATCTAGTATGTAACATAAAAGGTTGACAACTCTGATGTAGTATGTAACATAAAAGGTTGATAACTCTGACCTAGTATGTGATATAAAAGGTAGATAACTCTGACCTAGTTTGTGGTATAAAAGGTAGATTACTCTGACCTAGTATGTGATATAAAAGGTTGATAACTCTGACCTACTCTGATCTATAAAAGGTAGATAACTCGGACTTAGTATGTGATATAAAAGGTAGATAACTCTGATCTAATATGTAATATAAATATAAAAGGTTGGTAACTCTGACCTAGTATGTAACATAAAAGGTTGATAACTCTGACCTAGTATGTAATGTAGATATTAACAGATATAGGTCAATCAAAATATAAAAACATTATCAGTACTTGGAATCTGCCATAAGCAACACAGGTTTGTAAAAATGATGAAACTTCCCTTCCAAAAGTACCTGTACATATCGTCTATCTTCTAGCAACTTTAGTTTTAGACTGTAGTTTTATGTAAACACATAAAAAATTTAGATGTTGTGTGCAGATTGCACAAACAATCTATGTTATCTTTGTATGTTGAGTGTCAGTATAGTGGCACTTGTAGTAAAGCTCAACTATCATGTTGGGAGTCAAGATTTTATTATATTTAAGACTACCATCAATGAAGTGTACAGCCATCAATATCATGGCTAATTATATAGCAGTTGTATAACAGTATAAACTAAATTATTCTAAAATAGTACTGCAGAATAGTTTCTGAATTGATTAAATATTTAGCTTAAGTTTTGTGCCACTGAGGGCTAACAGATGATCAGTAAACCTAACCACTCTTTCCTGGGATTTTACTGGGATCCTGCAATGTTAACCATCTCCACAAGTTGTTGTTGTATGGTGTTTAGCATCACTTTCAACAATTTTTCAGTCATATCGCGATGGTGTCTACTTGAGACAGTATTCTAAGCGCTGTCACACTTGAGTATCATGTCGCAGACACACGGTATGATACCCCACCCAGTCACATTACACTGACACAAGGCCAACCAGACCTAGAACTAAATGCTGAGCGTCAAGCGAGAAAGCTTCTAGTACCATTTTTAAAGTCTTTGGTATGACCCGGCCGGGGACTGAACCCTTCCGCATGCGAGGTGGATGCTTAACAACTAAACCACGCCGCGGTCTATCTCCACAAGTAACTGATAACTTTCCCATTTCAATCAGCGATGAGAGACAAATGATAATGAGACACAATGTTGTTTATCTGACAGCAGAATTCAGATCTTAAATATTTCCATGACAGCAGAATGAACAGTGACATAACCCTATGAAAACAGAATGAACACTGATATAATCCCATAACAGCAGAAATAGATTATTTAATATAATCACAACAGAATGAAAGGTGACATAATCGCATGACAGTAGAATTAAAAAGTGACATAATCTCATGACAGTAGAATGAAAGGTGACATAAGCCATTGGCAACAGAATGAAAGATGACATAATCACATGACACTAGAATGAAAGGTGACAAAATTCCATGACAATATAATGAAAGGTGACATAATCCCATGATCCATGACTGCAAAATGAAAGGTGACATAATCCCATGACAACAGAATGAAAGGTGACATAATCCATTGGCAACAAAATGAAAGATGACATAATCCCAAGACAACAGAATGAAAAATGATATTATACCATGATAACAGAATGAAAGGTGACATAATTCCATAGCAGCAGAATGAAAGGTGACATAATCCCATGACAGCAGAATGAAAGGTAACATAATCCCATAGCAACAGAATGAAAGGTAACATAATCCAATGGCAACAAAATGACAATCACATTACAGCAGAATTAAAAGTGACATAATCACATGACAGCATAATGAAAGTTGACATAATCCCATGACAATAGAATGAAAGGTGACATAATCTCATGACAACAGAATGAAAGATGACATAATCCCATGGCAGCAGAATTAAAGGTGACATTATCACATGGCAGCAGAATGAAAGGTGGCATAATCCCATGACAACAGAATGAAAGGTGACATAATCCCATGGCAGCAGAATTAAAGGTGACATTATCACAAGACAGCAGAATGAAAGGTGACATTATCCAATGGCAGCAGAATTAAAGGTGACATTATCACATGACAGCAGAATGAAAGGTGACATAATCCCATGACAACAGAATGAAAGGTGACATAATCCCATGGCAACAGAATGAAAGGTGACATAATCCCATGGCAACCGAATGAAAGATGACATAATCCCATGAAAGCAAAATGAAAGGTGACATAAATCCATGACACATGACAGCAGAATGAAAGGTGACATTATCCCATGACAACAGAATGAAAGATGACATAATCCCATGACAGCAGAATGAAAGGTGACATAATCCCATGACCCATGACAGTAGAATGAAAGGTGACATAATCTCATGACCCATGACAGCAAAATGAAAGGTGACATAATCACATGACAACAGAATGAAATATGACATAATCCCACTACCCATGACAGCAGAATGAAATGTGACATAATCCCATGACCCTTGACAGAGGAATGAAAGGTGACATAATTACAGGACAGCAGAATGAAAGGTGGCATAATCGCATGACAACAAAATGAAAGATGACCTAATCCAACAACCTATGACAGCGTAAGGTGACATAATCCCATGACCAATGACAGCAGAATGAAAGGTGACATAATCACATGACAGCAGAATGAAAGGTGGCATAATCCCATGACAACAGAATGAAAGATCACATAATCCCATGGCAACAGAATGAAAGGTGACATAATCCCATGACAGCAGAATGAAAGATGACATAATCCCATGGCAACAGAATGAAAGATGACATAATCCCATGACAGTAGAATAAAATATGACATAATCCCATGACAGCAGAATTAAAAAGTGACATAACCCTATGGGAACAGAATGAAAGATGACATAATCCCATGAAAGCAGAATGAAAGATGACATAATCCCATGAAAGCAGAATGAAAGATGACATAATCTCATGACAACAGAATAAAAGGTGACATAATCCCATGAAAGCAGAATGAAAGATGACATAATCCCATGACAACAGAATGAAAGGTGACATAATCCCATAACAGCAAAATGAAAGGTGACATAATCCCATGACCCATGACAGCAAAATAAAAGGTGACATAATCTCATGACACTAGAATGAAAGGTGACAAAATTCCATGACAATGTAATGAAAGGTGACATTATCCCATGATCCATGACTGCAAAATGAAAGGTGACATAATCCCATGACAACAGAATGAAAGATGACATAATCCCATGACAACATAATGAAAGGTGACATAATCCAATGAAAGCAGAATAATAGTTGACATCCCATCGCAACAGAATGGAAGGTGACATAATTCCATGACAGCAGAATGAAAGATGACATAATCCCATGACAGCAGAATGAAAGATGACATGATCCCATGACCAATGACAGCAGAATCAAAGGTGACATAATCACATGACAGCAGAATGAAAGATGACATAATCCCATGACAGCAGAATCAAAGGTGACATAATCCCATGACCCGTGACAGCAGAATGAAAGGTGACATAATCCCATGATAACAGAATAAAAGATGACAAAATCTCATGACAACATAATGAAAGGTGACACAATCCCATGACAGCAGAATGAAAGGTGACATAACCCCATGACCCATGGCAACAGAATGAAAGATAACACAATCCAATAACAGCAGAATGAAAGGTGACATAATCCCATGACACTAGAATGAAAGTGAAATAACCCTTTGACACAAGAATGAGTGACAGTACCCCGTGACAATAGAATGCTATACAAAACAATCCCATTACAGCAGAATGAAATATGACATGTTCCCAATATAGTTTTAGTTTATTTTTGCTCAAGTGTGATGGCAGTTCAGAGTTAATACATGAGCCGCTGTCGAGTCTGCTTCCTTGGTAGAATCAGTACTGAGTGTTGTTTTATGAGACACATGGGGTCAAGCTGAGGATCAAACCCGCAACCTCTGGAGTGAGTGGCCAACACTCTATCCATTAAACTTCTCAACCCCCCTAAACCTCTACCCTCCAAAAATATAGCAAAATGAGATCTAACATAATCCCATGGCAGCAGAATAAAATATCTGACATTATATAATCAAACAGGACAATCCCAGTAGTACAGCAATACCACATACCATGTGGCACAATCCCAGTAGTACAGCAATACCACATACCATGTGGCACAATCACAGTAGTACAGCAATACCAGACCATGTGGCTCAATCCCAGTAGTACAGCAATACCACAGATCATGTGGCTCAATCCCAGTAGTACAGCAATACCACAGGTCATGTGGCTTAATCTCAGTAGTACAGCAATACCACAGACCATGTGGCACAATCCCAGTAGTACAGCAATACCACAGACCATGTGGCTCACACAACACAATCCCAGTAGTACAGCAATACCACAGACCATGTGGCTCAATCCCAGTAGTACAGCAATATCACAGACCATGTGGCACAATCCCAGTAATACAGCAATACCACAGGCCATGTGGTTCAATCCCAGTAGTACAGCAATATCACAGACCATGTGGTACAATCCCAGTAGTACAGCAATACAACAGACCATGTGGCTCAATCCCAGTAGTACAGCAATACCATAGGCCATGTGGCTTGCACAACACAATCCCAGTATAAAATCAATACCACAGACCATGTGGCTCACACAACAGGACAATCCCAGTAGTACAGCAATACCACAGACCATGTGGCTCACACAACACAATCCAAGTAGTACAGCAATACCACAGACCATGTGGCTCACACAACACAATCCCAGTAGTACAGCAATACCACAGACCATGTGGCTCACACAACAGGACAATCCCAGTGGTACAGCAATACCACAGACCATGTGGCTCACATAACACAATCCCAGTAGTACAGCTATACCACAGACCATGTGACTCACACAACACAATCCCAGTAGTACAGCAATACCACAGACCATGTGGCTCACACAACAGGACAATCCCAGTAGTACAGCAATACCACAGACCATGTGGCTCACACAACAGGACAATCCCAGTAGTACAGCAATACCACAGACCATGTGGCTCACACAACAGGACAATCCCAGTAGTATAGCAATACCACAGACCATGTGGCTCTCACAACAGGACAATCCCAGTAGTACAGCAATACCACATACCATGTGGCTCACACAACAGGACAATCCCAGTAGTATAGCAATACCACAGACCATGTGGCTCTCACAACAGGACAACCCCAGTAGTACAGCAATACCACAGACCATGTGGCTCACACAACAGGACAATCCCAGTAGTACAGCAATACCACAGACCATGTGGCTCACACAACAGGACAATCCCAGCAGTACAGCAATACTACAGACCATGTTGCTCACACAACAGGACAATCCCAGTAGTACAGCAATACCACAAACCATGTGGCTCACACAACACAATCCCAGTAGTACAGCAATACCACAGACCATGTGGCTCACACAACAGGACAATCCCAGTAGTACAGCAATACCACAGACCATGTGGCTCACACAACAGGACAATCCCAGTAGTACAGTTATACCACAGACCATGTGGCTCACACAACAGGACAATCCCAGTAGTACAGCAATACCACAGACCATGTGGCTCACACAACAGGACAGTCCCAGTAGTACAGCAATACCACAGACCATGTGGCTCACACAACAGGACAATCCCAGCAGTACAGCAATACCACAGACCATGTGGCTCACACAACAGGACAATCCCAGTAGTATAGCAATACCACAGACCATGTGGCTCACACAACAGGACAATCCCAGTAGTACAGCAATACCACAGACCATGTGGCTCACACAACAGGACAATCCCAGTAGTACAGCAATACCACAGACCATGTGGCTCACACAACAGGACAATCCCAGAAGTATAGCAATACCACAGACCATGTGGCTCACACAACAGGACAATCCCAGCAGTACAGCAATACCACAGACCATGTGGCTCACACAACAGGACAATCCCAGTAGTACAGCCATACCACAGACCATGTGGCTCACACAACAGGACAATCCCAGTAGTACAGCAATACCACAGACCATGTGGCTCACACAACAGGACAATCCCAGTAGTACAGCCATACCACAGACCATGTGGCTCACACAACTGTTTTACATTGTACATTATTGTAATATTGTAAAAACTTCCAAGAAAATGCCCACTGCATTGTACAGTTATATTACCAGCTGAGATACAAAACCAGAGCTGATCCAGTTATAAATTTAAGGGCCTCAGGTGATTCTTATCTCCAAATATTGCCTTATGCCAAAGATAATTTGGATCCTCAAACACTTGAACAAGTGACTTTGAAATCGTGGCTATCAGATTGGAGTGTGAAGTGCTGTGTGCAAATAGAAAGTATCACAGTCATTTGGGAACTGGCTGAGATAAAATCTGCAGGTGTTGGTGAATATATAAAACAGATCATTGATTACAAGTTAATAATTACTCTGTCTAAACTCAAAGTCAAAACATGGATGAGCCAAATGCTTCAAAACTTGTTTTTTATCAGAAAACATTTTTTCAACTTATTTTTCAGAAATTCCCTTTAATAAATTCATCAATGTATTGGTTTTAATATATCTTATTTATTTTCAATAATTGTTGAAACACAAAAGTTGGGCAACAAGTTTTCATTAACATTAGTGACGGCCATGCCCATCAGTTCAAGCATTAAGTTTCAGACCTGCAATATCAGAACTAAACCAACAATCAAAGAAAATGTTTGAAGCGAAAACAGCTTCATCAGATGGTCTGAAACAAGACAAAGAAGGATAAATGACAAAGAAGGAAACAAGACAGAGTAGGAAACAAGACAAAGTAAGAACAAGACAAAGCAGGAACAAAACAGAGTAGGAAACAAGACAAAGCAGGAACAAAACAGAGTCGGAAACAAGACAAAGCAGGAACAAGACAGAGTAGGAAACAAGACAAAGCAGGAACAAGACAGAGTAGGAACAAGACAGAGTAGGAAACAAGACAAAGCAGGAACAAGACAGAGTAGGAAACAAGACAGAGTAGGAAACAAGACAAAGCAGGAACAAGACAGAGTAGGAAACAAGACAAAGCAGGAACAAGACAGAGTAGGAAACAAGACAAAGCAGGAACAAGACAGCAGAAATAAGACACTAAGAGTAGGAAAAATGCGGATTAAGAAAAGGGTAAAGAAAGAAAGAAGAGAAAGTAGGAAAAAAGACAAAATAGAAATAAAACATTAGTAGGAAAACATGACATTAATTAGAAAAGAAGAAAAAGTAGGAAATATGAAAAAGTAGTTAATAAGACAAAGAAAGAGAGAAAAGATATAAACACATTTCTGTAAGTTCTGTGATGGTATCAGTCTGATGCATGGAAGGACTGTATACATGCTGCTAAAATTAGATGCCACCTGAGAAAGTTGTTGTCAAAACATTTTGTGTCTTTATTAAATATATAAACATTGTTACTAAAGTTTGAGGTAACTGCAAAGTTTAATTTTTTATTTTTTCCTCATAATTATATATAAAAACAATACATTATACAGGAAAAATAACCATTATAGTAATGTACATAGTCTTCAAAATAGAATTTTAAGAGACTTCATGAAAATCAACAATACAAACACAACGTAACCCAGATTTACAAAATAAAACTCAAATGACAAGGAACCAATGTAAACATTCTTAATTATTTCTTATTCCTCAAATTAACTATATAGATGAACAAAAACATCTGCATAATAAATAAGTCACTCATTATCCACACATGTAAGTACCATTCTTGTGTCCCTTTACTTTAGCAAACAGGTAATGTAACACATCTGTAGGATATGGGATACATCAGTAATAATAATTCTGAAGAGTTCACAATTTACGACTGGCAGTCAAACAAAGTGAAGGAGACACTGTATAGAAGGGGCAAGCCACATAGGTGCGATATCTTCTCCTCTGTCAGTGTTACTTATTTGGCGTACCTCTCCGTCCCAGACCATTGACTTTAAACTTGTTGTTCTCTCATTTTTATTACAATAGACAGAATCTTGCCCTCTTTTTTTATATAACTGTGCTCACCTCATCTAAAACTGTAATGGCAATGATCATGATTATTGATAGTGGCATTTTTATGAAATATCATCCCATGAAACTGACTATATTTCTGTGGAAAAGGATCACAACTGAATGTTCAATAGTATATTTCCCTTCCTTACAACACAGACAGACAATGTAAGTGATGTATCAAGTGGTTTTAATGAGGCTACTACAAGCTGTCCAGGTATTAACACTTTGTAAGCACCTGACTGACATAGTTTTTATATGATACCTTTTGCAATATTAGGAATGTGTTACACCTGTTGATGATGGGTGGAACCAGAACATGAAGGATATTGCATGTCCTTTGGTCGGAAAATCATTTTTATGTAACACAGCTTCTTATTATGCAACATGTGTGTTAAGGAAGTGTGTGGTCTAGAACTAGTGCATTGAACCATGGATCGGAGTGTCATGGGTTCGATCCTAACTACAACCTTGTTTGGTATTCTTGAGCAGATACTTTCATATCCACATTTGGTTGATAGTGACAGACTTTGCTCATAAATTGTCAGATTTATAAGAGTTTGCTTAACAAAATACCAGTGAATACATTAAAATTAAATCTACACTCAATGCCAGCCTGGGGAAAATCTGCATTTTTCAAAGTGTACATGTGGGTTTGAGCCCAGATTCGTCCAAAACCTTTATAAGAGAAAGTTTGCAAATTACTTTTAGAATTAGGATGTTAGTTCTACCCGGAATCATTCTGAGGTCAACCAATAGAACTGCATATGCCATATACAATAGTGTTGCGATTTTGTCTAATATATTATTTTAACCTAAAATATGATATTCTTCTGTTGAAATGAAAGAGGATGATTCAGTTACTATAACTAATATTGGTGTTATTCTTGTTTATACTTGGTGGTAATTATGTGCTTACTTAAAGCAACACATCCACGTTTAAACTTTTTTAAAAAGTTTTTCAATTGAGTTGTGAGCACATTTCCCATACATAAATATATGGTCAGTGAGCTGTATATGTGCTAACAAACACTATCCACAACGCTTTAGAATTATAAAAAAAGATGTCCAAATTATAAAGCGTGACAAACGCTTTATAAATTATTTTTAAATTGCCGAGGATTCCAACTTGGCTTCAAATTGAATTATGCGAGTCGTATTAAAAAACTTCACGTTTTAGTGCGTAGTGTACTTTACCTGCCTTGAAAGTCATTTTGACAATTTTTTTTGACTCGGGTGAGTTACACGCTTGTTTTATAAAGTGTTAGTCACGCATTACAATTTGGGCATCATTTTGTTCGGGATTGTGTTTATATGCTCATATACAGCTAATTGATCATATGTTTGTATGGGAATGTGCTAATAACTCAATTAAATTTTTTTTTAAAAGTTTAAACGTGGATGTGTTGCTTTAACACAGTTGTGTTTAAGATGTTAAATCACTGTGTGGTTACCTCTGCTGTATTAACACCATTGTTATGTGTAAACACAATTGTGTATGGATTAACACTCTTGTGTTTGTGTTAACACCAGCATGTATGTGTTTACACCAGTGTGTATGTGTTAACACTGGTGTGTATGTGTTAAAGCCTTAAGACTTCTATATGACCAGGTCAGGGTAGACATCCCTGTGTACAGGTCAGCCTCTTGTGTATAGAACTGAGGGGTGTGTTGGATTGGTAACACAGTGGAGGTTGTGTTTGTATAAAAAGGGATGTTAGGAGTTATTTGGGGTCTTTTTGAGTTTAAGCCTTTGGAAGTTTAGATCTCTTCTCTAAAATAATGTAATATATAAATAAATATTACTTCAAAATCGGACTTGTGTGAATCAGTAACTGGAAACATAATTACGTGAAAATATAAACATTGATTATCAGTATATTTGTAACTTAACATCTCGATATAGAAACTAATATTGCATTGTGTTATTAAAAGTATATACACTTCACTTGCGTTGTCTTCATCAGTCTACTCGGCCAACAGACAAAGTATTTAAAGGGTCCTACTGCTGTAAATTAAATAAACGGAACAAATGGTGGCAGCGGTGGGATTCAAACCTAACCGAACAATATTATGTTATGTGATGAAAATTGTATTTACACCTTTCACAGAGTTAACAAGGACAGTCCATTATTGAGAGTGACTATCAACATATCTTCCATCTGAATATTATGTGTCGAGTTCATCTAGGCCCTGAAGTGGTTTTGTATGCTTTTCACCTTTTTTTTAACAGCCTTTCAGTTAAATACAATATGGCAGTCAGTGCATGTATTCATTGTTTCTGGGATACGCTGGATGCTAAACCAGTACTAGACTCACCCTATCTCTGCAAGTCACTGACTACTTCCCCACATATTCAGAGTTAGGAGACTCACGGCCTTGACCAATTATCACAAGAACTAAACTCACAGCTTACTGACAGTCAGACCCAGTTGATTGCATGTAGGAATGAAATAATTATATAGCATACAAAAATAGTTTACGTTTGTTTTCCATAAGTCGATAAAGAAGTAAAGAACAATCTACCTATATCATTAATTTTGGCCATTTATTACTTTTTCATAATCATTAAAGATAAAACTTCTATGAGATTTCCAATTGTGGGAATAAAAATCTCTTCTTCCTACTTATTGTGATTATGTTTCAGCAATCATATATATCTGTAAAAAAGTCATTGAAATGCAATCTGTAAAACTATATATATATATATCTCTAAACGATTTTCTGTGATACAATGTAAATAAAACCTGATGAAAAAAGGTCCATTACGCAGACAAACCATCAAGTTATCCGAGGCAATGAAGTGGTTCCGTGTGTTGGTTTGTATGTTTTGTTAATTTTCAATAATGGTTCAGTTATATAGCACATCTATTCAGTGTTCCTGCTGGGTGGTAACCATTGCGAGACATATCCTATCTATACAAGTCACTGACTACTTCCAACATATTCAGAGGTGGGAGAATCATGGCCATAGAGAAAAGTTCATGACCAATCCTTAATATAAATGTATTTTGTATATGTGTAATAATGGTATCATGTATATATCAAACAGTACTTGTATATGTAAAAAGTTGTTTTTTTATAAGTATATAATAGTATATAATGGTTTTATATGTATATAATAGTATACAATGGTTTTATATGTATATAATAGTATATAATGGTTTTATATGTATATAATAGTATATAATTGTTTTATATGTATATAATAGTTTACAATGGTTTTATATGTATATAATAGTATATAATGGTTTTATATGTATGTAATAGTATACAATGGTTTTATATGTATATAATAGTATATAATGGTTTTATTTGGATATGAAGTTTTTTTGAATATTTGTATAATGGTATCTTTTTTTATAATTACTGCAATATTTTGCTACTTTATCATACACATTATGGATGATTAGTTGTGCATAACACACAGTCGAAGACAAGGAGAATGCTAAACTTGCAGAGAAAGCCTATGCAGTTTTTTTACTTCAACACTAGACAAAACTCTGTCATCAAAATAAAGGATTTCAGTCAGTGCAATGGTTGCTACTAACCAGGGAGCTGTTGAAATGTCTGCCGACAGACAATTTAATTAACCATTCCTCTTCCAGCATGTCACATAAATCATTCACAATTTTTTCTTAATTTGCTCCAAAAGTAAAACAGCAAGTGTGCTCAGTGATGTTCTCATCCTGCCTGTCAGAATATCAACGAATCATAGCAACTATTCATCTTCCACGACTAGCAGAACAATATAACATATCACGCTTAAACTGCTGGTTGAAGGTTTTATGGCCCTGGTGTATTTGTGGCTGAGTTTGAACACATCAGGAAGCCAAAATCTTGTTATGATCATTTTATTACCAATTAATCTGAACAAACAAATGAATGAATGAATGAATTAATGAATGGAGGAGTGAATGAAGGAATTGGTTTTTAGAGTGTGCCAACACATGGTTTAACAATACCAGCAGAAAGGAAGATTCCAGGCTCATTCTCCATGTACAAAAACAAATTAATATAACAATTAGAGGTTAAAAAATATTTTTTAGAAAAAAAATGAATATGAAGAATGATTTACCTTAAACCTTGATTCATATATGCACGGTATTGACAAAGTGAAAGTAGACTTCAGATACCCCAATTTCAAATCATCAATTTCTTTTTTCTAAACTCACAATTTACACATAACAATGCTTTCAACATGTGGATTATCAACTTGTTTGATTGACAGCCGGCGGCCGGTCAATTAAGTACCATCATGCATGCTCAATAACATACTCTCTGTACAACATTATCTACATATATGATTGCACGTGGATTAAAACATGTTTATATGCTTTATCTTCACAAAACATTCAAATTCATTGGCAGAAACCTTAACAATATCTTCCTAGTCAACAACCTGGAAGGAAATTGTATTTTTGAATTGCCCGTATCAGTGTATGATTTTCTGGCATGAGCAGGCAAATGTTGGAATGTATGTGAAGCTTGATCGATTTTTTTATCATTTTTTTAAGGTTTCCTAGTGTGAGAATGGATAATACATACTTCAGATAATGTTCCAGCATGCTGTTTAATGGCCATATTACAGCTATTGAAACTTGGTGGTCCACTGTATACAAGTTAGGCCAAAGAAATTAGAAAATATCAAAAGAAAGTCCAATCTTAGCTAATCCTGATCTCCCTCTATCACTGGATGGCTCCCACTAAATGGATGGCTCCCATACAAACATATGACCAGTCAATGCATTGCTCCCATGCAAGGACAGGATCAATTGTCATATAGCACAGCCATATTGGAACCCACGAATCAGTGAATGGCTCCATTACTAGCACATGGTTTGATCACAAACCTGGGAACAAACTGCAGACTCCCAATTACAAGCACATAGCCAATGGATGGTTCCAGCACCATTTTAGGACCTGAAACCCAGCTTAACTCCCACACTTGTCATCCAAGTGTTCACACCAACTGTGACCCATCTTAGCCCATACCTGTGACCCAAACGTAACCCTAGATTCTAAGCCAGCACCTGTAACCCAACTGACACTTCCAACTATATCTGTAATCAACAAGTATGCAAGTTTCGCACCTTAGCCCCAACCTTAGCCCCAACCTCATCCCACCTGTAATCCACATATTATTACCCAATTTAACCCACCTGAAGCCCACCATAGCCCCCACTACCTGTACCAGTAAACAATCCACAGGATGATAAACACTTACAAATGTCACATATAATTATGAACACACAGACAACAATGGGCATGTATTTTGTTAATTGGATACGTAACATAACATAGAGTTACTAACGATGTTCCCCCTCCTCTAGGTGGTCCTAAATCATACCTGTTGTCAGCAAGTGTGCAGTTAATGGACATTTTCTCATAACCTGTCATCATTTTTCTCACTTCTTTGTAGAACAAATTACCCGCCATTCAGTAAACTTGATTTAATTATCACCAGCTACATACTAACAAGCCTTCTCATTTGCCGCAATAACATTCTCTTCAGCCATGAAAATGACATGGAAAATATATACACAGAAAGCTATTTATTTATATTCCTGAATTAAAATCTCCATTATCATCTCATTAAAATATATACATCAAGGTCGTTACACAATCTCAGTTTGACATAACAAAAAATGTGTTTGTTTCAGATTTCCCAACCGACCCTATTTTTGTGCCCTGACCCTAATATGTTGTTACAATCTTTTTAATTTTCCTCTTTCAGTTTCTTCATTCATCAATATGGTAGAGATGTTTATTAGATATATAGTCATTATAAAGTGCTCACTACTTCCAATATATCATTGTCAATAATTGGCATTAGGAGTAAAAAAATAACCAAAAGGTACATTATCACAACATGGTTCTATCTACATTATAAACAAACAAAAAATATATCAGATTCTGACATTGGACATTTCTAAACACGAGTCTACTGTACAGAAGTGACAAGCAGATTGTGTTGTTTTTTTTACATACAATACATGATGAAACATCGCCAATTTGTGAAATATTTTTAAATCTTTGTGTCTGAAGCTAAATATTTTGTATGTATAATAAATATATTGTTTGGTTACATAACTACTTCAACAAACAAACAATGAAGGCAGCCAGTTGTGTGATGCTATTGTACCAACTGTCAATTATAAATATTTCATCTGTGTTAAACATTGAATAATTGGGAGCCGCATAAAATAACAATGGTAAAAACATTTCTCTTCTTTTGAATAAAATTAATTGTTTGTTTTTTTTTGCTGCAGGAATGTTTTACAATGGGAACAGATGATGACAAGTAAGTGTGAACATAATCTAATCTTTTGCACCCTCTCCATGTTCAACAATTTGTTTTCGTTTCATCGATGTACATGTACACATGTGTATTTAGAATGGCTGGGAGATGCCACTCCCCACTCCCCTTAAAACTGAGAAAGCAAACTGTTTTTAGTGACTTAAAATGAATTTCAAACCAAAACAAATCAAATGTACTGATATATAATTTCAATAAAACTGGAGCAGGAAAATATATCATTTACACTTATTGATTTACCATAACTTTGATTGAGAAACAAGTTATTACAACTTAGACAAGTCATGCTCAAAGTCTTCTTGGGTAGAACCAGCACTAAGCATAATGCAGAATGTGTCTAGCTGAAGGACGCCACTGCACATAGCCATTGTAGAGGATTATGGGTCCACATGATCCTCACAGGAAAATATCTAATGTTGCACAAGCTGTATTTCTTCAAAAATTCATTTGAACAAAAACTGTCATTTCTACTTTTTAATATAAAAAATATTTAAAAATTCCCCAAAAAATATTTCACCATTCTCAGATTCTCTGTTCGTTTGACCTGTAAAAATAATTTGCATTTGACATCAAATTGACCTAGTTACAAACATAAACAAAATCTGTCCTAAATTTGGCCAATAAAATCTTTAAACTCAAACTAAGCATAAAATTGGTAATTCTGGTACACCTTTCAAGATACTGCAGATAAAGAGCAAGCCTTCCCAGCATGCTTTTATCAATTTCTAACTCAATTTCATCCCCAATTTTTTTCTTTCAATACAGACTGGCAACATTTCAAAAAAATTAATATTAAAAATAGGAGAAAAAAGTTTGACTTGGGTCCAACTTCCCAGCCAGTTAATTATGCAATAAGAAGTGATTCATTTGGCGAGCTTGTGACACGAATGGCTCGGCGTACAGATGGACCACTTCAAACATTTTCTTATACATGATCACTGATGAAGCTCATCGTTGATATAGACATGATTCAATCAACATGTTATCAGGTAAGTGTTTCTGTGAAGTCTTTAGTAAAATCTATAGTGTAAGAAGTTTTTTTTTTTAAAAAAAAAGCTAGCAATGGACAGACAATTGACACACAGAAATGGTAAAAGCTCACCAGTCAGGAGTCTTTTGCTAAGGTCAGATAATATTACAACTCTCCTTACACACACCCATTATAGACTCCTTAAAACTATCAACTTTCATCAACTCTCCTAACACCCCCACTCCTTAAAACTATCAACTCTCATCAACTCTCCTAATACACCCCCATTAAAGACTGCTTAAAACTAACAACTCTTCAACACAATTCCCTTTTCAACTCTCTTTACACAACTCAGTTTTCAAGCATCATAACAGTTCAGTAATCAGTTCTCCTGACATACATGTAACTTCTTTATCAACTCTCAAAACACAACTCCATTATCAACTCTCCAAACACAATTCCATTATCAACTCTCCAAACACAACTTCTTTATCAACTCTCCAAACACAATTCCATTATCAACTCTCCAAACACAACTTCTTTATCAACTCTCCAAACACAACTCCATAATCAACTCTCCAAACACAACTTCTTTATCAACTCTCCAAACACAACTTCTTTATCAACTCTCCAAACACAACTCCATTATCAACTCTCCAAACACAACTCCATTATCAACTCTCCAAACACAACTCAATTATCAACTCTCCAAACACAACTTCTTTATCAACTCTCCAAACACAACTCCATTATCAACTCTCCAAACACAAATTCATTATCAAATCTCTAAACATAACTCCATTATCAGCTCTCCAAATACAACTCCATTATCAATTCTCCAAATGCAACTCCATTATAAACCTTCCAAACACAACTTCATAATCAACTCTCCAAACAAAACTCTATTATCAACTCTCCAAACACAACTCCATTATCAACTCTCCAAACACAACTCAATTATCAACTCTCCAAACACAACTTCTTTACCAACTCTCCAAACAAAACTTCTTTATCAACTCTCCAAACACAACTTCTTTATCAACTCACCAAACACAACTTCTTTATCAACTCTCCAAACACAATTCCATTATCAACTCTCCAAACACAACTTCTTTATCAACTCTCCAAACACAACTCCATAATCAACTCTCCAAACACAACGTCTTTATCAACTCTCCAAACACAACTTCTTTATCAACTCATCAAACACAACTTCTTTATCAACTCTCCAAACACAACTCCATATTCAACTCTCCAAACACTACTCCATTATCAACTCTCCAAACACAACTCAATTATCAACTCTCCAAACACAACTTCTTTATCAACTCTCCAAACACAACTCCATTATCAACTCTCCAAACACAAATCCATTATCAAATCTCCAAACATAACTCCATTATCAGCTCTCCAAACACAACTCCATTATCAATTCTCCAAACGCAACTCCATTATCAACCGTCCAAACACAACTTCATAATCAACTCTCCAAACAAAACTCTATTATCAACTCTCCGAACACAACTCCATTATCAACTTTCCAAACACAACTCCATTATCAACTCTCCAAACACAACTCCATTATCAACTCTCCACACAACTCCATTATCAACTCTCCAAACACAACTCCATTATCAACTCTCCAAACACAACTTCATTATCAACTCTCCAAACACAACTTTTTTATCAACTCTCCAAAAACAACTGCTTTATCAACTCTCCAAACACAACTCTATTATCAACTCTCCAAACACAACTCCATTATCAACTCTCCAAACACAACTTCTTTATCAACTCTCCAAAAACAACTGCTTTATCAACTCTCCAAACACAACTCTATTATCAACTCTCCAAACACAACTCCATTATCAACTCTCCAAACACATTTTCTTTATCAACTCTCCAAACACAACTCCAATTATCAACTCTCCAAACACAACTCCATTATCAACTTTCCAAACACAACTCCATTATCAACTCTCCAAACATAACTCCATTATCAGCTCTCCAAACACAACTCCATTATCAATTCTCCAAACGCAACTCCATTATCAACCTTCCAAACACAACTTCATAATCAACTCTCCAAACAAAACTCTATTATCAACTCTCTGAACACAACTCCATTATCAACTTTCCAAACACAACTCCATTATCAACTCTCCAAACACAACTCCATTATCAACTCTCCAAACACAACTCCATTATCAACTCTCCAAACACAACTTCATTATCAACTCTCCAAACACAACTTTTTTATCAACTCTCCAAAAACAACTGCTTTATCAACTCTCCAAACACAACTCTATTATCAACTCTCCAAACACAACTCCATTATCAACTCTCCAAACACAACTTCTTTATCAACTCTCCAAAAACAACTGCTTTATCAACTCTCCAAACACAACTCTATTATCAACTCTCCAAACACAACTCCATTATCAACTCTCCAAACACATTTTCTTTATCAACTCTCCAAACACAACTCCAATTATCAACTCTCCAAACACAACTCCATTATCAACTTTCCAAACACAACTCCATTATCAACTCTCCAAACACAACTCCATTATCAACTCTCCAAACAGCTATATTATCAACTCTCCAAACACAACTCCATTATCAACTCTCTAAACACAACTCCATTATCAATTCTCAAAACACAACTAATAAGTATCTTATGGCACATTTCTGGATATCCTAATTCAACTCATCAGACTCTAGACATTGATTTTCAATGCTACACCCTAGACAGACTTTTATTGTTATAAATTTTTATACAAATAAATGTGTTTCATTGAACGTCTCAAATTTTGGTTTACCTTTATAGGAATGTGCAATGAAATCAGATTAAAATGTAATCAGCTTTATAATCTTCATTTGCAGGGAGTGAGGTTTTCACTGTGTACCAACACAACAAAAAGGTTCTTATTAATTGTTATACCAATGTGGTAGGAAGATTCACGGCTCACTCTCCGTGTACAAAAGTCAATCAAATGTCAGAGAGATGGGAAAACATACAGAATGAAAATGCCCAGTCTGTCCCATTTTATGAAATATATGAGCTACAGTGATCTTATAATTTTTGCCATCACCCATGTAGCACATTTGAAGCATACATGAGTTGATAGTTTAACATATTACAACATTATGAAATGACACTTATTTGGAGGGTCCCAATCCCTTTTCAAAGATCTACATAGATCCTATTCTTAAGTAGCCCTGATTCAAACTTATTATAAAGTATTAAAATATAAAACATATTTTATTGATTGATTGATTGATTGATTGAATATTTAGCACCATTTTAATGCCATCAAGGGCTAATAGACAATCAGTTAACCTAACCACTGTTTTCTAGGATCCTGAACGGTTAACCAGTACTCAAGCACACACGGAAGTAACTGATAACTTTTCCACTTAAATCAACGGTAAGAGATTGATGATAATGAGACATAATGTTGTATATCAATCGACACGGAGACTGTTGCCGTGCGGGGATTCAAACTCAGGACTCCTGGATTGATAGACAGATGTGTTATACCGACTGAGCTGATCAGGCCCGGTGTCATATTATATTTTCACCTGCCTATAAATTCACCCGCAGGTGAAAATACTATAGAATTTTGTATAATATATTCACCCCACCAACCCCCCTAATTTTATATTTTCAAAACTGATCACCACTACTCATTATGATAAAGAAAGCATCAAACTTGAATGTTAAAATGCATTTTGAAGAAAAGAGAGGCAAGTGAAAATATTATAGAATTTTGCTATAATATTTGCACCCCACCTCCCCAACCCCCTCTTAAAAAACTCTTTAATCCTAAGTTGATTATCTACACTATAATAACTATACTTGAACAAACAAAAGAAATCATACTGAGATAGTAACCAAATGTTTTTTGTAAGAATAGAGGGGCGGGTGAAAATATTATAGCCCTTATATTTTCACCCCCATCCACCCCAATTTTCATATATAAAATAATATAATTTGATTCTCTTCACTTTAATGACAAACTATCCTCCAACAAGCACAAATTATCTATTCAGACAATCATTCAATGTGTCTTTCAAAAAAAATAACAAGAGGGCCAAGATGGCCCTATATCACTCACCTGACTGACCTTGAGTCACCCAACCTAAGTAGATTATATAATACATGTACACTCAAAATTCCAAAAAGACGAGATGGGCAAGTAGTTAGAATTTTGATTTGTTTGAAGATGTAACAGATGCGTAGAAGAGTTCAAACTTGGTAGAGGTTCACCTATGGTAAATGTCAGTGAAAGTACATCAAAATCAGGTCAGTAAATTCTGACAAGAAGGCTTTTGAAGTTTTTACTATAGATACTAAGTCTTCGAACTAAGATAAAAATCCAGTTCCAGCACAAAACTAACCTGTTATGTTTGAAAACAGTTTCAAACTTAAGCATCAGACTAAACTATTGTGCATGAAACAATCCAGTTCCAGCACAATAAATATTCTTATGAGTTTCAAACACAAGCCCTCCCAAAGTATATCACTTGAAGGAATCTTTGACGCAGTGCACTCTCCCCCAAAAACAATTAAGCTCCGCCTCCAAGATTTCAATTACACTTTGACACTGAAAATCTCAAGCATACTTTTTGCTGTGATGAAACTAGCTAAAAATATGGTATTGCTTTATTATGAAGCAGTAAACCATCCCTGTCTGAACCATAAAAACTCTGACTTTTATATTCAGAAAACACCTATTTTAAAATGGATCATGATATATGAATAATATTTCAATCATTGATTACAATTGTATCATTCATCTTTTTATGATGAGTTATCTTTTAAAACTTATATCTGGTATAATATTGTATAACAATAGCGAAATAAAAGTTTATTTAAAGAGTTTATTACCTCTTCTTATAATAATTGCTATATACAGACATTTATGATATAAAACAGGGAAAGTAATTTGACATCAAACTAACCCCACCCCCTGGCTGCCATGTTTTTTGATGAATCAAGATGGCTTGAACAAACTTGGTATAGAGTCACCCAAGGAACATTTCTGTGAAATTATTTTAAAATCGAGCCAGTACTTTTTGACAAAAAGATTTTTTAAGTTTTTACTATAGCTTATATAGTAAACTAACCCCCCCCCTGGCGGCCATGTTATTTGACCAATCAAGATGGCTTGAACAAACTTGGTAGAGGGTCACCCAAGGAACATTTCTGTGAAATTATATCAAAATTGGCCCAGTGGTTTCAGAGGAGAAGTTGTTAAAAGCTAAAAGTTAACGACGGACGACAGACGACGGACACCAGGCGATCACATAAGGTCACCTGTGAGCCTTCGGCTCAGGTGAGCTAAAAAGACGAGTGAAAATATTATAGCTTTCATTCCAAACCCCTCCACAATTTTTTTTTTTATCCAAAGTTTCATTATTTTAAATGATAGCTTGATTATCTTCACTTTAATGACAAACTCTACTGGAACAAACAAAAGCAATCTAATTGAGATAGTAACCAATTGTATTTTGTAAGAATAGAGGGGCCGGTGAAAATACTATTGCCATTATATTTCCCCTCCCAACCCCACTTCCACCCCAATTTTCATATTTTAAAAAAATTATAATTTGATTCTCTTCACTTTAATGACAATCTATCCTACAACAAGCACAAATTATGTACTTCAGATAGTCATCTAATGTGTGTGTTGTGTGTGTTGTGTGTGTGCGTGTGTGTGTGTGTGGGGGGGGGGGGGGGGGGGGGGGGGTGAGGGGGTGAAAATAATATAATGTCTATAATATTTTCACCCACCCTTCTTTCCTTATCAAATAAATAATTAAGTCATACTATTGAAGGTAATCAATTAAAATTGAAAAAAACTTGAAGTTGGGATAGATGAGATAAGGGTGTTTTTTTCTTTTAAGTTTTTTTCATCATAAGTATAACTGTAATGCTTTCTTTATCATAATAAGAAGTGTTCACTTTTGAAAAAAATATAAGGGGGTGGTGGGTGAAAACATACTGGCTATAATATTTTCAATAAAGCAAATATATTTTTTTGTCTGATAAAGCATATGCCATACTTTTGAATGTAATCAATAAAACTGAAGTCAGGATAAATGAGATGAGTGGGAGGGGGGTGAAAATATAATGGCCGTACTATTTTCACCCGGGTGAAAATATAATGGCTATAATATTTTCACCCCCTCTGTTATTTTTTTCTTTTAAGTTTGTTTCATCATAAATGCAAGTTTCATGCTTTCTTTATCATAATAACTAGTTGTTTTCATTTTTTTAAAAAATATAATTGGAGGGGTGAAAATATTATAGGTTGGGGGGTGAAAATATTATAGCAAAATCCTATAATATAGGTGAAAATATTATCTGAAACCGGCAAATCGAGCCTAAATTATGAATAGTTGGTAGTAACCAACATAGTTGTATTAAGGTAGCATTTGTAATCACTGCAGGAAAATCTGACAATAAAAGTTTAAGTTACATTGTACAGGTAGATTTAAAGGTGCCACAAAATTTACAACTGTTGATAGCAATAAACTTTACACACCTGTATGGCTCCAGCCCAGCATAGCCAAAACAAGATCCACTTTGGGTCCCTAAATCTCTGACAAAGACTTGGTGAGAATGGTCCCCAGCCACACCTTTCATCTGCGGGGTCGTCCTCCATCACTTTTGCTGAAGGTGTGTCCATGTAGGTATGTGATATCACTTTGGGACCTCCATTTTTGGGAGACTCCCCGAGCACTGTCATACCGTCCTGCGGCATAGCTGTATACTCTGTGTTATGGACAGACTTACCCATTGTCACAAGCAGCTCACTGATTGGCCTGTTACTGAATCTACCTGCAATATAAGAGGATTATAGTGTTTAAATGAATGACATTACAATGATACTATAAATTACAGTCTGCTATCTAGATATTTACTTAGATGGTTGTAAATTTCTATATACACTTTTATATTTTAGGTTTGCATATTTTAAATCTAGCATTACCTGCATGTTATCTATATGTGTTTATTTATACAGACTCAGTACATGTTTTAACATTTTATAAAGTACTTGGTTGTGACATAAAATGGTCTTCCATGATACATTATAACAAACTTAACACATGATATGAGGTCATTTTGGGACAGCGACCCTACCACATCCCATCAGATGATAGATGATTGATATAAATTGCAGACATACCAATCCTTGGATTAAATCTCCATCATTCCTTACTGGGTTGGTTAAAGGGGCAGTGAACCTATGATCAATAGATATTGGACCCAGGATCGGAACATATCTTGGTTCGATCCTCTGCCGCAGCTAGGTGTTGTCCTTCAGCAAGCCATTTAATCCTTGCACAAAATATTGCTACTCTGGCTCACACAGGACAAATGACTTTACATAATTTTCCTCTGAATGACAGTTTACCATTGCTATTTTTGTTTTTGATTTTGGTTTAATGGAGTTAAACACATTTCAGGTTATAATATGTTTTATGGTATATCCAGCTTCATTGGTGGAGGAAGACCTGAGAATGAATATCAGTGGAACAAGTAACTGGAAAACTGTCTCACATAAAGTTTTTGAAGTGAACTGACTCAAACCTACAACCTTAGCAGTGAGAGGAAAGTGATCTTGAGACAGTGCCTTGGATGACTCAGCCATGGAGGACACTTTTATCCATGATTGAATAAAACAATATGAAAGTATGGTTGGATAGCACCCAACCCCCCCCCCCCCCCCCCCCCTCCCATCCCCCATCTCCTGAAACCCACAATTACATTCCCTTGCTCCCAGCAAGAGCCTCTGAGTGTTGGAGCCAGTGACCACTGCAACTCATTGATTCTGATAATCATTGAGTGTTAAAGCCAGTGACCACTGCAACTCTTTGATTCTGATTATCATTGAGTGTTGGAGCCAGTGACCACTGCAACTCTTTGATTCTGATTATCATTGAGTGTTGGAGCCAGTGACCACTGCAACTCTTTGATTCTGATTATCATTGAGTGTTGGAGCCAGTGACCACTGCAACTCTTTGATTCTGATAATCATTTAGTGTTGGAGCCAGTGACCACTGCAACTCTTTGATTCTGATAATCATTTAGTGTTGGAGCCAGTGACCACTGCAACTCTTTGATTCTGATAATCATTTAGTGTTGGAGCCAGTGACCACTGCAACTCTATCATGCTGATAATCATTGAGTGTTGGAGCCAGTTACCACTGCAACTCTTTGATTCTGATTATCATTGAATGTTGGAGCCAGTGACCACTGCAACTCTTTGATTCTGATAATCATTGAGTGTTGGAGCCAGTGACCACTGCAACTCTTTGATTCTGATAATCATTGATTTATACTCTAGTGGTACAACGTCCGCTTCACATGCAGAAGGTCCAGGGTTCGATTATGGACGGGTCATGATAAAGACCTGAAAAATGATACTAGAAGCTCCTGGGCTTGGTGCTCCATATTTAGAGGTCTTGCCAATCCCCATGTCAGAATTATGTGACTGGGTGTGTTATCATACCATGTGTCTGCAGCATGATACTTGATTGTGGCGCACACACTGTCGTCATATGACTGAAAAATGGTTGAGGGCAACTTATCGAAACTACATACACCAACATCATTGTTTAATTCTTGCTTTAAGAAGAATACAATGGGTTTTATCAATATATAAATCTTACAGTCTGTACCCTACATTACATACATAGACAGGTAAATTATGCAAGTAAATGGAAATGGCCAGAGTCCATTACTTAACAAATAGCAATTTACAGGTAATGGTTAGCCTGGGGTTGGTGCAATCAGAAACAACAAAATAATTTGCTTACTGGTTCCCTACATTTGTCCTGTAATCGGTGCTTATTTGAGATTTGGCCAGTGTTTAGTAAAACATACTTGATATTGTTACCAAACACTGGGCATGACTGGACAACAGCCCAGTATAATTGCATTGAAACTTTTTTTTTAATGCGGTTTCACACATTTTCAACACATAGCAAGGTATTTTATGGCATACTCAGTTTTATTGTTGTAGGAAGACCTCAGAATGAATCTAATTAGAACCACCGTGCATCAGTAATCAACTGCAAACTTTCTCACATAATGATTTTTGACCAAGCTGGTCTCTTGAACCCACAAGCTCAGCAGTGAGTGAGTTGTAAGTCATTAGGTTTCTCACATCAAGTTTCTGGACTGAACCCCCCACCCTCAGCAGTGAGTGAGCGGTAAGTCATTAGGTTTCTCACATCAAGTTTCTGGACTGAACCCCTAACCTCTGCAGTGAGTGAGCGGTAAGTCATTAGGTTTCTCACATCAAGTTTCTGGACTGAACCCCCCACCCTCAGCAGTGAGTGAGCGGTAAGTCATTAGGTTTCTCACATCAAGTTTCTGGACTGAACCCCCCACCCTCTGCAGTGAGAGAGCGGTAAGTCATTAGGTTTCTCACATCAAGTTTCTGGACTGAACCCTCCACCCTCTGCAGTGAGTGAGCGGTAAGTCATTAGGTTTCTCACATCAAGTTTCTGGACTGAACCCTCCACCCTCTGCAGTGAGGGAGCAGTAAGTCATTAGGTTTCTCACATCAAGTTTCTGGACTGAACCCCCACCCTCTGCAATGAGTGAGCGGTAAGTCATTAGGTTTCTCACATCAAGTTTCTGGACTGAACCCTCTACCCTCAGTAGTGAGTGAGCAGTAAGTCATTAGGTTTCTCACATCAAGTTTCTGGACTGAACCCTCCACTCTCAGCAGTGAGTGAGAGGTAAGTCATTATGTTTCTCACATCAAGTTTCTGGACTGAACCCCCACCCTCAGCAGTGAGTGAGCGGTAAGTCATTAGGTTTCTCACATCAAGTTTCTGAACTGAACCCTCCACCCTCTGCAGTGAGTGAGCGGTAAGTCATTAGGTTTCTCACATCAAGTTTCTGGACTGAACCCTCCACCCTCTGCAGTGAGGGAGCAGTAAGTCATTAGGTTTCTCACATCAAGTTTCTGGACTGAACCCCCACCCTCTGCAATGAGTGAGTGGTAAGTCATTAGGTTTCTCACATCAAGTTTCTGGACTGAACCCTCCACCCTCAGCAGTCAGTGAGCAGTAAGTCATTAGGTTTGTCATATCAAATTTCTGGACTGAACCCTCCACCCTCTGCAGTGAGGGAGCAGTAAGTCACTAGGTTTCTCACATCAAGTTTCTGGACTGAACCCTCCACCCTCTGCAGTGAGTGAGCGATTAGTCATTAGGTTTCTCACATCAAGTTTCTGGACTGAACCCTCCACACTCAGCAGTGAGGGAGCGGTAAGTCATTAGGTTTCTCACATCAAGTTTCTGGACTGAACCCCCCACCCTCAGCAGTGAGTGAGCGGTAAGTCATTAGGTTTCTCACATCAAGTTTCTGGACTGAACCCCTAACCTCTGCAGTGAGTGAGCGGTAAGTCATTAGGTTTCTCACATCAAGTTTCTGGACTGAACCCCCTGCCCTCTGCAGTAAGTGAGCGGTAAGTCATTAGGTTTCTCACATAAAGTTTCTGGACTGAACCCCCCACCCTCTGCAGTGAGTGAGCGGTTAGTCATTAGGTTTCTCACATCAAGTTTCTGGACTGAACCCCCACCCTCAGCAGTGAGTGAGCGGTAAATCGTTAGGTTTCTCACATCAAGTCTCTGGACTGAATCCTCCACCCTCTGCAGTGAGTGAGCGGTAAGTCATTAGGTTTATCATATCAAGTTTCTGGATTGAACCCCCACCCTCTGCAGTGGGTGAGCAGTAAGTCACTAGGTTTCTCACATCAAGTTTTTGGACTGAACCCCCACCCTCTGCAGTGACATGCCAACATGCCAATGATATGCACAGCTAGGCTAGGTGTGAAGTGTCACTGATTCCAGCCAATGGTTGCTGAAAAAACAGAGACCACAAAAAATATTGATGAAAAATTCAAAGGGCCATAACTCATTGAAAAATATTTTGACGAAAATGCCGACAAAATACACAAATAGGCCTGGTACCAGTCACCCTTGTGAAGTTTCATTGAATTCCAGCCAATGGTTGCTGAGAAAAAGCAATCACAAAAACTGCCGACAGATGGACAGACTGACTGACTGTTTAGTGTGACTCCTATATAGCCCCTATGTACTTTGTATCTGGGAATATAATAAACACAATTTGGTTTACAATTGAGTTGACATGGTATTTGACAGGTGATAAAGATGAATATCATTGTATTAACAAAAATCTAAAAAAATCTAACAGAGTATAGAATACACACCTAAAGCTAAAGGTAAAATGCAAGTTGCTGTGAATATATCATACGCTAATCTCAACTCTTAAGAACAGATAGATTATCTCGATTATATAAAACATTGTTTGAAACAAACGCTTTGATCGCTTATCAGCAAACCAAAACAAAGTCCCTGGAGGAAGTTCAGGTGCTCTACTGACAATTAAAGTAAAGAGAAGTGATTACTAAATAGAGAATACCTAACAAGAGTCCCTTGAGAAAGTTCAGATGCTCTACTGACAATTAAAGTAAAGAGAAGTGATTACTAAATAGAGAATACCTAACAAGAGTCCCAGGAGAAAGTCCAGATGCTCTACTGACAATTAAAGTTAAGAGAAGTGATTACTATAGAGAATACCTAAAAAGAGTCCCTTGAGGAAGTTCAGATGCTCTACTGACAATTAAAGTAAAGAGAAGTGATTACTATAGAGAATACCTAACAAGAGTCCCTTGAGGAAGTTCAGATGCTCTACTGACAATTAAAGTACAGAGAAGTGATTACTATAGAGAATACCTAACAAGAGTCCCTGGAGGAAGTTCAGATGCTCTACTGACAATTAAAGTAAAGAAAAGTGATTACTATAGAGAATACCTAACAAGAGTCCCTGGAGGAAGTTCAGATGCTCTACTGACAATTAAAGTAAAGAGAAGTGATTACTATAGAGAATACCTAACAATAGTCACTTGAGAAAGTTCAGATGCTCTACTGACAATTAAAGTAAAGAGAAGTGATTGCTACAGAGAATACCTAACAAAAGTCCCTTGAGAAAGTTCAGATGCTCTACTGACAATTAAAGTAAAGAGAAGTGATTACTATAGAGAATACCTAACAAGAGTCCCTTGAGAAAGTTCAGATGCTCTACTGACAATTAAAGTAAAGAGAAGTGATTACTATACAGAATACCTAACAAGAGTCCCAGGAGAAAGTTCAGATGCTCTACTGACAATTAAAGTAAAGAGAAGTGATTACTACAGAGAATACCTAACAAGAGTCCCTTGAGAAAGTTCAGATGCTCTACTGACAATTAAAGTAAAGAGAAGTGATTACTATACAGAATACATAAAAAGAGTCCCTGGAGAAAGTTCTGATGCTTTACTGACAATTAAAGTAAAAATGGTGATTACTATACAGAATACCTAACAAGAGTCCCTTGAGAAAGTTCAGATGCTCTACTGACAATTAAAGTAAAGAGAAGTGATTACTACACAGAATACCAAACAAGAGTCCCTTGAGAAAGTTCAGATGCTCTACTGACAATTAAAGTAAAGAGAAGTGATTACTATAGAGAATACCTAACAAGAGTCCCTTGAGAAAGTTCAGTTGCTCTACTGACAATTAAAGTAAAGAGAAGTGATTACTACAGAGAATACCTAACAAGAGTCCCAGGAGAAAGTTCAGTTGCTCTACTGACAATTAAAGTAAAGAGAAGTGATTACTATAGAGAATACCTAACAAGAGTCCCAGGAGAAAGTTCAGTTGCTCTACTGACAATTAAAGTAAAGAGAAGTGATTACTATACAGAATACCTAACAAGAGTCCCTTGAGAAAGTTCAGTTGCTCTACTGACAATTAAAGTAAAGAGAAGTGATATCTACAGAGAATACCTAACAAGAGTCCCAGGAGAAAGTTCAGATGCTCAACTGACAATTAAAGTAAAGAGAAGTGATTACTATAGAGAATACCTAACAAGAGTCCCTTGAGAAAGTTCAGATGCTCTACTGACAATTAAAGTAAAGAGAAGTGATTACTATAGAGAATACCTAACAAGAGTCCCTTGAGAAAGATCAGATGCTCTACTGACAATTAAAGTAAAGAGAAGTGATTACTATACAGAATACCTAACAAGAGTCCCAGGAGGAAGTTCAGGTGCTCTACTGACAATTAATGTAAAGAGAAGTGATTATTATACAGAATACCTAACAAGAGTCCATGGAGAAAGTTCAGATGCTTTACTGAAAATTAATGTAAAGAAAAGTGATTACTATGAAGAATACCTAACAAGAGTCACAGGAGAGAGTTCAGATGCTCTACTGGCAATATTAAGAGAAGTGATTACTATAGAGAATACCTAACAAGAGTCCCAGGAGAGAGTTCAGATGCTCTACTGGCAATATTAAGAGAAGTGATTACTACAGAGAATACCTAACAAGAGTCCCAGGAGGAAGTTCAGATGCTCTACTGACAATTAAAGTAAAGAGAAGTGATCATTATAGAGAATACCTAACAAGAGCCCCAGGAGGAAGCTCAGTTGCTCTACTGACAATTAATGCAAAGAGAAGTGATTATTATACAGAATACCTAACAAGAGTCCCTGGAAAAAGTTCAGATGCTCTATTGACAATTAATGTAAAGAGAAGTGATTACTATACAGAATACCTAACAAGAGTCCCAGGAGGAAGTTCAGGTGCTCTACTGACAATTAAAGTAAAGAGAAGTGATTACTATAGAGAATACCTAACAAGAGTCCCTTCAGAAAGATCAGATGCTCTACTGACAATTAAAGTAAAGAGAAGTGATTACTATACAGAATACCTAACATGAGTCCCAGGAGGAAGTTCAGGTGCTCTACTGACAATTAATGTAAAGAGAAGTGATTACTATACAGAATACCTAACAAGAGTCCCTGGAGAAAGTTCAGATGCTTTACTGAAAATTAATGTAAAGAAAAGTGATTACTATGAAGAATACCTAACAAGAGTCCCAGGAGAGAGTTCAGATGCTCTACTGGCAATATTAAGAGAAGTGATTACTATAGAGAATACCTAACAAGAGTCCCAGGAGAGAGTTCAGATGCTCTACTTGCAATATTATGAGAAGTGATTACTACAGAGAATACCTAACAAGAGTCCCAGGAGGAAGTTCAGATGCTCTACTGACAATTAAAGTAAAGAGAAGTGATTACTATAGAGAATACCTAACAAGAGTCCCAGGAGGAAGCTCAGTTGCTCTACTGACAATTAATGCAAAGAGAAGTGATTATTATACAGAATACCTAACAAGAGTCCCTGGAAAAAGTTCAGTTGCTCTACTGACAATTAAAGTAAAGAGAAGTGATTACTACAGAGAATACCTAACAAGAGTCCCAGGAGAAAGTTCAGTTGCTCTACTGACAATTAAAGTAAAGAGAAGTGATTACTATAGAGAATACCTAACAAGAGTCCCAGGAGAAAGTTCAGTTGCTCTACTGACAATTAAAGTAAAGAGAAGTGATTACTATACAGAATACCTAACAAGAGTCCCAGGAGAAAGTTCAGTTGCTCTACTGACAATTAAAGTAAAGAGAAGTGATTACTATAGAGAATACCTAACAAGAGTCCCTTGAGAAAGTTCAGATGCTCTACTGACAATTAAAGTAAAGAGAAGTAATTACTATACAGAATACCTAACAAGAGTCCCAGGAGAAAGTTCAGATGCTCTACTGACAATTAAAGTAAAGAGAAGTGATTACTACAGAGAATACCTAACAAGAGTCCCTTGAGAAAGTTCAGATGCTCTACTGACAATTAAAGTAAAGAGAAGTGATTACTATACAGAATACCTAACAAGAGTCCCTGGAGAAAGTTCTGATGCTCTACTGACAATTAAAGTAAAAATGGTGATTACTATACAGAATACCTAACAAGAGTCCCTTGAGAAAGTTCAGATGCTCTACTGACAATTAAAGTAAAGAGAAGTGATTACTACACAGAATACCAAACAAGAGTCCCTTGAGAAAGTTCAGATGCTCTACTGACAATTAAAGTAAAGAGAAGTGATTACTATAGAGAATACCTAACAAGAGTCCCTTGAGAAAGTTCAGTTGCTCTACTGACAATTAAAGTAAAGAGAAGTGATTACTACAGAGAATACCTAACAAGAGTCCCAGGAGAAAGTTCAGTTGCTCTACTGACAATTAAAGTAAAGAGAAGTGATTACTATAGAGAATACCTAACAAGAGTCCCAGGAGAAAGTTCAGTTGCTCTACTGACAATTAAAGTAAAGAGAAGTGATTACTATACAGAATACCTAACAAGAGTCCCTTGAGAAAGTTCAGTTGCTCTACTGACAATTAAAGTAAAGAGAAGTGATATCTACAGAGAATACCTAACAAGAGTCCCAGGAGAAAGTTCAGATGCTCAACTGACAATTAAAGTAAAGAGAAGTGATTACTATAGAGAATACCTAACAAGAGTCCCTTGAGAAAGTTCAGATGCTCTACTGACAATTAAAGTAAAGAGAAGTGATTACTATAGAGAATACCTAACAAGAGTCCCTTGAGAAAGATCAGATGCTCTACTGACAATTAAAGTAAAGAGAAGTGATTACTATACAGAATACCTAACAAGAGTCCCAGGAGGAAGTTCAGGTGCTCTACTGACAATTAATGTAAAGAGAAGTGATTATTATACAGAATACCTAACAAGAGTCCCTGGAGAAAGTTCAGAT
Source organism: Panopea generosa (assembly GCA_029582155.1). Classification (NCBI taxonomy): domain Eukaryota; kingdom Metazoa; phylum Mollusca; class Bivalvia; order Adapedonta; family Hiatellidae; genus Panopea; species Panopea generosa. The sequence goes on along the minus strand of CM055904.1, from coordinate 30,327,122 downwards.
GCTTTACTGAAAATTAATGTAAAGAAAAGTGATTACTATGAAGAATACCTAACAAGAGTCACAGGAGAGAGTTCAGATGCTCTACTGGCAATATTAAGAGAAGTGATTACTATAGAGAATACCTAACAAGAGTCCCAGGAGAGAGTTCAGATGCTCTACTGGCAATATTAAGAGAAGTGATTACTACAGAGAATACCTAACAAGAGTCCCAGGAGGAAGTTCAGATGCTCTACTGACAATTAAAGTAAAGAGAAGTGATCATTATAGAGAATACCTAACAAGAGCCCCAGGAGGAAGCTCAGTTGCTCTACTGACAATTAATGCAAAGAGAAGTGATTATTATACAGAATACCTAACAAGAGTCCCTGGAAAAAGTTCAGTTGCTCTACTGACAATTAAAGTAAAGAGAAGTGATTACTACAGAGAATACCTAACAAGAGTCCCAGGAGAAAGTTCAGTTGCTCTACTGACAATTAAAGTAAAGAGAAGTGATTACTATAGAGAATACCTAACAAGAGTCCCAGGAGAAAGTTCAGTTGCTCTACTGACAATTAAAGTAAAGAGAAGTGATTACTATAGAGAATACCTAACAAGAGTCCCAGGAGAAAGTTCAGTTGCTCTACTGACAATTAAAGTAAAGAGAAGTGATTACTATAGAGAATACCTAACAAGAGTCCCTTGAGAAAGTTCAGATGCTCTACTGACAATTAAAGTAAAGAGAAGTGATTACTATACAGAATACCTAACAAGAGTCCCAGGAGAAAGTTCAGATGCTCTACTGACAATTAAAGTAAAGAGAAGTGATTACTACAGAGAATACCTAACAAGAGTCCCTTGAGAAAGTTCAGATGCTCTACTGACAATTAAAGTAAAGAGAAGTGATTACTATACAGAATACCTAACAAGAGTCCCTGGAGAAAGTTCTGATGCTCTACTGACAATTAAAGTAAAAATGCTGATTACTATACAGAATACCTAACAAGAGTCCCTTGAGAAAGTTCAGATGCTCTTCTGACAATTAAAGTAAAGAGAAGTGATTACTACACAGAATACCAAACAAGAGTCCCTTGAGAAAGTTCAGATGCTCTACTGACAATTAAAGTAAAGAGAAGTGATTACTGAAGAGAATACCTAACAAGAGTCCCTTGAAAAGTTCAGTTGCTCTACTGACAATTAAAGTAAAGAGAAGTGATTACTATAGAGAATACCTAACAAGAGTCCCAGGAGAAAGTTCAGTTGCTCTACTGACAATTAAAGTAAAGAGAAGTGATTACTATACAGAATACCTAACAAGAGTCCCTTGAGAAAGTTCAGTTGTTCTACTGACAATTAAAGTAAAGAGAAGTGATATCTACAGAGAATACCTAACAAGAGTCCATGGAGAAAGTTCAGATGCTCAACTGACAATTAAAGTAAAGAGAAGTGATTACTATAGAGAATACCTAACAAGAGTCCCTTGAGAAAGTTTAGATGCTCTACTGACAATTAAAGTAAAGAGAAGTGATTACTATAGAGAATACCTAACAAGAGTCCCTTGAGAAAGATCAGATGCTCTACTGACAATTAAAGTAAAGAGAAGTGATTACTATACAAAATACCTAACACGAGTCCCAGGAGGAAGTTCAGGTGCTCTACTGACAATTAATGTAAAGAGAAGTGATTATTATACAGAATACCTAACAAGAGTCCCTGGAGAAAGTTCAGATGCTTTACTGAAAATTAATGTAAAGAAAAGTGATTACTATGAAGAATACCTAACAAGAGTCACAGGAGAGAGTTCAGATGCTCTACTGGCAATATTAAGAGAAGTGATTACTATAGAGAATACCTAACAAGAGTCCCAGGAGAGAGTTCAGATGCTCTACTGGCAATATTAAGAGAAGTGATTACTACAGAGAATACCTAACAAGAGTCCCAGGAGGAAGTTCAGATGCTCTACTGACAATTAAAGTAAAGAGAAGTGATCATTATAGAGAATACCTAACAAGAGCCCCAGGAGGAAGCTCAGTTGCTCTACTGACAATTAATGCAAAGAGAAGTGATTATTATACAGAATACCTAACAAGAGTCCCTGGAAAAAGTTCAGATGCTCTATTGACAATTAATGTAAAGAGAAGTGATTACTATACAGAATACCTAACAAGAGTCCCAGGAGGAAGTTCAGGTGCTCTACTGACAATTAAAGTAAAGAGAAGTGATTACTATAGAGAATACCTAACAAGAGTCCCTTGAGAAAGATCAGATGCTCTACTGACAATTAAAGTAAAGAGAAGTGATTACTATACAGAATACCTAACAAGAGTCCCAGGAGGAAGTTCAGGTGCTCTACTGACAATTAATGTAAAGAGAAGTGATTACTATACAGAATACCTAACAAGAGTCCCTGGAGAAAGTTCAGATGCTTTACTGAAAATTAATGTAAAGAAAAGTGATTACTATGAAGAATACCTAACAAGAGTCCCAGGAGAGAGTTCAGATGCTCTACTGGCAATATTAAGAGAAGTGATTACTATAGAGAATACCTAACAAGAGTCCCAGGAGAGAGTTCAGATGCTCTACTGGCAATATTAAGAGAAGTGATTACTACAGAGAATACCTAACAAGAGTCCCAGGAGGAAGTTCAGATGGTCTATTGACAATTAAAGTAAAGAGAAGTGATTACTATAGAGAATACCTAACAAGAGCCCCAGGAGGAAGCTCAGTTGCTCTACTGACAATTAATGCAAAGAGAAGTGATTATTGTACAGAATACCTAACAAGAGTCCCTGGAAAAAGTTCAGATGCTCTATTGACAATTAATGTAAAGAGAAGTGATTACTATACAGAATACCTAACAAGAGTCCCAGGAGGAAGTTCAGGTGCTCTACTGACAATTAATGTAAAGAGAAGTGATTACTATACAGAATACCTAACAAGAGTCCCTGGAGAAAGTTCAGATGCTTTACTGAAAATTAATGTAAAGAAAAGTGATTACTATGAAGAATACCTAACAATAGTCCCAGGAGAAAGTTCAGATGCTTTACTGGCAATATAAAGACAAGCGCTTACTATGGAAAATACCTAACAAGAGTCCCAGGAGAGCGTTCAGATGCTCTACTGGCAATATAAAAAGAAGTGATAACTATGGAAAATACCTAACAAGAGTCCTTGGAGAGATTTCAGATGCTCTACTGGCAATACAAAGAGAATTGATAACTATGGAGAATACCTAACAAGACTCCCTGGAGAGAGTTCAGATGCTCTACAGGCAATAAAAGAGAATTGATAACTATGGAGAATACCTAACAAGAGTATTGAGAGAGTTCAGACGTTCTACTTGTGATGCAAAGAGAGTTGATTATTGTTGAAAATACCTTGCTAGTGCCTTTCTCTGCCAATTTTATTAGGTGAGGCTTTGTCAAAGAGGAGTAAAAACAATTTTTAAGTGTGCTGGAAGATTGTTTCTATTAGAGTTCTGTATGAAAATAGAGCAGGCCTATGGAGACCTTTCACAAATTGACCTAAAATACATACCTCAAAAGTTCCTCTAAGAGAACGAGCTGTAATGAGCTAATGAAGATATCTCAACTTAACAATTTATGAAGACTCCAATGGAGTCTGAGGATGCTCAAAGTAACTCGATAAGATGAAAAAAATATAATCAAAGGCTATACAAAGTTCAGTTGGCCTTTTTTTTCAATATGAGCTAAGAGAAGTCTTCATTTGATTCCATTTTTCTTTACTAAATTTGGCTAATTACCAGACAGCAGTATATTATGTTCTTAGAATGCATTTGAAGCAAACATCATTCTGTTCAATGATGAAAACATTCTATTACCGTACTCAAAATTTCAAATACTCGTCATTTAGCCTCGATACAACTTAATAGTCATGTGGGAATATGTCAATGTGTAATGTAGATGGGCAGAGATTTTAACTCACCACCCCTGGATTGATAATCAAACATGCTACTGAATGATCCAACCGAGCCCAGCTAAACAATTCATAGAGTGGCATGGTATATGTGATATTTTTATACTGCACAATCATGTTTTCATGTTATATACTATGATGAAACTTTAATAAAATAAAACACAAGGAAATACTTTCATAATTATGTCAGTGTAATGTTTTGGTGCATAAAAATTATTTGTTATATCTCAGACCTCGGGGGACATCCAACAGTTTGTATTTTCTGTTTATGTGCACATGTATCTGGTGCCATCTATCTGAACTCTTTTTAATTTGTTGAAATTCTACGTATTTCTAACATATTCTACAATAATCTGTTTTCACTTAAAATATGCATTTTAAAAAAGAAATTGCTTTTTTAATCAACAGAGAAGTGCAGGTATGACGTTTCATATTGCAAATATGCTCAGAAAATCCAACGTTAAACAATTTAATTTTGAAAAACAAACAAATGTAATTGCTAACTAAACAACATGTAATAGGTAAGTGCGTCAATGTAATTCCTAACTAAACAAAATGTGGTAGATACGTGCTTAACATTGCTGAGATACCACAAAAAATGCAGTGTTGAAATACAACTTAAAGTTCGCTAGGAAAAAAAATGAAAATATTTATGAAAACAAAAAACGTGTTCTGGAGCAGCACGCCCGTGCTCTAGAGCAGAAAGCCCGGCTGCATCACTGAACAATGCATCTCATAATCAGAAGTTAGATAACGAGAAATTCCGCAGTAGTGCCAACAATGTAACATACTTTTATTGGGATGGTATAGAATGAGAGCTATGATGAGCAAAACACTTAATATTATCTCACTGAATATTTATTTCATTAAAAATCAGATGATGAAATCTTCATTTGACATAGATCTTCTGGTAGCAATTAAGTGTAAATGAATCCATTAGATAATGCAAATATTTCCTGCACTTGTCACTATATAACTTCATTATAACAAGCAGTAAACACTGAAATACTTAGCAGATTATTTTAACCATATATGGAAAAAGGGAAATAACTCTACTGACTTTGTTTAAAAATGTCAGCAAAATGTCAGACAGCAGTTAAATTGATATTCTGCAGTTGATTTACTTTTAGTATATATTATACATTTTGTATAACTATAAAATATTCGAGGATTACCAGTATAAAAATAACAAAAACACAGAATGTCTTAATACTCAAGGTTTTAGAAATTTCCTTGAGTTTTTACCAATTGTACAATTACCTTGTACAAATGCTCATGTATTTTTTCTTTTCTGAGAACCTTGAAATTTGGTGTCCGAATATTTTGAAGTTTAAACCTCAGAAAATGTATTCCCAGGACAATATAGACGGATTTAATATTGCACATCACTAATCATTTAAGGCTAAGGAAGACAAAATTATAGAAATAAGAGTACTGAACTCATATACAAAAAAAGTTTTAAACTATTTCTTGCTAGACTCCGGTAAACTTTGAAGCCCAGGGGTTATTTATTATGAGAATAAAACACATGGGTTTGAAATTCAGATAGAAAATTCTGTCTGGAAGGATAACTGTGCTGGCGAGAATGAGGCACTGCAAAGTGACCTGCTAAAACAGTTATATCAAGAAACAGAATTTGATAAACAATAGCTGATCAAAATTAATAGTCAGTAGATATATAAAACATAAAGTAGACTAATGTAACAGAAGCTATATTAACCATTATTTACAGCATTATTACAACCAATTGGAACAGTAACAAGGTTGTACTGGCTGATGACCCAGGTATCAAATACCCAGTTATGATTTTATCATTATCCATTTTATGAGATACAAATTTACTACTGGTAAATCTGTACTTGTCAGTATATGTAAGCCTCATTAAATTCAGATCTCTATCCAGCTAACTGACAAAGACATCTACTCTACCTTCATTATAATTTACAAATATATGTAATTTTTTTTTGGTTGAATAAACAACAATGTCACAAAAAAGTTAAAATTAGCAAAAAACACGGTGTTTAATTATAACCTTGCAGACAGCTTGACTGATGTGCTGACCCGGGGTGCCCCAGTAACGACCCGTATAATGCTAATTGCTCATCGTAGATGACTGATAATGTATGGGATTTTAGTTTTTGCCAAATCTTGTCAGAACTCCATCAAACAAAACATTACCCACCACCCTAATAGTGTAGAATCAATGTGACAATAAAGGGAGTATATCAGGATAAAACACTTTCATGTCTTAACAAATAAAATGAATTTTAAAATGAAAAAAAAAATCATCTCATTATAAAATCCAAAAGGTTTGGTATGTCAAATCCTAAAAAATGAGACAAAATGAATATTTAACTTGAGTGGTTAACTTGAAGCAAAGTCCCCATTCTTAAAATAAACAGCACTGAAAATACTGCTTGACAACCTTCACATCATCACTTGGACTCTTTCTATGATGAAACAATTTTTACTATATGAAACCTGTCTAATGGCATGAAATATTGAAAAACAAAAATTTATAGCCAATTTCAAAATATTGAAAATTCTCTTTAAATGAATAAATTGTTGTACTGGATAATAAATTTACACAAAAAAAGTTATTGGACACCTGGAAGGAAGATTCTAGGCCCATTTAATCTCCATCTAAAGCTAACAGATAAACATACGGTAATACTGAAACAAAAACAACATCAACATATCAATACATGAATATGCAGAATCAACATAGAACATTGATATCTGTATATCTGCAGTGTTTCAGAAAACTCTATCAAATACACAGTTTGTTACTTTTTATGACATACATGTGTCACACAGAGTCGGCAGTCTGGTTTATGGTTTAGTCAGTGCAAAATGTCCCAAGTTCAAGTTCTGGGCGACAAAAAATACACAGTCAAACTGGGACACAAACCAGAGATAGTTACTAGCAGACTGAATGTTCTGCTGAATGAGTAAACCAATGTACCGGCACACCAGGCAATGAACATAATTATTATAACACAAGGTCATGAGACACAGTGATTTTATTCTATGCCTTCGAGTCATACATGACAAAACTAAGCAATACGCCTGGGACTCAAACCAGGTACCTTTTACTGAGTGAATACTCAACTGACTGAGCAGGTTAATCAAACCACTGATCCTTACAAACTGTTTCCATTCTGTGCCTTCATTCATGTATTACCATGGCATTAAACTAGGCTATAACATCCATAATGACAGTTAATTAGTATGGCATATGGTGATTTGAGAGATACTTTCAATTTCCCTGGCTAAATTAATGATGAAAAATTGGATTACATGTTGTCAAATAACTCCCACAAATCTTCAATGACATTATAACCAAGTTTCATTAAATCCATTTAAGTGCCTTCAAAGAAGAATTACAATAATAAATAACTTAGCATATTTCTTTTATTAAATTTATTGATACTTTTTTTGGTGCATTAATTTGATCTCTCGAGAAATCATATGAAATCTTAAAATATTGTTATAAATAATTATATTTGTCAACAACTTCTATTTGAATCACTAAGCTTGAGCCTATGCTAGGCCTTTCAATGGTAAAAATAGAAAAGATTATCCACTAATTAAATATTGAATTCAGTTTTCTGACTTCAAAAGACAACAGTATCCTAATGATAATATTTTGTATTTGACAGCTGAAAATCACACAAAGGATATTATAGACTGCTGTTCATTTTTACAAATCTATTTTAGCTCAATTGCAGAAGTAAAGTTAAAAAATTTTGTGAATCAACCATTTTGGGTAGAACCAGTACTGGGTGTTGTGTATAGTACTTCACTAGTTAAAGTATTTGGGAGATTTATAATATTCATATGATTGTATTCCAGAAAATATTTTGGCCATGGTATTTTGAAAAGTATTTGAATTGAAATTGCACACCACAGCATTATGCCCAGTATTTGAGGTGACATTGTATGTAAACTAAAGTATTTGACTGTTATTCTATTTTTAGCAATGATGACCTTGACCAAAGTGACCAAAACACCAAGTTTCATCACAATATTACACTCAGGAGTTTCATAACAAAGACCATAACATTTGTTTTTGTGGGCTATACAGACATTACAGGCTTGCCAATAGATGGCAGGTATGATGGAGGACACACAATCACCCACATGTCTATCACTGCCACCAAGTACAGTTCAGGTTTCAAGCAACAATAGGACTCTACAACTTAGGGTCACACAGAGCCATTACTCTCTTGAACTCCCTCTTACCTACAAGAACATGACATTACTACTAATTGAATCAACTGGACCCATGTTACAACTGCGACAATACAAAAAACACAGTAATTAAATCACCAAGTGACAGACTGTCTGGTGAGTCTCCTCTATGATGTTTCTACTTCTACACTAGAATATCAACCACTTGTCAACAAGGATGACTGTCACAAGCGGTGTCCCTGACAGACAGGCATTAGCATGTATTAATTGAAGTTCCATCACTGGTCAACTGGAGGTACAGTCATTGATCAATTGAGGTCAAGTCTTAGAATGGACATGTAGCATTTGGCTAATTGGTTATATACATCACATGATCCATGGAGTATTTTATATTTCACAAATTGAGCATTATAACAAGTTATCTGATTATACCTATTTATTTGACATCTATTGTGACATCTAACTGTGTGACAAATTGTTACAAAAAATCTTGCTTGACATCTTCCTGGGAAAACCAGTACTTAAAGCATAAAACTTTATATGAATAAACCCGCAAGCATCTTGCTCAAAAACACAAAGCATGGCTCATGTTGGGTACTGAACTCACAACCTCTGATCCTGGGCCTGATGTTCTACCACAAGAGCACATACTCCATTTGAAACTCATATTGCATCCTTGTAAATAATGTATCTACACGGAAAACCAGTTTTAGCAGCAAATAAAACATTTATTTAAGAGTAAAAATAAAAAAAATGTGCTCTGCACAGTACCGATAATACTTATAATCATACCACAAATACACTTAAAACAAAACAGATGCTTATTGTCAAAAATAATCATTATAAATATCTAAAAAAAAATTTACAATGAATAGAATGCATCCCATTATCACACAAGCGTTATAGAATTTCAATTCTGATAAAACATAATTATAAAGAGGATATTTAAGCTGTGAAATTGAAACAAAATTCCTATTCTAAAAATGAAATATCATGCAAATATTACTTGACGACCTTCACCTCATCATTCTGACTCTTTCCAAGATGAACTGAATTTTCAACAATATGTAATCAAGGTGATGAATTTAAATAAAAAATAAAAATACTTTTTTGTGACTCATTTGATACATCACAAAATACGATGCAATTTTAAATGGGAAAATACATTTTAATGTACCCTCGGAGTGTACAGGCCCTCCTCAGTATATTTTCTTAGCCTGTTTAAATATACATTCTAATGGCATATTGGGTCAATAAGTATATTCTAAGGATTGATAATTAGTATTTACTAAAACTGCAAATTTTATAGTTTGAAACAATCCCGATATATGATATACGCGTACGTAACTTCATTTAAATGTTGGCAGTCTTGGTACTAATTTCCTGCAATTTTTCCTTACATAATAATAATTATAGTCTTTAATTTTTTAGAAAGAAGTTGATGTTTTCCCCTCTTAATGTTGATATATATATAATAGGTATATAAAGTAGCCTGTATATCAATAAACATTTAAATTGTTTGTAATCAGCATAATTAAGTATGTCAATTATAGTCCAATTATCTAACCCATCCTTCCAGACCCCCTGCTGTCATGCACCCTTACAAACAATTCATTCACCTTTGAAGCAATTAAGACATTTTGGCAGCAGAAATAAGCAATTACTCTCCAAGAATTCTGCTACCTGTTCCAATTTCAAATTTATGGTAAATTTCATTTCACTTTTAAGCTGCTGTCCCAGCTGAAGATAATTACCAACAGTTTCACTGTAATAACTATACTTTCAATATAACCAGGTGTATAAAATATTTTGCATCAATGAGTATAATAATTATATACATTTATTAGTGAAACACAGAAATGTTTAAATCACTTTTTACTCAATGTTTACGCATTGAATCAATCTTAATATATACACCCACATTGTAAGAATGTTTTGTATTAATATCTGGAAATTCAAATTATGAAATTTATAATACCTAGTGAAGTCTCACTTAAATTCAATTTAAAAATATTCAGTAAAAGTCCTTAAAAGCTACAAACTGATATTTCTTTGGAATTTTATTTTGATCAATCAATAAAAACTGATGGAAGTAAACTACTGAATGAAATTAAGTGTCAGCATACATACTGGTGTATTTTAATTTCAAATTTACAGTAGACAGATATATAGTTAAGATTAGATTAAAATAATAGATTTAGGTGAAAAATGATCAGATCTCAGTTTGTTTCTTTAACAAAAACAGACAGCACAAGTGTATATTTCATCCCAAGCTGTTTTTCTGTGATTGCCACTGTTGCAAACTAAAAATATCAAATCTTGTTTCTTTTTACTGGCATGATTCTGTGTTTACAGTAAACAAATGCACATTATAACATGGTAGTGATATGTTCTTGGGATCTGTGTGAATCAGAACTATGTGAATCAGAACTATGTGAATCAGAAATGTATGAATCAGAACTACGTGAATCAGAACTATGTGAATCAGAACTGCGTGAATCAGAACTATGTGAATCAGAAATGTGTGAATATGAACTGTGTGAATCAGAACTATGTGAATCAGAACTGTGTGAATCAGAACTATGTGAATCAGAACTATGTGAATCAGAACTGTGTGAATCATAACTATGTGAATCAGAACTGCGTGAATCAAAACTACATGAATCAGAACTGTGTGAATCAGAACTGCGTGAATCAGAAATACGTGATCATAACTATGTGAAGCAGAACTATGTGAATCAGAAATGTGTGAATCAGAACTATGTGAATCAGAAATGTGTGAATATAAACTGAGTGAATCAGAACTGTGTGAATCAGAACTGTGTGAATCAGAACTATGTGAATCAGAAATGTGTGAATCAGAACCTAGTGAATTAGAACTATGTGAATCAGAACTATGTGAATCAGAACTGTATGAATCAGAACTATGTGAATCAAAACTGTGTGAATCAGAACTATGTGAATCAGAAATGTGTGAATCAGAACTTAGTGAATTAGAACTATGTGAATCAGAACTATGTGAATCAGAACTGTATGAATCAGAACTATGTGAATCAAAACTGTGTGAATCAGAACTGTGTGAATCAGAACTATGTGAATCAGAACTATGTGAATCAGAAATGTGTGAATCAGAACCTAGTGAATTAGAACTATGTGAATCAGAACTATGTGAATTAGAACTGTATGAATCAGAACTATGTGAATCAGAACTGTATGAATTAGAACTATGTGAATCAGAACTATGTGAATCAGAACTATGTGAATCAGAAATGTGTGAATCAGAACCTAGTGAATTAGAACTATGTGAATCAGAACTATGTGAATCAGAACAGTATAAATCAGAACTATGTGAATCAGAACGGACGTTCTCACAAATGGGTATTTAAGTGGCTTCTTTGCGTCAATCGTATTACTTGTTTGGCTAAATTTTAACCACATAAGAGAAAAAAGCCACGTAAGAGCTGTTTTTTAAGTGTCTAGAACAGCCACGTAATGATTTTTCAACAGCTTTTCAACTGTCAATAAAATTTACTAACCTAAACCCTACACACTTAAATACCCATTTGTCCGCCCTGTGTGAATCAGAAATGTGTGAATAAGAACTATGTGAATCAGAACTGTGTGAATTATCAAATGCATTGAAATAAATATGAATTCTAAGTTAAGAGTAAATTTTAATGAATTAATGAGATTTCTCAGTGAACTATTTTTGATAATTTCACTGTTAAGAATATTGATGAATAATAAAATGGTATTGTCACTGTTTTCAAATATAAAATAAATGTTGATGGTGTCAGTGATAAACACTGAAATTGGCAGAGCATAGCCATGTTTTATGGAGATCATGGTCCAGTGGTGCAGCATCAGCACCATAATTGGAGGGTTGTTGCTTTAATCCTCCCCCACAGCTATCTGTGGTGTACATGGTCCAGTGGTGCAGCATAGGACCATAATCTGAGGGTTGTGGCTTTAATCCTCCCCCACAGCTATCTGTGGTGTACATGGTCCAGTTGTACAGCATTGGCCCCATAATCGGAGGGATGTGGCTTTAATCCTCCCCCACAGCTATCTGTGGTGTACATGGTCCAGTGGTGCAGCATAGGACCATAATCTGAGGGTTGTGGCTTTAATCCTCCCCCACAGCTATCTGTGGTGTACATGGTCCAGTGGTGCAGCATTGGCCCCATAATTGGAGGGATGTGGCTTTGATCCTCTCCCACCACTATATGTGGAGCGCATGGTCCAGTTGTGTAGTATCGGCCCCATAATTGGAGGGCTGTGGCTTTAATCCTCCCCCAATGCTATGTGTGGTGTGCATGGTCCAGCATTGGCCCCCTAATCGGAGGGTTGTGGCTTTAATCCTCCCCCACCGCTATGTGTGGTTAGCATGGTCCAGTGGTGCAGCATCGACCCCTCCCCCTAATCAGAGGGTTGTGGCTTTGATCCTCCCCCACCGCTATGCATTGTGTCCATGGTCAAGTGGTGCAGCATCGGGCCCATATTCGAAGGGTTGTGGCTTTGATCCTCCAAAACTGCTATGTGTGGTGCGCATTGTCCAGTGGTGCAGCATTGGCCCTATAGTAGGAGGGTTGTAGCTTTGATCCTCCCCCACCACTATGTTTGGAGTGCATGTTCCAGTTGTGTAGTATTTGCCCCCTAATCTGAGGGTTGTGCCTCTGATCCTCCCCCAATGCTTTGTGTGGTGCACATGGTCCAGTGGTGCAGCATATGCCCCATAATTGGAGGGTTGTGGCTTTGATCCTCCCCCACCGCTATGTGTGGTGCACATGGTCCAGTGGTGCAGCATCGGCCCCATAATTGGTTGGTTGTGGCTTTGATCCTCCCGGACTGCTATGTGTGGTGCACATGGTCCAGTGGTGCAGCATATGCCCCATAATTGGAGGGTTGTGGCTTTGATCCTCCCCCACCACTATGTGTGGTGTGCATGGTCCAGTAGTGGGGGGCTTTGATCCTTCCCTAACACTTTGTATGGTGCGCATGATCCAGCATCGACCCCATAATCAGATGTGGCTTTGATCCCCACACCACTATGTGTGGTGCACATGGTCCAGTGGTGCAGCATTGGTCCCATAATCAGATGTGGCTTTGATCCCCCCAACTGCTATGTGTGGTGCACATGATCCAGTGGTGCAGTATCGGCCCAATAATTGGAGGGTTGTGGCTTTGATCCTCCCCCACTACTATGTGTGGTGCACATGGTCCAGTGGTGCAGCATTGGTCCCATAATCAGATGTGGCTTTGATCCCCCCAACTGCTATGTGTGGTGCACATGATCCAGTGGTGCAGTATAGGCCCAATAATTGGAGGGTTGTGGCTTTGATCCTCCCGAACCGCTATGTGTGGTGCGCATGGTCCAGTAATGGGGCATAGGTCCCATAATCAGAGGAATGAGCTTTGATCCTCCCCCACCTCCATGTGTGGTGTGCATGGTCCAGTGGTGGGGCATAGGTCCCATAATTGGATGTGGCTTTGATCCTCCCCCACCTCCATGTGTGGTGTGCATGGTCCAGTGGTGGGGCTTAGGTCCCATAATTGGATGTGGCTTTGATCCTCCCCCACTACTATGTGTGGTGCAGCATCGACCCAATAATAGGATGTGGCTTTGATCCTCTCCAACAGGTATGTGTAAAGCACATGGTCCAGTGGTGCAGCATTGGCCCAATAATAGGATGTAACTTTGATCCTCCCCCACCCCTATTTGTGGTGCACATGGTCCAGTGGTGCAACAATAAAAAATTAAGCCACATAATTGGAGGGATGTGGCTTTGATCCTTCCCCACCGCTATGTGTGGTGCACATGGTCCAGTGGTGCAGCATTGGTCCCATAATCAGAGGGTCTTGGCTTTGATCCTCCCCCACCACTATATGTTTGACGTCCTTGAGGAAGTCACTTTTGCCGCATATACCATGTACTGAATCTTGTGACCCAGGAAGACTTTGATAGTGATTTGTATAAGTTTGCACATGGTTGTTCTTGGCTTAAAGTGACAAAAGTGCAAGTGCCAGACACAACCTGTTGATTCTAATCTCGTGACATGATTGCATGTGCCCGACACAACCTGTTGATTCTAATCTCGTGACATGATTGCATGTGCCTGACACAACCTGTTGATTCTAATCTTGTGACATGATTGCATGTGCCCAACACAACCCGTTGATTCTAATCTCATGACATGATTGCATGTGCCTGACACAACCTGTTGATTCTTATCTCGTGACATGATTGCATGTGCCTGTCACAGCCTATTGATTCTTATCTCGTGACATAATTGCATGTGCCTGACACAACCTGTTGATACTAATCTTGTGATTTGATTGCATGTGCCTGACAAAACCTGTTGATTCTAATCTCGTGACATAATTGCATGTGCCTGACACAACCTGTTGATTCTAATCTCGAGACATAATTGCATGTGCCTGACACACTCTGTTGATTCTAATCTCAAGACATAATTGCACATGCGTGACACAACCTATTGATTCTAATTTTGTGACATTATTGCAAGTGCCTGACACACCCTGTTGATTCTAATCTTGTGACATAATTGTACGTGCCTGACACAAACTGTTAATTCTAAATTTTGACATAATTACATGTGCCTGTCACAGCCTGCTGATTCTAATATCGTGACATAATTGCATGTGCCTGTCACAGCCTGTTGATTCTAATCTCGTGACATAATTGCACGTGTCTAACATAACCTGTTGATTCTAATCTTGTGACACAATTGCACATGCCTGACACAACCTGTTGTTTCTTATCTCGTGACATAATTGCACATGCCTGACACAACCTGTTGATTCTAATCTCGTGACATAATTGCATGTGCCTGACACAACCTATTGATTCTAATCTCGTGACATAATTGCATCTGCCTGACACAACCTGTTGATTCTAATCTCGTGACATAATTGCATGTGCCTGTCACAGCCTGTTGATTATAATCTCATGACATAATTGCACGTGTCTGACACAACCTGTTTATTCTCATCTCGTGACATAATTGCACATGCCTGATACAACTTGTTGATTTTTATCTCGGACATAATTGCATGTGCCTGACACAACCTGTTGATTCTAATCTCATGACATAATTGCACGTGTCTGACACAACCTGTTTATTCTCATTTCGTGACATAATTGCACGTGCCTGACACAACTTGTTGATTCTTATCTCGGACATAATTGCATCTGCCTGACACAACTTGTTGATTCTAATCTTGTGACACAATTGCACATGCCTGACACAACCTGTTTATTCTTATCTCATGACATAATTGCAAATGCCTGACACAACCTGTAGATTCTTATCTCATGACATAATTGAAAATGCTTGACACAACCTGTTGATTCTAATCTTGTAACATAATTGCATGTACCTGACACACCCTATTGATTCTAAGCTTGTGACCTACTGCATGTGCATGATACAACCTGTTGATTCTAATCTCGTGATATAATTGCATGTGCCTGACACAACCTGTTAATTCTAAACTTTGACATAATGACATGTGCCTGTCACAGCCTGCTGATTCTAATATCGTGACATAATTGCATGTGCCCGTCACAGCCTGTTGATTCTAATCTCGTGATATAATTGCACGTGGCTGACACAACCTGTTGATTCTAATCTTGTGACACAATTGCACATGCCTGACACAACCTGTTGATTTTAATCTCATGACATGATTGCATGTGCCTGACACAACCTGTTAATTCTTATCTCGTGACATAATTGCACGTGCCTGACACAACCTGTTGATTCTAATCTCGTGACATAATTGCATGTGCCTGTCACAGCCTGTTGATTCTAATCTCATGACATAATTGCATGTGCCTGTCACAGCCTGTTGATTCTAATCTCGTGACATAATTGAATGTGCCTGTCACAGCCTGTTGATTCTAATCTCATGACATAATTGCACGTGTCTGACACAACCTGTTGATTCTAATCTTGTGACATAATTGCACATGCCTGACACAACCGGTTTCTAATTACAGCATTTAACAGACTTTCTCTATGATTACTAATTCTGATTTCTAAATCAAGAAAAAACAAAAACAGCATCTTAATTTATTACTTATCCACTGCTGTTTACAGACGAAGCTTTTTATGGTATTTCTTTATATGAAAAGACAGAGCTGTTTTAGGATGTAACTTAGACAAATGTCTGATATTTATGGATACCAAAGATGTTTTAAGATCTCAGTAATTTAATTTGAAAGTAAAAGCTAGAAAGAGCTGGAAGATAGCAGAAACCAGACTGTCATTATCACATAGAAGTGGCAGTAATAAATCATTGGCCAAGATTGCAAAGTGTCTCCTGTTGTCTGTTGTTTAAAAACAAGGTTTCAGAGAAATTGTCACTTCACTGGTACTGGCACATGAGGACTTGATGTGAAGTTATCACTCTACTATTTTTCAGTGGAAGAAACACTTGTGGTTGCATGTAAGGAGAGGATCTTTAGCTGTCACATCCAGTTCTCATTTTTACCATGTTCATTATTGTGGTTCAAATACAAACCTTTGTGTTGTTTGAGGGTGCCACTAAGTGAGCGCTGATAGGAATAAGACTACAGCAGCTCATGTGAGAGTCTACAATTTGAGTATTTGGACAGAATTGCAGGTCATTCCACATATGAGGGTCCTGCAAAAAGTTTTGTCACTAATGGGAGTCCATAGTTTTATCCCAGGTATATTTCAAAATGCTTCACTTCACTTCAATCCTTCAATCCTGCTTTCAAAAGCTAATGATACCCATTTGTTTCATGCAAATTGCTTTTCAAATAACCGAGATATTGAAGTTTGAAATATATGCAGTCATATAAACACTGACTATTTTACAAGTCACCTTGTAATGTAACTTGGACAAAAAGCTACATAAATGCTGCACTAGGCTTGGTTTAAATACAAAGCAGATATTTGATGAACTGTGTGATATATATGGACCTCAGTCCGTTTCTATGCACACAGTATTAGGTAGGTTATAGATCTTAAAACTGGGAAATCGTCAGTCAAAGATGAAGCCCACCTTGGTAGACCTCTATCAACAAGGCAGACATTGCTGCTATAAAGGCTGTGGTGGAACTGGATGCTAGATTGAAAGAAATAGCCAGTATCACTGGCATATCAGAAGGCAGCTTGCAAACTATTCTGAAAAAAAGCATGTGATTAATGGAGAGTATTGTAATGGATTACCCACGGGTATTCGACAATGTGTGCCCGGGAACTTCTGGAAAATTCAATGGAAACAAAAAGATCAAGCACACCCATGTATTGCCAAGAGAACCATCTGTACGAAGAAAATGTTGTACTATTTTCTTTATTTCTAACAGACCAGTTGTTCAAGTGCTTTGTCCATCTGGTCATACAGTCACTGGATGGTTCATTATAAAAAAACTCTGTAAGAAAGAGAAAAGATTTTACAATAAGAAGTGTCAAAGCAAAGGAAGGTCGGGTGTCTGTCTGATTCATGACAACGCCTCCTCTCACAACCTTACTTGATCACTGGACCTGAGTCCATGTGACTTTTTTTATTTCAAAGGCTGAAGAAAATGCTTTTTCGGAAGAAACATAAAGCCAGAAGTTCTCCTGGCAGCGTTATATACAAGTGTCTCCAACAGATACCAAGAGAAGACTATCTAACTGCATTTCACAACTGGGTAAAAAAGGTTACACCTCTGACTATCAATCCAAGGGTCATGAGCTCAAATCCCTGCCCGGCCACAATTCCCATGATGGTTGGTATATGACATTGTGTCTTATTATCATTCGTCTCTCAATGCAGATTCAAGTGGGAAAGTTGTTAGTTGCTGAGATGGGGTATGCTCGAGTACTGGTTAACCTTCCAGGATCCCAGGAAACAGTGGTTAGGTTAACTGATCATATGTTAGCCGTTGATGGCAAAAAATGATGCTAAATATTTAATCAATCAATCAATCATAGGCAGAACCAGTTCTGGGTGTATTTCATGAGAAACCACTGGGCTGAGCCCAGGTCTCAAAACTATGATTTCTAGTGTGAGCAGCCAACATTATATATTGAGAAAAGAAAAAAGGGAAACAATGGATTTAAATAGAGCCATTTATAGAGTAACAAGTATGATAGAGACCACTTATTTACATTCTTATGACGACTATGTATATACTGCAGTGTGGTCCAGTGGTAAAGCTTCTGACTGGCATGTGGAAGGTGATGGGTAAGATCCTCGGAGAGTTCAAGGTCTGGCCAACCCGATGTCAGTGTAATGTGAATGAGTGGGATATCATACCATGTTTCTGTGGCATGATACTCAAGTGTGGCAGCATTCAGAATATTGTTTCAAGTAGACACCATTCAATATGAAATTTTTTTGAAAGCAATCCTTAACACCAAACAACTACTCCATATAGCTACAGTGCTGCAAATTATATAATCTGCAGCTACTTCATTACAATAAAGTAAGTGGTAAGTGTAGTCAATGATTGGTTATAATGTCTGGCCAAAAATAATCCGGCAAATATCTGAAATGTTGAAGAATTGATGGAAGCTACAAACTCAGGTAAGACCATCTTGAATTTTGACAATGAGGAAATTTATTAACCAAGCTGAGACTTTGCAAATAAAGATTTTCAAATTTAAAAAAATGGGTGTGTAAATTTTTTTTTCTTCATATTTTTACTTTTTGTAGCAGGTGGTTTCATTTGATTATAGCCTGAGGTCTGATGGCCAATCTTGGGGTCGTGAGTCCAAATCTCAGCCTGGCCATAGTCTCTGCAATGGCTGACCATGATGGGGTTGTGAGTCAAATTCTCAGCCCAGCCATCTCTGTGATGGCTGACCTGTAATGATAGGGTTATAAGTCCAAATCTCAGCCTGGCCATAGTCTCTGTGATTGCTGACCTGTAATGATAGGGTCATAAGTCCAAATCTCAGCCTGGCCATAGTCTCTGTGATGGCTGACCATTGTGGGGTCATAAGTCCAAATCTCAGCCCGGCCATAGTCTTTGTGATGGCTGACTATGAACATTGTTCTATGGCAATAAATCTCCCACCTCTGAATATATGGGGAAGGAGTCACTGACTAAGAGGTTAAGTATTATTAACCCCATTAAACAGGTGCAAAATCCGATGAAAATAAAGAAACATAATTGATTTAGGTGAACACAATATCACAAATATGAAACAGGACACCTCAATGTTGCCTTTAGAAACAGTGTCGTTAATGCTGACAGTTCAGATGAGCTACATAGTATGTCTGGTGCACTTCTAATGTTGTGTTTTTAAAATTAAAATATCTCACAAAACTTACTCTTACTGGTACATAAATTTACAAAAAAACAACAACACAAAAACAACATTTAAAACTGCCAATGCTGCATTTTACCAGTCTGTATAATTTATTTAAACATTTTGAAATGATTTAAATCCTACAAAATCTGGATTTAATTTACTGACAGCATATCCAGTTCATATTTCAGATCGGTTTGCAGATTTACTTGTTCCTTGTTGTTTGACAAGATGAAAACTTCTCAAGAATATAATATTATATTGCTGCACACAGAAATGCTTTTACACCACTTAGATCAGATTTCAGAAAATGGTTGTAAACCAGCATATTGTGACACAAATATTTATTGCACAAAATGACATAATATAATAAAACTATTGTTTAACATCGAATTGGAAATATTTACACTCTCTTTAAGATTGGTATCTGTATTCAGTGATTTATCTCCCTACGAGTCAGGAGCCAGCATTTGATTCATTAAAGTGACATATTTTGCTAATTTTACATGCAACAGCTCACAGATTTGATCAAATTGCCTCAAAATAACAATAAATACTGGCTCAAAGCGACAAAACACTTTACCAGGTATATTCTCAAGATAGTAATAACAACAAAAAAATCCTAATGAATTGTTTAATATATCCCTAACCTGACATTCAAAGTAGTTTCTCAAAATATCTTATTTATTAATTCTAACAAAACAGGGTCGCATTTTCTTAAGTCTTATGATTTTCGTACAAACAAACTGTAACACCTAGGAACGTCTCATTTGTGCATTTTTTTTTGTAATTTTAAAAGAATATTATTCTCAAGGCTTACAAAAGTTTGTAAAGTTATGTAAGCACTACATTAATCGAATCTCCAGATTTTTAAAAAATTTTATACAAAGAAGTTTGTAAAATTTGGAATAGGTGAAACTGGCCCCTGAACACTAAAATGTAGAATGTAGAGAGGGAGCTAGTGGGTGTAGGTTCCAACATGAGATAGACTGTAGAATGTAGTTAGGGAGCTAGTGGGTGTAGGTTCCAACCTGAGATAGACTGTAGAATGTAGTTAGGGAGCTAGTGGGTGTAGGTTCCAACATGAGATAGACTGTAGAATGTAGTTAGGGAGCTAGTGGGTGTAGGTTCCAACATGAGATAGACTGTAGAATGTAGAGAGGGAGCTAGTGGGTGTAGGTTCCAACATGAGATAGACTGTAGAATGTAGAGAGGGAGCTAGTGGGTGTAGGTTCCAACATGAGATAGACTGTAGAATGTAGAGAGGGAGCTAGTGGGTGTAGGTTCCAACCTGAGATAGACTGTAGAATGTAGACAGGGAGCTAGTGGGTGTAGGTTCCAACCTGAGATAGACTGTAGAATGTAGACAGGGAGCTAGTGGGTGTAGGTTCCAACATGAGATAGACTGTAGAATGTAGAGAGGGAGCAAGGGAGTGTAAATCTATAAAGGCATAGATTTCCCTGATTTTTACATTGGAGGTTAACAGATCTGATTGGACAGGAGATATTAGAGCTGAGATAGATTACACTTTAGATCCAGTTTGAATTAACTGGAGGATTTTTTTTTATTTTTGTTGTTCTTATTTGATTTTTTTATGAAAAAAGGGTGAGGGCAGCACAAAAATAAGGGTACAGGTGGGGATGATAATCGCGCAAATAATTTATCATGGCCTAAAGATTTTGGAGCCAGCAGGGCTGAAACCAACAACCTCAGCAGTGAGATGTAAGTTGAGACGGACCTTAAACCATTCTGCCTTGGACAATGCAGTTAAGTTGGTTTGCTGAAAGAATTACAACACAAGTTGTGCTCCTAATAAGAGATGGAGCCAATGGCCATCTTATCTTGGGTCCAATGCCAAGATCTACCCAGGTGACTAGACCACACACTCCAGATACCCAAACTATAATGCATTGTTTAATATCTACCATATGGCCAACACAGCTGGAATCCTGCATTCATATTACCCAACATGCAACTGCGCAAAATGCATGTGCAAGAAATCAGTATAAATTGTGTCTGTCTGTGTCAGTTTTTTTATAATCTCATGTTTCAAACTTCTGAACGTAGTTATCTCTGATATTATAAACCCGAACCTGGTAGACAAGTCTGTTTTATTTTGAAATATTAAAACAAAATCAACTATGAAATTAACTTGCCTTTCCCAAAATTAAGAAAAATTGCATACACTGTATGAAATTATAATAATTATTTTGAACATCCATGTTTACAGTCAGGAAAATGTCTTGTATGATTCTTTTTAAATGCTAAGACACATTTAAATGTTGCCCAAAATGACATGCAGGAAGTTACAACAATTTGACTCAGTTGGTCGAATAAGCATTATTTTGACTGGTGTGTTTTCATTAAAATAAGTATACAATTACTAAATTTAAATTTAAAGTCACTATGTACTAGCTCCAATTATTTAATATTGTGCAGATAGATGAGAATTTTTTGCACTTCTGATGTGCTCATTAAGTTTTGGCTACCATCAATCAACTATATAAAAATCTTTATTTTGAACTACTACTAGTTTACATAGATATTGAATTGGTCCATTGCCATTTGTATTCATCTACCGCTACTAGAATTCTTAAATAATAGTTTTACTACATTTTTGTTGTTAATTTTGCTGCTTTGAAGGAGGTGAAGTTAACTTGACTTACAAAAATATTGCTTTGACTTATATTACTGCACTGTAAATCTGGAGCTCAAACTTGTTTTGGTTTCCAGGGTAATACAAGAACAGGCTGTATGTAACAGTGTGTTGTATTGGAGGATACCTGGTCAAGCATTATATACTTGTGACTTGTGTGAGAAGCCAACAATCTATTCACTCCAGTTTATGTATGTTTATGCAATATCAGGAATAAAATATACATGTTACCATACAGTTTTTTGTTATTACCTCCCCAACAACAAACCCATCCTTGAAATTTGGCAAAAAAATATAGGTTTTCCAAGAAATGCAAAAAAAAAAATTGTTTACATCTAGTATTTAATTCAAACTAATACATAGATGCATGCAGCTAATAATTCTCCTGGAAAACGTAACTATTAGCTTGAATTTAACTGTTTGGAATTTTACAATTAAAATCACTTTGCCAGAGTGGAAATTCTCTTTCAATTTTGCAATAAAAATATAGCGCTATTTAATATTTCTATAATAAAAGTCTGTGGATAAATTTTGCGTTAAAATCTCACAAAATACTCTCTGATACCTATTCTAATGACAATTATAAACAAAATAGCTCTTAAAGAATGCCATTGTTAAGTAAAATGCAGATGCAAAATCAACATTATTATATTAAATGATGATATTTGTATAAAGATTAAGATTTCTATATTATTTTATGATCAGGTTAGATTGCTATAAACAATTATTTCATACCGATATCCATATTTTATGTATTGTACACAATACAAGAGACCAATTACAGGTGTATCCATAATTAAGGGTGCCATCCAAAATAGGATCAGTTGTAATAAAACAGTGCATAGTGGCATTGACTGGTCTGACAGGTTAAAGAAACCTTTGTTGGTGGAATAAGTGTGCATAAAATACTGTAGAAATTGTCTTTAATGGTCTGTACATAGTTAAAATTGAAAGATATTGTCTGAGATATCTCTAATCTCATTATCTGGAGATTTGTAATGACCAAGTTGTACATTATAGCCACACAACAAAGAGACTTACCTATACCCAGCTATTTAGCTACGTTAAACATATGTTTTTGACAAGGGTAGGCACCTGTTGAAAGGTCAGCTAAGGTGACGAGAATAATTAGAGGTTATCTTATCTCAGTATGTACATGTATCTGCTCAAACAGAAAATGGTGTCTTAATGAGATCAAATACCTCCTTAACCATGGACATAATTATGAGCAGCTACATGCAAGGAGGATGAACTCTGCCAGTTTAAAGAAATGAAAGAGTCATGATATACCTGTGTTGTTGTAACTGTATGGTGTTTAACACTTTCAATTTTTCAGTTATATCATGATGGTGTTCGCTTGAGACAGTATTCTGAGCATAGCCACACTGGAGTATCATGCTGCACATGGTGTGAAATCCCAGCCAGCCACATTATACTGACACCAGGCCGCCCAGATCTAGAACTATTCTTGAAATGTTGAATGCCATGCGAGGACGCATTTAGTACAATTTTTCAAGTATTAGGTATGACCCAGACAGAAATCGAATCCAGGACCTTTTCACATAAGAGAAAGATGCTCTACCACTGGACCACCACTGTGATTTAAATGGTCCATCTGTGTTTTAAATTTCTCAGTCAAATATCATATCCCTGTGGGGGTTATCTTAATATTTTTAAGATCTATAAAAATACACATGTGAGAGAATGACAAGAGTCAATAATGATGTACATGATTTTGGTCAGCACTGAAAAAATTGTTTTATTTTTAAAAAATTCAATTTGTATCTTATTTTATCTGGCTGCTCATGCCAGAGGTTGGATGTTCGATCCCCAGCTTGTCAGCATATCTCTAAAAAAACACTCTGCACTTTCTTCAGAGTAAACTATATCTATCTAAAGTGGATTAGTATTTACTTACTGTTACAAGAAAGTCAATTAGTATTTACTTACTGTTACAAGAAAGTCAATTAGTATTTAATTACTGTTATAAGAAAGTGAATTAGTATTTACTTATTGTTACAAGAAAGTGAATTAGTATTTACTTACTGTTACAAGAAAGTGAATTAGTATTTACTTATTGTTACAAGAAAGTGAATTAGTATGTACTTACTGTTACAAGAAAGTGAATTAGTATTTACTTACTGTTACAAGAAAGTGAATTAGTATTTACTTATTGTTATAAGAAAGTGAATTAGTATTTACTGATTGTAACAAGGCGACAATTATGAATAGTTATAAAAGAATGTTTCTATATCTGTAGCCAAACAAGGGGATAATTATTAACAGATAAACATTTAATAAATAACTTCTTGTTTTTTCAACAGGATAAAACAGTAAATCTAACAGCCCTGTTCACATTCAACAAAAACAAGTACCACTGGGTGGTTAATTTGTTTTGTCAATTTTATCTACTTCATCATTTTTTTTATTTTCCTAATTAAATGATAATATTGGAGGATCATCAGACATATCTTGTTTCACACAATTAACCGACTGTTGAAATAATAGGCAGCTTACTTCCCCAACAGTCCATCAAACTACCCTAATCTACTGTAATGGGAGAAACATTCTTGGGAAAAACTAAACACAATTAACTTCTGTATGTAATAAATGAAATTAGAGGATTTCATCACAATTTGGACTATGTGAAAAAATAAGGTTTAATTCTGTTCTTTATATTCATATAATTTAGCTTGATTGTAAAATAAGTTGAGAGCTTGAATGTTCCAAGGCAGTTTCATCATGAGAAAAACTGCAGCGCTTAAATCTAAATCTAAAACTCCGACTCAAAACTTAAAATATGAAATTTTATAATTTGTCTGAAAAACATTTTACAAGGAATAAATATAATTTTCATGCAAGGAAACAGTCAGTTTTTAATGTTGCATTTTTAGAAAATATCCATGAAATGTTTGATAACTTGACTTTGCTATTAAATAGTATTACAATATTGTGTGTGATCTGTGTAAGTCCTGCTGGCATCACATATTGCGGGTCTCTATATTTGGAGGGCTTTTTTATGATTTTTTATTTTGCTTCTTCACAAATTAGCTCAGTCCATTCACACTTTATAATAATCATGCTATGGTAGAACCAGAAACTGCCTGTTGTATTTGAGCAAAAAGCAGTCAAGCCATTAAGATAAAAGTTTTAATTGAATACTTGGTATATGCATTTGCATGTGGAGAAATGGTCCATTATCAGCCCCTCACAAACCTGTGACAGGGCAAATAATTGGATCATCATTAAGTTGTTTATTTAAATTGAACAAAACAAAATAGCAACATTTAAGCAAAGTTTATCCATATTTTAAGCAGAACATGCAATTAAGGATTAACAGAAAAGTTACGAGTCAGTTGCCATTATAACGGAATATTTCTTATATTTGAGTGCAGTTTGATCACGTAGTTGATAGATCTATATAATATGGTCGTTGAAGATACATCAATTTAGCCCTATTAACTATGATGATGATGCATTTTTATTGGCTGGTTTACAAAAGCCATCATCCCTTCTTTTGCATTTGCCACAAAACAATAACAAAATATATATATACATAAATCCCACAATAATATTCAAGTGTAAAAGTGAAAAAAATACATATTTCCTTGCCAAATTTGTAGACCACAAAATTATATAAATCATTATGATCTAGAATCAATCTCAAAATTTGAAAATAACCAAATTTCACCTCTGCATCTCATTCTGTAATAAATTATTTCTCCCAATTGACAAAATTTTTTTTTTTGCCGACGATTCAATTTAATTTAGTTTTCGGAAAAAAAGTCTGTAAACCAACAGATACAAAAGTCTTGGCTTAATTATAGTATATACCATCTTCAGATTTGCTATCATATAAAACCACTTTGGTTTAATTTAAACTTGCACATTTTGAATCCATACATATATTTAGTGAGTAAGTGTTTGATTGTTTTTAAAGATTGTAAGTGTTTGGTTTAAAACATTTTGAAACATTATGAAATTTTGTTTTCCGTTAGCTATTTTTTCCAGAATTTTTTCTAATGATGCATTAAAAATTAAACTTTGGACCAAAGATTAGTGGTGGTAATGGTGAAACTGTGGGTCGCAATCATTCTCTCCACATTTATAAAATATAATTAAGAATTATTGATTTATGTTATCTAATGTATGGTTGTTAAAATATTATTAGAGACTTTAAAGGGACACAAGGCAATGTTGAAATAAAAATTTTAATCACAATCATGAATACAATCAATATTTAATTTTTAACACCTGAATGTATAAAC
The DNA here is from genome assembly GCA_029582155.1 of Panopea generosa. Lineage (NCBI taxonomy): Eukaryota > Metazoa > Mollusca > Bivalvia > Adapedonta > Hiatellidae > Panopea > Panopea generosa. The sequence continues at coordinate 30,300,800 of CM055904.1, read as the reverse complement.
AAATGGAAATATAAACATTCTTCAAGTATTATTGTTATTTTTTTGATTATTAATAATTGTCAGAAACTTCATATTTATAAAATCATAACCATCTTTTTTGGATAAAACTAAAACATCACACTAATTTTAGAAAAATGTCAGTAAAAAATCCACATCTTGATAATGTATAACCTTGGATATTTTCTCTGGTCCTACTGATATAAATTGATGTATAACCTTGGATATTTTCTCTGGTCCTACTGATATAAATTGATGTATAACCTTGGATATTTTCTCTGGTCCTACTGATATAAATTGATGTATAACCTTGGATATTTTCTCTGGTCCTACTGATATAAATTGATGTATAACCTTGGATATTTTCTCTGGTCCTACTGATATAAATTGATGTATCACCTTGGATATTTTCTCTGGTCCTACTGATATAACTTGATGTATAACCTTGGATATTTCCTCTGGTCCTACTGATATAAATTGATGTATAACCTTGGATATTTTCTAGTCCTACTGATATAAATTGATGTATAACCTTGGATATTTTCTCTGGTTCTACTGATATAAATTGATGTATAACCTTGGATATTTTCTCTGGTCACTGATATAAATTGATGAAAATGAAATATTTGTTTGATTTGTGTCACATATAATGACATACATTTGGAATATGATGCCTCTTAACCTATGAGAATTAGTCTGGTTAAATAAGGCGAGGATGGACATATTTTTTATCATTTGGATATCCGATGTGCTGTCAATAACTCTCCGGAGGTGCAAAATAGAAAAATCTTTAAAAGGCTCATTAGAGACATCCAATATGTCGCACTACACAAGACTTATGTAATTTATATCTACAAAATTAAATTAAATTATGGGTCACGATATCTGCACAGACATTCCCATGGAATATGTATTTTAAATTCATATACTACATGCACCATTTGGATATTATGAAATAAGTGTTTTGAAATTTGTGAAGGATAATTATTTCATAACCCTTTGCTATACGTTTCTTATTGTATTACATCTAGACCAACAATAAGCACGACGGTAGAGGACTATGATGGATGCTGCCTGGAATCACTTCTGTTATCTGTAATCGTTTCTGCTCCTCAACTGATTAACTCTGATGATGATGATGATAATGATGTAACGCTCAGTTTATTAACAAAAACATCTTTTTTTTTGTTTCATGTTGTAACACTACGTAGGTTTTAAATGCCATTCCTTAAAATAAATTGTTGTACGTCTGCCTTTGTCATGTAAATTAATACCAATTTTTTGCTTTTTATCACATACAGGTAGTAAAAAAAAGTTCTCCCTCGTTGGTTATTGTCAGGTATGTAACTTAAAAATGTAAAAAAAAAAATGTGATAAATAATGTTAAAGCTTAATAGAGACACTGCTTAACATATCTTATATACAACAACCCATACCACGGCCATTGACAACCGGCAAAACTTTTAATGTTTGTCATAATTAAGCATAAATACCGACAATTTAATGACACACGACCAACATACATTTTGTATGTGCCGTGAGTATTTTAAACAATTATTATCATAAAAAAACAGCTGTAATCTTTCCATATTTCAACCACATTATAATTATTTCAAACTTCATAAACAAGATAAATTATTCATTCATATCATGTCAAATTTTAACCACTGTCTTTATTTTATAAATTTATACTTATTTTTTCTATTTACCTCATACACCCAGTATTCAATAATTATAACAACCTTTCATTATAGTTTTGGCACATTGTTCTTTACAGCTTGTTATGATTCTGACCGATTATAAAATAATGATCCCTATTTGTTCCGCTTTAACACGCTTAATAGCCGAAGCCATTATAACTGGCCAATAATATCTACAGAAGTCATTATAACTGGCCATTAATATCTATCGAAATTCATTATAACTGGCCAATAATATCTATCGGAAGTCATTATAACTGGCCAATAATATTTATCGGAAGTCATTATAACTGGCCAATAATATCTATCGGAAGTCATTATAACTGACCAATAATATCTATCGAAGTCATTATAACTGGCCAATAATATCTATCGAAAGTCATTAAAACTAATATCTATCGAAGTCATTATAACTGGCCAATAACATCTATCAAAGTCATTATAACTGGCCAATAATATCTATCAGAAATCATTATTACTGGCCAATAACATCTATCGGAAGTCATTATAACTGGCCAATAATATCTATCAGAAATCATTATAACTGACCAATAATATCTATTGGAAGTCATTATATATATAATAACTGGCCAATAATATCTATTGAAAGTCATTAAAACTTATATCTATCGAAGTCATTATAACTGGCCAATAATATCTATCAGAAATCATTATAACTGGCCAATAATATCTATTGGAAGTCATTATAACTGGCCAATTATATCTATTGGAAGTCATTACAACTAGCCAATAATATCTATCGGAAGTCATTACAACTGGCCAATAATATCTATCGGAAGTCATTACAACTGGCCAATAATATCTATCGGAAGTCATTACTACTGGCCAATAATATCTATCAGAAGTCATTACAACTGGCCAATAATATCTATCGGAAGTCATTATAACTGGCCAATAATATCTATCGAAGTCATACTCCAGTATCACAACTACAATATTTGTTTAAATGATCAACTAGTAGTATGATAATTGAAATATAAATTATAAGTTTATTTAAACATAATTATGAGCTTCAATTTTTTTATACATGCATGCACACAACAAACTCTGTTAAGCATTTGTAATTCTCAAGGAAATATAAATATACATGGACTACTGCACCAGATACTAGAATTTTTTTAATTTTCATTTTAAGCATGAATATATTGTGAAACAATGAGAATGAGTTTGACACAATTTCTTACAACATAATTATACAAGTCATACCCATATGGCAATGGTGGCTGAAGACCTTAGAATGAATTTGAATAGAACTTGCAACTGTCCTTTAGCAAGCAACCAGCAAAGTTCCTCACTTGTTGTTTGTGGACTGAGCTAGGCTCAAACCCACAACTTGTTATGTGAGGCAAGTGATGTAAACCACTGGGTTATGTTACAGATGCTCTTTACACTTGTAAATCATAAAAGTAGATTTATCTCAGCTTAAACTGAGGAGTCGACTGATAAAAAGACAGCGATTAAAAGCATGTATTAAATACCATGTATATGCAGCTGTTGATCTCCAAGCAGAACCAATATTCATCAACTGCGCTACTCTCTTATTAGCAACAAATTATTAAATAAAATATTTCAAATTAAAATGATATCAAAATTAATTTTACAGTACCTGTATGCTATGTTCATTGAACAAAACAGCAGATTTCTTCAATAATTATAATTATTAATCCATTATGCACAGAAAACTTAAATAGCAATATCAGACTTGATCTCTATTCTCCCACAGTATATTATTTCCAAATGTTTCTACAACAGTTAAACTATTGAAAGATTTAAAGTCATTAAGTTATATAGTTTTTACATCCCAATACACATCAGTTCAAGTCAGCCTGCATCACTAATACAGACTGAATGAAGAGATGCTGCCTTTGACTGAACCTTTTTCTTTTACTATAAGGAATGTCTGTACTATTTAAGTTGGGTCTGTGTTTATAAGCTGCTTTAAGTGAGTGGGTATTTTTGTAGATAGTGCTTATGATGTTCTTTATGCTACCTGAACAGTACATGCATTTGTTAGAACTAATGACCATATCATTGTTTTTGTTTTGTTTGAATAATATAGTTTCATGTTTATGCCAGTGAGGGTTAACAGACGATTGTTTAACCTAACCACTCTTTGTTGGGTGTCCTGAAAGGTTAACCAGTACTCGAGCACACCCATCTCCCCAAGAAGCCAATAAATTAATTAATTGAATCAGCAGTGTAAAGATGAATGATAATGAGATGCAATATTGGACACCGTTACAGAGATAGAGTGGTTGGGATGTGTCACAGGAAAGAAAATATCACATATTATTTTTTTTTTTTTGCAAATGTGGTTTACCACTATCATCATTTTTTTTGTATGTTTAACACCATTTCACCACATTTCAGCTTATATATAGAATATCCAGTTATAAGTGGAGGCAGACCTCAGAATGAGTCTAAGTAGTGAATCCTTCGCAAGTTACTGGCAAATTTTTTCACATGAAGTTTTTGGAGCAAGAGGGACTCAAACCTACAACCTTAGCAATGAGAGGCAAGTGATTTTGAGACTGCACCTTAGACCATTCGGCCACAGAGGACCCTTACTTGTGGAGAAAGACCTCGGAATGAATCTTAAATCCCACAGCTGGCAGGCACACTTTCTCACACAAAGGTGTTGGACCAAGATGGACTCAAACACACAATCATTTTGGGAAGTGCTATTGAGCCAGTATCTTAAACCACTTGGCCATGGAGAACCAAAGTTCCAATATACTAATCTGAATAATGTCAAACCACCCTCGTAAAATGTGATTTTAGATGTCGCCAGAATATGTATCCATATAATATCATACTTAATTAATATGTTATAAACAAGAAAAAAAAATTCCAAGTGAGTATGCCATATATAAAAGTCACAAGATGGCTCTGGGGCAGGCTTTATATCATTATTCAAAAGTTTGCTGTTACCACTGTATTGTTTTTATTACAATTTTGCATACAGCTAGATTATTGTTAGCACACATTTAATTGGCAAAAGCACATTTTCCAAAACGGTTTTGTTATATAAAGTCAATGAAAAAAGTTAAACTTCAATTAACTGCCAATATTTTTTAACTCTAAGGAGGAGCTTGTGAGGTCATGCAATCTAATTGTAAACAAACAGGCATCAATCTATGTTTAAACACCAACAGTAGACTTGAAGTAGCCATTTAATGGTTTATTTTTTATCACATTAAACCCTAACTGACAGGTACAGAAAACAGCTGTTATACAATTACCACTCTTACAATTCCTTGCTGTGCAGGGTAGAAAATCTTTGGCCTTTAAAAGTGGTATAAACTTTTGCCAATACAAGAAAATGGTTGTACCAACTTAATACAGCTAGTGTATACTATATGATAGTTTTGTAGTATATACTCAGTCAGCTCTGTGATAGGATAAGCTTCTGTTTAATTATATCTGTTTTATCACTCTATATCACTGATGTTATCAAAGAGGCATCAGGGAAACTAGGAGACATAAAATGGCAAAAAATGACCCTCGTTCTAATTTATATTATCTGATAAAGCACTTTACAACACTTTGGTTCCATACTGGTACATCTAAACCATACAGCTCTACTCATTTTGTTTCTCATTGTTCTAGTACCTGCAGTACTTGAATGACTTTTATCTAAATATTCAAAAAAAAAGATCTATAAAAATTATCCTTGTCACCTCCACTTGGCCCTTACTTTTTTGACAAGGTGATATTTCACTAACTATTGACAGGCCGACATCAATATCTCAGTCTTCAGAACCAATCTTGGAACACAGGGAGACAAAGTTGGATAACTCTGTTTTGATTTAAGTCAAATGTATGTCCCTTTGATTATCAGTTTAGAAAATGTATATTGTTAAGGGTTAAAGGAGGTAGTATATCCAGTCCATGTCAAGATGTTTTGATTGGGATTTGAATTCAGGACTTTCATATTATCTTCATGTTCATTATAGTCATTTTACTTCTCATTTTAATCCCCAGTTTCAACTCTATATGATATTGAAGGCTGTTTTAAAACCCACTTTTCATTGAATCATTCCAACCAAGGACAAGTCAGCTGATCAATAGTTTTAATGACTTTAAAGGAAGTATATTGAGACTTTTCAAAATAAAAAAAAAATGGCTAAAAAACCATAATAAATAATTATCATGCCTATACTTACTTGCTGACACTGTATAACCATAAGGATCTTTATTTCACTATGCCAAAATAATACTTGGAAAGGATTTCTTAACTTGGCCAACGCTCCCAGTTCAGACTAAAATCGCAACATAGTTGTGACATATCAAGGAGTCAAGTTTTGATTTTTATTTGATCTGTTGTTATAAAATTTATTTCATCTCAGAAAGAGTCCAAATAAAGATGTGAAGGTCATCAAGCAGTTTTTATGTACAGTTTATTTTCATCTCAGAAAGAGTCCAAATGAAGATGTGAAGGTAATCAAGCAGTTTTTATCTACAATTTATTTTTATAACGGATGAGGATTTCGTTTCAAATTTACCACTCTGATCAAAATATTATTTCAGTAACGTTTTGATGGATATGATTATACCAAACTGTTCCGATTTTTTTTTTATTTATGACAGTAAGATGCTTTGTATCCATTTCAAAATTATATTTTTTAAGATATTTATATGTTTATTTCCTGATATTTATCTGTACCTTGCCGCTATCAAAATTTGTCACTTTCCCTTTCACCTTACGCAGGGATGTCATTAGCAAACATCTTGGAAAAAAAACAACACTTTTCCTTAATAGAAAATATTGCCTGCTTCTGTCCAGACATGTTTTATATTGTGCTTAATCCCCTGGACAAAATATAGCATCACCATAAACATTGTTGTACTCTTACCTCCAAATAAAACTCTCATTTCACAGTCCTTAATAAATCTCCATATTGGCACTCTATTAACACACTAAATTATATGCTGGGTATTAAAGGGACACAAGGCAATTTTCACTTAATGCATTGATACAATTTTGTTTTGTGATTTTTCATCAGAACACCAAAAACGACCTTACCTTTCTTACTATTTCCAGATTATTACTTTATCCTTCGTGTTTGATCACACCAGTCATGAGTATCCTGAAAATACAGAGTCATACTCCATGTTGGTTTAAACTTATTTAGTTTACTTCAATTGTGAAACAAATTATTACAACTTTTACAAAATCACGTTTGAAGTTTTCGGGCAGAACAAATACTTACTTAGCTTGTGCGGAAAAAGTGTCTTGCTCTAGGACACCAGAGATAGCCGCCGCCGTGGGGGAGGATTGGACTCAGGGCCCTCTGATCCTGGTGTCATACTCTACCACTGGACCACTTCAACACTGAACATATAAATCACCCAATAAAAATTCAAAATGAAGGCCGAAATTTTGCATTTTTTTTATCAGTTAACATTTTTTCATGTAATCATTTAAAAGAAAATTAATTATCATTCCAAAACCCTATTCACAAGAATTATGATGCAGCCATGACAATGTTGCTCTTAATTAATATTGTTTTTTTTGTAGCATGCAGTCATGCCACTGGATAATTTATCTACTATATATATACTCATTCTTGCCTGGTGACTGCACAACAGATAGCATGTGTTTACTATATATATAAAATAAGCGTGATTTTAGTAGATTTATCATAAACTGATGACCCAAACCATACAATTTTAAGTCCCAAATATAAAAGTACTGCCATAAACAACGACTTTATCTTCACACACACACACAATAACAATAATCCAAATAATTCAAAACCCACAGTCGCCGGCAATCTTTTTTGGGATAAAAAAATGGAAACCTTCATCTACATATAATAACAGTTCATGTACCAGATTATCTTAAACCAAATCTACGGTTAACAATCTACCAACCTTATATAGAGTCCCTGAACTAATTTGTAAAGCAAATATTTAAATAAAATATTTTACATTTAAAATCAAACTTTAAACAACGTGGGCACGAAAATTGGATAACAGGCAACATTAAAATAGTAATATACTTAGTTAGTAGAATGTTGTATACATGTTGATAATATCGCATTTTGAGACCAATTTTTGTTTTTTTCCCCCATTGTATATTTAGATATATTTTGAGATGAACAGATAAGCACATAGTCATTACCCTTTGTAATTTTTTCAAATTAAAATATTTATAACTTGTTCAGTCAATCACTCAACACTTTGTATTAGAGTTTCTCTAACGCCATAATAAATCAATTGCTAGATTATCATCCCCACCTACCCCCTAATGTCATGCCATCCTGACCCTTTTTATTCACATAAAAAAAAAAAAAAAAATAAATTAAAATAAAAATCCTACCCCACCCAGCCTCTCACTCTTTTTAATAAAAAATTGGATGATAATCTAGCAATCAATTTATAATGACCCAACAGGGTTCATACAAAAAAAAACTACAACAAAACAAGAGACGTCAGAAGATGAAATTTTGAGCAGATTAATTGGACATTTCAGACGCTTGATTGCTATGACTAAAATCACGGTAAATTTATAAAAGATTTTTATATGCCCAAAATGGTCCAATAACAGAAAAATTTTCCAGGAAGGGATAGAGCCATTCGTGTTAGTCTTTGTAAGTGATGTTGGAAAGTTGGCCTGCGTGAGTTTGATTAGCTGACCGACTTGCTTTTTTTTGTCCAATCAGCATTCTATTTGGTATTAAGGAAGAGCAACAAATCTTACACAAGATGGTATAACTCCTCGATAAACAAATATCCAAATGACAATGATCGTACCAGTCAATTTTGGTATCAATTTTATGGTTAATCGTTTAACTGGAACAACACTATCCCTCATACAACACTCTTTACCAGGTGTTTATGCAAAAAAGCAACAACAACAAAACAAGAGATAACAAGGTATTTGATCATAATTGTCGTTTGTCATTTATTTCAATTTTAGTCTATTTTTAGTAATGGCAGTCATACTGCATTTGGGAGAGCCACAAAAAAGAAACTGTACATTTGTTTAAGAGAAGATGTCATTTAATGAAATTATGCACGGCAATGATGGATGATGACGACAACAATGACTGAAAGTCTATTACATGACCAGCTCAGCTAGTCATTGCTCAGACAAGCTAAAAATGGAATAGATGACTCACAAATTAACTAAACATTCATTCAGTTATATTCCAATTTCAGTGTAGAAAAAAGATTATTTAGAAAAAACACAACATTTTCCTGGGCAAAAATCAAACAGTCTGATACCATCTGAAGTGAAGCCTGATGGTTGGAAAATGTATCCAATGTAGCTGCCACCTCCAATCAGACTGATCTGTCAATAGGGGACAGTTTATATGGCTTTATCTCACATCATTACACCCAGTAAAATATCAGCTATTTAACTGACAAAAACATAAATGCTCTCAGCTTATCTTTTCAAATTAAAATGGAAGATAAAGATATAGATAAAGTAGAGGTTCATGAACAGTCTGAATAAACAAATGCAGCAAGAGATTTTGTTATTTCTTCTGATACCTTTGCTACATGTGCATTTAATTGGTAACTTGATAGTTGCAGAAAATTTAAAAAAATCACTGTAAAATCTGCTATACTATTAACGTTTCAAACATCTCTCAATCTCCAACCAGAAGAGTCATAAACTCACCAATATTTCCACCTCTGTCTGTCTGTCTGTCTGTCAGTCTGTCTGTCTGTCTGTCTGTCTGTCTGTCTGTCTGTCTGTCTGTCTGTCTGTCTGTCTGTCTGTCTGTCTGTCTGTCTGTCTGTCTGTCTGTCTCTGTCTCTGTCTCTCTCTCTCTGTCTCTCTTTCTCTCTCTCTCTCTCTCTCTCTATCTATCTACATGACATTATTTTGATTCTCCTATTTCTTTTATTCAGAATTTATTCTGTCTTAATAAGTGCAGGTTATGGTCTGCGGTGTTTTGCTTTTATAAAACAGATTCAGCAACAATTCTATTACAGTTCCTTTGTAATAATTTTAAAAATTCAATTTCAAAAACATTCAATTCAGCATTCATGTTGCATTCATTAAAAAAAAAGTGCTACACAGCTAGCTAAGGCTTTCATTATAATGATTTGGCATTGATAAAAACTTAAAACTTGTTTCCATGTGTGTTTCATTTGCATCTAATTTACATTTTGAATGCAAGTGCATGCTTGTATAGCTATTTTGTGACACGTGAAAAGCTGCACACGTGTCCTTCTATGACATTGTGTTCATGTCACATGCAGACACAGCAGATTATTAAAAACTTTGAACATGTTAAGAATTGCTTAAATGCCATTTTGATAAACTTCACTTCTCAGCATTTTACGAAGACTGTATTCTACCTGATTTAAACACACAAGTGTGTATACAGACCTTCAATTTAATTTGTATAATTATTATGTCCTTCACGGCACTGTCGGCACTGTCGGCTCAGGCCCATTGACCTCTCATCGCTAAAGTTGAGGGTTCTACGGCTGAGTTAATTTCAAAACTTTATGTGAGAAAGTTGCTTTATGGCATATCTAGTTTTATCAGTGGAGAAACCCCTCAGTTTGAATCTGGGTAGAGGAACCAGACCTTCCACATGTAACTGACAAATTTTCTCACATTGTTGACCCAGCAAGACTTGAATTCATACTTCAGCACTTCCTCACAAGTTTTTGGGTCTAGCTGGGCTCAAATCCATGACCTCAGTAGTGAAAGGTTAGTGATTTTGGGACAGTGCCTTACAACACTTGGCCAAGAATGACACTTAGACTTAAAACTAATTGAAATATTTGAACTGAAATAGTGAAATAGTAATTTTGATAGCTGGGATCATACTGTGACCACTATCACACGTGGACAACACTCACCGTCCATTACAACAGCCACCACTTCATGTAGGAATATGTATATTACGGACAAAAAGATTTTGCCAAAAGAGAAAGTAAAAAAAGTTAAACTTATATACTATAGTTAATTAACATGCTCATTATAGACTTAATTAGATTTATATACGAAGGATTATAGTCACATACTTGCAAGAACATGTTAGCATACCAATCTCAGATTTACATTACTCTCAGAATTATAATCACTCAACAGTCATATTCACTACCGATGAAAGATGAAATTTGACTACAACACACAAGACAGACTTTTCGTTAAGTACATGTAACTGACCTAATATGATAAAGTACAATAATGTAAATATATTTTTATGCCATGATGGAGTTTTAAGGAGCCTGCAACATAAAATTTGAAATAAATATAATGAAGCCTGCTGCAGAGGCTGTGAAATAGGAGATGCCATGTTGTAGAGATGAGCCCCAGTTTCCATTAAGATAAGACAACATGGGAGATAGCGATCTCACAGACTCCTACACCTGGAGAGAGAATTAACATCCTGGGACCAGTTTTAATCCATCATCCAAACACATAAAAGTACTTTTTTCTGTAATATATTCCTTTTTACTTCAAACATTTTTACAGGTTAATTTGCACTTGAGTAAAAGATAACTCAAAATAATTTCGGTTGAATAGAAAAAAGATGTTGATTTCGATGAATATTGTTCCTTTTTTGAATATCAAGTTTCATTTTAATGCCATTAAGGGCTAAAAGATGATCCGTTAACCTAACCATATATCAACAATCACAGAGATTACAGTCGGGCAGGGATTGAACTCATTACCCCTGAATTGATAGTCAGACACACTACTGACTCAAACAACCTAAGTTTTCATAATGGTCTTAAATATTTGCACTAGATTTTTATTTGGGTTTATAGTCAGTTATAAACTATGATGAACTACCTGAAGGTTTATTTCCAGATTTTGTGCATTTAAATGCCAGTTATTTGCTGATGGTAACAAGGAACTTTTTGATGTTTTTTCTTTATGTAATCACAGCTTGTATTAACTTAAGAACTGTTATGAACCTAAGTCATCAAAATAATTAAAAATAGAAATAATGCCTGGAAAGATATAATATGCAGAGCTTCATGCAAGTTTTATAGTCTCTTCAATCCTTCAATTTTTTTAGAATCAAACACAAAGATAGTGTCCTTAATAAAACTGATAAAAATGTTTTGAAATTGTTCCAGAAAAACTATCTAAGTATATGATAAGTGTATGTGTGTATCAGATAAGTTGTAAAGTATCATAAAATCACTTGTGCAATGGAGTTACATCAACCTGAGCAAGGAGATAAGACTAGATACTAGAGATAGTGGGGCTACAGAAGTGGTACAAGTAGCGAGTTCCTCGCTCTACAACTGATGGTGCTCTTTCAGAAATTTGGTTAACTGTCTATAGTACTCATGTTGGTGCTGCAGAAATTTGGTATACCAGTTCTTGCTTGTATTACTAACATTGCTGCTGCAGAAGTTTGGTTAACCAGTTCTTGCTTGTATTAATGATGTTAGTGCTGTAGAAGTTTGGTTCACCAGTTCCTGCTTGTAGTTCTGATGGTGGTGCTGCAGAAGTTTGGTTAAACAATTCTTGCTTGTATTACTAACATTGCTGCTGCAGAAGTTTGATTAACCAGTTCCTGCTTGAAGTACTGGTGTTGCTGCTGTAGAAGTTTGGTTAACCAATTCCAGCTTGTAGTACTGGTGTTTGTGCTGCACAAGTTTGGTTAACCAGTTCCTGCTTGTAGTACTGGTGTTTGTGCGGCACAAGTTTGGTTAACCACTTCCTGCTTGTAGTACTGATGTTGCTGCTGCACAAGTTTTGTTAACTAGTTCCTGCTTGTAGTATTGACATTGCTGCTGAAGAATGTTGGTTAACCAGTTCCTGCATGTAGTACTTGTGTTAGTGCTGCAGAAGTTTGGTTAACCAGTTCCTGCTTGTAGTACTGATATTGCTGCTTCAGAAGTTTGGTTAACCAGTTCCTGATTGTAATACTGGTGTTGCTGCTTCAGAAGTTTGGTTAACCACTTCCTGCTTGTGGTACTGATGTTGCTGCTTCAGAAATTTGGTTAACCAGTTCCTGATTGTAGTACTGGTGTTGCTGCTGCAGAAGTTTGATTAACCAGTTCCTGCTTGTAGTACTGGCGTAAGTGTTCCACAAGTTTGGTTAACCAGTCCTTGCTTGTAGTACTGACGTTGCAGTTGTAAAAGTTTGATTAACCAGTTCCTGCTTGTAATACTGACGTTGCTGTTGCAGAAGTTTGGTTAATCAGTTCCTGCTTGTAGTACTGACGTTGCAGTTGTAAAAGTTTGATTAACCAGTTCCTGTTTGTAGTACTGACGTTGCTGTTGCAGAAGTTTGGTTAATCAGTTCCTGCTTGTAGTACTAATGGTGCTGCTGAAGAAGTTTGGTTAACCAGTTCCTGCTTGTAGTACTTATGGTGCTGCTGAAGAAGTTTGGTTAACCAGTTCCTGCTTGTATTACTGATGGTGGTGCTGTAGAAGTTTGAATAACCAAGTTCCTGCTTGTAGTACTGACATTGTTGCTGTAGAAGTTTGGTTAACCAGTTCCTGCTTGTAGTACTGATGTTGCTGCTGCAGAAGATTGGTTAACCAGTTCCTGCCTTTAGTACTGGTGTTGCTGCTGCAGAAGTTTAGTTAACCAATTCCAGCTTGTAGTACTTGTGTTAGTGCTGCACAAGTTTGGTTAATCAGTTCCTGCTTGTAGAACTGATGTTGCTGCTGTAGAAGTTTAGTTAACCAGTTCCTGCTTGTAGTACTGATGATGGTGCTGCAGGAGTTGCTGCAGATGCTTAGTTAACAAGTTCCTGCTTGTAGTACTGATATTGTTGCTGTAGAAGTTTGGTTAACCAGTTCCTGCTTGTAGTACTTATGGTGCTGCTGAAGAAGTTTGGTTAACCAGTTCCTGCTTGTATTACTGATGGTGGTGCTGTAGAAGTTTGAATAACCAAGTTCCTGCTTGTAGTACTGACATTGTTGCTGTAGAAGTTTGGTTAACCAGTTCCTGCTTGTAGTACTTATGGTGCTGCTGAAGAAGTTTGGTTAACCAGTTCCTGCTTGTATTACTGATGGTAATGCTGCAGAAGTTTGAATAACCAAGTTCCTGCTTGTATTACTGACATTGCTGCTGTAGATGCTTAGTTAACCAGTTCCTGCTTGTAGTGCTGACATTGCTGCTGCAGATGCTTAGTTAACCAGTTCCTGCTTGTAGTGCTGACATTGCTGCTGCAGATGCTTAGTTAACCAGTTCCTGCTTGTAGTACTGACATTGTTGCTGTAGAAGTTTGGTTAACCAGTTCCTGCTTGTATTACTTATGGTGCTGCTGAAGAAGTTTGGTTAACCAGTTCCTGCTTGTATTACTGATGGTGGTGCTGTAGAAGTTTGAATAACCAAGTTCCTGCTTGTAGTACTGACATTGTTGCTGTAGAAGTTTGGTTAACCAGTTCCTGCTTGTAGTACTTATGGTGCTGCTGAAGAAGTTTGGTTAACCAGTTCCTGCTTGTATTACTGATGGTGGTGCTGTAGATGCTTAGTTAACCAGTTCCTGCTTGTAGTGCTGACATTGCTGCTGCAGATGCTTAGTTAACCAATTCCTGCTTGTAGTGCTGACATTGCTGCTGCAGATGCTTAGTTAACCAGTTCCTGCTTGTAGTACTGACATTGTTGCTGTAGAAGTTTGGTTAACCAGTTCCTGCTTGTATTACTTATGGTGCTGCTGAAGAAGTTTGGTTAACCAGTTCCTGCTTGTATTACTGATGGTGGTGCTGTAGAAGTTTGAATAACCAAGTTCCTGCTTGTAGTACTGACATTGTTGCTGTAGAAGTTTGGTTAACCAGTTCCTGCTTGTAGTACTTATGGTGCTGCTGAAGAAGTTTGGTTAACCAGTTCCTGCTTGTATTACTGATGGTGGTGCTGTAGAAGTTTGAATAACCAAGTTCCTGCTTGTAGTACTGACATTGTTGCTGTAGAAGTTTGGTTAACCAGTTCCTGCTTGTAGTACTTATGGTGCTGCTGAAGAAGTTTGGTTAACCAGTTCCTGCTTGTATTACTGATGGTGGTGCTGTAGAAGTTTGAATAACCAAGTTCCTGCTTGTAGTACTGACATTGTTGCTGTAGAAGTTTGGTTAACCAGTTCCTGCTTGTAGTACTGATGTTGCTGCTGCAGAAGATTGGTTAACCAGTTCCTGCCTGTAGTACTGGTGTTGCTGCTGCAGAAGTTTAGTTAACCAATTCCAGCTTGTAGTACTTGTGTTAGTGCTGCACAAGTTTGGTTAATCAGTTCCTGCTTGTAGAACTGATGTTGCTGCTGTAGAAGTTTAGTTAACCAGTTCCTGCTTGTAGTACTGATGATGGTGCTGCAGGAGTTGCTGCAGATGCTTAGTTAACAAGTTCCTGCTTGTAGTACTGACATTGTTGCTGTAGAAGTTTGGTTAACCAGTTCCTGCTTGTAGTACTTATGGTGCTGCTGAAGAAGTTTGGTTAACCAGTTCCTGCTTGTATTACTGATGGTGGTGCTGTAGAAGTTTGAATAACCAAGTTCCTGCTTGTAGTACTGACATTGTTGCTGTAGAAGTTTGGTTAACCAGTTCCTGCTTGTAGTACTTATGGTGCTGCTGAAGAAGTTTGGTTAACCAGTTCCTGCTTGTATTACTGATGGTAATGCTGCAGAAGTTTGAATAACCAAGTTCCTGCTTGTATTACTGACATTGCTGCTGCAGATGCTTAGTTAACCAGTTCCTGCTTGTAGTGCTGACATTGCTGCTGCAGATGCTTAGTTAACCAGTTCCTGCTTGTAGTGCTGACATTGCTGCTGCAGATGCTTAGTTAACCAGTTCCTGCTTGTAGTACTGACATTGTTGCTGTAGAAGTTTGGTTAACCAGTTCCTGCTTGTATTACTTATGGTGCTGCTGAAGAAGTTTGGTTAACCAGTTCCTGCTTGTATTACTGATGGTGGTGCTGTAGAAGTTTGAATAACCAAGTTCCTGCTTGTATTACTGACATTGCTGCTGCAGATGCTTAGTTAACCAGTTCCTGCTTGTAGTGCTGACATTGCTGCTGCAGATGCTTAGTTAACCAGTTCCTGCTTGTAGTGCTGACATTGCTGCTGCAGATGCTTAGTTAACCAGTTCCTGCTTGTAGTACTGACATTGTTGCTGTAGAAGTTTGGTTAACCAGTTCCTGCTTGTATTACTTATGGTGCTGCTGAAGAAGTTTGGTTAACCAGTTCCTGCTTGTATTACTGATGGTGGTGCTGTAGAAGTTTGAATAACCAAGTTCCTGCTTGTAGTACTGACATTGTTGCTGTAGAAGTTTGGTTAACCAGTTCCTGCTTGTAGTACTTATGGTGCTGCTGAAGAAGTTTGGTTAACCAGTTCCTGCTTGTATTACTGATGGTGGTGCTGTAGAAGTTTGAATAACCAAGTTCCTGCTTGTAGTACTGACATTGTTGCTGTAGAAGTTTGGTTAACCAGTTCCTGCTTGTAGTACTGATGTTGCTGCTGCAGAAGATTGGTTAACCAGTTCCTGCCTGTAGTACTGGTGTTGCTGCTGCAGAAGTTTAGTTAACCAATTCCAGCTTGTAGTACTTGTGTTAGTGCTGCACAAGTTTGGTTAATCAGTTCCTGCTTGTAGAACTGATGTTGCTGCTGTAGAAGTTTAGTTAACCAGTTCCTGCTTGTAGTACTGATGATGGTGCTGCAGGAGTTGCTGCAGATGCTTAGTTAACAAGTTCCTGCTTGTAGTACTGACATTGTTGCTGTAGAAGTTTGGTTAACCAGTTCCTGCTTGTAGTACTGATGTTGCTGCTGCAGAAGATTGGTTAACCAGTTCCTGCCTGTAGTACTGGTGTTGCTGCTTCAGAAGTTTAGTTAACCAATTCCAGCTTGTAGTACTTGTGTTAGTGCTGCACAAGTTTGGTTAATCAGTTCCTACTTGTAGTACTGATGTTGCTGCTGTAGAAGTTTGGTTAACCAGTTCCTGCTTGTATTACTGATGGTGGTGCTGTAGAAGTTTGAATAACCAAGTTCCTGCTTGTAGTACTGACATTGTTGCTGTAGAAGTTTGGTTAACCAGTTCCTGCTTGTAGTACTGATGTTGCTGCTGCAGAAGATTGGTTAACCAGTTCCTGCCTGTAGTACTGGTGTTGCTTCTGCAGAAGTTTAGTTAACCAATTCCAGCTTGTAGTACTTGTGTTAGTGCTGCACAAGTTTGGTTAATCAGTTCCTGCTTGTAGAACTGATGTTGCTGCTGTAGAAGTTTAGTTAACCAGTTCCTGCTTGTAGTACTGATGATGGTGCTGCAGGAGTTGCTGCAGATGCTTAGTTAACAAGTTCCTGCTTGTAGTACTGACATTGTTGCTGTAGAAGTTTGGTTAACCAGTTCCTGCTTGTAGTACTTATGGTGCTGCTGAAGAAGTTTGGTTAACCAGTTCCTGCTTGTATTACTGATGGTGGTGCTGTAGAAGTTTGAATAACCAAGTTCCTGCTTGTAGTACTGACATTGTTGCTGTAGAAGTTTGGTTAACCAGTTCCTGCTTGTAGTACTTATGGTGCTGCTGAAGAAGTTTGGTTAACCAGTTCCTGCTTGTATTACTGATGGTAATGCTGCAGAAGTTTGAATAACCAAGTTCCTGCTTGTATTACTGACATTGCTGCTGCAGATGCTTAGTTAACCAGTTCCTGCTTGTAGTGCTGACATTGCTGCTGCAGATGCTTAGTTAACCAGTTCCTGCTTGTAGTGCTGACATTGCTGCTGCAGATGTTTAGTTAACCAGTTCCTGCTTGTAGTACTGACATTGTTGCTGTAGAAGTTTGGTTAACCAGTTCCTGCTTGTATTACTTATGGTGCTGCTGAAGAAGTTTGGTTAACCAGTTCCTGCTTGTATTACTGATGGTGGTGCTGTAGAAGTTTGAATAACCAAGTTCCTGCTTGTAGTACTGACATTGTTGCTGTAGAAGTTTGGTTAACCAGTTCCTGCTTGTAGTACTTATGGTGCTGCTGAAGAAGTTTGGTTAACCAGTTCCTGCTTGTATTACTGATGGTGGTGCTGTAGAAGTTTGAATAACCAAGTTCCTGCTTGTAGTACTGACATTGTTGCTGTAGAAGTTTGGTTAACCAGTTCCTGCTTGTAGTACTGATGTTGCTGCTGCAGAAGATTGGTTAACCAGTTCCTGCCTGTAGTACTGGTGTTGCTGCTGCAGAAGTTTAGTTAACCAATTCCAGCTTGTAGTACTTGTGTTAGTGCTGCACAAGTTTGGTTAATCAGTTCCTGCTTGTAGAACTGATGTTGCTGCTGTAGAAGTTTAGTTAACCAGTTCCTGCTTGTAGTACTGATGATGGTGCTGCAGGAGTTGCTGCAGATGCTTAGTTAACAAGTTCCTGCTTGTAGTACTGACATTGTTGCTGTAGAAGTTTGGTTAACCAGTTCCTGCTTGTAGTACTGATGTTGCTGCTGCAGAAGATTGGTTAACCAGTTCCTGCCTGTAGTACTGGTGTTGCTGCTTCAGAAGTTTAGTTAACCAATTCCAGCTTGTAGTACTTGTGTTAGTGCTGCACAAGTTTGGTTAATCAGTTCCTGCTTGTAGTACTGATGTTGCTGCTGTAGAAGTTTAGTTAACCAGTTCCTGCTTGTAGTACTGATGATGGTGCTGCAGGAGTTGCTGCAGATGCTTAGTTAACAAGTTCCTGCTTGTAGTACTGACATTGTTGCTGTAGAAGTTTGGTTAACCAGTTCCTGCTTGTAGTACTACTGGTGCTGCTGAAGAAGTTTGGTTAACCAGTTCCTGCTTGTAGTACTTATGGTGCTGCTGAAGAAGTTTGGTTAACCAGTTCCTGCTTGTATTACTAATGGTAATGCTGCAGAAGTTTGAATAACCAAGTTCCTGCTTGTAGTACTGATGTTGCTGCTGTAGAAGTTTGGTTCACCAGTTCCTGCTTGTAGTGCTGACATTGCTGCTGCAGATGCTTAGTTAACCAGTTCCTGCTTGTAGTGCTGACATTGCTGCTGCAGATGCTTAGTTAACCAGTTCCTGTTTGTAGTACTGACATTGCTGCTGTAGAAGTTTGGTTCATCTGTTCCTGCTTGTAGTACTGACATTGCTGCTGCAGATGCTAAGTTAACCAGTTCCTGCTTGCAGTACTGATTTTGCTGCTGCAGATTGTTAGTTAACCAGTTCCTGCTTGTAGTACTTGTGTTAGAGCTGCACAAGTTTGGTTAACCAGTTCCTGCTTGTAGTACTGGTGTTAGTGCTGCACAAATTTGGTTAACAAGTTCTTGCTTGTAGAACTGATGTTGCTGCTTTAGAAGTTTGGTTCACCAGTTCCTGCTTGTAGTACTGGTGTTGCTGCTGTAGAAGTTTGGTTCACCAGTTCCTGCTTGAAGTACTGGTGTTGCTGCTGTAGAAGTTTGGTTCACTAGTTCCTGCTTGTAGTACTGACATTGCTGCTGTAGAAGTTTGATTCATCTGTTCCTGCTTGTTGTACTGATGTTGCTGCTGCAGAAGTTTGGTTAACCAGTTCCTGCTTGTAGTACTGACATTGCTGCTGTAGAAGTTTGGTTCATCTGTTCCTGCTTGTAGTACTGACATTACTGCTACAGATGCTAAGTTAACCAGTTCCTGCTTGTAGTACTGATTTTGCTGCTGCAGATGGTTAGTTAACCAGTTCCTGCTTGTAGTACTTGTGTTAGTGCTGCAAAAGTTTGGTTGACCAGTTCCTGCTAGTAGTACTGGTGTTAGTGCTGCACAAATTTGGATAACAAGTTCTTGCTTGTAGAACTGATGTTGCTGCTGTAGAAGTTTGGTTCACCAGTTCCTGCTTGTAATACTGGTGTTGCTGCTGTAGAAGTTAGGTTCACCAGTTCCTGCTTGTAGAACTGATGTTGCTGCTGTAGAAGTTTGGTTCACCAGTCCCTGCTTGAAGTACTGATGTTGTTGCTGTAGAAGTTTGGTTCACCAGTTCCTGCTTATAGTACTGGTGTTGCTGCTGTAGAAGTTTGGTTCACCAGTTCCTGCTTGTAGAACTGATGTTGCTGCTTCAGAAGTTTGGTTAACCAGTTCCTGCTTGTAGTACTGATGTTGCTGCTGTAGAAGTTTGGTTCACCAGTTCCTGCATATAGTACTGATGTTGCTGATGTAGAAGTTTGGTTCACCAGTTCCTGCTTGTAGTACTGGTGTTGCTGCTGTAGAAGTTTGGTTCACCAGTTCCTGCTTGTAGAACTGATGTTGTTGCTTCAGAAGTTTGGTTAACCAGTTCCTGCTTGTAGTACTGGTGTTGTTGCTGTAGAAGTTTGGTTCACCTGTTCCTGCTTGTAGTACTGGTGTTAGTACTGCACAAGTTTGGTTCACCAGTTCCTGCTTGTAGTACTGGTGTTGCTGCTGTAGAAGTTTGGTTCACCTGTTCCTGCTTGTAGTACTGATGTTGCTGCTGCAGACGTTGGTTAAACCAGCTCCTGCTTGTAGTACTGTTGTTGCTGCTGCAGATGCTTAGTTAACAAGTTCCTGGTTGTAGTACTGAAGTTGCTGCTGTAGAAGTTTGGTTAACCAGTTCCTGCTTGTAGTACTGGTGTTAGTACTGCACAAGTTTGGTTCACCAGTTCCTGCTTGTAGTACTGGTGTTGCTGCTGTAGAAGTTTGGTTAACCTGTTCTTGCTTGTAGTACTGATGCTGCTGCTGTAGACGTTTGGTTAACTAGCTCCTGCTTGTAGTACTGTTGTTGCTGCTGCAGATGCTAAGTTAACAAGTTCCTGCTTATAGTACTGCTGTTAGTACTGCACAAGTTTGGTTAACAAGTTCTTGCTTGAAGTACTGATGTTGCTGCTGTAGAAAATTGGTTGACCAGTTCCTGCTTATAGTACTGATGTTGCTGCTGCAGAAGTTTGGTTAACCAGTTCCTGCTTGTAGTACTGATGTTGCTGCTGCAGTTGCTTAGTTAACCAGTTCCTGCTTATAGTACTGGTGTAAGTACTGCACAAATTTGGTTAACAAGTTCTTGCTTAAAGTACTGATGTTGCTGCTGTAGAAGTTTGGTTAACCAGTTCCTGCTTGTAGTACTGATGTTGCTGCTTCAGAAGTTTGGTTCACCAGTTCTTGCTTGTAGTACTGATGTTGCTGCTTCAGAAGTTTGGTTCACCAGTTCATGCTTGTAGAACTGATGTTGCTTCTTCAGAAGTTTGGTTAACCAATTCCTGCTTGTAGTACTGATGTTGCTGCTGTAGAAGTTTTGTTCACCAGTTCCTGCTTGTAGAACTGACATTGCTGCTTCAGAAGTTTGGTTAACCAGTTCCTGCTTCTAGAACTGATGTTGCTTCTTCAGAAGTTTGGTTAACCAGTTCCTGCTTGTAGTACTGACGTTGTTGCTGTAGAAGTTTGGTTAACCAGTTCCTGCTTGTAGAACTGATGTTGCTGCTTCAGAAGTTTGGTTAACCAGTTCTTGCTTGTAGTGCTGACGTTGCTGCTGTAGAAGTTTGGTTCACCAGTGCCTGCTTGTAGAACTGATGTTGCTGCTTCAGAAGTTTTGTTAACCAGTTCCTGCTTGTAGTACTGATGTTGCTGCTTCATAAGTTTGGTTCACCAGCTCCTGCTTGTAGAAATGATGTTGCTGCTTCAGAAGTTTGGTTAACCAGTTCCTGCTTGTAGTACTGACGTTGCTGCTGTAGAAGTTTGGTTACCAGTTCCTGCCTGTAGAACTGATGTTGCTGCTTCAGAAGTTTGGTTCACAAGTTCCTGCTTGTAGAACTGATGTTGCTGCTGAAGAAGTTTGGTTCACCAGTTCCTGCTTGTAGAACTGATGTTGCTGCTGCAGAAGTTTGGTTAACCAGTTCCTGCTTGTAGAACTGATGTTGCTGCTTCAGAAGTTTGGTTAACCAGTTCCTGCTTGTAGTACTGACGTTGCTGCTGTAGAAGTTTGGTTCACCAGTTCCTGTTTGTAGAACTGATGTTGCTGCTTCAGAAGTTTGGTTAACCAGTTCCTGCTTGTAGTACTGATGTTGCTGCTGTAGAAGTTTGGTTCACCAGTTCCTGCTTGTAGAACTGATGTTGCTGCTGCAGAAGTTTGGTTAACCAGTTCCTGCTTGTAGAACCGATGTTGTTGCTGCAGAAGTTTGGTTAACCAGTTCCTGCTTATAGAACCGATGTTGCTGCTGCAGAAATTTTGTTAACCAGTTCCTGCTTGTAGAACTGATGTTGCTGCTGCAGAAGTTTGGTTAACCAGTTCCTGCTTATAGAATTGATGTTTCTGCTGCAGAAATTTGGTTAACCATTCCTGCTGTAAACCCATTAGGCATATAGAAGATAGTTCTCCAGTCTTAGTCAAGAACCTCAATTCATACTTATTTATCAGAAAAAAGTGTTTTTGATATTAAATTATCCTACCTCAACTACAATTTTTTGTCTGATTCTGGAAATCATGAAATGAGATTAACTTGTGATGTTTTTACCACAAAAGACATGGTTGTGCAGTGGACAACGTAAGTCGGGCTGCATGAAGTAATAAAGATTAGCTGATGTGTATTTTATGATCCTAAACAATCTGATATCATCAGTTCCTTGGATAAAGTATGTCTTAACATAGTTAATATGAAAAACAGAGGTACATGTCTAGGTATGCAGTGATATCTAATATCCTAATACATAACACATGTCATTGATATTGAAATATTCAAAAAAAACAAGAGAGGTAATATGGTCTTAAATTGCTCACCTGGGCATGAGAAACCATTTTACTACCAGAACAAAACAAAATTTTACTAATTATGCTTTCCTTTATAATCGACCTGCGGGCTGTCAATCAAACAAGTTGATAATCAAAAAAACGATCTACGAGGGGTTATCCAGAAGTTAGTGGACAAATCTCATAATATGAATATGACATGTCTGATTTATTTGGAGTTTTACATGTATTATATTTAATCTAACAGCACACTGTATGCAAAGTATGAAGAAAATATTTAATCAAATAAAACAGTTACATGTATTTCAAATATGTCATGTACGCCTCTCTGCCGCAGGCCAAATTTACGTTACTTCAATGTTGCGATGTCAATTTATTTTACAAGTAATTTTCCTACTCTTACTCATCGCTCCATTTATACTCGTTTAGCAACTGGGGAACCCAGTGAGCACTTAAATGCATGCAATTTTTTCTTAATTATTGTGTGCACTGTACTGTAAACTATTGCAGCATAGTTCTTGAATTGTATTACGGCAATTCTTATTAAGGCAGTTTTTACCACGTTAACGTGACATTGACCCGATTTTGACACAGGGCGACCACATACTGTTTCTCGTTCCTCATTGTACCGTTTGTGTCATCTATAGACTACAAAATGCACTACAAATAACTTTCTCGGAGCTTTACTATACGTATCTTTCGTCTGAATCAGTGTTTTGTTAATATTGACTTAAACTGTATTACTGCTCATTGTTTCAACTTTTCACCAGATGCACTATTTGCATTTGAATGCATCTACATTTTCAATAGAATTTGATTTAAACTCCTAACACCTGCGTGCAATGCTGGAATGACATTGTCATGCAGACATCGATGCCGTGTCCTCAATAGTATATTATTTACCGCGAGTGTTACGGGAAAATGATTGTTATTATTCACATATTTGTCTGTCGCATTGTTCAACATTTTGAGCTGCAGCACTTATCATGTATGTATGTTGTATGGATACCATAACATTATTACTGACATAAGAAATATACTAAAACAACGTACATCGATGACAAATACACCAATACTTAAGTTGTGAAAAATATTGCTATGCACTTGCATAAATATAGATTTTATTAAATTTGTCCACGAACTTCTTGATAACCCCTCGTATAATGCATCTAAGGCCCTCGTTTTCCTTAGACAAGAGATGCATGATCTCTAGGCAAACACTATATTGTATTTTCATGGACAGACCAGTGTGCAGAGTGATAGTCGCTCTCCCCTCAGGTCTATTCAACAGCAAGGAGATGGACTGTGCTTAACTATGCTCTTCGCTTGAATTTTGTTTCTCTCAATCATTCCAGACATGCATTTTCAATTTATATAAAACTAAGGATAAAATCCAAGTAAAACAGCTTCTTTTACATCTTATATCTCAATATCTCAGAAATTTTATAAGAGCTGAAATTCTGAATGACAACCATGAAACAGAAGATTCTCGTTATCTCAATACAATTATCTCAGCAAAGACACAAGTAGTTTTTGCCTGACATCATGTATGAGCCATAATTATGATTCTCATATTAAAGTAGCCAATCTGTTTGGATGTCAATGTTAGCAACCTCACAGGGAGAAAAAATTTATTACACTTCTTAATGGATTTACATTTTTTTTCACTGCAGCAGTGGTAAATGTCCATGTGTGCTGTATGCATTATGCATTACAACAACAATGGTCCTGTACACCTGTGAAATTAGTAAAATAAAAGCTACATAGTTATGCATTGTTTAATTATTCAAGGGGCATAACTCAGATATATATAAAAAAAACGCAAATGTTATAGTGCACACAGGAATTAAAGTTAAGGGACATAACATAATTTTTACATATCAAGTTAAGTCAGTTCTAGATTTTGTCTGCGATCTTATGGTTTAATCGACTGAAGTCCATATTGTGTTGTATGCATTATGTATTACAGCAAGAGTGTATAACAAATAGGCTCCTATCACAAATCATGTACAATATATTTGATTCTCTACATACACATGCAATTGAGCATCATTGGTATTTCTGATGATAATTGTTTCATATTAACCTTAGCGTATAATAAACATGAAATCTAGCATATGATAATCCTATGAAGCAAATGATATAATACAGGCTGTCAATCAAACAAGATGATAATCCAATCAGCATTCAATATTGCTTCCAGTGCCATCATTTTCCTTAGACAAGCTGATGGTTTAATACTACATTGTATTTACTTGAACAAACAACTCAACATGGCCAGTGGGTGCAGCGATAGTCAATCTCGCGTCAGGTCAATTAGCATATTCTAATATAATTCTCATAAACTTTCATATGAGAATTATATGTGGCCTACCTATACACGACCGCAGCGTGGTCTAGTGGTACAGCATCCGCCTCACATGCGTAAGGTCTAGGGTTCAATCCCCGGCCGGGTCATACCAAAGACTTTAAAATGGTACTAGAAGCTTCCTCGCTTGACGCTCAACATTTAGAGAAGAGTTCTAGGTCTGGTCGGCCCGGTGTCAGTATAATGTGACTGGGTGGGGTATCATACCATGTGTCTGCGGCATGATACTCCAGTGTGACAGTGCTTAGAATACTGTCTCAAGTAGACACCGTCGCGATATAATTGAAAAATTGTTGAAAGGGACGCTAAACACCATACAACATACAACAACCTACCTATGTACAGTATGTACAAAATATGAACTTTGATGATAAGAAATGGACCAATGCACTGATCTAGTGGTAGAGTGTCCACCTTGCATACAAAGGGTCATGGCTTCAATACCAGGCTGTTTCATACAAAAGATTAGAAAACTGGTATCAGAAGCTTCCTCGTTTGCAGCTCTCCATTTGGAGGATAATTACTGTTCAGCATGGTGTCTGTATAATGTGACTGAGTGGAGAATCATACCAAGTGCCAGCAGCATGATACTCCAGTGAGGCAGTGTTTAAAATACTGTCTCAAGTAGACACCATGGCGATATAAGTGAAACATTGTTGAAAGTGACACTAAACACCATACAAGAACTTATAACAAATGGACTACTAAACTGATATAGTTTTGAAACTAATTAGATAGACAGTTAGAAATTCTGCAATGTATGGAACAATCTACCAAATGTCAGGATGTCATAGCAGGTGATGACTTTATTAGCTTGTTTAGCTGTCTCGGTAATGTGTACAGAGGCCATCATTATATCAACTATTGTTATGATAGGCTCATTTGTTGTTCATGATAACTTACCATACACACCATTTCTCAATACAGTTAACATTCCTATTTTTGTTTTATTAACAAGGTTGTTATTTTAAGGAGAAAAACACACGATAACTCACAATTCAGAAACAGTGACCTAACTAGATGTACTGATATAATCCAAAATAAAAAAAAAATCTCCAGTTTATTTGATATTGGTTATTTAGAACATTTAGATTAACTGTTTATGCCACCGTGGCAGTTAACAGTGGATCAATTAACCTAACACTATCCTTTTCAGGGATCCTGGATGTTAAACCAGTACTCGAGTACACCCGCATGTAACTTATAACAATTTCACTTGAATCAGTGGTGAGAGATACACAATGTCATCATGGTGCTTATTTAACTGAAACAAACATTTTTATTGTATCAATGTCTCAGTTATCTATGTGGCTCAAAGACCTGAATAATAATAAGAGTTGAGTACATTCAACCATTATCCAAGAAATGGAGTGAAACATAAAAACATCAGGTTAGTCTGTCACCAGGAATATTTTTTAAACATGGTTTTGGGTGCTACCTATTACAAGTACCACTTACACAATTACAACCAACTCTATACCAAACACAAACATGTTCAGAAAAACTGCTTATTGCAAATGCTTGATGTTGACACAAGATTATGTAACATAATTATGTTGCTTTTTTTCTTCTTCCATAAGTTGAAACAGAAATGGAGCCTTCAATACATCACAAGCAAAGTAACTTGTTATTTCTTATCTCTTATCCACCAATATATTTGTTATCTAACAGTTCAGTAGTGTAACCTTAAGGTCACTACTTGATAGGTTTGAAGTAAGCCACTCAAACATCATCCTTTGATAAGTAACTGTACAATACAAAAGGATAAAGTTACAGTTTTTATTATTCTCCATTGCCCATATTTACAATGGTGTCAAAGACACAGTCATATCCATGACAGGTTTATTCATAAAATTGTTCAACAAATGACATCAAAAGGTGACATTATAAATATCATTTTTCAACATTATCCATCATTAAGAAATAAGTAAGCCATGAAGGGCAACTGAATAAAACAAATACCACATTTTACCTAATAAGGGTAATCACCAATACAGTGTATCTAAAATGTAGAACAATTACAGCCTGAAAACTAAATAAGATATGATTATTTGATGTGCATAATATATATTTATAAATGATGTTCAGTACATTTGAACAAATCTCATTATACTTCTGTTGAAATTTTAGCAAAATCCTAAAAACGAACCTCAGCACCCTATTCTCTTACTTGACACTCAAGTTTCTTATTCAACACTTTCTTACTCGACACTCAACTTTCTTATTCAACATTTTCTTACTCAAAACTTGATTTTCTTACTCTACACTCAACTTAATCTCTAGACACTTAATTTTCTTACTCTACACTCAACTTTATCTCTAGACACTTGATTTTCTTATGCCTCACTCAATTTTCTCTTTTGACATTTGATTTTCTTACGCCACACTCAACTTTCTCTCTAGACACTTGATTTTCTTACGCCACACTCAACTTTCTCTTTTGACACTTGATTTTCTTAATCTACACTAAATTTTCTTACTCAACACTCGACTTTCTTACTTGACTTTTCTCACTTAACACTCAGTTGCCTTACTTGACACTAAACAGTCAACACTCAACACAGATATTACTGCAGACACCATCTACAGCAGAAACTTTAGCTGAGAAGTGGTCAAACAATGGACAGATATTACTGCAGACACCATTTACAGCAGAAACTTTAGCTGAGAGGTGGTCCAACGATGGACAGACAATATTGCACACACCATCTACAGCAGAAACTTTAGCTGAGAGGTGGTTCAACGATGGACAGATATTACTCCAGACACCATCTACAGCAGAAACTTTAGCTGAGAGGTGGTCCAACGATGGACAGACAATATTGCACACACCATCTACAGCAGAAACTTTAGCTGAGAGGTGGTCCAACGATGGACAGATATTACTCCAGACACCATCTATAGCAGAAACATTAGCTGAGATGTGGTCCAATGATGGACAGACATTACTGCAAACATCATCTACAACAGAAACTTTAGCTGAGAAGTGGTCCAACAATGGACAGACATTACCCCAGATTATCTATAACAGCAACTTTAGCTGAGAGGTGGTCCACAATGGACAGACATTACTGCAGAAACCATCTACAGCAGAAACTTTAGCTAAGAGGTGGTCCAACGGCGGACAGACACTACGCAGACACCATCTATAACAGCAACTTTAGCTGAGAGGTGGTCCAATGATGGACATACATTACTGCACACACCATCTACAGCAGAAACTTTAGCTAAGAGGTGGTCCAACGGCGGACAGACATTACCTTAGACACCATCTACAGCAGAAACTTTAGCTGAGAGGTGGTCCAATGATGGACATACATAACTGCAGACACCATCTACAGCAGAAACTTTAGCTGAGAGGTAGTCCAACTATGGACAGACATTACACAGACACCATCTCCAGAAGCAACTTTACCTGAGAGGTGGTCCAACAATGGACAGACATTACTGCAGACACCATCTACAGCAGAAACTTTAGCTGAGAGGTGGTCCAACAATGGACAGACATTACTGCAGACACCATCTCCAGAAGCAACTTTACCTGAGAGGTGGTCCAACAATGGACAGACATTACTGCACACACCATCTACAGCAGAAAATTTAGCTGAAAGGTGGTCCAACAATGGACAGACATTACTGCAGACAACATATACAGCAGAAACTTTAGCTGAGAGGTGGTCCAACAATGGACAGACATTACTGCAGACAACATCTACAGCAGAAACTTTAACTGAGAGGTGGTCCAACAATGGACAGACATTACCCCAGACACCATCTACAGCAGAAACTTTAGCTGAAAGGTGGTCCAACAATGGACAGACATTACTATAGACACCATCTACAGCAGAAACTTTAGCTGAGAGGTGGTCCAACAATGGACAGACATTACTACAGACACCATCTACAGCAGAAACTTTAGCTGAGAGGTGGTCCAACAATGGACAGACATTACTGCAGACAACATCTACAGCAGAAACTTTAGCTGAGAGGTGGTCCAACAATGGACAGACATTACTGCAGACACCATCTACAGAAGAAACTTTAGCTGAAAGGTGGTCCAACAATGGACAGACATTACTACAGACACCATCTACAGAAGAAACTTTAGCTGAGAGGTGGTCCAACAATGGACAGACATTACTACAGACACCATCTACAGCAGAAACTTTAGCTGAGAGGTGGTCCAACAATGGACAGACATTACTGCAGACACCATCTACAGCAGAAACTTTAGCTGAAAGGTGGTCCAACAATGGACAGACATTACTACAGACACCATCTACAGCAGAAACTTTAGCTGAGAGGTGGTCCAACAATGGACAGACATTACTACAGACACCATCTACAGCAGAAACTTTAGCTGAGAGGTGGTCCAACAATGGACAGACATTACTACAGACACCATCTACAGCAGAAACTTTAGCTGAGAGGTGGTCCAACAATGGACAGACATTACTGCAGACACCATCTACAGAAGAAACTTTAGCTGAAAGGTGGTCCAACAATGGACAGACATTACTACAGACACCATCTACAGAAGAAACTTTAGCTGAAAGGTGGTCCAACAATGGACAGACATTACCCCAGACACCATCTACAGCAGAAACTTTAGCTGAGAGGTGGTCCAATGATGGACATTCATAACTGCAGACACCATCTACAGCAGAAACTTTAGCTGAGAGGTAGTCCAACGATGGACATACATAACTGCAGACACCATCTACAGCAGAAACTTTAGCTGAGAGGTAGTCCAACTCTGGACAGACATTACACAGACACCATCTCCAGAAGCAACTTTACCTGAGAGGTGGTCCAACAATGGACAGACATTACTGCAGACACCATCTACAGCAGAAACTTTAGCTGAGAGGTGGTCCAACAATGGACAGACATTACTGCAGACACCATCTACAGCAGAAACTTTAGCTGAAAGGTGGTCCAACAATGGACAGACATTACTGCAGACACCATCTACAGCAGAAACTTTAGCTGAGAGGTGGTCCAACAATGGACAGACATTACTACAGACACCATCTACAGAAGAAACTTTAGCTGAAAGGTGGTCCAACAATGGACAGACATTACCCCAGACACCATCTACAGCAGAAACTTTAGCTGAGAGGTGGTCCAATGATGGACATTCATAACTGCAGACACCATCTACAGCAGAAACTTTAGCTGAGAGGTAGTCCAACGATGGACAGATATTACACAGACACCATCTCCAGAAGCAACTTTACCTGAGAGGTGGTCCAACAATGGACAGACATTACTGCACACACCATCTACAGCAGAAACTTTAGCTGAAAGGTGGTCCAACGATGGACAGACATTACGCAGACACCATCTACAGCAGAAACTTTAACTGAGAGGTGGTCCAACAATGGACATACATTACTGCACACACCATCTACAGCAGAAACAGAAACTTTAGCTGAGAGGTGGTAAAATTGTGGACAGACCTTACTGCAGACACCATCTATAGCAGAAACTTTAGCTGAGAGGTGGTCCAACAATGGACATACATTACTGCACACACCATCTACAGCAGAAACAGAAACTTTAGCTGAGAGGTGGTAAAATTGTGAACAGACCTTACTGCAGACACCATCTATAGCAGAAACTTTAGCTGAGAGGTGGTCCAACAATGGACATACATTACTGCACACACCATCTACAGCAGAAACAGAAACTTTAGCTGAGAGGTGGTAAAATTGTGGACAGATCTTACTGCAGACACCATCTACAGCAGAAACATTAGCTGAGAGGTGGTCCAACAATGGACAGATATTACTGCAGACAACATATACAGCAGAAACTTTAACTGAGAGGTGGTCCAACAATGGACAGACATTACTGCAGACACCATCTACATCAGAAACTTTAGCTGAGAGGTGGTCCAACAATGGACAGATATTACTGCAGACAACATATACAGCAGAAACTTTAACTGAGAGGTGGTCCAACAATGGACAGACATTACTACAGACACCATCTACAGCAGAAACTTTAGCTGAGAGGTGGTCCAACAATGGACAGACATTACTGCAGACATCATCTACAGCAGAAACTTTAGCTGAGAGGTGGTCCAACAATGGACAGATATTACTGCAGACAACATATACAGCAGAAACTTTAGCTGAGAGGAGGTCAAACAATGGACAGACATTACTGCAGACACCATCTACAGCAGAAACTTTAGCTGAGAGGTGGTCCAGCAATGGACAGACATTACTGCAGACATCATCTACAGCAGAAACTTTAGCTGAGAGGTGGTCCAACAATGGACAGACATTACTGCAGACACCATCTACAGCAGAAACTTTAGCTGAGAGGTGGTCCAACAATGGACAGACATTACTGCAGACATCATCTACAGCAGAAACTTTAGCTGAGAGGTGGTCCAACAATGGACAGACATTACTGCAGACACCATCTACAGCAGAAACTTTAACTGAGAGGTGGTCCAACAATGGACAGACATTACTACAGACACCATCTACATCAGAAACTTTAGCTGAGAGGTGGTCCAACAATGGACAGATATTACTGCAGACAACATATACAGCAGAAACTTTAACTGAGAGGTGGTCCAACAATGGACAGACATTACTGCAGACACCATCTACATCAGAAACTTTAGCTGAGAGGTGGTCCAACAATAGACAGATATTACTGCAGACAACATATACAGCAGAAACTTTAACTGAGAGGTGGTCCAACAATGGACAGACATTACTACAGACACCATCTACAGCAGAAACTTTAGCTGAGAGGTGGTCCAACAATGGACAGACATTACTGCACACACCATCTACAGCAGAAACTTTAGCTGAGAGGTGGTCCAACAATGGACAGACATTACTGCAGACACCATCTACAGCAGAAACTTTAGCTGAGAGGTGGTCCAACAATGGACAGACATTACTGCAGACATCATCTACAGCAGAAACTTTAACTGAGAGGTGGTCCAACAATGGACAGATATTACTGCAGACACCATCTACAGCAGAAACTTTAGCTGAGAGGTGGTCCAACAATGGACAGATATTACTGCACACACCATCTACAGCAGAAACTTTAGCTGAGAGGTGGTCCAACAATGGACAGACATTACTGCAGACAACATATACAGCAGAAACTTTAACTGAGAGGTGGTCCAACAATGGACAGACATTACTACAGACACCATCTACATCAGAAACTTTAGCTGAGAGGTGGTCCAACAATGGACAGATATTACTGCAGACAACATATACAGCAGAAACTTTAACTGAGAGGTGGTCCAACAATGGACAGACATTACTGCAGACACCATCTACAGCAGAAACTTTAGCTGAGAGGTGGTCCAACAATGGACAGACATTACTGCACACGCCATCTACAGCAGAAACAGAAACTTTAGCTGAAAGGTGGTCCAAAAATGGACAGACATTACTACAGACACCATCTACAGCAGAAACTTTAGCTGAGAAGTGGTCCAAAAATGGACAGACATTACGCAGACACAATCTACAGTAGAAACTTTAGCTGAAAGGTGGTCCAACAATGGACAGACATTACTGCACACACCATCTACAGCAGAAACTTTAGCTGAGAGATGGTACAACGGTGGACAGACATTACTGCAGACAACATATACAGCAGAAACTTTAGCTGAAAGGTGGTCCAACGATGGACAGACATTACTGCAGACACCATCTACAGCAGAAACTTTAGCTGAGAGGTGGTCCAACAATGGACAGACATTACTGCAGACACCATCTACAGCAGAAACTTTAGCTGAGAGGTGGTCCAACAGTGGACAGACATTACTGCAGACACCATCTACATCAGAAACTTTAGCTGA
This sequence comes from Panopea generosa, assembly GCA_029582155.1. Lineage (NCBI taxonomy): Eukaryota > Metazoa > Mollusca > Bivalvia > Adapedonta > Hiatellidae > Panopea > Panopea generosa. The sequence continues at coordinate 30,268,306 of CM055904.1, read as the reverse complement.
GAGGTGGTCCAACAATGGACAGACATTACTGCACACGCCATCTACAGCAGAAACAGAAACTTTAGCTGAAAGGTGGTCCAACAATGGACAGACATTACTGCAGACACCATCTACAGCAGAAACTTTAGCTGAGAGGTGGTCCAACGATGGACAGACATTACTGCACACACCATCTACATCAGAAACTTTAGCTGAGAGGTGGTCCAACAATGGACAGACATTACTGCACACACCATCTACATCAGAAACTTTAGCTGAGAGGTGGTCCAACAATGGACAGACATTATTGCACACACCATCTACATCAGAAACTTTAGCTGAGAGGTGGTCCAACAATGGACAGACATTACTGCACACACCATCTACATCAGAAACTTTAGCTGAGAGGTGGTCCAACAATGGACAGACATTACTGCAGACACCATCTACAGCAGAAACTTTAGCTGAAAGGTGGTCCAACAATGGACAGACATTACTACAGACACCATCTACAGCAGAAACAGAAATTTTAGCTGAGAGGTGGTCCAACGATGGACAGACATTACTACAGACACCATCTACAGCAGAAACTTTAGCTGAGATGTGGTCCAACAATGGACAGACATTACTACAGACACCATCTACATCAGAAACTTTAGCTGAGAGGTGGTCCAACAATGGACAGACATTACTGCAGACACCATCTACAGCAGAAACTTTAGCTGAGAGGTGGTCCAACAATTGACAGACATTACTGCACACACCATCTACATCAGAAACTTTAGCTGAGAGGTGGTCCAACAATGGACAGACATTACTGCACACACCATCTACATCAGAAACTTTAGCTGAGAGGTGGTTCAACAATGGACAGACATTACTGCAGACACCATCTACAGCAGAAACTTTAGCTCAAAGGTGGTCCAACAATGGACAGACATTACTACAGACACCATCTACAGCAGAAACAGAAACTTTAGCTGAGAGGTGGTCCAACAATGGACAGACATTACTACAGACACCATCTACAGCAGAAACTTTAGCTGAGAGGTGGTCCAACAATGGACAGACATTACTGCACACACCATCTACATCAGAAACTTTAGCTGAGAGGTGGTCCAACAATGGACAGACATTACTGCAGACACCATCTACAGCAGAAACTTTAGCTGAAAGGTGGTCCAACAATGGACAGACATTACTACAGACACCATCTACAGCAGAAACAGAAACTTTAGCTGAGAGGTGGTCCAACAATGGACAGACATTACTACAGACACCATCTACAGCAGAAACTTTAGCTGAGATGTGGTCCAACAATGGACAGACATTACTACAGACACCATCTACATCAGAAACTTTAGCTGAGAGGTGGTCCAACAATGGACAGACATTACTGCAGACACCATCTACAGCAGAAACTTTAGCTGAAAGGTGGTCCAACAATGGACAGACATTACTGCACACACCATCTATAGCAGAAACAGAAACTTTAGCTGAGAGGTGGTCCAACAATGGACAGACATTACTTCAGACACCATCTACAGCAGAAACTTTAGCTGAAAGGTGGTCCAACAATGGACAGACATTACTGCACACACCATCTACAGCAGAAACAGAAACTTTAGCTGAGAGGTGGTCCAACAATGGACAGACATTACTTCAGACACCATCTACAGCAGAAACTTTAGCTGAGAGGTGGTCCAACAATGGACAGACATTACTACAGACACCATCTACAGCAGAAACTTTAGCTGAGATGTGGTCCAACAATGGACAGACATTACTGCAGACACCATCTACAGCAGAAACTTTAGCAGAGAGGTGGTCCAACTATTGACAGACATTACTACAGACACCATCTACAGCAGAAACTTTAGCTGAGAGGTGGTCCAACAATGGACAGATATTACTGCACACACCATCTACAGCAGAAACTTTAGCTGAGAGGTGGTCCAACAATGGACATACATTACTGCAGACAACATATACAGCAGAAACTTTAGCTGAGAGGTGGTAAAATGGTGGACAGACATTACTGCAGACACCATCTACAGCAGAAACAGAAACTTTAGCTGAGAGATGGTCCAACAATGGACAGATATTACTGCAGACACCATCTACAGCAGAAACTTTAGCTGAAAGGTGGTCCAACAATGGACAGACATTACTGCACACACCATCTACAGCAGAAACTTTAGCTGAGAGATGGTACAACGATGGACATACTTAACTACAGACACCATCTACAGCAGAAACTTTAGCTGAGAGGAAGACCAACGATGGACAGACATTACGCAAACACCATCTACAGCAGAAACTTCAGCTGAGAGGTGGTCCAACAATGGACAGACATTACGCAGACACCATTTACAGCAGAAACTTTAGCTGAGAGGTGGTCCAATAATGGACAGACATTACGCAGACACCATTTACAGCAGAAACTTTAGCTGAGAGGTGGTCCAACAATGGACAGACATTACGCAGACACCATTTACAGCAGAAACTTCAGCTGAGAGGTGGTCCAACAATGGACAGACATTACGCAGACACCATTTACAGCAGAAACTTCAGCTGAGAGGTGGTTCAATGATGCACTGACATTACTGCAGACACCATCAGATTTTATAGCAGAAACTTTAGCTGAGAGGTGGTTCAATGATGCACTGACATTACTGCAGACACCATCAGATTTTATAGCAGAAACTTTAGCTGAGAGGTGGTTCAATGATGCACTGACATTACTGCAGACACCATCAGATTTTATAGCAGAAACTTTAGCTGAGAGGTGGTTCAATGATGCACTGACATTACTGCAGACATCATCTACAGCAGAAACTACGAAAAAAGTGGGAAAAGAGCCTACAGGAGCTTTTATTGGTCACATATGGTTATGCAATCACTGTGTCTGTTTTCCACAATGTGAAGAATGTAACTATCATTCATAAAATTACTGTTTGACATTTTAATGCGGCCAAATGAGAGGTGCGAGTGATATTAAAATCCATTATAGGTAACATTAATCACAATAGAAGGACAGCAGGTATTTCTTCAATTTTTGTGTTCGAGTATTTTTAATGGAAGATATATGAGAAAGAATATTATGCCAGGAAAAACTCACCTTGTTTGGCATATGTTCGAAGAGGCTATTAAAGATATCTTATCATGTGATTTACAATTTATCACATATTTTAAGAACAGTGTTAATGGCTGAAAACAATTTATTTTTGCTATTTTGTTAATTTAACCAAACACACCACATAACCCAATAAATAGGGATATATCAGGAAAAAATGCTATAAATGTCTTAAAAAGAATAAATAATTATTAAAATAGATAAAAAGCATCTCATTATCATTAATAAATAAGGTCTGAATGGTTTCGTATATATTAAATCCAACAAAACATGAAAAAATCGATATTTAAATTGGAGTGGTAAACTTGAAAGGAAATCTCCATTCTAAAAATTGACAACACTTTATTACTCCTAGACGTCATTTGGACTAAAAAAATTTTTACTATGTGTAATCCTGTATAAATGGTGGATCTACTCTTAAAAAAAAAGGCGTACACCCTCTACCCCGCCCCAATAAACTCCTATATTTTATTAAAATTCACTGTAGTTCTACGAAATATATTACATACAATCCAATATATCACACACACACATATATATATATTACATACAACCCAATATATCACACATATATATTACATACAACCCAATATATCACACATATATATTACACATAACCCAATATTACACAAATACATATTACAAACAACCCAATATATCACACACATATATATATATATATATATATATATATATATATATATATATTACATACAACCCAATATATCACACACACATATATATATATATTACAAACAACCCAATATATCACACACACATATATATATATATATGTATTACATACAACCCAATATATCACACACACATATTTATATATATTACATACAACCCAATATATCACACATATATATTACATACAACCCAATACTACACAAATATATATTACAAACAACCCAATATATCACACATATATATATATATATTACACATAACTCAATATTACACACACACATATATATTACATACAACCCAATATATCACACATATATATTACATACAACCCAATATATCACACATATATATTATATACAACCTTATAATTTTATATCACACATATATGATTATTACATACAACCCAATTTATTACACATATATATCAGACAATTAACCCAATATATAACATATATAATGACCACTTATTACAGAGTCTACTGTTGGTTGGGTTCAAACTCATGACCAATGGACTGACAGTCAGACACAAAACTGAGTGACTTTATCAAGTATGTAACACTAACACAATGAAGAGATACTATATCCTCGAAATTGGGATTAGTGAAACGTTCAAGATTTCAAGATTATCACATTTCTCTTTAAAAATCGGTGTGTAGTCCTCAAACTGTATCTTACATGCATCCCTTATTTTCCATCAGCTCACTGAATTTATATCTGTAGTGAATAGCATGGAACCAGATCAACCTGGCTGAAACTCATCAGTGTACACATTGTTTGGCTCTATGTTAGAGAGAGAGAGAGAGAGAGAGAGAGAGAGAGAGAGAGAGAGAGAGAGAGAGAGAGAGAGAGAGAGAGAGAGAGTTATATGAACAAATGTCTATTCATTTCAATACACTGTCTTGTTTTAAACTTATTTATTTAACATTGATTGTGACAAAAAAGTTCCTACAACTTAGACAAGTCACACTTCAAGTGTTTCTGGGTAGATCCAGTACTAAGCATATGCAGATATAGTGTCTTGCTCATGGACACCACACACTAGCCATGTCAGAAGCTTGAACCCATGATCCCCCAATATTGGAACTGATGCTCTACCCCTGGACCACCTGCTCCATATTTCACTGTCATCAGTAATGTAGTTTGGAACATTTTGTACAAGAGATAGTGAACATACAGATTGATACATGTAGTTAATGTTGGATTTCTGCACAGATAATATCATCGTCATTAATAACTGCAACTTTTTATTGCTCTCTTAAAAAGGCCCATCGCCGGTAGCTCCTACACACAGTATTATAGGCGGGGCTTATCACTAGCAGCCGACAAGTTTACTACAGTTATTTGATAATACTCATGTCCAACATAAGCTGTAACTACCAGCATAGCCATAGAAGATACTGCCTGTTACAAGTTAACACACACTGAATTTCTTGTCAATATATTTCATTGATATTATGGAAGTTAATCTAAGCAACAATGTTTCTTGTACGTGCAGGTTCCTCAGTATTATGGATTAAAATAAAGGTTTCCCCAGATTTAGTACAGCAAACACAGCACTCAAATATATTGCAATGGACATCTTATCTACATGCATAATAAACAAAATTGCTAATTAGGTACATCCAATTTACAGTATCATGCTGGGTTACATATAACACATCTCAGGTCATGATCAAAGAGATAAAGTGAAATTATTTGGGTCAAGTTCCATGGATTAGTACATTATTTACTTAGAGAGAATGAAACTATTTATGAAAAATGGTTTATCTTATTTATTATGGACTTATAATATCAAACAGGCATACATGTTGTAATGAATTGTAAATAAATTGCTTGGACACAAGTAAAGGGCAAACAATTATTTGTGAGACAAAACATACAAAGATTGAAAAATACAGAAACCCCTTTGACATAATAGAATGACCCATTCCATTTAGGTTCATAATTTCCCTGGCAAAACTTACAAATGGAAGAAAATCACGGAAATACTTTGAAGGTTTCGAGGGAACAGTTTTGTATATTATTCCATTTATTTGATTATAATGTGTGATTTTGAGGATCATTTAGTTACACCAGACTGGTCAATTAATGTTGATGAAAATAACTATAGTTAGAATCAGAACATACTTGCAGGAATATTTATTGTCAGATTGCAATCAGGACAAAAATTGAGGCACAGATTGGGAAAGTGATAACATGATTATTGATGCTGATGATGATGATGAAAATAAATGTGGATATTGTTTTCATGTCCGTTTATAACATTTCAACATCAGTTTTGGCTAGGTGAATTTTCATTTCCTAATCAAAGAAACAGTCATTTACCAAAACGTAGATACAGAAAATACTGGAATATGTTTTCAAATGTAGGAGTTTGGTTCCTACTTAATTATGTAATAACAAAAGCAAAGAATATTGAACTAACCAAGATCTAAATTATGCCAAGTTGTGTTTTGAACCTAATACATGGTGCATACACATACATCCAATGCCACCTATATAGCACTGTGGTTTTAATTGAAGGCTGTGATATAAGAACTGTATAAACAATAAAATGACATTTATTTGCTAAAAAAACAAATACTTAAAGTTATTTCCAAAAGTAAGCTATTGTGAATTATGGGATTCAAAACAATGATCAACCAAGGTTAGTGTGAATAGTTACTTATTTGCATCCAAATAAAAAAGCATGTATGCATGTATCTGAGATAAGCCATCAACTACAATGTATAATCATTTGTTTATAATATGAAAAAGGCAGAAACATTATGAAGATTAATCTTCCTAAACATGTAATTCACAAACTGAAAGTCAAACACATTATTCTACTCTGAGATATCAAACACTGCATGGCTCCTCAAAGTGGGTTATACACATCTCCAAGCAAGTGTTGCTGTTTACACCACGTGACAAGGGTCAGACAGGGTTCAAAATTCAAATATTTAGAAAATTTTCCTTGCTATTTCAATTTTGTAAGGACTTCTACTCCTTTGTTTCAGGGAGCTTTTGTGAATAAAGGGTATTTTTATAAAGACAAAATATGTCCCTACAACTGCACTTCTTTTTGAAAATAATGACAACTTTGTTACTATGTTTTACAGAAAAACATCTCCCAATTCAACATTGTTGCAAGAAAGTGCCACCATTTGAAATTAGGCTCCTCCCATTTCTTTTTATAGAAAAGTTTGGGGTTTAAGCTCTGGTCTAGAGGTAATATATCTAAATATTGTATGTATAAAATATCTTACATTTATTTAATCATTAAAATGCTATTGAAGTCTACATTTACAACATTGGTTTCTGACGATAAACTGACTATTAACCTGGTTAATATCTGGCATTTAACTGGCTGCATGAACACTAGTTCTAACTGTTTATAAATGTTTGATAACATTATATGTTTGTTTTAACTTATTTGCTTTATGTCAGTTATAAAGCATTAATTCCTACAACTTTGACAAATCACGCTATTTTATTTTTTTTGTTAAGAGTTTTGTGCCATGTCAGGTATATGAGGGGTTTATCCAGAAGTCTGTGGCCAGATTTTATTTCAAGTTTCCAAGTATTATACTTAATCCATCTGCAAACAGTTACATACATTTCAAACATACCATGGACAACCATCCACCGAAAATCTGATTTATGTTACAGCATGACATCAATTTTTATCATTCACCTGTGGGCTGTACAGATGAAGCATTTCTGTTAATATTATTCTTTGATTCACTTTTTCTTTAAACCTCATTTTTGCTTGTGTGTGCAATACCTTTGTTAAAGTTCCTTACACTTTTCATCACAGAAACTATGGATTCAACCTAACAGGCTTGACAGTCATACACATTACCAACTGAGCTAGCTGAAACCAACTTAAATACTAACCACAAGTGTATAAAGTGTCTTGCTCATGAGGACACCACACAACGCTGTAGTGGGGGATCAAACCCATGAACCCCAACCCTGGTTCCAATAATGTATCAGTAGACCATGTGTTCCACAGAAATGCAAACATTTTGTCTGACACTAAACTGACATTATTGTCCCCAACAAATTTATTTTAACTACTTATATAAGGGTCTGCCGTGGTCAAGTGGTCTAAGACACAGCCTCAAGGTCACTTACCCTCACCACTGGTGTTGTAGATTCAAGTTCACAAACTTTATGTGACAAAACTTGCCTGTTACTTGTGGAAAGACATTGGATTTACTCAGATTCAGTATGAGGTGTTCCTCAATTCATAAAACTGAATTTGCAATATTAAATCTGAAATGTGTCGAAAATGGCATTAAATCAAATTACAACAAAACTCAGTACTGCGTTTCCTTCTTTTTTTCCATACCTGTACCACTTCTGTATTATTGAAGCATTGTTATTTACTTAGATTTCTTTAAATCAAGATTTTTATTAAATTTCATGCCATTATGCAGAGTGTAAGAATCCGTTGGATGTGATATTTGAAAGTATTGAATTAAAACTGAAGGAATTATTAGTGAAACAGGCAGTGGATGATTATCAAAGTCTTGTATAGCAGTAAACACACTATCCACTACACTGCTGCCATGCCACTTCAATCAATGTGTTGAAAAATTGTCCAAAACTTATTCTCCGATCAGCATGTGCCAACACCCACATCAGCATATTCAGAGATATCTAAAAATCTCCAATCCCTTAATTTGAAATCCTAAATCTACTCCTGAAAGTCACCAGAATAAATGAAAGCTGATGGAAAGATATGTAACATCTTTGTAGATGTGTTTTTCAACTTTCCCTCAGTTACAGACATTTTAAAATGATAACACTCAGTCAGTCTTCAACTCTGATCAGATTAAATCTAATCGTTTTGAAAGTCTGTAAACCTTGTATGGCACGGTTGATCACAGTTTAGTACTCAACAATGATAAAATGGAATTATTTCATCATAATGAAATGTAGCATTATAGCTTGGATTTGTTAACTGATAAAATGAAATTATCTCATCATAATGAAATGTAGCATTATAGCTTGGATTTATTAATGGTATCATGTCATAAGCAGCTTGAAACTGAAACTATTATCAAGAGTTTGGAAATGATATACTCCATAAAACCTATAAATGTGCTGATAAAAAAAGGAATTTAATTCCAAAAATCCATTAGTCAACTATTAAGTTATGACCCAATCTAAATACCTTATTAAACACGTCAAATCTGATCATTTTGAAGGATTAATCACGATTTGGCAAAAAAAAAAAAAAAAAATATGACCTACTTTCTTTTCATATTATTATTTTTCATTACAGATAAAATAAATAGCATCAATCTCCAATATTTACTGTCTGTTTATCTTGGAGAAAAAAGGTGTAGCATTTCTCAGGAATTCTAGAATTATTATTGGAATGATTACAATTTATCAGCTCGCTCAGGGTGAAATGATATTTTTTAAAACAGTTACAAAGTTATCAGAGCTATCACCGAGAGATAGATGAAGGTGTGATTAATTACATAAACGCTTCTTCAAATTTTTTATTGAAATGTACTAAAATATTTCCAAGTATTACCTCAACTGAGACATGTTTGTATCAAGTATAGAAGTTACCTTATCATTTCTAGATTTCTTACAGCAGTAGACTATATTTAAGAATATCTAAAAGTTTGACATCCCCACCCCACCCCAAGAGCAGGGCAGGCCATTATAACTCCAAGAACTCTGAGGTTACAATTTGAATAAACTTGATAGAGGATCTCAGTTTCATTTATTTCTAAATTATTCTATTAAAATATTTCATGCCACAGGAAGGACAACATAGCATTAATCCAAAGTAGTGATTTCAGCAAGCATAGTAAAGAGTGCTGGCACTATTGTAAATATAAAACATCTAAGCTCTATCTGTATATTCAGACATGGTCCAGTGGTAGAGTACCGGACCCAGGATCTGAGGGTACAATACTCTACCAGGGCTATGTGTGGTGTCCTTGGGCAAGACACTTTATCTGCATATGCTTAGTACTGGTGTTACCCAGGAAGTGTGATTTGCTTAAGTTGTAAGAACTTGTTTCACAATCGAAGTAAAATAAATAAGTTTAAGTTTAAGCTGAGATATAAGTAAACAAGCAACAAACTGGAACACGTTGTTTGCAGCTTCTGACTAGCAGTACTAAATGTTTCTTCTTGATGTTTAACTTTAATTTAAAATACATGTACTTACAAAGAGACATAAGACCTTGTGTTTGTACCATTATATATTATGCTATTCAAGCACTAAAACATACAGGTGAATATCACATGATAAAGTATCATTTGGAATCAAGATATTAACAGACTCGGTGTTATTTGATCTGTTCATGAGGGGTAATCTCTATCTTACATTAACGTTGAATGTCAGCTTGATGATTCCAAGACCAAAAAATTTATTATACACTTAAAATGAGTCAAAGTCAGGGCTGACTTTCAGCATACACAACTCCTATTGTGATAGTCAATATCACATTATAGTAGTACCATGTATGAGTGTGTTCAATATAGTATTATAGTAGTACAATGTATGAGTGTGTTCAATATAATATTATAGTAGTACAATGTACGAATTTGTCCAATATAGTATTATAGTAGAACAATGTACGAGTTTGTCCAATATAACATTATAGTAGTAGTACAATGTATGAGTTTGTTCAATATAACACTATAGTAGTACAATGTATGAGTTTGTTCAATATAACATTATAGTAGTACAATGTACGAGTTTGTCCAATATAACATTATAGTAGTAGTACAATGGATGAGTTTGTTCAATATAATATTATAGAAGTACAATGTACAAGTTTGTCCAATATAACATTATAGTAGTACAATGTATGAGTTTGTCCAATATAACATTATAGTAGTACAATGTACGAGTTTGTCCAATATAACACTATAGTAGTACAATGTACGAGTTTGTCCAATATAACACTATAGTAGTACAATGTACGAGTTTGTCCAATATAACACTATAGAAGTACAATGTACGAGTTTGTCCAATATAACACTATAGAAGTACAATGTACGAGTTTGTCCAATATAACACTATAGAAGTACAATGTACGAGTTTGTCCAATATAACACTATAGAAGTACAATGTACGAGTTTGTCCAATATAACATTATAGTAGTACAATGTACGAGTTTGTCCAATATAACACTATAGTAGTACAATGTACGAGTTTGTCCAATATAACACTATAGTAGTACAATGTACGAGTTTGTCCAATATAACACTATAGTAGTACAATGTACGAGTTTGTCCAATATAACACTATAGTAGTACAATGTACGAGTTTGTCCAATATAACACTATAGAAGTACAATGTACGAGTTTGTCCAATATAACACTATAGTAGTACAATGTACGAGTTTGTCCAATATAACACTATAGTAGTACAATGTACGAGTTTGTCCAATATAACACTATAGTAGTACAATGTACGAGTTTGTCCAATATAACACTATAGTAGTACAATGTACGAGTTTGTTCACTATAGTATTATAGTAGTACAATGTACGAGTTTGTTCAATATAACACTATAGTAGTACAATGTACGAGTTTGTTCAATATAGTATTATAGTAGTACAATGTACGAGTTTGTTCAATATAACATTATAGTAGTACAATGTACGAGTTTGTCCAATATAATATTATTATAGAACAATGTACGAGTTTGTTCAATATAACATTATAGTAGTACAATGTACGAGTTTGTCCAATATAATATCATAGTAGTACAATGTACGAGTTTGTTCAATATAATATCATAGTAGTACAATGTGCGAGTTTGTTTATTATAGTAGTACAATGTACGAGTTTGTCCAATATAATATTATAGTATTACAATGTACGAGTTTGTTCAATATAATATTATAGTAGTACAATGTACGAGTTTGTTTATTATAGTAGTACAATGTATGAGTTTGTTCAATATAATATCATAGTAGTACAATGTTTGAGTTTGTTCAATATAACATTATTGTAGTACAATGTACGAGTTTGTTCAATATAACATTATAGTAGTACAATGTACGAGTTTGTTTATTATAGTAGTACAATGAACGAGTTTGTCCAATATAATATCATAGTAGTACAATAATTGAGTTTGTTCAATATAACATTATTGTAGTACAATGTACGAGTTTGTTCAATATAACATTATAGTAGTACAATGTACGAGTTTGTTCAATATAACATTATAGTAGTACAATGTACGAGTTTTTTCAATATAATATCATAGTAGTACAATGTACGAGTTTGTCCAATATAATATTATAGCAGAACAATTTGTTCAATATAATATTATAGTTGTACAATGTACGAGTTTGATCAATATAATATCATAGTAGAACAATGTACGAGTTTGTTCAATATAATATTATAGTAGTACAATGTATGAGTTTGTTCGATATAATATTATAGAAGTACAATGTAGGAGTTTATTCAATATGACACTATAGAAGAACAATGTACGAATTTGTTCAATATAACATTATAGTAGTACAATGTACGAGTTTGTCCAATATAAGATCATAGTAGTACAATGTACGAGTTTGTCCAATATAATATCATAGTAGTACAATGTACGAGTTTATAGTAGTACAATGTAAAAGTTTGTTCAATATAATATTATAGTAGTACAATGTACAAGTTTGTCCAATATAATATTAAAGTAGAACAATTTGTTCAATATAATATTATAGTAGTACAATGTACGAGTTTGATCAATATAATATCATAGTAGAACAATGTACGAGTTTGTTCAATATAATATTATAGTAGTACAATGTATGAGTTTGTTCAATATAATATTATAGTACGAGTTTGTTCAATATAATATTATAATAGTACAATGTAGGAGTTTGTTCAATATGACATTATAGTAGAACAATGTACGAATTTGTTCAATATAACATTATAGTAGTACAATGTATGAGTTTGTTCAATATAATATCATAGTAGTACAATGTACGAGTTTGTTCAATATAACATTATAGTAGTACAATGTACGAGTTTATAGTAGTACAATGTAAAAGTTTGTTCAATATAATATTATAGAAGTACAATGTACAAGTTTGTCCAATATAATATTAAAGTAGAACAATTTGTTCAATATAATATTATAGTAGTACAATGTACGAGTTTGATCAATATAATATCATAGTAGAACAATGTACGAGTTTGTTCAATATAATATTATAGTAGTACAATGTATGAGTTTGTTCAATATAATATTATAGTACGAGTTTGTTCAATATAATATTATAATAGTACAATGTAGGAGTTTGTTCAATATGACATTATAGTAGAACAATGTACGAATTTGTTCAATATAACATTATAGTAGTACAATGTATGAGTTTGTTCAATATAATATCATAGTAGTACAATGTACGAGTTTGTTCAATATAACATTATAGTAGTACAATGTACGAGTTTATAGTAGTACAATGTAAAAGTTTGTTCAATATAATATTATAGTAGTACAATGTACAAGTTTGTCCAATATAATATTAAAGTAGAACAATTTGTTCAATATAATATTATAGTAGTACAATGTACGAGTTTGATCAATATAATATCATAGTAGAACAATGTACGAGTTTGTTCAATATAATATTATAGTAGTACAATGTATGAGTTTGTTCAATATAATATTATAGTACGAGTTTGTTCAATATAATATTATAATAGTACAATGTAGGAGTTTGTTCAATATGACATTATAGTAGAACAATGTACGAATTTGTTCAATATAACATTATAGTAGTACAATGTACGAGTTTGTCCAATATAATATCATAGTAGTACAATGTACGAGTTTGTTCAATATAACATTATAGTATTACAATGTATGAGTTTATAGTAGTTCAATGTACGAGTTTGTCCAATATAATATTATAATAGTACAATGTATGAGTTTGTTCAATATGATATTATAGTACGAGTTTGTTCAATATAATATTATAGTAGTACAATGTAGGAGTTTGTTCAATATGACATTATAGTAGAACAATGTATGAGTTTGTTCAATATAACATTATAGTAGTACAATGTACGAGTTAATAGTAGTACAAAGTACGAGTTTGTCCAATATAATATTATAATAGTACAATGTATGAGTTTGTTCAATATGATATTATAGTATGAGTTTGTTCAATATAATATTATAGTAGTACAATGTAGGAGTTTGTTCAATATAACATTATAGTAGTACAATGTACGAGTTTGTTCAATATAAGATCATAGTAGTACAATGTGCGAGTTTGTCCAATATAATATCATAGTAGTACAATGTACGAGTTTGTCCAATATAATATCATAGTAGTACAATGTACGAGTTTATAGTAGTACAATGTACGAGTTTGTTCAATATAACATTATAGTAGTACAATGTACAAGTTTGTTCAATATAATATTATAGTAGTACAATGTACGAGTTTGTTCAATATAATATTATATAAGTACAATGTACGAGTTTGTTCAAGTTTTTAACACTTGCAGTTCAGCTGTATTGTCTTGTTTAAAACAACTGTTAGCTATCTTAAGTCTAAGACAATGCAACATTTACTGATAAACACCCACTTTTTATAAGAGAAATCAATTTAGAATGTGACCTTGACTGTGACCTTGGTTGTGACCTTGTGTGACCTTTTGCTTTAATGATATGTTGTTGTTGCTTTTATTTATTATGTTTTTATAAGGATCACTTGAATACATAAATTCAAATGCATATCAAAGGAATTGATTGCTAAAATACAAAGATCTTAGTAATATTTTATTGGTTTAAATTATGGTTTTCAGTGTAAATGAAGAAAAGAAAATTATCTTTTTATAAAAGCTTTGAATGCAGGCCTGGCACATGGTAGGGAACTCAATAACCCAAAGATACTTATTATATCCAGCCTCCACCTGACCTTACAAATGAAATCAAACTTTTATCACAAACGGTAACATCAAAAGATACTTAATGAACTTGTAGGATTAAAGCAAGCAGAAGTTGAGATAATACTGTCAAAAAAGTAAAATAATTTTTAAAATTTTCCACATCTGGATTTGCAGTATCTAAAAACAGGTACTGATACCAGAATGTTTTTGATAAAAACAGTATTTTTTTCCAGAGACACGAACCACAAAAACTTCACAACTCTATTTATTCTGACAATTCCTTTTTTTTACTTTTTAAACTGATAGATTTGAAAAACAAAAACTGTTGAAAGAAAGACAGACTGCTTGGCAAATAATGAGACTACCAACACTCAATAAAAAAAAAGAAAATATCGGTGGAACCAATGGATGCTCCCCAAAGTCAGTGTTTGACTCTGTCCCCTATGGTAATGATATTGAATGGGGGAAGTTACTGTGGGAGTTCTAAGGAGAAGTCAATACATTACTTTTTATTTTGTGATATAATGCATTCTACAACATACTTTTAAATAGGTCATTATGATGCATCCTAGCAAGTTTCATAAAATTCCAACCTGAGGTTGTAAAGAAATAGCCCAGACAAGAATTTGGTCACATGAAAAATCATCAAACGGAAACACAAAGACAATATGTGCATCTGCACTTGGTAGTGATGCAAACTAGCAAGTTTTATAAAATTCCAACATGGGGTTGAAGAGAAATAGTTCGGACAACAATTTGGTCACAGACTCAATTAAAGGGCCATAAGTCCATGATAAATCATCGAACCAGAACACAAAGACAATATGCGCATCTTCACTTGGTAGTGATGCATCCAAGCAAGTTTCATAAAATTCCAACATGAGGTTGTAGAGAAATAGCATGGACAAGAATTTGGTCACAGACTCAATTAAAGGGCCATAACTCCATGAAAAATCATTGAACTGGAACACAAAGAAAATATGCTCATCTACACTTGGCAGTGATGCATCCTGATGTAAGTTTCATAAAATTCAAACATGAGGTTGTAGAGAAATAGAGCAGACAATAATTTGGTTACAGACAGAATCAAAGGGCCATAACTCCATTAATAATCATGGAACCGAAACACAAAGACAATATGTGCATCTGCACTTGGTATTGATGCATCCTAGCAAGTTTCATTAATTCCAACCAGAGGTTGTAGAGAAATAGCCCAGACAAGAACTTTGGGACCCATGGAAGCAAGGACGAAGCGGTGACTATATACTTCCCCCCTTTTGGGGAACATAAAAAAAATATACATAAAAAAATGCCATTGACCAAACAAGGACAATTAACTGTGATAAGAAAACACTGAGGTAGAAGCAAGTTTATTCATTAATTAGAAACCGAGAGAGCACTTTTGACATATTTGCCTTGGCTTATTATTAAAAAATCCAATTTATAATTTTTCTACTGATAAAAAACAAAAATGAAGATAAAATCTGCAATAAATTGCATGAGACTTAAAATTTTATTTTAGATTTTTTTGATATCACAATAGCTGCCTGCTCCTTATAATCATTTATTATTTATAAAAAAAATAAAATTTATATTTCTTTTGCAAGTGCTTTATCATGAATCTCTGCAAGCACTTTTATGTCTTTTAACACAATGCATTATTTTGACTGATACTTTGTACTGGTGATGAGAGACCTGTAACAAATGTAACTTCTGTACAATATGAAGTCCATAAATAATTCTAATAGCATGAAAGTAATGCAGCAGATAAAACTACACCATGTGCTGACATATCAATTCATTTTCCTTGTATCTAGATGAAGTATGGAACAGCAAACATGAATCCCAAAACAAGAGGGCCGATGATCATGTGTCTGGTCCTAACACACCTGATTTAAACAAGAAGGGTCACTGGTAAGTGTCAGTCATGCCCCCCAAATGGTCTGTGATAATAAAAATATATGTTATAATAGGTAACAATGTATCCATGAATATCAAGAGTAATGGACTGATGTTTCAGACTAGACATGCAATTTCATGTTTTTTTACATTAAAACATGACATTGACCTTTGTGTGACTTTGACCTTGACATCTGATGTAATGGTTTGGGTATTCCAACAGCTAAATGCAGGTAACACAAAACCATGACATGCTGATCACTTGTGTCAAGCTATTTTAAAATTCCTCCATGTAAGACAAAGTTACAGACCAGACAAAACTGAAAGTGTGACCTTGAAGTAAGGTTATGGGTCTTAATGTGACATGTCATCATGTCATGTTGATCAATTGATAATTGAGCCAAGTGTTTTTGAAATCCATCCATGTATGATAAAGTTACAGGATGGTCTTGAAATCTCAAACAGACTCAATGATTTGTCATACAAACTCAAAGTATGACCTTGATCTTTGAGGTATGGGTCTAGGTCTTACTTGTGACATGTCATCATGTCATCTTGATCAATTGTGCCAAGTTAAAGACAAAGTTACAGACCAGACATGCAATATCAAACAAATTGAAAATGTGACCTTGACCTTTGAGGAAAGGTTCTTGGTTTTACATGCGACACTTAATTATGTCATGCTGATCAACTGAGCTAAGTGTTTATAAAATGTATCCATAGGTGACAAAGTTACAGACTGGACACTAAATCTCAAACGGACCGAAAGTGATGTCAAACAAGATTATATTGTGACCTTGACCTTTGAAGTGGGAGTCTGGGTTTAAGTGCACCATATTACGTCATGTTATGTTAACCTGATCATTTGTAGCAAATATTTATAAAATCCATCTATGCATGACAAAGTTACAGGCCAGACAAGAAATCTCACACAGACTCAAAGTGTTATCAAACAAACTCAAAGTGTGACCTTGACCTTTGAGGTATGCATGTGGGTCATACGTGTGACACTTCATCATGCCTTGCTGATAAATTGAGCCAAGTGTTTTTGAAATTAATCCATAAGAGACAAAGTAACAAATCGGGAACGAAATCTCAATCAGACTAAAAGTGTCATCAAACGAAGTTAAATTGTGACCTTGACCTTTGAAGTGGGAGTCTGAGTGTAACGCCTTGTAAAGGTCCAATTGAGTCATATTTATGCCATCAAGGGCAAACTGACAATCAGATAACCTTACAAATATTTCCTGGAATCCTGAAAACCAACACTTAAGCACACCCATCTCCACAAACAAGTGAACTTTCACACTTGAATCAGTGCTGAGAAGTGAATGACAGTGAGAAACAATGTCCTGTATCATTCATCACAGAGACTTTTAAAACTCTTGGATTTATGGATTAATAGTCAAGATGGGCTACTAAGCTAGCATTGCCCAGCTTGACATTCGATCACCCGTAGACCATACATGTAGAACCTTTTCATCATTCAGAGGAAATGTGTGGCTGAATGTTCACAATTTAAATCTATTTTTAGTAGCAGTGGCCATATTGTTGTTGTTTTTTAGAAAGCTTGAGAAAGGTTGAACCAATAGATCTTGCACATTTAATCTGATCATTATGGAGAAAAGTAGTTCACATCAAGATGTTAACAATTTAAGTAATAATGGGCAGCAATAAAAACACAACTCTGAAAGGGCACAATTGAGGACGATAGAAGATTCCAAGTTTGAATTGTTCGAGTTATTTAAAAGAAATTAAAATAAAATTGCAGATGATGATGAATGATAGATGGACATTTGATAGCTTACTATAATATAACTGTAAAAGAGATTCATCTCTGAGCCACAATAAAATCAGCAAAAGAAATGTTTTCTACCAGCTAGCAACATTAAAAACGGTCAAAATACTATAGGCCAATGTCATCAGAAGAAAAGTAATTATGAGACTCACCAGTAGGTTTCTCTCTTGTCGTCTCCTCTTGTCATCAGTCATGCATGCTGTCTTTTCTGGAAGAAAAATAAACAATACAAATAATGGTGTAGGATTTAAAATCCATTAAGTTTACAGGAAAAATAATAGAGTGGCATTCAAAATCTGCAATGATATCAAGAATACCTGAGCCTCACATACCTGAACTGAGCACTGGTGTCTGATCTGTCCGACACTAACATTAAAGATTCCAGCTTGGCTTCAACTTCCTATATTCCTGATTGCAAGGGGCCAATCACTGCCAGAGTAAACATGGCTAAGCTATGTGATTACGGATAGTATAAACACCAAGTCTCACCTTAATTGGCTGGGCTGACCAAGGTCAGAGACATTATCATAACAAGTGTGTCTGTTACTATCATATATATATATATATATATACAACAGCACATTGAGAACAATAAGGAAAGCACTGCTATCATTTCTTTTGATTGGACACTGACCTATGTTTGTCACTTGTTTTTCCTTTAGGTGAGATGCTGTTTTTAACTTTAGAAGGGACACTCTTGTTTTTTCTTTAGGTGAAATGCTGTTTTTTTACTTTATATAGGACACTCTTGTTTTTTCTTTAGGTGAGATGCTGTTTTTTACTTTATATAGGACATTCTTGTTTTTTCTTTAGGTGAGATGCTGTTTTTAACTTTATATGGGACACTCTTGTTTTTTCTTTAGGCGAAATGCTGTTTTTTACTTTATATAGGACACTCTTGTTTTTTCTTTAGGTGAGATGCTGTTTTTTACTTTATATGGGACACTCTTGTTTTTCCTTTAGGCGAGATGTTCTTTTTAACTTTAGATGGGACACTTTTGTTTTTTCTTTAGGTGAGATGCTGTTTTTTACTTTATATGGGACACTCTTGTTTTTCCTATAGGCGAGATGCTCTTTTTAACTTTATATGGGACACTCTTGTTTTTTCTTTAGGTAAGATGCTGTTTTTTACTTTAGATGTGACACTCTTGTTTTTTCTTTAGGTGAGATGCTGTTTTTTACTTTAGAAGGGACACTCTTGTTTTTTCTTTAGGCGAGATGCTGTTTTTTACTTTAGAATGGACACTCTTGTTTTTTCTTTAGGTGAGATGCTGTTTTTAACTTTAGATGTGACACTCAACATATTTACCATTAGTTTTGAACATATAATATTTAAACAACTCATATACAACTTATACACAACAATGTCATGTTCTGGTCATATAAGAAAACAAACTGATCTGTTCTGGTCATGTTATTGTGACATCTCAGAATATGTAAGTAAAATACTAAATGAAATGACTTTTCAGTTACTTCAAATTTTAGCCTAAGAAGTTCAACATACACAAAAAGCAGACAAGAAGAATCATTCTTCACACTCAGGGATGAGATGACTATAAAACATAAGAGTTTATTTAGCCATCCATCAATATATACAATGAGCTGGGCAATAAGAACTGACATTTATGACCAGTAGCCCAAATGATAAATGACACAATATCTTAATCTACTATCTAAACTGTTTGCTGAGTGTGTTCTCTTGTTAGTCTAGACCATATTCAATTGTTTGGGCAAATTCAGGGTGGACATTTTGGAAATATTTATATAGATATAAGACTACTGTGTAAGTCTGGTGAACACCAAATGAAAACTGCTGGAGTGCATTAGCATCAAATAACCCAATGTTTTGATCATTCAAAGACCAGAACTCCGACATTAATTATCAAATTTCAATAATTCAAGGGCTGTAACTTGGATATTATTCGGTTTCACCAGTTCAAAAACTTGTATCAGATATTTTATTTATAAATATGACTACTGGTTATGTTTGATGAAGATCAAAATGAAAACTACAAGTACTAGACTACACACAAAGCTAAACAATGCAATTTTTTACCGTTCAAGGGCCATAACTCCAACATTAGTTACTTGATACAACCAATTCAAAACATGCCTTAGATATTAAGGTTATATAGCTACTGTGAAAGTTTAGTGAAAACAAAATAAAAAATTCTGATATTAGATTCCACACAAAGTCAAATAGTTCAATTTTGGCAAAACAATGGCCATTAAACTCTAATATTAATTATCTGGTTTAGCCAGTTCAAGAACTTGTCCAAGATATTGCCGTTACATAACAATATGATAGTTTAGTAACAATCCAAATAAATACATGGGTGTTAGAGTGCACAAACAGATGATGGATAAATGACAGAACTTGCCTTAAGGGTGGCTAAAAAGTAAATAAATCATTACAAATAAATTTTAAAACATAATAACTGATCTCATGCTTTCACCAAATATCTTGAATACACATTTATGTACCTTAACTTTCAATAAAATGGTGCAGTGCAATCCATAAAATGACAACAGAACTTCATTATTCAAGTGTCCAGACTTCAGTAAATTACATCTGATGCAAATCTGTCCTTATTTGGTGAGGAAGTTAATCGTCCACTAAATACAATCAGAAACACAACCGCTGGCACATGTTTGAGAAAGCTGATAATTTCTTGGCTAAACAAGGGAGCAACTGAAATAATCTACCAATTTTCTGGCAATATTGAAAAATAATGTGCCTGGCAGACCTCTACAGATTACAGTAACTCAATCCACAGCCCTGGTTGGCAATGTGAAAACAACTGGACTGTCCTTGTTGTCTTGTTGATATACTATAAACCAGTCTTGAGTATGATATACACAGATATTTTACTGGGGTTAATGCCATTTGTAACACAAGGCATAGTTTATTAAACATGGCATCAGTATCTCAGACCTCTACATCACAGTAAGGATATAGGACCACTACATCACAGTCAGGATCTCAGATCACTACATCACAGACCACTACATCACAGTCAGACTCTCAGACCACTACAGCACAGTCAGTAGCTTAGACCAATACATCACAGCGAGGATCTCAGACCACTACTTCACAGCCAGTATCTCAGACCAATACATCAGTCAGTATCTCAGACCACTACATCACAGTCAGTATCTCAGACCACTACATCACAGTCAGTATCTTAGACCATTACATCACAGTCAGTATCTCAGACCACTACATCACAGTCAGGATCTCAGACCAATACATCACAGTCAGTATCTGAGACCACTACATCACAGTCAGGATCTCAGACCACTGCATCAGTCAGTTTCTCAGACCACTACATCACAGTGAAGATATCAGACCACTACATCACAGTCAGATCTAAGACCACTACATCACAGTCAGGATCTCAGACCACTACATCACAGACAAGATATCAGACTACTACATCCCAGTGAGGATATCAGACCACTACATCAGTCAGTATCTCAGACCACTACATCCCAGTCACTATCTGAGACCACTATATCACAGTCAGTATCTCAGACCACTACATCACAGTCAGTATCTTAGACCATTACATAACAGTCAGGATCTCAGACCACTACATCACAGTAAGGATATCAGACCACTACATCACAGTGTGGATATCAGACCACTACATCACAGTCAGGATCTCAGACCACTACATCACAGTCAGTATTTGAGACTACTACATCACATTCAGTATCTCAGACCATTACATTACAGTCATATCTGAGACCAATACATCACAGTCAGGATCTCAGACCACTACATTACAGTCATATCTGAGACCAATACATCACAGTCAGGATCTCAGACCACTACATCACAGTCAGTATTTGAGACCACAAAATCAGTCAGTATCTCTAACCTCTACATCACAGTCGGTATCTCAGACCATTACATCACAGTGGGGATATCAGACCACTACATCACAGTCGGTATCTCAGACCACTACATCACAGTGGGGATATAAGACCACTACATCACAGTCGGTATCTCAGACCACTACATCACAGTCAGTATCTTAGACCATTACATAACAGTCAAGGATCTCAGATCACTACATCACAGTGGGGATATAAGACCACTACATCACAGTAAGGATCTCAGACCACTACATCACAGTGGGGATATAAGACCACTACATCACAGTAAGGATCTCAGACCACTACATCACAGTGGGGATATAAGACCACTACATCACAGTCGGTATCTCAGACCATTACATCACAGTGGGGATATAAGACCACTACATCACAGTCAGTATCTCAGACCTCTACATCACAGTGGGGATATAAGACCACTACATCACAGTAAGGATCTCAGACAACTACAGCACAGTCAGTATCTTAGACCAATACATCACAGCAAGAATCTCAGACCACTACTTCACAGCCCGAATCTCAGATCAATACATCACAGTCAGTATCTCAGACCAATACATCAGTGAGGATATCAGACCCTTACAGCACAGTCAGGATCTCAGACCACTACATCACAGTGACGATATCAGACCACTTCATCAGTCAGGATCTCAGACCACTACATCCCAGTCAGGATATCAGACCACTACATCCCAGTCAGGATATCAGACCACTACATCAGTCAGTATCTCAGACCACTACATCACAGTCAGTATCTCAGACCACTACATCACAGTCAGTATCTCAGACCACTACACCACAGTCAGTTTCTCAGACCACTACATCAAAGTCAGGATCCAGACCACTTCATCACAGTGAGGATACCAGACCACTACATCACAGTCAGGATCTCAGACCACTACATTACAGTCAGTATCTGAGACCACTACATTACAGTCAGTATCTGAGACCACAAAATCACAGTCAAGATCTCAGACCTCTACATCACAATCAGTTTCTGAGACCACTACATCACAGTCAGTATCTGAGACCATTACAGCACAGTGAGGATATCAGACCATTACATCACAGTGAGAATATCAGACCATTACATCACAGTCAGTATCTCAGACCACTACATCACAGTCAGTATCTCAGACCACTACATTACAGTCAGTATCTCTGACCACTACATCACAGTCCTCAGATCACTACATCACAGTAAGGATATCAGACCACAACATCGTAGTCAGTATCTCAGACCACTACATCACAATCAGTATCTCAGACCACTACATCACAGTCAGTATCTCAGGCCACTACATCACAGCCAGGATCTCAGACCACTAAATCATAGCCAGTATCTCAGACCACTACACCACAGTCAGTATCTCAGACCAGTACATCACAGCCAGGATCTCAGACCAATACATCACAGTCAGTATCTCAGGCCACTACATCACAGTCAGTGTCTGAGACCACTACATCACAGTCAGTGTCTGAGACCACTACATCACAGTCAGGATCTTAGACCACTACATCACAATCAAGATCTCAGACCATTACACCACAGTCAGGATCTCAGACCACTTCATCACAGTCAGAATCTTAGACCACTACATCGCAGTCAGGATCTCATATCACTAAATCACAACCAGGATCTGAGACCACTACATCACAGCCAGGATCTCAGATGTCTACATCACAGTCAGTATCTGAGACCTCAACATCGACGTCAGTATCTCAGACCACTACATCACAGTCAGGATCTCAGACCACTACATCACAGTCAGTATCTCAGACCAATACATCACAGTCAGAATTTCAGACCAATACATCACAGTCAGGATCTCAGACCTCTACATCACAGTCAGTATTTCAGACCAATACATCAGTCAGTATCTGAGTCCAATACATCACAGTCAGGATCTCAGACCACTACATCACAGTCAGGATCTCAGACCACTACATCACAGTCAGGATCTCAGATCAATACATCACAGTCAGGATCTCAGACCAATACATCACAGTCAGTATCTCAGACCACTACATCACAGTCAGTATCTAAAATGTTGGTAGGAGTGATATTTGTCGAAAGCAGGGTCCAGAAGTAGGTGCTTCAAGGATTTGAGAGTCATGGGTTTGATCTTCCACTACAGCTGTGTGTGGTTTCTTTGAGCAAGACACTTTATTTGCTTAGTACGGGATCTACCCATGAAGACTTCAAGCATGATTTGTCAATGTTGTAATAGCTAGTTTCATAATTGAAGTAAAATAAATAAGTTTAAACAGATATAAAATGAGAACATTTTTGACCATAGAACTTCAATATTAGAAGTTTTCAGACTCAGTAATTACTTTCAGTACATCGGAGGACATTTAGTTCAGTCAAGCCACAATATCCGTGATGTGTTTCAAGTATACATGAGAACTGGTTAACCTTCCAGGATCCCAGGAAAGAGTGTTTGGGTTTACTGATTGTCTGTTATCCCTCGATGGCATAAAAATGATGCAGTTCATTACAGTGTATTAACATAATATTTGCGAGGGAGCAATAATATCATCACAAATCCACCATTGGCTTGCACACAAGAGACACACACATGATTGAATTTGCAGGCTATGAATTATTTTGGGTGAAAACCAGAATCACTTCTCCATTCAAGTGAGCCTTCAAGTTGACTAATCCAGCAAGTTTCTGGCGGTGTTGAGACAAAATGTGCATGGCAGACCACCCTATAAACATAACAAAATACCATAACTCAATACTCTGCCAAAGTCTACAATGTCAAATCACCAAATAATTTTATAGTGATAAATCATTTGGACTGTCACTGTTATTCCTTGTTGATAAACAATAAACTAGATTAAGTCTACTGGGGCAACTTACATTTAGGTCACATAAATAGAAACAATAAAAAGAACCTTTTAGGAATTATTCATTTGAAATCAGTGTGATGGATGGGATGACGGATGACCTAATGACCCCGCCACCATTCTGCCTATAGTTGGGGTATAATAAAATAGTAGGATTCATTGAATATTCAGCATCATTTTTATGCTATCCAGGGCTACATGTAACAGACGATCAGTTAAACCAATACTTGAGCACACCCCATCTCCACAAGTAACTGATAATTTTCCCACTTGAATCAGCAATGAGAGATGAATGTTAATCTTGTATATCAATCATCACAGAGATGTCGTTGGATGGGGATTCAACCCATGACCCCTGGATTGATAGTCAATGGGTTACCCACTGAGCTAGCCAGGCCTGTCGTATAACAAAATAAAAAAGAGTTTCTTCTTTTGAAAATCTTAAGACTTTTGCTATTCTGTTAACATTTTTGTTATAGAAAATGTTTTTCAAAACAATTATTTCAAGCAATAACATCAAACCTCCAACTTACGACTGTCTCGGTATTGAGACCACCTGACCCTTACTACCATTTATCACATAATATACAGTGCAGCAGTGTAATAAACCCAGGACATATCTTTGATATTAACCTAGTGTACAAATATCACTACATAGTCATTGTTCAGCATTTTTCATATAACTTGGCTCTCTTATGTAAAATGTTTTAATTATATGACATTATTTTACTACGTTACATCATATGATGACTGACAGAAGCAAATATGTGTGATTTTTCAGAATTCTTTAAGAGGTGATCTGAAAAACAAAGGTTAAATGTACCAATTTCCTGAATTATGAGATAAAAATAATCTTTCATTCATGCTTATTTATTTTTGAATTTATCAAATTGATTCAACAAAAATTATATGATTCTCATTCTTGGAAGAGCCTCACATATTTGTCAACTCATTTCATAAATTCAATAATAAATAAGCACTCATGTGAGATCCTCTATTTATTTTCCGAACAGATGTTTTCCTTCTTTATTCAATGGTTGTTAACTCTGATTATACAGGCACTCCCCTAATCCACAACCACCATTTATGTCCCAAGCATGTGTTTTGTGCAGTTTTCACACCCATTGCAACACCATGCGGTCTGCCAACTGATGCAATTTACGATATAAACAACAGAAATGTCAGCCGTTTTGTAGTTGTCATTAAACTTGTCAAACTATTCACATTCCAGGATTATTGTCGTTGTAACAAACAGATGGATTGTTACGCAAACATCAGTTTGAAGGCTTCCTCAGAGAAGACAGTAAATACATAAATTTTAACCAAGAACTGAACAGATTTCTTTGAGAAGAAATAGTAGAATTAAATATATCTTTTTCAATAACAGGCCATAATCTAGCATTTTATCACAACGTATTTAAAACACAAATACAAAGGCTTGATTTTTATTTGTACAGAAGTGGAATGGAACTCAATATAGAAACTATGTTGTAATTGATATGTTTATATACATGTATCATTGTATGTCATCAGTCCCTTTGCCATCAATGGCCACATCTACATCTATATTGATACATGTACGTAGATCTGTCATACTTGCCAACAACTCCACATAACCTCACTTATACTTCCGACAGATATAAAGAAAAAAAGAGATTATAGGAAAAGGAAGAAGACTTGATACAGAAAAAATCATCAAGGCTGACAAAACCAAGATGATTAAATAATAATTATATAGATACTGACAATGATTAAATAATAACTATATAGATACTGACAATGATTAAATAATAATTATATAGATACTGACAATGATTAAATAATAATTATATAGATACTGACAATGATTAAATAATAATTATATAGATACTGACAATGAACTCATAACTAAGATAAAGGCAGAAAAAAGCAAAATGATATACACTGTTTCATCTCAGTCACGTTGACTAGATTAAACCAATTTCTGTGGTGGTACCAGGACCCATGTGTCTCAACTGACACATCTCAATTCTGTGGTGGTACCAGGACCCATATGTCTCAACTGACACAGCTCAATTCTGTGGTGGTACCAGGACCCATATGTCTCAACTGACACAGCTCAATTATGTGGTGGTACCAGGACCCCTGTGGTGGTACCAGGACCCATGTGTCTCAACTGACACAGCTCAAGTCCATCTTTTGACATATTTCAAAACTGTATTTTGGTCCCGGACTTAAACAGTAATAGTGTAGAGCTCACTCTCGAAAGATACCAAAGATGGCGCCTCAGTTACATGAACTGGAAGCGAGTTCCACAAGGGGATAGTCCTCCTGGGAAATGGCTGATGTGTTTGCAAGTGTCTATTGAGGTGACGATCGTATAAACTTGAATGTTCTGACCTGGGTCATGAGATAATGAGAGGCTCTGAATTTGTTTGTCAGGTCTTTGACAATCTTGCAGAAGAGTGAGTTGTTGCTTTGACTGGCTAGATTCAAAGGTCTCCCACTTTGTTGGTCAGGCATTTCTGGAGATGGTTCCGTGCTGTGGTACAGAAGACATGGTTGAATCTTATACATATATAGTGACCATGCTTATGTAAGTCTGGTATTGGTCTCTTGGTTGCTTCAAGCTCCTTCTGAGGAAACTAAGCGCAGAGTTGCTTGTTTTTGTCACCCTGTCAATGTTTTTTCCAGGATAGGTTGCATTGTAAATCGACTCTGAAATATTTTATGTTTGGAGCAGAATCAAAGAATTATGGTCTTTCTGAAGATAGAAACATTTGACGGGAGTGCCTGACCTAGGGACACTTGGAACATAACACTTTTGTGGGTGGAACTTCATACCCCACTTCTTTTCACAGGCAGCCAGAGTCTGGAGATCTCGGAGGATTTCACTGGCGTCCCTGTTCCCGTATCACGCTGTATGACATGTGCATCCACGGTAAAGCATGCTCCCCTTAAGTGTATGACGATGTTTAAGACTTTGACAGGACTTTCTATGATGTATTATCAACCTAAATGCTGCTATTATAATTTAGTACCTTTAAAGTACAACATAGAGGTATTATCTACAATTAATAAGCAAAAATGGTCTAAGGAGTCAAAAGTGCAAAGGTGAACAAAAGGTCACGCAGCGTCCCCTTGTAACACAAGATGAGACTTCTGTTTCACCTAAAGCTCAAATTTTAATTACTGTCACAAAACTTTGACCATGACAGCTTCATGTTACAATGTATTCAAGACATACTGGATGCTTCAACAAGTAAATTCATTAAAAGTATATCTCTTTACAAGCAAATCTTAAAATAAAAAAAAAATCAAATGCCGCATGGTATAACTCATTTTTATTTATTAAGAGATAGGGAGAGAGAGGCAGAGAAAAAGAATGTGTATTGTGTATATATTCCTACAAGAAAAATTATTCTGAAGGAAATATTGAAAAGCTGGCCCAGGGTAGAGAGATTGTAATTAAAGCAATAAAGGGCTGATTTTGATGAGGGGAAATGGTATAGAGCTGGCTTAGGGGAAGGTTCATTAATATAGAGCTGTTCTAGAGAAATGAAAATGATTTAATTACTATCATGTATAAAAGACCCAGTTGAAGGACGGCAATTAACAGGAGCTTTATTAATAATTACAGTGCTATTCTAGAGAAAGGATTGTTGTTGTGCATAAATGGTGTGTGCACTAAGCGTTGCTTTCAATAATTTTTAAGTGATATCGCGACGATGTCTACTTGCAAATTGAGACAAAATTCTGAGCTAGGCCACACTGGAGTATCATGCCTAAGATGCATGGTACAATACCCCATCCAGTCAAATTATAGTGACACCTAGCAGATCAGACTTAGAACTATCCTCTAAATGCTGAGCACCAAGCAAGAAAGCTTCTAGTACAAGTCTTTGGTATGACCTGGCCAGGGATCGAATCCGCAACTTTCCGCATGTGAGGTGGATAATCTGCCACTTGACCACCGCTGTGGTACTCTAAAAAAGGAGAATTATCAATATATATGAAACCCAGTTGAAGGTGAACGGTACAGAGCTGACCTAGTAGGAAGCGAAATTAAAGTGTGCATTTCATTATAATTTTCAGTTTAATATACTATAGATATATGTGATAATAAATCTTTTTATTTTTCCATCTTCTGTAAATCAAATATGATTTACCATAGTTGACCTTAAACAAGCTGGATGTTTAACCCCTCACATCCATCTAATACAACCCAATTTATGTCAGGGTAGATGGTCGTATTTCAGTATGGTAACTATTTGATACAACAATAAAGTTTTATGAGACAGCTATATGACACCTGGCTCACGGCAATAAATCATGGTAACCCGGGTGAATTACTGAACTTTCCTTATGTCCAAAAGTCAAAATTTGCCCTCGCCCAAAAGTTAAAACTTGCCCTAGCATGATTTCATCTGTCCCTTAAGTAGAAGCTGCAGATTCAGGTTTTTATGTTAGAGTGGGTAAGTGGGTGGGGTACATTTTTATCTAAATGAGTGGGGGTGGGGGTGGGGTACATTTTTATCTAAATGAGTGTGTGTGTGTGTGTGGGGGGGGGGGGGGGGTACATTTTTATCTAAATGAGTGTGGGTGGGGTACATTTTTATCTAAAGAGTGGGGGTGGGGGTGGGTTACATTTTTATCTAAATGAGTGGGGGTGGGGTACATGTTTATCTAAATGAGTTTCTGGGGGTGGGGTACATTTTTATCTAAATGAGTGGGGGTGGGGTACATTTTTATCTAAATGAGTGTGTGTGTGTGTGTGGGGGGGGGGTTACATTTTTATCTAAATGAGTGTGGGTGGGGTACATTTTTATCTAAAGAGTGGGGGTGGGGGTGGGTTACATTTTTATCTAAATGAGTTTCTGGGGGTGGGGTACATTTTTATCTAAATGAGTGTGTGTGGGGGTGGGGTACATTTTTATCTAAATGAGTGTGTGTGGGGGTGGGGTACATTTTTATCTTAATGAGTGTGTGTGGGGATGGGGTACATTTTTATCTAAATGAGTGTGTGTGGGGGTTGGGTAGGATAAACCATGGTGTTAAGACATGGTACATGGTATACAATTTTGGGGAAGGTGGGGACCTACATTTGGTCCCTTGAGTGGGGCTTCCTAAGCTCCAGCACCAGATTATCTGTTAACACTTTTTGTCAAATTCTAGCGGGTGGGGGTTGGGTGCCAGGCTGGCCTTCCCCTTTATCTGCTAGTGCTCTGCTTATATTATACACACAAGGGTGTCATCAGTAGTATTGCTTAGGTTCACTGTCTTTAATGTTTGTGTTGCACTTTCATTTTCAATGATACAAAATTGTCATCAAAGACCTGATAAAATCTCTGTTAAATCCAGTATAATATGCTATCCAAATACAGGTTAACAAGCGTAATGATACAGTCATCTAGTGTCAAATACAGGTTAACAAGCGTAATGATACAGTCATCTAGTGTCATTACATATCTATGTTTACTTTATATAGTCTGCTTCACAACCATCTTCCAAGTCCTGTTTGTCAACTTCCACCCCAGTTCAACTGTCTGTTCAAATCTCATCAGCCAATTATAGCGTGTATAGTTTATACAAACGTTGACATGGCAATTAACAATATACAAATATTTCTGATCAAATGTTCATGTAAATATGGTATCTTATACATTTGTATCTGCCAAAATCCTGGAAACAGCTCATTTTCACAAGTTTGCGTCTCAAAACAACAGCTATCGGATGACAATAATATGATGAGCTGTAAAAATCTTATCCTATGTTCCAAGTATAACTTTAAAATGAATATAACTTTAATGAAATACATGTACAAGTTGTATGTGTTACAGTGGGTACTGAGTTTCATTATTGTATGTGTTACAGTGGGAACTGAGATTCATAATTGTATGGGTTACAGTGGGTTCTGTGTTTCCTTATTGTACAGGTTACAGTGGGTACTGAGATTCATTATTGTATGTGTTACAGTGAGTAATGAGATTCATAATCATATGTGTTACAGTGGGTACTGAGTTTCATTATGGGTTATAGTGGATATTGAGTTTCATTATTATATGGGTTACAGTGGGTACTGAGTTTCATTATTGTATGTGTTACAGTGGGTACTGAGATTCATTATGGTATGGGTTACAGTGGGTACTGAGTTTCATTATTGTATGTGTTACAGTTGGTACTGAGTCTCATTATTGTATGTTTTACAGTTGGTACTGAGTTTCATTATTGTATGTGTTACAGTGGGTACTGAGTTTCATTATTGTATGTGTTACAGTGGGAACTGAGATTCATAATTGTATGGGTTACAGTGGGTTCTGTGTTTCCTTATTGTACAGGTTACAGTGGGTACTGAGATTCATTATTGTATGTGTTACAGTGAGTAATGAGATTCATAATCGTATGTGTTACAGTGGGTACTGAGTTTCATTATGGGTTATAGTGGATATTGAGTTTCATTATTATATGGGTTACAGTGGGTACTGAGTTTCATTATTGTATGTGTTACAGTGGGTACTGAGATTCATTATGGTATGGGTTACAGTGGGTACTGAGTTTCATTATTGTATGTGTTACAGTTGGTACTGAGTCTCATTATTGTTTGTTTTACAGTTGGTACTGAGTTTCATAATTGTATGGGTTACAGTAGGTACTGAGTTTCGTTATTGTATGTTTTACAGTGGGTACTGTGTTTCTTTATTGTATGGGTTACAGTGGGTACTGAGTTTCATCATGTATGTGTTACAGTGGGTACTGAGATTCAGAATTGTATGGGTTACAGTGGGTACTGAGATTCATAATTGTATGGGTTACAGTGTGTACAGAGATTTATTATTGTATGTGTTACAGTGGGTATGAGATTCATTATTGTATGGGTTACAGAGGGTACTGTGTTTCATTATTGTATGGGTTACAGTGGGTACTGAGTTTTATCATTGTATGGGTTACAGTTGGTACTGAGTTTCATTATTGTATGGGTTACAGTGTGTACTGAGTTTCCTTATTGTATGTATTACAGTGGGTATTGAGATTCATTATTGTATGTGTTAAAGTGTGTACAGAGATTCATTATTGTATGTGTTACAGTAAGTACTGAGTTCCATTATTGTATGCCTTACAGTGGGTACTGTGTTTCATCATTGTATAGGTTACAGTGGGTACTGAGTTTCATTACTGTATGGGTTACAGTTAGTACTGAGTTTCATTATTGTATGGGTTACAGTGGGTACTGAGTTTCATTACTGTATGGGTTACAGTGAATTCTGAGTTTCCTTATTGTATGTGTTACAGTGGGTACTGAGATCCATAAATGTATGTGTTACAGTGGGAACTGAGATTCATAATTGAATGGATTACAGTGGGTACTGAGTTTCTTTATTGTATGGGTCACAGTGGGTACTGGGATTCATAATTATATGTGTTACAGTGGGTACTGAGATTCATAATTGTATGTGTTACAGTGGGTACTGAGTTTCATTATTGTATGGGTTACATTGGGTACTGAGATTCATTATTGTATGTGTTACAGTGGGTACTGAGTTTCATTATTGTATGTGTTACAGTGGTTGCTGAGTTTCATTATTGTATGTGTTACAGTGGGTACTGAGTTTCCTTGTTGTATGTGTTACAGTGTGTACTGAGATTCATAATTGTATGTGTTACAGTGGTTACTGAGTTTACTCATTGTATGTGTTACAGTGGGTACTGAGATTCAGAATTGTATGGGTTACAGTGGGTAATGAATTTCATAATTGTATGGGTTACAGTGGGTACTGAGTTTACTCATTGTATGTGTTACAGTCGGTACTGAGTTTCATTATTGTATGGGTTACAGTGGGTAATGAATTTCATAATTGTATGGGTTACAGTGGGTACTGCGATTCATTATTA
The DNA here is from genome assembly GCA_029582155.1 of Panopea generosa. Classification (NCBI taxonomy): domain Eukaryota; kingdom Metazoa; phylum Mollusca; class Bivalvia; order Adapedonta; family Hiatellidae; genus Panopea; species Panopea generosa. Next base: position 30,235,292 of record CM055904.1, on the reverse strand, counting down.
TGTATGTTACAGTGGGTTATGAGTTTCCTTATTGTAAGGGTTACAGTGGGTACTGAGTTTCCTTATTGTATGGGTTACAGCAGGTTCTGAGTTTCATAATTGTATGGTTTACAGCGGTTACCGAGTTTCATAATTGTATGGGTTACAGTGGGTACTGAGTTTCATAATTGTATGGGTTACAGTGGGTACTGAGTTTCATAATTGTATGGGTTACAGTGGGTACTGAGTTTCAAAATTGTATGGGTTACAGTGGGTACTGAGATTCATAATTGTGTGTTACAGTGGGTACTGAGATTCATTATTGTATGTATTACAGTGGGTATTGAGATTCATAATTGTATGGGTTACAGTGGGTACTGAGATTCATTATTGTATGGGTTACAGTTGGTACTGAGATTCATAATTGTATGTGTTACTGTTGGTACTGAAATTCATTATTGTATGGGTTACAGTGGGTTACAGTGGGTACTGGGGTTCATAATTGTATGGGTTACAGTGAGTACTGAGTTTCATTATTGTATGGGTTACAGTGGGTACTGAGATTCATAATTGTATGTGTTACAGTGGGTACTGAGATTCATAATTGTATGGGTTACAGTGGTAACTGAGATTCATAATTGTATGTTTTACAGTGGGTACTGAGAATCATAACTGTATGGGTTACAGTGGGTACTGAGATTCATAGTGGTATATGTTACAGTGGGTAATGAGATTCATAATTTTATGTGTTACAGTGGGTACTGAAAATTATAATTGTATGGGTTACAGTGGGTACTGAGATTCATAATTGAACGGATTACAGTGGGTACTGAGTTTCTTTATTTTATGGGTTACAGTGGGTACTGGGATTCATAATTGTATGTGTTACAGTGGGAACTGAGATTCATAATTGTATGTGTTACAGTGGGTACTAAGATTCATAATTGTATGGGTTACAGTGGGTACTGAGATTCATAATTGTATGTGTTACAGTGGGTACTGAGAATTATAATTGTATGGTTTACAGTGGGTACTGAGATTCATAATTGAACGGATTACAGTGGGTACTGAGTTTCTTTATTGTATGGGTTACATCGGGTACTGGGATCCATAATTGTATGGGTTACAGTGGGTACTGAGTTTCATAATTTATGGGTTACAGTGGGTACTGAGTTTCATTATTGTATTTGTTACAGTGGGTACTGAGATTCATAATTGTATTGGTTACAGTAGGTTCTGAGTTTCATTATTGTATTGGTTACAGTGGATACTTAGTTTCATAAATGTATTGGGTTACAGTGGGTACTGAGATTCCTTATTGTATGGGTTACAGTGGGTACTGAGTTTCCTTATTTTATGTGTTTCAGTGGGAACTGAGATTCATAATTGTATGTGCTACAGTGGGTACTGAGATTCATAATTGTATTGTGTTACAGTGGGTATTGAGATTCAGAAGTGTATGGGTTAAAGTGGGTACTGAGTTTCCTTATTTTATTGGTTACAATGGGTTCTATGTTTGATTATTGTATGGGTTACAGCAGGTACTGAGATTCATAACTGTATGGGTTACAGTGGGTACTGAGTTTCAAAATTGTATGTGTTACAGAGAGTACCGAGATTCATAATTGTATAGGTACAGTGGGTAATGAGATTCATAATTGTATGGATTACAGTGGGTACTGAGTTTCATAATTGTATGTGTTACAGAGAATCCGAGATTCAAAATTGTATGGGTACAGTGGGTAATGTGATTCATAATTGTATGGGTTACAGTGGGTACTGAGATTCAGAATTGTATGGGTTACAGTGGGTACTGAGATTCATAACTGTATGGGTTACAGTGGGTAGTGAGATTCATAATTGTATGTGTTACAGTGGGTATTGAGATTCATAATTATATGGGTTACAATGGGTACTGAGATTCATAATTGTATGGGTACAGTGGGTAATGAGATTCATAATTGTATGTGTTACAGTGAGTACTGAGATTCAGAATTGTATGGGTTACAGTGGGTACTGAGATTCATAATTTTATGTGTTACAGTGGGTACTGAGATTCATAATTTTATGTGTTACAGTGGGTACTGAGATTCATAATTGTATGGGCTACAGTGGGTACTGAGATTCATAATTGTTTGGGTTACAGTGGGTACTGAGATTCAGAATTGTATAGGTTACAGTGGGTACTGAGATTCATAATTATATGGGTTACAATGGGTACTGAGATTCATAATTGTATGGGTACAGTGGGTAATGAGATTCATAATTGTATGTGTTACAGTGAGTACTGAGATTCAGAATTGTATGGGTTACAGTGGGTACTGAGATTCATAATTTTATGTGTTACAGTGGGTACTGAGATTCATAATTTTATGTGTTACAGTGGTAACTGAGATTCATAATTGTTTGGGTTACAGTGGGTACTGAGATTCATAATTGTTTGGGTTACAGTGGGTACTGAGATTCAGAATTGTATAGGTTACAGTGGGTACTGAGATTCATAAATGTATGGGTTACAGTGGGTAGTGAGATTCATAATTGTATGTGTTACAGCGGGTACTGAGATTCGTAACTGTAGGGGTTACAGTGGGTACTGAGTTTCATAATTGTATGTGTTACAGAGGGTACTGTATTCATAATTGTATGGGTACAGTGGGTAATGAGATTCATAATTGTATGGGTTACAGTGGGTACTGAGATTCAGAATTGTATGGGTTACAGTGGGTACTGAGATTCATAATTGTATTGGTTACAGCGGGTAGTGAGATTCATAATTGTATGTGTTACAGTGGGAACTGAGATTCAGAATTGTATGGGTTACAGTGGGTACTGAGATTCATAATTGTATGGGTACAGTGGGTAATTAGATTCATAATTGTATGTGTTACAGTGAGTACTGAGATTCAGAATTGTATGGGTTACAGTGGGTACTGAGATTCATAATTGTATGTGTTACAGTGAGTACTGAGATTCATAATTGTATGGGTTACAGTGGGTACTGACAATAATAATTGTATGTGTTACAGTGGGAACTGAGATTCATAATTGTATGGGTTACAGTGGGTAGTGAGATTCATAATTGTATGTGTTACAGTGGGTACTGAGATTCAGAATTGTATGGGTTACAGTGGGTACTGAGATTCATAATTGTATGTGTTACAGTGAGTAATGAGATTCATAATTGTATGTGTTACAGTGAGTACTGAGATTCAGAATTGTATGGGTTACAGTGGGTACTGAGATTCATAATTGTATGTGTTACAGTGGGTACTGAGATTCATAATTGTATGTGTTACAGTGGGTACTGAGATTCATTATTGTATGGGTTACAGTGGGTACTGAATTTCATAATTGTATGGGTTACAGTGGGTACTGAATTTCATTATTGTATGTGTTACTGTGGGTACTGAATATAATTATTGTATGTGTTACAGTTGGTACTGAGTTTTATTATTGTATGAGTTACAGTGGGTACTGAGTTTCATTATTGTATGGGTTACAGTGGATATTAGGTTTCATTATTGTATGGGTTACAATGGGTAATGCGTTTCATTATTGTATGGGTTACAGTGGGTACTGAGTTTCATTATTGTATGTGTTACAGTGGGTACTGAGTTTCATTATTGTATGTGTTACAGTGGAAACTGAGTTTCTGGGTTATAGGGTAGGAAGTATGAGTACAACAGTTTCCATTTTCTTAAAAAATGTTTATATCAGCCAAAATCGCTATGTAAGTTTAAAAAAATTAAAATGGATACAAAGCATCTCCTTGTCATTGATAAATAAAATATGAACATTTTGGTATTTCAAATCTGCAGAAATGTGACGATACACAATATTTGAATCAGTTTGGTGAAATTGAAACGAGGTCCCCATTCTTAACTGAAGACATCCCACACATAGCCAGTTGGTGACCTTCATCTTGCTCTTCTGACAAAAATAATACAAATTCAGAAATATGCAACCCATAAATATGATGGATTAAATTGGATTTAAAATGAGATCATGAGATTCACGTGATACAACACAAAATAGGCTACAACAGGGAAATCTAATCTTAGTCTAAGCTGGCTGCCTGGGTGAAGTTTGGAAACCATTCATTCAAAAAACATTTTGACATGTTTAAATAGCTATCACTATGGCAATACTAGGACCAGCGATAGACGCGATAATTATATTAGAAAAAACATTTTGACGTGTTTAAATAGCTATCACTATGGCAATACTAGGACCAGTGATAGCGCGATAATTATATTAGAAAAACATTTTGACATGTTTAAATAGCTATCACTATGGCAATACTAGGACCAGTGATAGGCGCGATAATTATATTAGAAAAACATTTTAACATGTTTAAATAGCTATCACTATGGCAATACTAGGACCAGTGATAGGCGCGATAATTATATTAGAAAAACATTTCGACGTGTTTAAATAGCTATCACTATGGCAATACTAGGACCAGTGATAGCGCGATAATTATATTAGAAAAACATTTTGACATGTTTAAATAGCTATCACTATGGCAATACTAGGACCAGTGATAGGCGCGATAATTATATTAGAAAAACATTTTAACATGTTTAAATAGCTATCACTATGGCAATACTAGGACCAGTGATAGGCGCGATAATTATATTAGAAAAACATTTTGACATGTTTAAATAGCTATCACTATGGCAATACTAGGACCAGTGATAGGTGCGATAATTATATTAGAAAAACATTTTGACATGTTTAAATAGTTATCACTATGGCAATACTAGGACCAGTGATAGCGCGATAATTATATTAGAAAAAACATTTTGACATGTTTAAATAGCTATCACTATGGCAATACTAGGACCAGTGATAGGCGCGATAATTATATTAGAAAAACATTTTAACGTGTTTAAATAGCTATCACTATGGCAATACTAGGACCAGTGATAGGCGCGATAATTATATTAGAAAAACATTTCGACGTGTTTAAATAGCTATCACTATGGCAATACTAGGACCAGTGATAGGTGCGATAATTATATTAGAAAAACATTTTGACATGTTTAAATAGCTATCACTATGGCAATACTAGGACCAGTGATAGGCGCGATAATTATATTAGAAAAACATTTTGACATGTTAAAATAGCTATCACTATGGCAATACTAGGACCAGTGATAGGCGCGATAATTATATTAGAAAAAACATTTTGACATGTTTAAATAGCTATCACTATGGAAATACTAGGACCAGTGATAGCGCGATAATTATATTAGAAAAACATTTTGACATGTTTAAACAGCTATCACTATGGCAATACTATGACCAGTGATAGGTGCGATAATTATATTAGAAAAACATTTTCACATGTTTAAATAGCTATCACTATGGCAATACTAGGACCAGTGATAGGCACGATAATTATATTAGAAAAACATTTTGACATGTTTAATAGCTATCACTATGGCAATACTAGGACCAGTGATAGGCACGATAATTATATTAGAAAAACATTTTAACATGTTTAAATAGCCATCACTATGGCAATACTAGGACCAGTGATAGGCGCGATAATTATATTAGAAAAAACATTTTGACATGTTTAAATAGCCATCACTATGGCAATACTAGGACCAGTGATAGGCGCGATAATTATATTAGAAAAACATTTTGACATGTTTAATAGCTATCACTATGGCAATACTAGGACCAGTGATAGGTGCGATAATTATATTAGAAAAACATTTTGACATGTTTAATAGCTATCACTATGGCAATACTAGGACCAGTGATAGGCGCGATAATTATATTAGAAAAACATTTTGACATGTTAAAATAGCCATCACTATGGCAATACTAGGACCAGTGATAGGCACGATAATTATATTAGAAAAACATTTTGACATGTTAAAATAGCTATCACTATGGCAATACTAGGACCAGTGATAGGCGTGATAATTATATTAGAAAAACATTTTGACATGTTAAAATAGCTATCACTATGGCAATACTAGGACCAGTGATAGGCGCGATAATTATATTAGAAAAAACATTTTGACATGTTTAAATAGCTATCACTATGGAAATACTAGGACCAGTGATAGCGCGATAATTATATTAGAAAAACATTTTGACATGTTTAAACAGCTATCACTATGGCAATACTATGACCAGTGATAGGTGCGATAATTATATTAGAAAAACATTTTGACATGTTTAATAGCTATCACTATGGCAATACTAGGACCAGTGATAGGCACGATAATTATATTAGAAAAACATTTTGCAAATTTTGAAATATCCTGATAAACTTCATTTAAAAGCAGAAAAAAGAAAAAATGAAAATAATATTTTATTTAGAAAAAATAAATGGGAAAAATCCATTAACATCTGTTATTTTATCAGTTACATTCTGCAAACATAGCCATAACTCATGTAACATCATCTTCTTATCTCTTTGTGATATGTTGATATGTCAACAGTTGCTCTAATGGACGATTTTCTGCAACAGTGAACTGTCCTTATGAAATAACAGTCACAAAATGTTGATGCAACAACACTGTATTATATTGGGTTGTGTTTGGCATCACTTATTACTTCTGTCATTATAAACACAACAACGTCCGATTGACACTGTAGTCTAAGCACTGCACACAAATATCATGCCGCAGACACATGGGACGACCCCACCCAGACACATCATACGGACACTGAGCCAACAAGAACTATAACTTTCTTCTAAATACTGAGCGCCAAGTCTCACTTTACCATTTGACCATTGCTGCAGCAACTTTATCATGTAGGATGATTAAGAATAGTTTATAGTAATTTATTTAAGCTCGATTGCAAGAAAAGTGCAGAGCTTCTTTGAACTGCTCTTGAGACTGATTCCTGGGTAGAATTAGTACCGAATGTTGTTTTTTAGAAGGCATGGGTTTGAGCTGGCAATCAAACCGATAACCTCTGGTGTGAGCAACTAACACTATATCCACAATAAGTAATCACCACGCTGGAAATAACTCCAGTTTTATTATATATACATCTTAAAAATTCATTTCGTTTACATTTATTTATCTCAGCTCAACTATGAAAACACTAAGAACTAACACGAATCACTCTGTATCCTGGTTAGAACAGCACTGAATGACCCATGACTCTGCTTCCAGGGTAGAACTAGTACAGAGTGCATGTTGTTGTAAAGGGCCATTGGTTCAAGTCTGTTTCCTGGTTAGAACAGCACTGAATGATGCTGGACTCTGCTTCCTGGGTAGAACTAGTACAGAGTGCATGTTGTTGTAAGAAGCCATTGGTTCAAGTCTGTTTCCTGGTTAGAACAGCACTGAATGACCCATGACTCTGCTTCCTGGGTAGAACTAGTACAGAGTGCATGTTGTTGTAAAGGGCCATTGGTTCAAGTCTGTTTCCTGGTTAGAACAGCACTGAATGACCCATGACTCTGCTTCCTGGGTAGAACTAGTACAAAGTGCATGTTGTTGTAAAGGGCCATTGGTTCAAGTTTGTTTCCTGGTTAAAACAGCACTGAATGATGCTCGACTCTGCTTCCTGGGTAGAACTAGTACAGAGTGCATGTTGTTGTAAAGAGACCATTGGTTCAAGTCTGTTTCCTGGTTAGAACAGCACTGAATGATGCTCGACTCTGCTTCCTGGGTAGAACTAGTACAGAGTGCATGTTGTTGTAAGAGGACATTGGTTCAAGTCTATTTCCTGGTTAGAACAGCACTGAATGACCAATGACTCTGATTCCTGGGTAGAACTAGTACAGAGTGCATGTTGTTGTAAAGGGCCATTGGTTCAAGTTTGTTTCCTGGTTAGAACAGCACTGAATGATGCTCGACTCTGCTTTCTGGGTAGAACTAGTACAGAGTGCATGTTGTTGTAAAGGGCCATTGGTTCAAGTCTGTTTCCTGGTTAGAACAGCACAGAATGACCATCAACTCTGCTTCCTGGGTAGAACTAGTACAGAGTGCATGTTGCAAGAGGCCATTGGTTCAAGTCTGTTTCATGGTTAGAACAGCACTGAATGATGCTCGACTTTGCTTCCTGGGTAGAACTAGAACAGAGTGCATGTTGTTGTAAGAGGCCATTGGTTCAAGTCTGTTTCCTGGTTAGAACAACACTGAATGACGCTTGTCTCTGTTTCCTGGATAGAACTAGTACAGAGTGCATGTTGTTGTAAAGGGCCATTGGTTCAAGTCTGTTTCCTGGTTAGAACAGCACTGGATGATGCTTGTCTCTGCTTCCTGGGTAGAACTAGTACAGAGTGCATGTTGTTGTAAAGGGCCATTCGTTCAAGTCTGTTTCCTGGTTAGAACAGCACTGAATGACCCATGACTCTGTTTCCTGGGTAGAACTAGTACAGAGTGCATGTTGTTGTAAGAGGCTGTCTGTTGAAAGAGGTTGGGATCAAAGTCAGGACTTTTTTTACTTCTGGGCTTTTATTCCAATTTTAAAAATCTTGGAAAAAAAATGTAATCCATCCATGGAATATAAAAGGGAATTTCATGTTGCATTGAAAAAGTTATAATATTTGTATCGTTTTACATTTGATGTAAATCGATAAGACAAAAATCTGATACAAAGTTATCATAAGTCCCCTGGTTATTTACTGGTTATAAAGAAGACATTCTAAATGAATGAATGAATTGGGATTAACTGTACCAACACATTAAAGGTTGTAAGAGGTATATTAGGATACTGTGAATGAAAGTTCCAGGTTCACTCTGCAAAAACAAAAGATCAACATACAAACTGAATAAAAAAAAACTAATAAGGAACACGGTCATTATCACTTGTACATGCAAAATGAACCTAGCAGGGCTCAGTTTGCTCAGTTTATAATACAGCAGACTATCAATCCAGGGGTTGCCACCATTCAAATCCCTGCCCTGCCACTGTAGTGTCTGTGATGATTGATATACACTATCATGTCTCAATGTCATTCCCTTCTCACCGCTGGGAAATAGATGAAATAGAGCAAAGCAGGAAATGGCAAGTTTATATGTAAGAAATTAAAGTAAAGGCACATCAAACATACTAAAAGACCTTGTCATTCCAAGGAAGTGATTATCATACCCTCCTAATGTGTCAGGTGACCGAATCGGGTCAGGTATTATAGTTTACACTAATTTAATTTTCGCTTGATTGAAAGTAGTCTCAAAGCTTATAATTTTCTGGGGAGAACCAGTACTGTTTTTTTAAAGGTATTGAATGAAACTACGGATTAAACCTGCAACGTCTGATGTGAGCAGCCAACACTATACATTACAGTGCCAGGTAAAAAATCATTGGCCAAGATGATGCCATAATACTGAAAATTTCTGGAAAATAAAATTAAGTTCCAATAATGGAAAACTCAAACTGAAATAAAATGTAACCTCATAGATTTATATTTTCTTAGAATACCAGCACTTTTGCAGGTCATGACCTTGTTTACATTTCTGTATAAACCATTCTGCATAGAACCAGGCCACATGTTAGTCAATACCAGTCGAACTTGACTCCAGCGCAGGTTTGATTAATGTCTATTTAAGCTAAAGTTTGAAGTAGATCAGACCAGGTGTGGTAAAAGATGATGTAAAAGGAGTAAATAAAAATGACAGGTGAGAGAAACTGAGATGAAAGACGAACACTGATGTGTAAAACAAACCACTACATGGAAAAGTGATCTGCTGTTATAAATTGAAGTTACAGTTTTATGCTATAACTGTCAAATATTCTGACAAATGAAATTTATTTTATTTTTGCTGCAGATGATTTGTTGGACTTTTAAAGTTTTATAGCTACACAAAGTTATTCAAAGTGTTTTCAATTAAATCTCGCCATACAATATATAGCTACAATTACAATGCTCTGAAGAAATCTGTCAACATACTGTCACATAGATAATCTTGTCTATAGAAGGTAGTGCATGTATATCTATATCATTTGTATGCAGCTGAGATATGTAAGTTGTTATTACTGTCAAATTCTCCTTCTTGCAGTAATCTGAATCTACTCTACATTTAGTTTATGCTAATTTGTTTCAACTCAAATGCAATTTAGTTAAATATTAAAGTCCCTTTCGACAATTTTTCAGTCATATTGTGATAGTATCTATACTTGAGACAGTATTCCGAGTGCCGCCACATTCTGGAAAATCATGCCGCAATTTTTAAGCACTGCCACATGTGAATATTATGCTGCAGATACATGGTATGATACCTAACCCAGTCACAATCATTACACTAGTTCCGGGCCTACCAGAACTAAATCTATCCTTTAAATGCTGGGTACCAAGCAAGGAAACTTCTATTACCATTTGTCAAGTCTTTGGTATGATCAGACAGGATATCAAACCCACAACCTGCCACATGGGAGGCTTATGCTTTACTACTAGACCACTGCTGCAGTTCTGCAACTTGTAAGTTCATAGCTTATAAATTGCTGCAGAGATGATGAATTCAGGGTAGGCCTAGTATTAAGTGTTGTTTTGGAAAGGCATTTGAGTTGAGTCTGGGTTCAAACCCATGGAGATCTTTCTTCAATATTGGCCAACTCTCTATCTTCCCACTTATATATAGTCAACATTCTCAACATATGGTTAATACACCATCTACTCAAAGTGTCATTTTGGTCATATCATACACTCCAAATTGCATTTCTATGATACGGATCACTCAAAATGACACAGTTCACTCCAAATGGCATTACTATAATACAGTTAACTTCAAATGGCATTCTATGGAACAGTTCACTCCAAATGGCATTTCTATAATAACGTTCACTCAAAATGATATTTCTATTCAAAGTAGTATTTCGTTATCGAAATACTACTTTGAATAGAAATATCATGATTCATTCAATATGGTATTTCTATAATATGCTTCACTCAAATGGTATTTCTATAATACAGTTCACTCAAAATAGTATTTCTATAATACAGTTCACTCAAAATGGTGTTTCTATAATATGGTTTCATTCAAAATAGTATTGCTATAATATGGTTCACTCAAAATAGTATTTCTATATTATAGTGTCATGTCATGTATATCATCAAATCTTGATGGTCCATCCACTCAAGATTGCATGTCCATAATACCATCCACTCAAGATTGCATGTCCATAATACCATCCACTCAAGATTGCTTGTCCATAATACCATACACTCTAGATGACATTCACGTAATACCATACACTCTAGATGACATTTCTGTAATACCATACACTGAAGATGGCATTTCCATAATACCATCCACTCTAGATGGCATTTCCATAATACCATCCACTCTAGATGGCAATTCCATAATACCATCCACTCAAGATTGCATGTCCATAATACCATCCACTCTAGATGACATTTCCGTAATACCATACACTGAAGATGGCATTTCCATAAAACCATCCACTCTAGATGGCATTTCCATCATACCATCAACTCTAGATGACATTTCCATAATACCATACACTGAAGATGGCATTTCCATAAAACCATTCACTCTAGATGACATTTCCATAAAACCATCCACTCAAGATTGCATGTCCATAATACCATCCACTCAAGATTGCATGTCCATAATACCATCCACTCAAGATTGCATGTCCATAATACCATCCACTCTAGATGGCATTTCCATTATACCATCCACTCTAGATGTCATTTCCATTATACCATCCACTCAAGATGACATTTCAATTATACCATCCACTCTAGATGGCATTTCCATTAAACCATCCACTCAAGATGGCATTTTCATTATACCATCCACTATAGATGACATTTCCATAATACCATCCACTCTAGATGGCATTTCCATAATACCATCCACTCTAGATGGCATTTCAATAATACCATCCACTCAAGATAGCATTTCCATTATACCATCCACTCAAGATGGCATTTCCATTATATCATCCACTCTAGATGGCATTTCCATAATACCATCCACTCAAGATGGCATTTCCATTATACCATCCACTCAAGATGGCATTTTCATTATATCATCCACTCTAGATGGCATTTCCATTAAACCATCCACTCAAGATGGCATTTTCATTATAACATCCACTCTAGATGGCATTTCCATAATACCATCCACTCAAGATGGCATTTCCATTATACCATCCACTCAAGATGGCATTTCCATTATACCATCCACTTTAGATGGCATTCAAATAATACAATGTCAAGATGGCATTTCCATAATACCATCCACTCAAGGTGGCATTTCCATTAAACCATCCACTCTAGATGATATTTCCATAATACAATGTACTCTATATGGCATTTCTATAACACCATCCACTCAAGATGGCATTTCCATTATACCATCCACTCAAGATGGCATTTCCATTATACCATCCACTTTAGATGGCATTCAAATAATACAATGTCAAGATGGCATTTCCATAATACCATCCACTCAAGGTGGCATTTCCATTAAACCATCCACTCTAGATGACATTTCCATAATACAATGTACTCTATATGGCATTTCTATAACACCATCCACTCAAGATGGCATTTCCATTATACCATCCACTCAAGATGGCATTTCCATTATACCATGTACTTTATATGGCATTTCCATAATACCATCCATTCTAGATGACATTTCAATAATACCATCCACCTTATATGACATTTCCATAAAACCTTCCACTGTAGATGGCATTTCCATAATACCATCCACTCAAGATGGCATTTCCATAATACCATCAACTCTGGATGGCATTTCCATAATAGCATCCACTCTAGATGGCATTTCCATAATACCATCCATTCTAAATGACATTTCCATAATACCATCCACCTTACATGACATGTCCATAATACCTTCCGCTCTAGATGGCATTTCTATAATACCATCCACTCTAGATGACATTTCCATTATACCATCCACTCAAGATGACATGTTTATAATACCATGTACTCTATATGGCATGTCCATAATACCATCCACTCTAGATGACATTTCCATTATATCATCCACTGTAGATGGTATTTTCATAATACCATCCACTCTAGATAACATTTCCATAATACCATCCACTCAAGATGGCATGTCCATAATACCATCTGTTCTAGATAACATTTCTATAATACCATCCATTCCAGGGTTTCCCCCAGAGTCATAACGCATGTCGCATGCGACATTCCTTCAAAATATTTTGTTGATAAGTGACATCCCTTAAGTGGCATGACATGCCTTCCCACCCGTTGCGACTAACATTAGACAATCCCATTACACAAGCCCATCAGTAATTAAACAAGTGACCCAGTGATCAATAATTGACCTTTTTAACTTGTCAATCACACGCTAGTGTGAACTGGAGGTGTGTACAGGTAAGCCAATCAGAATGAGTCATTTGAAGGTTACTCCACCTCAATATAGAATGCGGTGTCCTGTGAAATTTCTTGATCAGAGATTGTTTTTCACAAGATTTGAAATTGGCTACTGACCAAGGTGTCGGCATAACCTTTCAATTGATTCATTAACCCAATCATGTGAAGTCTGTGTAGTATGTATAATGCAATCAATCAGAACGAAACATTTAATAAAGTGTGTCACGACTAGAATAGCTAGAATATAATCCCCACTTAAAATTGTATTTTTTTGTACATAAATTGAGAAAAAATATGAAAAAACACCCGTATGTTGCCTACCGGATGTTAACAAATTTGAGAAACCCGGTCTAAAAGTCGGCGCCTTCAAAAGTTGGATCCTCAAAAATCGGTGCATCAGTTATAGCGGTCCCGTTTATTAGAGATGTTTAAGACATAACTATTAATGTTTCCTTTAATAAGATTTATATTTAATTGGAAATACATTGACACCTAATGAAAATTACAGAATCAAAGATTAAAAATGCAAACTTCTCGATTGTAAATATGACAAGTTGTCCATTTATAAACACGCCTTTACTATATTTTTATGGCAATAATATTCTTATATAGGATAGAAACATATATTGAAATGCACATTAACTGATAGTTGGATACCCCCGGTTTATCAGCATCTTATTTCAACAAATAAAATCCCCACTTAAAACGGTTTAAATTTCAACATAGATTAAAGCGCTTTTGTTCATTGGAAATACCTGGATGTGGTGACGGGTCAAAATTTGGTTACTGCAGTCCCATTTATGCAGGATATTTAGGGGATAGGGGAAAAAAGAATTTTTAAGAATAATCTATCTGTGTTTACTTTTATAAAATTGGTATTCATTTGGAAATACACAAATACTATATGAAAAATATTATTTGCTTCTAAAGTGTATATTGAATCAAACATTAAAACATATAAATTGTAACTTTCAAATATGACTAGTCATCAAGGACTTGTATAGAATAGGATAGGTAACTTGTATTGGATAGGAAACTTGCATCTTCAGATTAAATGTTGATGAAATAGCACACAAAGGATTAATTATTTGGCTAGATATTGAAGCTTGAAGGAAAATGTATCATAGTTCACTTGTCATTATATTAGCTGCAGTATAGATATTTTGAAATCGTAAGTGTTTCAGCAATTTTAAACACAAATTTCTTGGAATGGTATTGTTTTGATGAAAATATCTCTCTGCAATGCAAGAATTTTGAATTTTGAATGGAAGTTAGATATTTGAAAACGAGATATTGCGAGATTGTGTGCAAATACACAAGCGTTCACAAAATCTCAATCAGTTGCCTTTCTTTCTCTATATAATTCCTTGCTTGTCATCCATTAAAAAAATCTTTAAATTTCTTTGTATTCATTTTATTGCAGCAATATTTTAAAAAAAACCCACATGCTTAAAAATACACCATTCATGAATGTCAAACTTAAAAAAATCAACACAGGCAGGGACACCCCTCCCATACCCACCCTCCCATTTTTAGCAACATGCCTTCAAAAATTCCTGTGGAGACTCTGCACTCTAGATGACATTTCCACAATACCATCCATTTTAGATGAAATATCCATATTACCATCCATTCTAGATGACATTTCCATAATACCATCCACTCTAGATAAAATTTCCATAATACCATCAATTTTATATGGCATGTCTATAATACCTTTCACTCCAGATGACATTTCTATTATGCCATCCACTCTAGATGACATTTCCATAAAACCAGCCACTTTAAATGACATTTTCCATAATACCGACCACTCTAGATGACATTTTCATAATACCATCCACTCAAAATGGCATGTCCATAATCCATCCACTCTAGATGGCATTTCCATAATACCATCCACTCTAGATGACATTTTCATAATACCAACCACTCTAGATGACAATAAATCATGTATATCTCAACAAAATCAAAATCAAAACTCCAATAAAATTACAGGCATTTACCTTTAAATGGAACATCTTTAGTAATCCAGTGTAATACTGACTGACAAATATTTACATCAGGTCATGAAAAATTATTTGAAACATATATTCAGTGCTCAATGTGCATAAAATATAACATACCTCAATGAGGCATTTAAACATCTGAGCACTATCTCTACAATGCATGCATAAATGATAAGATTTATTTATGATATTAAGCACAAAGTAAAATTAAACTGTCATGCATGCGTGCTTTCTATCCCCCGTGTTGTTAACTCTAAACCATGCGAGTAATAAATACAACAGGCCTGCTGTATTCATTTACATTCGAGACTTTTTTATTTAAATTACGAAAACTCCCTTCGTCAGATACAGTTGTTGAATGCTGGTGTTCTGCTTAATGAGATGTCTATCTTTGTTACATAACACTTGCACCATAATTTATGACAGATAACATGCTCTTTCATGTCTGTGTACATTTTCATGCAATAATGTTGAAGTTTAGCCAAGGAGTAAATGGTAAGTAATGGTTAACACCAATCTATTTTAGCTAGATTTCAAAGAAAGCTCAGTGCAAAATATATGAACTGTCCTCGAGTCTGCTTCCAGGGTAGAACCAGTATTGAGTGGTTTTTTCTAGAGATGCTGGGTTGAGCTCTGGGGGATCATGCCCACAACCTCTGACTCTTGTCTTTTGCACTACTGCCATGCTTATTGTAGTTTTACAGAATTGTTTTCGTTGTACGATTTCTCCAAACAAACTATATGTTAAAGTTTGAACCCCAGGGACAGATCAGCCAAATATGTATGACCATAGTTTTAGTAGTTTAAATAAACTTGGTAGAGTACCATAACCTTATCTACGCTAAATGCGAAAGCTTAGTAGCTGACCAAGGTTCCTGCAGCATTATAGCAGATGTGGTAAAGTTTCTATACATATATGTCTGTGTAAAAGTTTGAATCCCATATAATATAATGTAAAATACAACAGCCACCTTTTTACAGTTTTAAGAGATTGGTTTTCTTTAAGTTTTTCTATTTAATAATAATGCCCAGGGATTCCAGGGTCAATTATTACCCCAGGGTCAAGATATGAATACAACTAAGCTTTCCTTAATAGTTTTATATAAAAATTTGAAAACTTATATTAACATTATTTGACTGAGATAACTCACATTACTTAACTGAGATAATCATAATACTTGACTGAAATTACTCACAGTACTTGATGGAGATAACTCACATTACTTGACTGAGATAACTGTGATTACTTGACTGAGATAACTCATATCACGTGACTGAGATAACTCATATCACTTGACTGAGATAACTTGAATCAAATGAATGAGATAACTGATATTACTTAACTGAAATAACTTACATTACTTGACTGAGATAACTTGTATAACTTGACTGAGATAACTCATATTACTTGACTGAGATAACTTGCATTACTTGACTGAGATTACATACGATTTATGAATAACTATGGCTATTTGCTTGTATGAGGTGGTTACTAATCAATAACAAAGGATTTATGAATAACTATGGCTATTTGCATGTCTGAGATGGTTACTTATCAATTACATAGGATTTATGAATAACTATGGCTATTTGCATGTCTGAGGCAGTTACTTATCAATAACATACAATTAAGGAACAACTATGGCTATTTGCATGTCTGAGATGATTACTAATCAATCACAAAGGATTTATGAATAACTATGGCTATTTGCATGTCTGAGATGGTTACTTATCAATTACAAATGATTTATGAATAATTATGGCTATTTGCATGTCTGAGGTGGTTACTAATCAATTACATACGATTTATAAATAACTATGGCTATTTGCATGTATGAGGTGGTTACTAATCAATGACATACAATTTATGAATAACTATAGCTATTTGCATGTCTGAGGTGGCTACTAATCAATGACATATGATTTAGGAATAACTATGGCTATTTGCATGTATGAGGTGGTTACTAATCAATTACATAGGATTTAGGAATAACTATGGCTATTTGCATGTCTGAGGTGGTTACTAATCAATGACATACGATTTATGAATAACTATGGCTATTTGCATGTATGAGGTGGTTACTAATCAATGACATACAATTTATGAATAACTATAGCTATTTGCATGTCTGAGGTGTTTACTAATCAATGACATATGATTTATGAATAACTATGGCTATTTGCATGTCTGAGGTGGTTACTAATCAATGACATACAATTTAGGAATTACTATGGCTATTTGCATGTATGAGGTGGTTACTAATCAATGACATACGATTTATGAATAACTATGGCTATTTGCATGTCTGAGGTGGTTACTAATCAATTACATACGATTTATGAATGACTATGGCTATTTGCATGTATGAGTTGGTTACTAATCAATGACAATTTATGAATAACTATGGCTATTTGCAATTCTGAGGTGGTTACTAATCAATTACATATGATTTATGAATAACTATGGCTATTTGCATGTATGAGGTGGTTACTAATCAATGACAATTTATGAATAACTATGGCTATTTGCAATTCTGCGGTGGTAACTAATCAATTACATAGAATTGATGAATAACAATGGCTATTTGCATGTCTGAGGTGGTTACTAATCAATGACATACGATTTATGAATAACTACGGCTATTTGCATGTATGAGGTGGTTACTAATCAATGACATACGATTTATGAATACATATAACTACCGCTTTTTACATGTCTGAGGTGGTTACTAATCAATTACATACAATTTATGAATAACTATGGCTATTTGCATGTCTGAGGTGGTTACTTATCAATTACATACGATTTATGAATAACTAAGGCTACTTGCATGTATGCGGTGGTTACTAATCAATCACATACACTTTATGAATAACTATTACTATTTGCATGTCTGAGGTGGTTACTAACTAATTACATACGATTTATGAATAACTATGGTTATTTGCATGTATGAGGTGGTTACTAATCAATTACATACAATTTAGGAATAACTATGGCTATTTGCATGTCTGAGATGGTTACTAATCAATTACATACGATTTATGAATAACTAAGGCTACTTGCATGTATGAGGTGGTTACTAATCAATTACATACACTTTATGAATAACTATTACTATTTGCATGTCTGAGGTGGTTACTAACCAATTACATACGATTTATGAATAACTATGGCTATTTGCATGACTGAGGTCGTAACTAATCAATTACAAACAATTTATGAATAACTATGCCTATTTGGATGTCTGAGGTGGTTACTAATCAATTACATACGATTTATGAATAACTATGACTATTTGCATGTATGAGGTGGTTACTAATCAATTACATAGGATTTATGAATAACTTTCGCTATTTGCATGTCTGAGGTGGTTACTAATCAATTACATAGGATTTATGAATAACTTTCGCTATTTGCATGTTTGAGGTGGTTATTGATCAATTACATACAATTTATGAATAACTATGGCTATTTGCATGTCTGAGGTGGTTACTAATCAATGACATACGATTTATGAATAACTATGGCTATTTGCATGTATTAGGTGATTACTAATCAATTACATACACTTCATGAATAACTATGGATATTTGCATGTCTGAGGTGTGGTTACTAATCAATTACATATGATTTATGAATAATTATTGTTATTTGCATGTCTGAGGTGGTTACTGATCAATTACATACAATTTATGAATAACTATGGCTATTTGCATGTCTGAGGTGGTTACTAATCAATAACACATGATTTATGAATAACTATGGCTATTTGCATGTATTAGGTGATTACTTATCAATTACATACACTTCATGAATAACTATTGCTATTTGCATTTCTGAGGTGGCTACTAACCAATTACATATGATTTATGAATAACTATAGATATTTGCATGTCTGAGGTGGTTACTAATCAATTACATATGATTTATGAATTACTATAACTATTTGCATGTCTGAGGTGGTTACGAATCAATTACATACAACTTATGAATAACTATGGCTATTTGCATGTCTGAGGTGGTTACTAATCAATTACATACGATTTATGAATAACTATGGTTATTTGCATGTCTGAGGTGGTTACTAATCAATTACATATGATTTATGAAAAACTATGGCTGTTTGCATGTCTGAGGTGGTTACTAATCAATAACATAGGATTGATGAATAACTATGGCTATTTGCATGTCTGCGGTGGTTACTAATCAATAACATACAATTTATGAATAACTATGGCTATTTGCATATCTGAGGTGGTCACTAATCAATTACATACGATTTATGAATAACAATGGATATTGAATGCATGTCTGAGGTGTGGTTACTAATCAATTATATATGATTTCTGAATAATTATTGCTATTTGCATGTCTGAGGTGGTTACTAATCAAATACATACAATTTATAAATAACTATGGCTATTTGCATGTCTGAGGTGGTAACTAACCAATTACATACGATTTATGAATAACAAAGGCTATTTGCATGACTGAGGTGGTAACTAACCAATTACATACGATTTATGAATAACTATGGCTATTTGCATGACTGAGGTAGTTACTAATCAATTACATACAATTTATGAATAACTATGGCCATTTGCATGTCTGAGGTGGTGACTAATCAATTACATACAAATTATGAATAATTATGGCTATTTGCATGTCTGAGGTGGTTATTAATCAATAACATAGGATTTATGAATAACTATGGCTATTTGCATGTCTGAGGTGGTAACTTATCAATAACATACGATTTATGAAAAACTATGGCTACTTGCATGTATGAGGTTGTTACTAATCAATTACATACGATTTATAAATAACTATGGCTATTTGCATGTCTGAGGTGGTTACTAATCAATTACATATGATTTATGAATAACTATAGCTATTTGCATGTCTGAGGTGGTTACTAATCAATTACATACGATTTATGAATAACTATGGATATTTGCATGTCTGAGGTGTGGTTACTAATCAATTACATATGATTTATGAATAATTATTGCTATTTGCATGTCTGAGGTGGTTACTGATCAATTACATACAATTTATAAATAACTATGGCTATTTGCATGTCTGAGGTGGTTACTAATCAATTACATACGATTTATGAATAACTATGGATATTTGCATGTCTGAGGTGTGGTTACTAATCAATTACATATGATTTATGAATAATTATTGCTATTTGCATGTCTGAGGTGGTTACTAATCAATTACAAACGATTTATGAATAACTATGGATATTTGCATGTCTGAGGTGGTTACTAATCAATTACATACAATTTATGAATAACTATGGCTATTTGCATGTCTGAGGTGGTTACTAATCAATTACATACAATTTATGAATAACTATGGCTATTTGCATGTCTGAGGTGGTTACTAATCAATTACATACAATTTATGAATAACTATGGCTATTTGCATGTCTTAGGTGGTTACTAATAAATTACATACAATTTATGAATAACTATGGCTATTTGCATGTCTGAGGTGGTTACTAATCAATTACATATGATTTATGAATAACTATGGCTATTTGCATGAATGAGGTGGTAACTAATCAATTACATATGATTGATGAATAACTATGGCTATTTGCATGTATGAGGTGATAAGTAATCAATTATATACACTTTATAATTAACTATTGCTATTTGCATTTCTGAGGTGGTAACTAACCAATTACATACGATTTATGAATAACTATGGCTATTTACATGACTGAGGTGGTAACTAACCAATAACATAGGATTCATGAATAACTATAGCTATTTGCATGTCTGAGGTGGTTACTAATCAAGTACATATGATTTATGAATAACTATGACTATTTGCATGTCTGAGGTGGTTACGAATCAATTACATACAATTTATGAATAACTATGGCTATTTGCATGACGTCTGAGGTGGTTAGTAATCAATTACATATGATTTATGAATAACTATGGCTATTTGCATGTCTGAGGTGGTTACGAATCAATTACGTACAATTTATGAATAACTATGGTTATTTGCAGATCTGATGTGGTTACTAATCAATTACATACAATTCATGAATAACTATGGCTATTTGCATGTCTGAGGTGGTTACGAATCAATGACATACAATTTATGAATAACTATGGCTATTTGCATGTCTGAGGTGGTTACTAATCAATTACATATGATTTATGAATAACTATGGCTATTTGCATGTCTGAGTTGGTTACTAATCAATTACATACAATTTATGAATAACTATGGTTATTTGCAGATCTGATGTGGTTACTAATCAATAACATACAATTTATGAATAACTATGGCTATTTGCATGTATGAGGTGGTTACTAATCAATTACATACAATTCATGAAAAACTGTGGCTATTTACATGTCTGAGTAGGCTACTTCTCAATTACATACAATTTATGAATAACTATGGCTATTTGCATGTCTGAGGTGGTTACTTATCAATGACATACAATTTATTAATAAATATGGCTATTTGCATGTCTGAGGTGGTTACTAATCAATTACATACAATTTAGGAATAACTATGATTATTTGCATGTCTGAGGTGGTTACTTATCAATGACATACGATTTATGAATAAATATGGCTATTTGCATGTCTGAGGTGGTTACTTATCAATGACATACGATTTATGAATAAATATGGTTATTTGCATGTCTGAGGTGGTAACTAATCAATTACATACAATTTATGAATAACTATGGCTATTTGCATGTCTGAGGTGGTTACTTATCAATGACATACAATTTATGAATAAATATGGCTATTTGCATGTCTGAGGTGGTAACTAATCAATTACATACAATTTAGGAATGACTATGGCTATTTGCATGTCTGAGGTGGTTACTTATCAATGACATATGATTTATGAATAAATATGGCTATTTGCATGTCTGAGGTGGTAACTAATCAATTACATACAATTTAGGAATGACTATGGCTATTTGCATGTCTGAGGTGGTTACTTATCAATGACATACGATTTATGAATAAATATGGCTATTTGCATGTCTGAGGTGGTAACTAATCAATTACATACAATTTAGGAATGACTATGGCTATTTGCATGTCTGAGGTGGTTACTTATCAATGACATATGATTTATGAATAAATATGGCTATTTGCATGTCTGAGGTGTTTACTTATCAATGGCATATGATTAATGAATTACTACAGCTATTTGCATGTCTAAGGTTTTAATGTTTGGCTTCCCTCTATAAACTGTAATAAAAGTTTTTTCATTGAAAGAGAGAAGCACTATAAATGATACACCACTAGTTTTATTCAAATGTTTGAATATAGATTATCTAAATATACTGTCTAAATATGAAATGTTAGATAGCAATACTGGGAGATTATAGTCTCCATATCGTTAAACATTCGTATGTGTATAGATTGCTTTTATAAGAGAACACAAGATAAATCGATAGACATAATCTTAATATCCAGATTTTACAAATTATTAAAATATTACAATCCCTGCTATACCCCACCCTGCCTCCACCAACAATAATATCATGTACCCATTCATTACCCTTGTCATCAAAATCATCCATGCAAAAGTCATTTTTAAGTCATCATACCCACATTCTATTGAACATCTAAGGCAATGACAAATTACATTTTAAACTCTTTTTTAGAGATCTACCCATGTATGTAAGCAGTCCTGACACTTGGGTATAATTAAGTAGTTTTCACATGCCACGGTTGACACAGAGGGCTACTCTTATATATGTAGAACATGGACCACTCTAATAAATTCCAGCTGTAATTATATTCTATTTGTTTTATTTAGTTGAAAATTTGAATACCGTCTTGGTATGAGAACATGCAAGTTGTTTAAGTATAAATGTTGCTGCAGGTGCTTGGTGGAAAGGTGGAAAGGCGTAATGCATTGTACTAATGTCTCAGTCTTGCCCAAGTCCTGCACTGCAGCAAGCTGGGTAAGTTTTATTTGTTGTTTTTTTTAATTGTTATTTTTAAACAGAATTTACTACCATTTTCAACAACTGACAGGACACGTTATATAATGACATACCGGTACCCTGTGTGTTCCTGTGACCTTTATTGTGGTTAAACTTTATGTGGTTCCAGGGTACCACATGAGTGATGGCAATAATATGATCACTGTAGAGCTCATAAATGTCACAAGAGGTGACAACTTTCTGTGTATTTGGATAGAACTTCCATAACTCTGGTTCCAGGGTGCCACATGACATTTTATCTTTTAACAGTTTATAACATGACCATTTGATTTTATCAAGTATCAATAAAATATCAGGGTATCAAGGTGCTCACAAGAACATACAATACTTAGATAGATTGGAAAAAGCAATTTTTAATATGTTTATTTTGTATTAGTTGACTATTTTATAATAGTCAATCTATTAATATATAAATATATTACAATTATTTACCTGTTTGTAAGTAGAAATATTTACCAATATTATTAACTTTTCCAACCAACTCAAGGGGCTTCTGTGACCACGTGGTCTTACATGTAAGCACTGTTGTCCCATTATCAGGTGACACTACACAGGTTGTGAGTTGAAGCTCTGTGACCACGTGGTCTTACATGTAAGCACTGTTGTCCCATTATCAGGTGACGACACTACACAGGTTGTGAGTTGAAGCTCTGATATTTGGTCGAAAGAGTTTATGAGCAACAATCTGTCAGTTACTTACAGAAGGAAGGTGATTCCACCAATAATTAAGTTATAAGTATCACATTTCCCCCCCTCATAATTATAATACCACTCACTCTTTGTTTTAGCCATAATTGTTCAAGTTCCACCGTTGGTTTCCAGAATCCACCATCACTACCATATTTTTTCCATTTGTAAAAAAAAAACTATTTGGTAAAATAATTCCCCACTTCAACACAGATATCACATGGGGGAAAAAAAGAAATTGCAGATTTCCTTGAGAAAATCAAAATGTCCAAACTATAAAAGCATCCTTATGAGAATTAGTATTTACACAACCTCAATTTTCGTCTGTAATCACTTACATGTATTACCAAACACAATCTCAATTTCAATCTGTAATCAATTACATGTATTACCAAACACAACCTCAACTTTCATCTGTAATCAATTACATGTATTACCAAACACAATCTCAATTTCAATCTGTAATCAATTACATGTATTACCAAACACAACCTCAACTTTCATCTGTAATCAATTACATGTATTACCAAACACAATCTCAATTTCAATCTGTAATCAATTACATGTATTACCAAACACAACCTCAACTTTCATCTGTAATCAATTACATGTATTACCAAACACAATCTCAATTTCAATCTGTAATCAATTACATGTATTACCAAACACAACCTCAATTTTCATCTGTAATCAATTACATGTATTACCAAACACAACCTCAATTTTCATCTGTAATCAATTACATGTATAACCAAACACAACCTCAATTTTCATCTGTAATCAATTACATATATAACTAAACACAACTTCAGTTTTCATGTAATCAATTACACGTATTACCAAACACAACCTCAATTTCAATCTGTAATCAATTACATGTATTACCAAACACAACCTCAATTTTCATCTGTAATCAATTACACGTATAACCAAACACAACCTCAATTTTCATCTGTAATCAATTACATGTATAACCAAACACAACTTCAATTTTCATCTGTAATCAATTACATGTATTACCAAACACAACCTCAATTTTCATCTGTAATCAATTACATGTATTACCAAACACAACCTCAATTTCAATCTGTAATCAATTAATGTATTATCAAACACTTCATCTGTTATCAATTACATGTATAACCTCAATTTTCATCTGTATTCAATTTAATCTCCTTCTTTTCAGAATTTTTGAGATTTTGTATTTTTAACACAACCCATCCAATAAATTTTGGAAATAATCCATAAACTAACAAATTATAAAAAAGTCTGGACTAATTAAAGTCAATTTAAAAATGTAACTCAAACATCATAATACCTTAATGGTAACAATTTAAATCCTTTAAACTTGACATCCCGACTTGGGGAAATCTTTTAAAGATCATTCCAAATCCAATTAAAGCATGGGTATCAATTTGAATGTTCAAGTACAGTCAGTATTTAAAGTGGGTTGTACTGGGTGAATATGTATGATAGAAAGTTCAAGATAAGGTAGGTGCGATCTACAAAATCTGTCTTACCCTATATACTTAACTTTCAAATGAACAGCGGAGCGAGTATATTAAGCAGTCACATGACAATTTTGAAATCATTTTTACTCACATTCATAAATCAAATCAAACTTTATACCTATAAATGTATAATCAAAAGGATATGTTTTATATTTCTCCCCCCAAATACTATAATATCTGTATATGGTTATATGTGTATGATAAGTGTATTACAGATTGATTTAGTTTCAGCTAATATCAGCTTGATTGTGAAAAAAGATCAACCACTGTCAAGTCTGCCTCCTGGGTAGAACCAGTACTGAGTGTTGTTATTTGAGAGGCATCAGGTTAAGTTGGAGATTGAACCCACAATCATAGTCTGGCATGAGCAGGCCAATACACTAACGCTTAATATAAATTAAGAAATAAAAATATAACAATATAACAAGAAATGCCAATCGGATTGATTTAATGCATAAACACAAGTAAAATTCATTTCTATTAACAGTGTCATGTACACCTTTAATAAGTTAATGTCCCTTTGAAAGGTCAATATGTCACTCCAACTAACCAAATCTAGTCACCTAAACCCTGCTGTCATACAGAACTTTTAAACCTTTGTTGAGAAATCCATTCAGATTTTAAATGATATTCAAAACTTGTAAATCTATTTTAAATATCGCCATAAGTCATTCATATGCATAATTTTGCCATAAAAATACTGCCAAACTCACCATAGATGGGTGTTACAAATGTCGTCACATGAAAAAAATGTCACCTTATCCCCGAAGCCAAATTATTTAACATATAAACGGATGCAATAACGTATTAATGATTATAAATCCACAATGGTAAGACAAAAATCTTTTGAAATTAAAATGAAGGTGCTTGTTAAAAACCACATCATGCAAATTCTGACATTTCATGGCTACATAAATTATTATAAGATACCAGGACAGATTAAAACTTACCATGAATGCGTTGGAGACAGGATGGAAGGGCAGAGTACACTGAACATATTAAGTTGGGATGGTAGGGGTCACAACTTAATTATAGCATGATGTCCCAAAAGTTGTTAGTATATAACATATAAAATGGGCAACTTTGATTGTACAATATTCTACTCATTTTAATTGGAAAGCAAATATGACAAAAATACCCTTAAGGTTAATTTTAGTGGGCATATGCTACCTATGGAAACACTGTAATGCAAATTGTATTCAGATTAATATAAAACATGCAAGTCATTTTATAATAATAAATATTGAAAGACATGCCTATCCTAGAAATTGCTTTAAAAACAATTACTGAATTTTCTAACTTAGATTCAGATATTTTTAAAAACATGACTGTTATTTATGACTGGCACCTGCTTTTAGCGGAAGAGAAAGATCACGGAATATGAATCACAGTGGAAACTTGTTCAACTAACATTGATGGAATGAGTTGGGCTTGTTACATACCCACGGCCTCAGTATAGCGAGAGGCAAGTAATTTTGAGACAAGACAACCTGACCATTGAGAAATATCAGCTATTTATGACCTCCTCCAGGGTACATGTCGGTTTTATTAATAAAAAAAACCCAGTTTACCTTCAGTTCAATTTAATTCCAATCACCACAAGCTTGAATAAACCTCTTTAAAAACTATTAAAATTGTTTTTCTTATTATTTACTTTAAATATAAACTATGTTATACATGTACACGTAAGAAACTACAGAATTACAAGATTTAATACACAAAATGTTGTATTATAAGCCTGACAAATTCACCGTTTATGTGCGTATTCTGTATATTTCACCAACATTTTTATTTTTATTGACATAAAATGAAGACTTTCCATACAAAAACATGACACATTCACCTTTGTTATATTTGTAAACTTGTATTTTTAAAAAACATTTAGATTTTCATCATCGGCAGGGATACTGTGCACAAATATGCAGTTAACCCATTACACCATCACTCTGGCAATAAATATTGTTTACACCTGTCAAGTGACATCATGGCGTTAAAGGATGCAATAAAAAGTACATTAAACATTTCAGTATAAATACTTGGTTGCAGGTAAGGTCTGTATATATATAAAAGAAATAAGAAGCTCACTACAAAACATTTGTAAGGTACACAGGGGTTGAATATTTTTCCTGTTTTCCCTCTCCAAGGTTCCTGTGAATCTCCTCTGCACATACATGTTGCAGTATTATAAGATGTAGAGATTTTTACTGACTCTCATTACCCCATTTTATTTTTAAACATGTAACAATGATGTTATTTTTTGAAGATGGTTTTGATAGACTAGGTAGAGAATAGGTTTAACACCCTGCCAGTAATTATACAGGCATAATACACGAATATCCTGTTTATTTCAATAGAGGAAGACATTAATGAGCATAACCCCCATCCTTTCCCCAAGTAGCTGACAAACTGACCACTGTTCAGACTACCCTTACCACTCTTCCCTGGGATCCTAGAATGTTAATCAGCGCTCAAGCAGACCCATCTCCTCAAGTAACTTTCCCACTTAAATCAGCAGTGAGACGAATAACAATGAGACACATTGTCGCATATCAACTAAGCTAGACTTTAAACCACAATGGCATCCAAGACAGCGATGGCTATAAAATGCTTGATTTTTTTTTAAAAATAAGCTTTATTGCCATTTTCAACACAGTTGTATGCTAAATCCAACTTTATTGGATGAAGATCTCAGAGTAACTCTAAGCAGAGCCAACTTCCTTCCCGTAAATAGTATTAATTGTCAATTTGGATAAGACATAAACTCTGAGCTACGGCCAATTTAAGTGTTGTGGACGAACAACACAAGTAAAGCTAACCAACCACACCTAGGATAACAATTTTTAGTTAGAGAATCTCCACTAAATATCAATGTTTCTAGCTAAGAGAAGTGTGTGCATGGTGTATGTGACAGATGACAGTAGAGCAGTTTGCTTTAACTTTGCTTGCATGTGATTGGCCAAAATAAAATGCAGTTATGTAATATGATTGAAATTGTTTAAAAGACTGAATGACTGCTATAACAAAACTAGTTATTTATACTGACAGTAGAGGGGTTTGCTTTCACTCATTCTCACCTAAGATATACCGATTCACATTAGCTGAAATAAGTTTATTTACAAGTAATTTATGGCATGGTCATTAAAAACGGCTTCAAATGGCAGACTGACTGACCTACAAATGGAACTACATGTACATGTATTTTAAAGTTAGTATAAATGTTTTGACCGATAGCTAGTTTCCATTGCATGGGCTCTTTACCAATTATGATGTAAAAAGTGACTTTTTGACCTGTGACATTTCAAAACAAAACAGCCAAAAGTTTAACCAGTACTTAAGCAAACCCATCTTCACAAGTAACTGATAACTTTCCCACTTGAATCAGTGGTGAGAGACGAATGACAATAAGATGCAATGTCTCATATTAATCATCAGAGACTGGCCGGACAGAGATTCAAACTCACAGCCCCCGGACTGAAAGCCAGAAACGCTATGGACTAGTGAGCTGCAACCAGGCTGGCTTTCTAACAGTGTGAAAATGAAAATGCTTATCTTCCATACAGACTCGTGAAATACTCGACAAACATCAGAGATGTAAGGCGTAGTGAGAGTCACGCGAAAGACATTTGATCAACACAGATATGGCATTTTATGTTTAAGAGAAAATATTAAAGATGAAGGATGGGCGAAGAGGGAAGACATTTCTATGTAAACAGTTAGCAGCCAAGCTTTGGTAAGATCAGCTAAAATTGAACCACCCCTCACCACCCCCTCCCTCATGTCACTTATTAAACTATATGTTTTTTATATTTTAATGCATACAATATCACATCATCTGCATTTCATCTACCCGAGTGAAATATGATCTGCCTTTAAATTGCTATCTAGGTGTGACCGTATAAAACCCAATCTTCTAAATGATCTGGATCATCCTTTATTCTGAAGCAAATACAAACTGCCTCGTTGTTATCAGTAACTGTTGAAATATGAAGCCGTAAGTTAAATATTGGAAGTGATATTATAATAATATAAAGCCAATGAAAAGAAGGTAGGTGAAATATAGCAGCAGACACCTGAATGTATAATAGAGGACTTGTCATAATCAAGTGTATATAATAACACTTGTCATAATTATTTTCTCTAAATTCTCCAATCCATTTATAAATACCAAGATTAGTTACCAATCAATATTGGGGTTAAAAATGTTAAAGGAGTCATATTGGCAGCCTTGTTTTGGCTGAATGGATTTAACACCATTTTATGACATTACAAATTATAACTGTTATATAACAGTTATGTAGGTCTATATCTTGGCATCCAGTTTTATTGGTGGTGAAATTAATAAATTTGGTTTTACAACATACCAACACATAAATGTTGTATGACACCAACAGGAAGAAAGACTCCAGGTTCACTCTCTATGTACATGGTGCTTAATAAGTAAACACAACTGAACCTCACACTGAACAGTCCCAGCACTGAGTTAATACGTTTACAGCTAATTCTGACCAAAGATGTATGAGGAGTTATCTGGACAAGATTTTCTATTATGAAAATGCAAAGGACCATCACTACTTAATTTTGTGCTAAATCAAACCACAGATGTTAAGGACAAGTTATCCAAACAAGATTTTGTGACAGGCAGACGGACAGACACAAAAACAACAGCCATAAATTATAACACAACAAAAATAGAAATTAACAACACTAGATGCCTGCAAATAACTGATCTTTAATAATACATGATAATTTAAACATCTTTCTACAGCCTCATACGAAATGAAATATAAGAGTTTAAAAATGCCTCATCTCAAATTAACTTACACCATACCTGTCAAATATTGACAATATCAGAGAATAACAGAAGTAAACACTGTTTTCGTCCCGCCTAGCAATTATATCAACTACTTACAGTGGATGAAATACCATTTGATATTATAATTCTTTACATTTTTTAATGATCCTCTGTCATCGTTATTGAAGTTACGCAATCTAGCGTCGCCTCATGATGTACTTTATAACATTTGACAGAATATAACAAGGCACCCTTTGATTTTGTTTTTGCTGATCTGTCAACATTTTGTGTAAATTAATCCCAGTAGATGCTATTAAGATTGAAATGTGTATCTTTAAATACAAATTGTGCATTTATATTTTAATCACTGATCTGCCAAAGGTAATGTCTATTATGCATGACCTGTTAACCAATATGGCTTCATTATTTTGATCAGGTTATATTTTACAATACAATATCTGACCTCACATAAGTCAGTACTGACAATTAAAAATTTGCAATGTCATATTTTTTTCATTTTATTTTACAAAGATTAAGACACTTAGACAGATCATTGTTGATGTTTTCTTGATGTTTTCCTGGGTAGAACCAGTACTAGGCATTTGCAGATTATGAAACAAGTTCTTACAACTTAAACAAATCATTCTTGAAGTTTCCTTGGTAGAACCAGTACTAGGCATATACAAATTATGAAACAAGTTCTTACAACTTAGACAAATCATTCTTGACGTTTTCCTGGGTAGAACCAGTACTAGGCATATAAAAATTATGAAACAAGTTCTTACAACTTAGACAAATCGTTCTTGATGTTTTCCTGGGTAGAACCAGTATTAAGCATATACAAATTATGAAACAAGTTCTTACAACTTAGACAAATCGTACTTGACGTTTTCCTGGGTAGAACCAGTACTAGGCATATACAAATTATGAAACAAGTTCTTGCAACTTAGACAAATCGTTCTTGACGTTTTCCTGGGTAGAACCAGTACTATGCATATACAAATTATGAAACAAGTTCTTACAACTTAGACAAATCGTTCTTGACGTTTTCCTGGGTAGAACCAGTAATATGCATATGCAGATTATGAAACAAGTTCTTACAACTTAGACAAATCGTTCTTGAAGTTTCCTGGGTAGAACCAGTACTATGCATATGTAGATTATGAAACAAGTTCTTACAACTTAGACAAATCGTTCTTGAAGTTTTCCTGGGTAGAACCAGAACTAGGCATAATTATGGAGATAAAGTGTTTAGCTCAAGAACAACACACACGAACGTGGCCAGGGTCTCAGAAGCTAGGACCATGTGATCCTGGGTTCAATGCTCTTCCACTTGACCACACACTCCACTTAAATGTCGTATCTTTTGACTACAAGGATTGTATTTTGATAATAACAAGTGGCCCAAGAGGGCCTGAGGAAGCTCTACTGACTCATAGTAACCATAGCACTTTTTGAAATTCCGCAATATTTACCCTCTTTGGGGGGTCGTCTTAACAACTTATGGATAAATACCACCACCACACCCATACTGAACAAAAATTTAATTGCTATGAAAAGGAAATACTTTAAATTCCCATACCATTCATCTGTAAAAAAAAATATAGTCCCCTGTACAGAACCCTTATATAACCCAGCCCCTTAATTTGTCAGAACTTCAATCACCCACTCTTAGCAATTTGTTATGAACAGAAATGTTTCAAATTTTAAAAAGAAGTTTTTTTTGTACACATGGATGCGAAAATGAAAATAATCAGTTTTCCCTATAATATTCCTATGTAAAAGTCACATTACAGGGCCCCAATATATCCCAGCCTCTGATATGCAGAATCGTCAATCTTTGCTGATGTAAGGTTAATTTATATTAAATATGAACTAGTTTGACTGAAAGGTTATTGAGAGGAAATTTGTGAAATTCCCAGTTTAACCTTAGTACCCATTCTGTCCCCTGGTCGCTTATGGAATTTAAATCCTCTTTATTGAACAAAATCAAATTTATTGTTACAAGACAATGCTTTAGATCACAAATTGAACAACATATTTACCCAAATGGACAAAAAAATGAGAATTTTCCCATAGTATTCCTATGTAAAACTCAAAGACCCTTACAGGGCCTCTATACATCCCAGTGTCCCTTGATATGTACAAACTTAAATTTCTTAATCATAGGGATAATTTTCATCAAATACGAACAAATCTGACTGACCAGTTGTTGAAAATAAGATTTATGACAATGTTCAATTTTAATCATTATGTGACCCCACCTGGCCCCTTTTAGAAAGACAATCCTTCGTATCGAACAAAATCATATTTGTTATTACTAGAATAAACTCAAACTGAAAGAAAAAAGTCATAAATGAATGATGAAAAAGAGAATTTTCCTATAGTATTCCTATATAAAACTCAAAGTCCCCTATAAATACAAGACCCTTGATTTGTACAAACTTTAAACCCATAACCATTGGGATAATCCATATCAAATACGAATAAATTTGACTGACCGGTTGTTGAGAAGAAGGATTTTGAAAACTTTCTATTTTAACCCTTTTTTTACCCACTCTGTCCCCTTATGGAAAGTCAATTCTCTTTATTGAGCAAAAATCTTATTTCTTATGACTAGATGATACTTCAGAACTCCAGCTGAATAATAATTTTGCCTAAATAGATGAAAAAAAGAAGAGAATTTTCTGTTTTCCCATTGTATCCCTATGTCTCCTTACAGGGCCCCTATAAATTTTAGCCCCTAAATTCTTATCTACAATCATCAAACCCCTGCACTTAGGGATAATTCATGCCAAATATGAACATATCTGATATACCTGTTCTTAAGAAAATGATTTTTGTAATTCCAAATTTTTACCATTTTGGGGCCCTTCCTAACCCCTTAAGACAGCAGAACCCAGTCATTTTTACAAATCTGAACCTCCTTCACCAAACAATGCTTCTGTGAAGATATAAGCAAAATCATTTCCATTTTTAAAAAAAATAAAATAAATTATTATAATGACAATGTGTCTCCAAATTGAACCCTCGGGGGCGGGGTCATTTTAACCCTAACAAAACTATAGTTAGTTATCATTATTACATAAACATTTAAAAATCAGTTGGGCTGTTAATGAGAAGAACATTTTTTAAGTTTTGGACTTTTTATAGTTATGGTGGCCATCTTGAATTTCAAATCGAAAAAAACAAAACAACTTCTGTATACTCTCCTATGCAATAGAAACACCCATGTGAAGTTTCAGTTTAACTGGCCTAGTGGTTTCATAGAAAGTGCTGCAAACAGACTTCAGAAACGACAGACGACGGATGACGGACAACGCGTCATTGCATAAGCACTTCTGGCCTTTGCCCAGTAGCGCTAAAAATGGTTAGTTTTGCAAAACAAACTATAATATTGATATATATTTACACAATTTTGTTACAATATATAATTTCATTTACATAAGAAACTGCTCTCTTTGCAGGAAATGTAAAGGGTATTTCTTTGGAAGTGTGTTAGACTTTTTTGAAGTAAAAGGTCAGTATTCTAATTTTACATTTCTGCCACTTTTGATGGTTGTTCAGAATTGAAGTAACCAGTAACTTATACAATATATCAAACACAGTAGGTCTGGACTGGCCTGTAGTGGTCAGAATTGTAATAAACCTTAACTTATACAATATATCAAACACAGTAGGTCCAGACTGGCCTTTAGTGGTCAGAATTGTAGTAAACCTGTAACTTATACAATATATCAAACACAGTAGGTCTGGACAGGCCTCTACTGGTCAGAATTGTAGTAAAACCTGTAACTTATACAATATATCAAACACAGTAGGACCAGACTGGCCTGTAGTGGTCAGAATTGTAGTAAACCTGTAACTTATACAATATATCAAACACAGTAGGTCCGGACTGGCCTCTAGTGGTCAGAATTGTAGTAAACCTGTAACTTATACAATATTTCAAACACAGTAGGTCTGGACTGGCATCTAGTGGTCAGAATTGTAGTAAACCTGTAACTTATACAATATATCAAACACAGTAGGTCCAGACTGGCCTGTAGTGGTCAGAATTGTAATAAACCTTAACTTATACAATATATCAAACACAGTAGGTGCAGACTGGCCTGTAGTGGTCAGAATTGTAATAAACCTTAACTTATACAATATATCAAACACAGTAGGTCCAGACTGGCCTGTAGTGTTCAGAATTGTAGTAAACCTGTAACTTATACAATATATCAAACACAGTAGGTCTGGACTGGCCTGTAGTGGTCATAATTGTAGTAAAACCTGTAACTTATACAATATATCAAATACAGTAGGTCTGGACTGGCCTGTAGTGGTCAGAATTGTAGTAAAACCTGTAACTTATACAATATATCAAACACAGTAGGTCCAGACTGGCCTGTAGTGGTCAGAATTGTAGTAAACCTGTAACTTATACAATATATCAAACACAGAAGGTCCAGACTGGCCTGTTACGGTCAGAATTGTAGTAAAACCTGTAACTTGTACAATATATTAAACACAGTAGGTCCAGACTGGCCTGTAGTGGTCAGAATTGTAGTAAAACCTGTAACTTATACAATATATCAAACACAGTAGGTCCAGACTGGCCTGTAGTTGTCATAATTGTAGCAAACCTGTAACTTATACAATATATCAAACACAGTAGGTCCAGACTGGCCTGTTATGGTCAGAATTGTAGTAAAACCTGTAACTTATACAATATATCAAACACAGTAGGTCTGGACTGGCCTCTAGTGGTCAGAATTGTAGTAAAACCTGTAACTTATACAATATATCAAACACAGTAGGTCTGGACTGGCCTGTAGTGGTCAGAACTGTAATAAACCTGTAACTTATACAATATATCTAACACAGTAGGTCCAGACTGGCCTCTAGTGGTCAGAATTGTAGTAAACCTGTAACTTATACAATATATCTAACACAGTAGGTCTGGACTGACCTCTAGTGGTCAGAATTGTAGTAAAACCTGTAACACATACAATATATCAAACACAGTAGGTCTGGACTGGCCTGTAGTGGTCAGAATTGTAGTAAAACCTGTAACTTATACAATATATCAAACACAGTAGGTCTGGACTGGCCTGTAGTGGTCAGAATTGTAGCAAAACCTGTAACTTATACAATATATCGAACACAGTAGGTCCAGACTGGCCTCTAATGGTCAGAATTGTAGTAAAACCTGTAACTTATACAATATATCTAACACAGTAGGTCTGGACTGGCCTCTAGTGGTCAGAATTGTAGTAAAACCTGTAACTTATACGATATATCAAACACAGTAGGTCCAGACTGGCCTGTTACGGTCAGAATTGTAGTAAAACCTGTAACTTATACAATATATCAAACACAGTAGGTCTGGACTGGCCTGTAGTGGTCAGAATTGTAATAAACCTGTAACTTATACAATATATCTAACACAGTAGGTCCAGACTGGCCTCTAGTGGTCAGAATTGTAGTAAACCTGTAACTTATACAATATATCTAACACAGTAGGTCTGGACTGACCTCTAGTGGTCAGAATTGTAGTAAAACCTGTAACTCATACAATATATCAAACACAGTAGGTCTGGACTGGCCTTTAGTGGTCAGAATTGTAGTAAAACCTGTAACTTATACAATATATCAAACACAGTAGGTCTGGACTGGCCTGTAGTGGTCAGAATTGTAGTAAAACCTGTAACTTATACAATATATCTAACACAGTAGGTCCAGACTGGCCTCTAGTGGTCAGAATTGTAGTAAACCTGTAACTTATACAATATATCTAACACAGTAGGTCTGGACTGACCTCTAGTGGTCAGAATTGTAGTAAAACCTGTAACTCATACAATATATCAAACACAGTAGGTCTGGACTGGCCTTTAGTGGTCAGAATTGTAGTAAAACCTGTAACTTATACAATATATCAAACACAGTAGGTCTGGACTGGCCTGTAGTGGTCAGAATTGTAGTAAAACCTGTAACTTATACAATATATCAAACACAGTAGGTCCAGACTGGCCTCTAATGGTCAGAATTGTAGTAAAACCTGTAACTTATACAATATATCTAACACAGTAGGTCTGGACTGGCCTCTAGTGGTCAGAATTGTAGTAAAACCTGTAACTTATACGATATATCAAACACAGTAGGTCCAGACTGGCCTGTTACAGTCAGAATTGTAGTAAAACCTGTAACTTATACAATATATCAAACACAGTAGGTCTGGACTGGCCTCTAGTGGTCAGAATTGTAGTAAAACCTGTAACTTATACAATATATCAAACACAGTAGGTCCAGACTGGCCTCTAGTGGTCAGAATTGTAGTAAAACCTGTAACTTATACAATATATCAAACACAGTAGGTGCAGACTGGCCTCTAGTGGTCAGAATTGTAGTAAAACCTGTAACTATACAATATATCAAACACAGTATGTCCACACTGGCCTGTAGTGGTCAGAATTGTATTAAAACCTGTAACTTATACAATATATCAAACACAGTAGGTGCAGACTGGCCTCTAGTGGTCAGAATTGTAGAAAAATCTGTACAATATATCAAACACAGTAGGTCCGAACTGGGTCCGGACTGGCCTGTAGTGGTCAGAATTGTAGTAAAACCTGTAACTTATACAATATATCAAACATAGTAGGTCCGGACTGGCCTGTAGTGGTCAGAATTGTAGTAAAACCTGTAACTTATACAATATATCAAACACAGTAGGTCTGGACTGGCCTGTAGTGGTCAGAATTGTAATAAACCTGTAACTTATACAATATATCAAACACAGTAGGTCCAGACTGGCCTGTAGTAGTCAGAATTGTAATTAACCTTAACGTATACAATATATCAAACACAGTAGGTCCAGACTGGCCTGTTGTGGTCAGAATTGTAGTAAAACTTGTAACTTATACAATATATCAAACACAGTAGGTCCGGACTGGCCTGTAGTGGTCAGAATTGTAGTAAAACCTGTAACTTATACAATATATCAAACACAGTAGGTCCGGACTGGCCTCTAGTGGTCAGAATTGTAGTAAAACCTGTAACTTATACAATATATCAAACACAGTAGGTCTGGACTGGCCTGTAGTGGTCAGAATTGTAGTAAAACCTGTAACTTATAAAATATATCAAACACAGTAGGTGCAGACTGGCCTCTAGTGGTCAGAATTGTAGCAAACCTGTAACTTATACAATATATCAAACACAGTAGGTCTGGACTGGCCTGTAGTGGTCAGAATTGTAGTAAAACCTGTAACTTGTACAATATATCAAACACAGTAGGTCTGGACTGGCCTGTAGTGGTCAGAATTGTAGTAAACCTGTAACTTATACAATATATCAAACACAGTAGGTCCAGACTGGCCTCTAGTGGTCAGAATTGTAGTAAACCTGTAACTTATACAATATTTCAAACACAGTAGGTCTGGACTGGCATCTAGTGGTCAGAATTGTAGTAAACCTGTAACTTATACAATATATCAAACACAGTAGGTCCAGACTGGCCTGTAGTGGTCAGAATTGTAATAAACCTTAACTTATACAATATATCAAACACAGTAGGTCCAGACTGGCCTGTAGTGGTCAGAATTGTAATAAACCTTAACTTATACAATATATCAAACACAGTAGGTCCAGACTGGCCTGTAGTGTTCAGAATTGTAGTAAACCTGTAACTTATACAATATATCAAACACAGTAGGTCTGGACTGGCCTGTAGTGGTCAGAATTGTAGTAAAACCTGTAACTTATACAATATATCAAATACAGTAGGTCTGGACTGGCCTGTAGTGGTCAGAATTGTAGTAAAACCTGTAACTTATACAATATATCAAACACAGTAGGTCCAGACTGGCCTGTAGTGGTCAGAATTGTAGTAAACCTGTAACTTATACAATATATCAAACACAGTAGGTCCAGACTGGCCTGTTACGATCAGAATTGTAGTAAAACCTGTAACTTGTACAATATATTAAACACAGTAGGTCCAGACTGGCCTGTAGTGGTCAGAATTGTAGTAAAACCTGTAACTTATACAATATATCAAACACAGTAGGTCCAGACTGGCCTGTAGTTGTCATAATTGTAGCAAACCTGTAACTTATACAATATATCAAACACAGTAGGTCCAGACTGGCCTGTTATGGTCAGAATTGTAGTAAAACCTGTAACTTATACAATATATCAAACACAGTAGGTCTGGACTGGCCTCTAGTGGTCAGAATTGTAGTAAAACCTGTAACTTATACAATATATCAAACACAGTAGGTCTGGACTGGCCTGTAGTGGTCAGAACTGTAATAAACCTGTAACTTATACAATATATCTAACACAGTAGGTCCAGACTGGCCTCTAGTGGTCAGAATTGTAGTAAACCTGTAACTTATACAATATATCTAACACAGTAGGTCTGGACTGACCTCTAGTGGTCAGAATTGTAGTAAAACCTGTAACACATACAATATATCAAACACAGTAGGTCTGGACTGGCCTGTAGTGGTCAGAATTGTAGTAAAACCTGTAACTTATACAATATATCAAACACAGTAGGTCTGGACTGGCCTGTAGTGGTCAGAATTGTAGCAAAACCTGTAACTTATACAATATATCGAACACAGTAGGTCCAGACTGGCCTCTAATGGTCAGAATTGTAGTAAAACCTGTAACTTATACAATATATCTAACACAGTAGGTCTGGACTGGCCTCTAGTGGTCAGAATTGTAGTAAAACCTGTAACTTATACGATATATCAAACACAGTAGGTCCAGACTGGCCTGTTACGGTCAGAATTGTAGTAAAACCTGTAACTTATACAATATATCAAACACAGTAGGTCTGGACTGGCCTGTAGTGGTCAGAATTGTAATAAACCTGTAACTTATACAATATATCTAACACAGTAGGTCCAGACTGGCCTCTAGTGGTCAGAATTGTAGTAAACCTGTAACTTATACAATATATCTAACACAGTAGGTCTGGACTGACCTCTAGTGGTCAGAATTGTAGTAAAACCTGTAACTCATACAATATATCAAACACAGTAGGTCTGGACTGGCCTTTAGTGGTCAGAATTGTAGTAAAACCTGTAACTTATACAATATATCAAACACAGTAGGTCTGGACTGGCCTGTAGTGGTCAGAATTGTAGTAAAACCTGTAACTTATACAATATATCAAACACAGTAGGTCCAGACTGGCCTCTAATGGTCAGAATTGTAGTAAAACCTGTAACTTATACAATATATCTAACACAGTAGGTCTGGACTGGCCTCTAGTGGTCAGAATTGTAGTAAAACCTGTAACTTATACGATATATCAAACACAGTAGGTCCAGACTGGCCTGTTACAGTCAGAATTGTAGTAAAACCTGTAACTTATACAATATATCAAACACAGTAGGTCTGGACTGGCCTCTAGTGGTCAGAATTGTAGTAAAACCTGTAACTTATACAATATATCAAACACAGTAGGTCCAGACTGGCCTCTAGTGGTCAGAATTGTAGTAAAACCTGTAACTTATACAATATATCAAACACAGTAGGTGCAGACTGCCCTCTAGTGGTCAGAATTGTAGTAAAACCTGTAACTTATACAATATATCAAACACAGTATGTCCACACTGGCCTGTAGTGGTCAGAATTGTATTAAAACCTGTAACTTATACAATATATCAAACACAGTAGGTGCAGACTGGCCTGTAGTGGTCAGAATTGTAATAAACCTGTAACTTA
Source organism: Panopea generosa (assembly GCA_029582155.1). Taxonomy (NCBI): domain Eukaryota; kingdom Metazoa; phylum Mollusca; class Bivalvia; order Adapedonta; family Hiatellidae; genus Panopea; species Panopea generosa. The sequence goes on along the minus strand of CM055904.1, from coordinate 30,195,246 downwards.
TACAATATATCAAACACAGTAGGTCCGGACTGGCCTGTAGTGGTCAGAATTGAAGTAAAACCTGTAACTTATACAATATATCAAACACAGTAGGTCCAGACTGGCCTGTAGTGGTCAGAATTGTAGTAAAACCTGTAATTTATACAATATATCAAACACAGTAGGTCTGTACTGGCCTGTAGTGGTCAGAATTGTAGTAAAACCTGTAACTTATACAATATATCAAACACAGTAGGTCCAGACTAGCCTCTTGTGGTCAGAATTGTAGTAAACCTGTAACTTATACAATATATCAAACACAGTAGGTCTGGACTGGCCTGTAGTGGTCAGAATTGTAGTAAAACCTGTAACTTATACAATATATCTAACACAGTAGGTCCGGACTGGCCTGTAGTGGTCAGAATTGTAGTAAACCTGTAACTTATACAATATATCAAACACAGTAGGTCATGACTGGCCTGTTACGGTCAGAATTGTAGTAAACCGTTAACACATACAATATATCAAACACAGTAGGTCCGGACTGGCCTGTAGTGGTCAGAATTGTAGTTAAACCTGTAACATATACAATATATCAAACACAGTAGGTCCAGACTGACCTGTAGTGGTCAGAATTGTAGTAAAACCTGTAACTTATACAATATATCAAACACAGTAGGTCTGGACTGGCCTCTAGTAGTCAGAATTGTAGTAAACCTGTAACTTATACAATATATCAAACACAGTAGGTCCAGACTGGCCTGTAGTGGTCAGAATTGTAGTAAACCTGTAACTTATACAATATATCAAATACAGTAGGTCCGGACTGGCCTCTAGTGGTCAAATTGTAGTAAACCTGTAACTTATACAATATATCAAACACAGTAGGTCCGGACTGGCATCTAGTGGTCAGAATTGTAGTTAAACCTGTATCTTATACAATATATCAAACACAGTAGGTCCAGACTGGCCTCTAGTGGTCAGAATTGTAGTAAACCTGTAACTTATACAATATATCAAACAGAGCAGGTCCAGATTGGCCTGTAGTGGTCAAATTGTAGTAAACCTGTAACTTATACAATATATCAAACACAGTAGGTGTAGACTGGCCTCTAGTGGTCAGAATTGAAGTAAAACCTGTAACTTATACAATATATCAAACACAGTAGGTCCAGACTGACCTGTAGTGGTCAGAATTGTAGTTAACCTGTAACTTATACAATATATCAAACACAGTAGGTCTGGACTGGCCTGTAGTGGTCAGAATTGTAGTAAACCTGTAACTTATACAATATATCAAACACAGTAGGTGCAGACTGGCCTCTAGTGGTCAGAATTGTAGTAAAACCTGTAACTTATACAATATATCAAACACAGTAGGTCCGGACTGGCCTGTAGTGGTCAGAATGTTAGTAAACCTGTAACTTATACAATATATCAAACACAGTAGGTGCAGACTGGCCTCAAGTGGTCAGAATTGTAGTAAAACCTGTAACTTATACAATATATCAAACACAGTAAGTCCAGACTGGCCTCTAGTGGTCAAAATTGTAGTAAACCTGTAACTTATACAATATATCAAACACAGTAGGTCTGGACTGGCCTGTAGTGGTCAGAATTGTAGTAAAACCTGTAACTTATACAATATATCTAACACAGTAGGTCTGGACTGGCCTGTAGTGGTCAGAATTGTAGTAAACCTGTAACTTATACAATATATCAAACACAGTAGGTCCGGACTGGCCTCTACTGGTCAGAATTGTAGTTAAACCTGTAACTTATACAATATATCAAACACAGTAGGTCCAGACTGGCCTGTAGTGGTCAGAATTGTAGTAAAACCTGTAACTTATACAATATATCAAACACAGTAGGTCCGGACTGGCCTCTAGTAGTCAGAATTGTAGTAAACCTGTAACTTATACAATATATCAAACACAGTAGGTCTGGACTGGCCTGTAGTGGTCAGAATTGTAGTAAACCTGTAACTTATACAATATATCAAACACAGTAGGTCCGGACTGGCATCTAGTGGTCAGAATTGTAGTTAAACCTTTAACTTATACAATATATCAAACACATAAGGTCCGGACTGGCCTCTAGTGGTCAGAATTGTAGTAAAACCTATAACTTATACAATATATCAAACACAGTAGGTCCAGACTGGCCTGTAGTGGTCAGAATTGTAGTAAACCTGTAACTTATACAATATATCAAACACAGTAGGTGCAGGCTGGCCTCTAGTGGTCAGAATTGTAGTAAAACCTGTAACTTATACAATATATCAAACACAGTAGGTCCAGACTGGCCTGTAGTGGTCAGAATTGTAGTAAAACCTGTAACTTATACAATATATCAAACACAGTAGATCTGGACTGGCCTGTAGTGGTCAGAATTGTAGTAGACCTGTAACTTATACAATATATCAAACACAGTAGGTCCGGACTGGCCTCTAGTGGTCAGAATTGTAGTAAACCTGTAACTTATACAATATATCAAACACAGTAGGTCTGGACTAGTCTTTAGTGGTCAGAATTGTAAAGAAAGGTAGTGGGTTGGAGTTCAGCTTGGTCCAAAAAATAATGACTGTGAGAATTAAAGTTCGCAATTTTTTTTTTTTTTTAAGATAGTTTGCTGGTTACATGTGAAAGGATAGCGGTTCTACTAAAATCTATGTGCTCGAGATCTTCCACTATAGCCAGTGGCATTTTTAGTGTAATGTATAGCCAGTGGCACTAAAGTAGCAGTAAATCAGGTAAAATGACTATTAGTGTAAAAAATTTAATTATTTTTAAAATGAATTCAAAGCATCTCATTTATAAATAAAAAATATGGATGATTTCGAATTCTGAATCCGCCTACATAAATGTGACAAAAAACAAGAGGCCCAAGAGGGCCTGAGGACACTCTACTGACTCACAGTGGCCATAGCACTTTTTGAAATTCTACTATGCAATAGAAACATCGAGAAAAGAGAATTTTCTGTTTTCCAATTATAAGTATCTCTATGTAAAATTCTAAGTCCCAAGTTACAGGGCCCCTATATATTTTAACCCCTAAATTCTTATCTGCAATCAAACCCCTACACTTAGGGATAATTTATATAAAATATGTACAAATCTGACGTACCAGTTCTGAAGAAAACAATTTTACTAATTCCCAATTTGTACCCTTTTGGGGCCCCTCCTGACCCCTTAAAAGATAGGAACCCAGTCATTTTTACAAATCTTAACCTCCTTTACCTAACAATGCTTTAGGGAAGATATAGGCAAAATTATTTCCATTTAAAAAAAAAAAAAAAAATATTATATTGACATGTGTCCCCTTATTGAACTCTCGGGGCAGGGTCATTTTTTACCCTAGGGACACCATTAATTTTGAACAAATCTAACAAAACTATAGTTTGTCATCATTACTACATAAACATTTTGAAAATCTGTTGGGCCGTTCATGAAAAGAAGATTTTTTAAGTTTTGGACTATTTTTAGTAATGGGAGCCATTTTGAATTTCAGATCGAAAAAAAAAAAAAATTTTGTATAGTCTCCTATGCAATAGAAACACCCATGTGAAGTTTCAGTTTAATTAGCCTAGTGGTTTAAGAACAGATGAAAGAAAAAGAGAATTTTCTGTTTTCCAATAGTATCCCTATGTAATATTCTAAGTCCCCTCACAGGGCCCCTATAAATTTTAGCCCCTAAATTCTTATCTGCAATCAAACCCCTACGCATAGGGATAATTTATGCAAAATATGAACAAATCTGACATACCGGTTCTTAAGAAAACGAATTTAGTAATTCCCAATTTTTACCATTTTAGGGCCCCTCCTGACCACTTAAGACAGTGGAACCCAGTCATTTTTACAAATCTGAACCTCCTTCTCTAAACAATGCTTCTGTGAAGATATATGCAAAATAATTTCCATTTAAAAAAAAAAAAAAAAAATATTATAATGACATGTGTCCCCTAATTGAACCTTTGGAGCGGGTCATATTTAACCCTGGGGACACCATTTGAACAAATCTAACAAAACTATAGTTGGTCATCTTTACTACATAAACATTTTGAAAATCTGTTGGGCCGTTCATGAGAAGAAGATTTTTTAAGTTTTGGACTATTTTGAGTAACGGCAGCCATTTTGAATTTGCAGAACGAAAACAAAAAATCTTCTGTAAAGTCTCCTGTGCAATAGAAACACCCATGTGAAGTTTCAGTTTAAGTGGCCTAGTGGTTTCAGAGAAAGTGCTGTTAACAGACGACAGACGACAGACGTCAGATGACAGACGACAGACAACGCACCATCGCATAAGCACTTCTGGCCTTTGGCCAGTAGAGCTAACTAGTTAAATGGAACATTAAAATTAAAAGGAAATTCCTATTCTAAATGTAAATATCATGTACATACTATTATGCGACCTTCACCACGTCATTAACACTTTTTCTAAGATGAAGCAAATTCAACAATATGTATTCAGTATGACAGATCAAACTAACATTAAACTGACATCACACGACTCATTTGATACGTCACAAAATATGCTGCAATTTTAAATTGGAAATCACCTGGGTGCTAGGCCAAGATTATCTGTTTTCAAATGAGTTATTTTGGCATGTTTAAATAAATATTGTCATGTCAATGAAGGGCTCCATAAGTATACATAGGTATAATGATAATTATATTGAGTGAAATATTCTCGTCAATTATAAAATTTTGGAAAAGTCCTGATAAACCCCATTTCTAACACTCTAAAAGTAACAGTATTTGTTTTGAATATTTGGAGCCATTTCTATGCCATCAAGAGCTAATGGACAGTTAATCTAACAACTTTTTTCTAATATCCTGGAAGATAACCAGTACTCAAGAACACCAATCTCTGCAAATAACTGATGACTTTCCCAACTAAATCGAATGACAATTTAAATGCAATCTAGTATATCAATCATCAAGGAGCAGGAGGCTGAATGTTCGAACCCCGGTTGAAGCACTTGGCTGCTGGTTCCTCACCCAGCATCTATTTAAATTGAGGTTTACCAAATATCTGACAGCCTTACGCCTGGCAAGGATGACTTTCAGGAAGTAAACATGTACAACATAAAGGTTTCTCATAAGCCCATTGTGACTGGCCCTTGTAAGAGTTGAGAACAGAGTTTACACCATAATAAATAAACACTTCACAGTTTTTTATGTTTTTCGCCAGTTTCACTGAAAATTTTTATATATCCTTTTTTTTAAGTTTTGGAAAAACTAAGTTGGGGTCTGGACCACCTGCACCCCCTCTCTCCCATCTAAACCTGCCAGTGTACTCTAATTAATTAAATGTAATTAGTGTAAGAACAACAGTTCAGTTGAAGCATAATATATAACAGAGCAACACATGTTTTATCTTAATAACAAGTTGAAATGTTGCACGACAAGGTACTTACATAATTATATCATTAATTACAGAATTAATTGTTAGATTAGTTATAATCAAACAATTAATTAAGGCACTCATTTAGTAGTCCTTGTATTTTCATTTTGTATTAGTTTAGTAGTATAGTTAATGAGTACTCGTTTAAGTACATAAAAGATAAAGTGTTTCAGATACAATCATGTTCCTACATGTATTTAGTTTTGGTTAAACTAAGTAAACACAATGTAGTGTTTATTTAAAGACTGTTAGCTTGTCTAAGAAAAATGGTATACAAGGAAACAATATTGAACGCGTCAGGTCAATTGAAAAACAATTTCTCAACATACTCAAAGTTTTCTTGGACTCAGATAAAAATGAGATATACTGCCCACCCTGACTCAGATAAAATTGAGAATTACAAAAACTGCTCACCCTGACAAAGATAAAATTGAGAATTACTAAACTGCTCTCCCTGACTCAGACAAAAAACTACTTACACTGACATGGATATAAGTGAATATAATTTCTGACACTACCTATACTGAGTCAGACATAAATGAGTATTCCTGACAATAAATTGACTCAAATATTACTGACACTACTCACACTGACTCAGAAGCGAGTATTACCAACATTTCTCACACTTACCCAGAAGTGAGTATTACCTATGCTTCTCATACTGAGTCCGAAGTGAGTATTACAGACGCTACTCACACTGTCCCAGAAGTGAATATTACTTACACCACTCACACTGACCCAGAAGTGAGTATTATCGACGCTTCTCACACTGAGTCAGAAGTGAGTATTACCAACACTACTCACACTGACACAGAGGTAAATATTTCCAACACCACTCACACTGAGTCAGAAGTGAGTATTACTGACACTTCTCACACTGAGTCAGAAGTGAGTATTACTGACGCTACTCACACTGAGTCAGAAGTGAGTATTACTGACACTTCTCAAACTGAGTCAGAAGTGAGTATTACTGACGTTACTCACACTGAGTCAGAAGTGAGTATTACTGATTTTACTCACACTGAGTCAGAAGTGAGTATTACTGACGCTACTCACACTGAGTCAGAAGTGAGAATTACCAACGCTTCTCACACTGACCCAAAACTCAATATTACCAACACCGATCACACTGACCCAGAATTGAGTATTACAGACGCTTTCACACACAGTCAGAAGTGAGTATAACTGACACTACTCACACTGACCCAGAAGCGAATATTACCAACAACACTCACACTGACCCAGAATTGAGTATTACTGACAGTACTTACACCAACCCAGAAGTGTGTACTACAGACACAACTCACACTTACCCAGAAGTGAGTATTACCAACACTTTTCTCACTGAGTCAGAAGTGAGTATTACTGACACTTTTCACACTGACCCAGAAGAGTCTATTATGCACACTACTCACACTGACCCAGAAGTGAGTATTACTGACACTACTCACATTGACCAAGAAGTGAATATTATTGGCACTACAAACACTGCCTCAGAAGTGAGTATTACTGACACTACTCACACTGACTCAGAAGTTGGTATTACAGGCATAACTAACACTTACCTAGGAGTGAATATTACCAACACCATTCACACTGACCCAGAAGTGAGTATTACTAACACCACTCACACAAACTCAGAAGTGAGTATTAATAATGCATTTGACTGTCTCAGACACTACTGACTCAGAAGTGAGTATTACCAACACTTCTCACACTGACCCAGAAGTGAGTATTACAGACACTACTTACAATGACCCAGAAGGGAGTATTACCGAGATTACTCACACTGACCCAGAAGTGAGTATTACAGACACTACTTACAATGACCCAGAAGGGAGTATTACCGAGACTACTCGAACTGACCCAGAAGAAAGTATTACTGCCACTACTTACATTGACCTAGAACTGAGTGTTACTGACACTACAAACACTGACTCAGAAGTGAAACCAACACTACTCACACTGACTCAGAAGTGAAAATTACTGACGCTACTCACACTGACTCAGAAGTGAGTATAACTAACACTACTCACACTGACTCAGAAGTGAGTATTACTGACACTACTTACATTGACTTAGAAGTGAGTGTTACTGACACTACAAACACTGACTAAGAAGTGAGTATTACTGACACTACTAACACCGACTCAGAAGTGAGTATAACCAACACTACTCACACTGACTCAGAAGCTAGTATAACCAACACTACTTACATTGACTTAGAAGTGAGTGTTACTGACACTACAAATGCTGACTCAGAAATGAGTATTACTGACAGTACAAACACTGACTCAGAAGTGAGTATTACTGACACTACAAACACTGACTCAGAAGTGAGTATAACCAACACTACTCACACTGACTCAGAAGTGAGTATTACCAACACTACTTACATTGACTCAGAAGTTAGTGTTACTGACACTACTCACACCGACTCAGAAGTGAGTATTACTGACATTACTTACATTGACTTAGAAGTGAGTGTTACTGGCACTACAAACACTGACTCAGAAGTGAGTATTACTGATACTTCTAACATTGACTCAGAAGTGAGTGTTACTGACACTACTAACACCAACTCAGAAGCGAGTATAACCAACACTACTCACATACTCAGAAGTGAGTATTACTGACACTACTCACAATGACTCAGAAGTGAGTATAACTGAAACTACTAACGTTGACTCATCATTAAGTGTGTTCAGTCGAGTTGTTTATCAGTCATCTTTTTGTTACTGAGTGTGGAATAATAATCTATTCATGTTGTCATATACATACAACACAAACCGTGGTTTATAAAAGAATAATACACTACATGAAAATAAAACTGAATATAAAATTTGTGAAACTTCAAAATAAATATCACAACATCTGCCTGTGTGCATGAAAATGATTGTTACCTTTTATCTAAATCCATCTGAAACACTTGAAACACTTAGCATCCAATAACACATCAATAAATTCTCAATAACACATCAATAAATCCTCAATAACACATCAACAAATCCTCAATTTATTAACATAAAATTTATAGTTTTACATTAAAATTGTTTTATGCTGTTGAAAGTGCATGTGATTTCAATGACATTTTACAGTTCAACCAAATGTCACAGTGATTATACCTTTGATGAAATACTACACATAACTTTAACCCTCAATGTTTGATCAATGGCAGAGTATCACGACACAATGTTTTCACAACATCAGATTAGATAATCGGACAATATGACAAAGGATAGTATCAATCTGAGGGTATCAAAGTGGCTGCTTTATTTGCTCAAGGTTTTACACCTAAAAACAATCAATAGACAACATGATAATTATAATATAATATAAAAAAACAAAAAAATAAATAAAAAAAGTACCAAACCAGAACCAACATACCCTGTGTGTTACATTGTACACCTGCAGCTCTGGAACATTTCTGTCTCACGGAACTGCCACAATCGCAACTGTACACGAGAAAAAAGGTGATGTTAACAGAATAGGTATGAGATGTGTTAAAAATATATGTGTATGTGGACTTTTGTTATATTTTTAACATAAAATTATGCAAGAGTTATATTGCAATAAAAAGAAATATTTCCTCTATGCAATTGCCAAACTTCATATTGATATTGAATATGGTCACATAGCAACAGCTCTAGAAAATATACATGAAATGGCTCCCTGGACCAGTCTGATGATGTCAAAGACATCAAATTTTTGCATGATCAGCCAAATCACATCTTGTCAAAGTATCCACCCATTTATCCTCAGCATCTCTATATCATTCTTCCTTGAACTGTGCAATGGTACAATAAGTTTAAAACTAAAGTTCATGTAGATTTTGCCTAGTTAAACATTGTGCAAATAATTGATGTCATCAGCTTTAAATGTTAAACACATATTTTTTTTAACATACCTTGTATGTCACAAAAAGAGGTGACCATAAAATTTACTCAATGTAGACTTTCCTTTTATTCAAACAAGAGGCCCAATTGGTCTTAAGTCGCTCACTTTATTTCATTCGTCACTTTTGAGCTTGCCGGGACAAAGTCCAAGGAGAGTTATTGCCATGACCCTATCATTGTCGTCATCGGCATACTCAGCGTCGTCTGTTGACACCCAGGTTAAACTTTTGCATTTTAAGTTTAAGATGTAACCACTCATTGGATGTGAACTTTGCATGGTTGGTCACCATCATCAACAGAACACACAGAGAAAAGAACCATAACTCTGGATTGCATTTTGGCACAGTTATGGCCCTTTTTGGACTTATATACCCAGGGGGGAGCTTTGTTGTCTTCTGACAACTCTTGTTTCAAATTTCCAGTGAACCAAGCATATTATGGAGAAATTATAGACGAGAAAAATGAGAATTGTATTATCTGATTTCCCATAGCATTCTCATGTCTCATTACTGGACCTTTGCCCTTTTATGTGAACAAACTTAACTTGGGGTTGGGGAAGATTTTATCCCAGGTTTACGATATGAACAAATTTGAAAGAACTTCTAGTAAGAATGCTTCACAAATAAATTTGTTGAAAATCTATTATGAGATTTCAAATCATTTCAAGTCAATGAAGATTGACGGACACAGCACAATCACAATAGCTCACATGTCAGCTTGAAGCTCAAGTTGGCTATACAAACAAGCTCACGTGTCAGCTTGAAGCTCAGGTTGGCTATACAAACAAGCTCACATGTCAGCTTGAAGCTCAGGTTGGCTATACAAACAAGCTCACATGTCAGCTTGAAGCTCAGGTTGGCTCTACAAACAAGCTCACATGTCAGCTTGAAGCTCAGGTTGGCTATACAAATAAGCTCATGTGTCAGCTTGAAGCTCAGGTTGGCAATACAAACAAGCTCACATGTCAGCTTGAAGCTCAGGTTGGCTAAACAAACAAGCTCACATGTCAGCTTGAAGCTCAGGTTGGCTATACAAACAATCCCACATGTCAGCTTGAAGCTCAGGTTGGCTATACAAACAAGCTCACATGTCAGCTTGAAGCTCAGGTTGGCTATACAAACAAGCTCACATGTCAGCTTGAAGCTCAGGTTGGCTATACAAACAAGCTCATGTGTCAGCTTGAAGCTCAGGTTGGCTATACAAACAAGCTCACATGTCAGCTTGAAACTCAGGTTGGCTATACAAACAAGCTCACATGTCAGCTTGAAACTCAGGTTGGCTATACAAACAAGCTCATGTGTCAGCTTGAAGCTCAGGTTGGCTATACAAACAAGCTCACATGTCAGCTTGAAGCTCAGGTTGGCTATACAAACAAGCTCATATGTCAGCTTGAAGCTCAGGTTGGCTCTACAAACAAGCTCACATGTCAGCTTGAAGCTCAGGTTGGCTATACAAACAAGCTCACGTGTCAGCTTGAGGCTCAGGTTGGCTATACAAACAAGTTCACGTGTCAGCTTGAAGCTCAGGTTGGCTATACAAACAAGCTCACGTGTCAGCTTGAAGCTCAGGTTGGCTATACAAACAAGCTCACGTGTCAGCTTGAAGCTCAGGTTGGCTATACAAACAAGCTCACTTGTTAGTTTGAAGCTCAGGTTGGCTATACAAACAAGCTCACATGTCAGCTTGAAGCTCAGGTTGGCTATACAAACAAGCTCACTTGTTAGTTTGAAGTGCAGGTTGGCTATACAAACAAGCTCAGGTGTCAGTTTGAAGCTCAGGTTGGCTATACAAACAAGCTCACATGTCAGCTTGAAGCTCAGGTTGGCTATACAAACAAGAAAAAAAGCACATAATGAGCCATGATGAAAATAATTATGATGGATCAATATTTTATTCTTATACTTCTGATCAGGTAATTGACAGAATATCCTGCTAAGACACTAGACATCTGCTAAGTAAAGCATGATAAGGGTAATTTTATACGACTGATAGAAAATATCTGGACCGATACTTTCTTAAATTTTGAAAAGAAAACCGATTTTGAACAGTAGAAATCAGTTCAAAAACAGAAAACCCAGTCCTGCTCCCTAGTATTTCTGTTATGTTTAATAACCCAAATAGTACAGCGCAAAGCAACATGTAACTAGAATAATATGTTGGAGAAAATGTTCTGGAATTTGACACGAACATGATATAATGAACATAACATTTTAACAAGATGTCCATGAGAGCCTGTGATGCCCGACATCAGCTTGGCATATTCAAGGTTAATTTGTCTTAATGAATAAGATGTAAAGATATAAAGATAAATTTTCTGAAAATTCAAGGGTACATAATTCTATGATAGGCCAAACCTATTATTTGATTAATAAACTTGTTTGAGGTCTTTTGGTTAATAAACAACATAAAATAATTTATGTTTACATTATTAAATAATTTTGTTATCATATAAAAAATGTCATTAAATAAATAAACTGGAAGTATGATTTTCCCAGTTCATCATGACATTAGAACCAATTGATTTTCTACTCAAATGTGGTTTAACGCCATCTAAAACACATTTCAGGTAATATACGGCATATCTAGCCTTTATTGGAGAAGGAAGACCTCAGAATGAGTCTGAGTAGAACCACCGTCCTTCTGCAAATAACTGGCAAACTTTTTCACATAAAGTTTTTGGAGCGAGCTGCGGACTCAAACCTACAACATAAGCAGTGAGAGGTAAGTGATCTTGAGACAAACCTACAACATAAGCAGTGAGAGGTAGGTGATCTTGAGACAAACCTACAACATAAGCAGTGAGAGGTAAGTGATCTTGAGACAAACCTACAACATAAGCAGTGAGAGGTAAGTGATCTTGAGACAAACCTACAACATAAGCAGTGAGAGGTAAGTGATCTTGAGACAAACCTACAACATAAGCAGTGAGAGGTAAGTGATCTTGAGACGACCCCTAAGGTCAATATTCTATAAAGGACCTTCCTCTCCATAAATTACTGTATAAACATTCTGACACAGACTGATTGGGCAAGAATTTAAACTCGACCTCAGGATTGATAGTCAAAGGTATTACCAAACTGAGCTAGCCAGCCAAAGCCAATATAAAACTGGTTTTTAAATTTATGACAAATAGACAAACATATAATCTAGATCTGTTTTACTTGGACTGCCTTATCTCTGACAGCATGTTAATCACACTAGGCAGTATCACAGGTGTGATGGATCACTGATGCACTTGATCACACCTGACATTAACAATCCTACATTTCTGTGGCTGGAATATATTTGCATGTATGTTTTTAAATTAGATGTTTTTCAAACATTACCTATAACAAAATGAGCTTAATTCAGTGTATGAATGTACCTATCCTGATAATATGGTAAAAAAAATTCTAAAAATCATCGCATGAGGTACGGAATATTCATGGAAATCTGTTGTTATAGAAAGTGATTTAAGACTATACTTGACCACATTTCATCAGTTGCAAAGACAAAAATTGTTTTATAAATGCAAAAATTGGGGTCAAAGGTCACCAGCTGCAAAAAATGTTAACATTTTAAATGTCTCGGTGTTTCTGATATGCTCAAACACTAAGAAACTGCATTTGAGTATTTATTCAATGGAATACAATATATTTGCTTATCATAAATACCATAATCTTGCAAAATTATCATAATATGGGGATTTCTGAACCAAAAAACAAAATAACCAAAGCATCAAAAGTACTTTCGAAAACTGGATTTAGATACTATGGATTTTTAACAACACAGTTGCTATGAAGGGTTTAAGCGAAAATAATCGTATCATATTATCTATCTAGTAACACATACAAAATCAGTGTTGGCTTGAGTTATTTTTTTGTTAAAATGTGTACACTAGAAATAATACTGATAAATGGCTCGAGTATGTCGATGTCTATTTATGTCATTTCCAATGTGATTCAATGTTGTTGTTTTTTTAATTTTAAATATTTCTGTGTTTCCATTTAGATATCATTAAATATATATATATATATATATATTAGAATAGGTATTTTGTTTCAAGTTTACCACTTCGATTTAAATATTGATTTTGTCATGGTTTGGTGAATTTGATATATCAAGCCAATCCTATTTTCTTAATTTATTATAATAAGATGCTTTTTATCCATTTCAAAATAATTTTAAGACATAATTGTTTTTTAACCTTTAAAGTAACATGATATTGGGCTATCTGTGGTTTGATTGGCAAAATATTAAAGAAGTTATTGCTGTAAAACAAAGCTTTATGTAGTGAAGAAGAGTTTACCATTATTAAAATAACAAAAAATATATTCTATAGAATCTATACATAATACTCATTGTTACGCTGATAAATCTTATTAACATGGACCCATGTGTCCATAAACATACCGTATAATTGTGTATTTCAACCAAACCTCATGGCTGGAAGTATAATTTGATATATTTTAAAAATGCACAGGTGTATGTTGTTTCCACAGCTATCTGAATTTTTAAAAGTTCAATTTACATGGATATGTCAAGATGGAGATCCAGACTTGATGCTTGTATTAACAAAGGTGTAAACATTTTCCAAGTATTTAAGTGCACTAAGGAAGGAAATATTTTCAATATTATCTGAAAATGAATCTTCCATACCAGCCAACAACCCAGAAATGTACAGGAGCTTTGAAGCTTTCTAGGGTTTGTGGGATACTATTGCCGCTTTGTCATGAATTTTTCACAGATCGCCCAACCTTTAAATGCTCTATTAGAGGGCAATTGTACAACCAAAACTAAAGACTCCAAGAAATCCAAATCCAAAAATAAAAAGATTGCTCCTTGGATTTTGGGCGAAGCCCTAGAAACAGCTTTCAGGATTCTGAAGGAAAAGTTCACACAACTACACCCATCTTAGCTTATTCTGACTATTCAAAACAATTTGTTATACCTAAAGATGCAAGTGGCCTTGGTTTAGGAGCAGTCCTATATCTGGAACAAGATGGTGAGCAGAAAGTCATTGCATTTGCCAGTCATGGATTAAAACCTCCTGAAAAATGTTACCCGGCACATAAGCTTGAGTTTCTGGCTTTAAAATGGGCAGTGACAGACAAATTCCACTATTATCTTTTAGGTACAACCTTTGAGGTAGTAACGGATTACAATCCCCTTACTTATATTCTGTCAACCGCCAAACTGGATGCAACTGGTCACTGTTGGGTCGCAGCTCTTGCTAACTATAATTTTACAATAATGTACAGAGCTGGGAAAAATAATGCAGATGCAGACAGACTTTCTCGTCTACCTCATATTTTTCCAGACATGATCAATGCGATTTGTCATGCTGCTTCAGTCTCTGTTCCGGTTGTTGAAAGCGTTTTGGATGATTGTACACCTCAATTGGCCGATGAGGATTTGCTACACTCCGAAAATTTCAACAATATTGACCGGAGTACAGAGCAAAACACTGACAAAACTATAGCTCACATTATCAATCTCAAGAGTATAGGTTTTCGACCCAGGGAGGATAAGCTCCAGAGTGAATCTGTACCTGTACAGAAATACCTCCGTGAATGGAGCCACCTTTATGTTGAAAATGTGTCTTATTTAGAACCTCCACTCTTGACAGTCAACCAGTTAAACAATTAGCAATACCTCAATCTTACAAAAACATAGTTTTAAATGGTATCCATAATGATATGGGCCACCAAGGTAAAGAAAAGACACTGTGGCTTGCCAAACAGAGATTCTACTGGCCAGGTTTAGAGAAAGACGTAAACCTTAAAGTAGAAACATGCGACAGAAAAACTCCTGTAAGAGCAGTAGCAGAATTAATTCCAATTCATACTACTCGCCCTATGGAACTAGTTTGCATTGACTTCCTGTCTTTAGAGCGCTCCAAGGGTGGTTATGAGAATATTCTGGTAATTACAGATCACTTCACCAGATATGCTCAAGCCATTCCTTGTAGGAATCAGACCGCTCAGACAACCGCCTAGGCACTTATGAACATCTCTTTCAGTATTACAGCTTCCCTGAAAAGCTACATAGTGACCAGGGGCATTATTTTAAAAGTAAAATCATAAAGGAGCTTTGCAGTATAGCCCAAATGAAGAAAACATGTTCCACTCCATTTCACCCTCAAGGTAATGGAGCGTGTGAACGCTTTAATGGCACGCTTTTGAAGATGCTCGGGACATTGGAGAACAATCAAAAGTCTGACTGGAAGTCATTCATAGCTCCAATTGTCCAAGCATATAACCCCACTAAAAGTGATTCAGCAGGTTTTTCACCCCACTATCTTATGTTCAGATGGCATCCGAGACTTTCCGTTGATGCATACCTGAGGACAATCCCAGAAGATAATGAGGCAGCTGCAGAGCCTCATACTTATGCCAAATAACTGAAAGCCAGACTCCAGTTCGCTTATTCAGCAGCTACTAAGGAGTCGCAGAAGAGTTCAGCTAAGAATAAAGCTAATTATGACAAGAAAGTCAGAGAATCGAAAACTGGAAGAAGGTGATCGAGTTCTTGTGATGAACGTTGGTTTAAAAAAAGGAATAAACTTGCGGTCAAATGGGATGTCCCAGTTTACAGAGTAAAAAGAGGGGATGGAATAAAGGGAATTGGAACCCTTCATAGACATATGCTCCTCCCCTTTTCTTTAATCCCCCCTGTTCTTACTAAACCAACGTCAAAGAAACCCTGTCAACCCAAAACAGCTGTTGAAGCAACACCCCAGTACAGTGGCTCTGAATTATCAGTATCCAGTAGTTCCGAGTCCGCGTTTGGCAGTACTCTGTATGTTATTCCTGTCAGGCACAAACCTAAAGTTAGCTTTGCAGCTAAACCGATTGAAATTTTGGACCGGTATACTCTTGAAAGTTCCCCCCCTGTCAATAGTCATGGTACTGTTCGAATTAGCAATAATGTAAATTATCGCAACAGTCACAGTTCAACACGCCAGAATAGTGCCGATGACTCTTACCATCGTTCAGGCATCCTTTCTCACAGGTCTGATAGTATCCCCAACCCCGAAGTTTCAACTTTACACAAGGAATCCCTCCCTCCAATCCCGATTGTACAGGAGGAACCCCCAGTTGTAAATCTGCCTTTGGATGAATTGCAGAGACTGCACAATCTGACAAATAGCTCCCCAGCAATAAGAAGATCCAGCAAAGAGAGGAAACCTCCTGATAAATATGGACAGTGGTCATATCCTTCATAATCAAATATGTCCCAAAGCAATTATTACGTTTGAAGTCTATCTGCAGAGAATTTCCCAATCTTTAATGTGTAATAACAGTATTATAGTTATTTTAATAAAAATATATTTTCAGTCAGGTTTAAGATTTAATTGAGGTAGTAACTTATAACTTACCATCAACTAAGAAAACTTAATCATAATTAAACCCACTATTTTACTTTATTATTTTTATTTGATGTGAATATAATAAAATCAGTCTAAAAGGGAGACTACACTGATTAAGTATTTGATATCTATAAATAAATAAGAAACCTTAACATGTCAAGGTATATCCCTAACATTGTTCCAATCTTTCGGTTTGAATTTATTTGTTTCAGCATTTTGTGGCACTTGAAGACAATATTTGTTGATGTGTTACACATATTTCAACTGTGTCACTATTCAGAATTTAATTTTTGCCACAAGTTGTTTTGTATTAACAATTTACTTGATCATATTTCAGATGCACAATTCTTGATTTTTTCATGTCCAAAACTTTTTATTGTCGCTGAGAATTCTGCTTTTGTTCATGTTTGAAGAAAATATGATATCAGTCTTCTAGGTATATCTAATGTTTATTTTTATTTTTACAGATTATATCAATTCAAAATGTCAGGAGACATTTATTCCTGGAGGGGAAGTATGTGACCAGGGCTTGCTTTTGGCCACATTGGGTATTTGAAATTAGTTGCTAGCCTCCTGGTTACAATCACTCTGGCAGGAGTAAAAAGATCTAGAGTCCGTTTCAGTGTTTTGTGTTGTGGTGTCAGTGTATCTGTTTGTATACATGTATGTTTTGTACAATTAATTGAGCGAATGAGTGAGTGATGAGTGAGCAATTTTATTGCTTGACGGGTAAATTAACAATTTTCAATTCCCGCCAAACTAACCAACTAGGTACTTTTCTTCTGATAGTTGAATGATGAGGACAAATAGAAAATCTTCACAGATCTTCTTATATAAGAAATTGTCTTGTTTGGCTTCTTAATTAATCAGACTGGTAAGCATTTATTTGTATTTTTATCTCATTTAAAACCGTATTTGTATTATGTGAAATGTATGAATTATGTATCGCGTGAAATTGTTTGAAGTTTGTCGTAACCGTTGTTTTCATGTCTTGTAATGTTTTTGTCTATAGTGGAAACAGCATATAATACTGCATTAAACCCGATAAACCCCTAACCGATCTTAGTTCTTGATTGATATATACAAATTCATTATAACATGTGAGAGGTTCACATTTACAAACTCACATACTAAACACGACAGCATGCACACACACACACACACACACATATAAATGAGGGCATTGGATTTATTCTTTTTTAGAATGATAACAGCCGACCTTCTTAAACATGTACTAGAAGTTGCTATAATAATTCCAACAATTCCTATTGACATTTGAATAGGACTTCAACAGTAAGTTTAGCTATCCTTAAATACATTTAATATGATTTGGTATCCGATCAAGTGGTCATTAGACAACATCATTGTAGACCACCTGACCAAGGAGGACCGCTGTATTGTACGATGTTAAGCATCACTTTTGACATTGTTGGCATTCCTGTGGCTACCATCAGTGCATATGGCCCTCTTATAGTGATCAAATGCCTCTAAAAAAACAACACTCAGTACCGAGATTCTACCCAGGAAGCGGACCCCAGCATGGTTTATTATGCTCTGAACTTTCATTGCAATCTAGCTAAAAATAACTAAGTATGAACTAAAACAGAGTTATGTACGCATGTGCCTTATTTCAAAGGTTGACAAAGTCCATCAAAACCCAAATTCAGGAGCTGTTCCGTATAAAACTCACATCCCTGGTGGCAGACAACTGCAATATTTTGCAACCACATAAAACACCAAGTTGAGAAAACTTCACCCCATGCACCTAGTTTCATCTGCTAAGAGATGCTATTTTCACTTAAAATTATTTCTGAAATTTAAACATCCACAAGATGCAAATATTACATTTAAGAGATATGAAAACACAACACAGGAAGAGATATGAAAACATAACATAATTGGCAGGAGTGTATTATATCCACATCCTATAGTAACTATTGTCTGTTGATGCTATTGGTCATTTACTCGAGATGTTCCAATTATTTTGGACACTTTTTAATTTCCAAGCAAGTCCCCTCTAATCCCTGTGTTGCGTTTTTATATCTCTTAAGTGTATGAATAGGTTTAACGCCATTTCAAACCCATTTCAAATTATATAGCATACATTTAGTTTAAATGGTGGAGGAAGACTTCAGAAGGAATCAACGTGGAATCACCGTCCTTTTGCAAGTAAATGGCAAATTTTTTCAAATAAAGTTCTGGAGCGGCAGAACTTGAGCCTATGGCAGGACTTTAGCCTATGGCAGGACTTGAGCCTATTGCAGGACTTGATCAGCAGAACTTGAGCCTATGGCAGGTCTTGGGCCTATGGCAGGACTTGAGTGGAAGAACTTGAGCCTATGGCAGGACTTGATCAGCAGAACTTGAGCCTATGGCAGGACTTGATTGGCAGAACTTGAGCCTATGGCAGGACTTGAGCAGCAGGACTTGAGCCTATGACAGGACTTGATCAGCAGAACTTGAGCCTATGGCAGGACTTGATCAGCAGAACTTGAGCCTATGGCAGGACTTGATTGGCAGAACTTGAGCCTATGGCAGGACTTGATCAGCAGAACTTGAGCCTATGGCAGGACTTGATTGGCAGAACTTGAGCCTATGGCAGGACTTGAGCCTAGTGCAGGACTTGATCTGCAGAACTTGAGCCTATGGCAGGACTTGAGCCTATTGCAGGACTTGATCGGCAGAACTTGAGCCTATGGCAGGACTTGAGCAGAAGGACTTGAGTCGCAGGACTTGATCAGCAGAACTTGAGCCTATGGCAGGACTTGATCGGCAGAACTTGAGCCTATGGCAGGACTTGAGCAGCAGGACTTAAGCCTATGACAGGACTTGATTGGCAGAACTTGAGCCTATGGCAGGACTTGAGCCTATGGCAGGACTTCATCAGAAGGACTTGAGTGGCAGGACTTGCGCCTATGGCAGGACTTGAGTGGCAAAAATTGAGCCTATGGCAGGACTTGATAGACAGGAAGTGAGCCTATGGCAAGACTAGAGCCTATGGCAGGATATGATCTAAGCCTATGGCAGGACTTGAGAGGCAGGACTTGAGCCTATTGCAAGACTTCAGCCTATGGCAGAACTTGAGCGGTAGGACTTGAGCCTATGGCAGGACTTGAGCGGCAGAACATAAGCCTATGGCAGGACTTGATCAGCAGAACTTGAGCCTATGGTAGGACTTGAGCCTATGGCAGGACTTGATCAGCTGAACTTGAGCCTATGGTAGGACTTGAGCCTATGGCAGGACTTGATCAGCTGAACTTGAGCCTATGGCAGGACTTGAGTGGAAGAACTTGAGCCTATGGCACAACTTTATAGGCAGAACTTGAGCCTATGGCAGGACTTGAGCCTATGGCAGGACTTAATCAGCAGAACTTGAGCCTATGGCAGGACTTGGGCCTATGGCAGGACTTGAGTGGAAGAACTTGAGCCTATGGCACGACTTTATTGGCAGAACTTGAGCCAATGGCAGGACTTGAGCCTATGGCAGGACTTGATCGGCTGAACTTGAGCCTATGGCAGGACTTGATCGGCTGAACTTGAGCCTATGGCAGGACTTGAGTGGAAGAACTTGAGCCTATGGCACAACTTTATAGGCAGATCTTGAGCCTATGGCAGGACTTGATCAGCAGAACTTGAGCCTATGGCAGGACTTGGGCCTATGGCAGGACTTGAGCGAAAGAACTTGAGCCTATGGCACGACTTTATAGGCAGAACTTGAGCCTATGGCAAGACTTGAGCCTATGACAGGACTTGATCAGCAGAACTTGAGCCAATGGCAGGACTAGAGCCTTATGGCAGGACTTGAGCCTATGACAGGACTTGATCAGCAGAACTTGAGCCTATGGCATGACTTTATAGGCAGAACTTGAGCCTATGGCAAGACTTGAGCCTATGACAGGACTTGATCAGCAGAACTTGAGCCTATGGCAGGACTAGAGCCTATGGCAGGACTTGAGCGGCAGGACTTGAGCTTATGGCAGGACTTGATCAGCAGAATTTGAGTCTATGGCACAATTTGATCGTGACCTTAGCATTGAGATGATCATGAGACTGTACCTTCGGCCACAGAGGACCCTACTTAAAAATTCGAAGTTAAAATACTCCAGTATGTGTGTTGATCCCTATCTCTTTCTTTCTTTTTTTTTTAAAGAGGCACAACTCTTGTAAATTGTTAAATTTAGGATTCGTAGTTCATATACTGATTGAAAGAAATATCAATTTGTATTTTTTAAACAAATTCATTCATTTTTTTTAAAACTAGCTCGACTCAATAATTTTATCCAAAATTTTAATGATTTCTTAAATGTGAAGTTTAAGATAGTACAATACTTGGTAGATTGAGATTTTCTTATGGTTATTAGTTTATGAATATTTAATTATTGAACTGATGTGTAAACATAAATAAAAAATCAATTTCAATATTGTCTTGTGTGCCTGTATTAGAGCGAGAGGTTAGCATAACTCTATAAACAAGCTCTCTTTTATCTCAATGAACAAGATGCCATTATGTAGACACCAAGTTTTCATTTAATTGGAATTATGGTAATAAATGTTTATTAACAATTTGGGGCATTCTTTATCTGTAAATCTTGTAACCAAAACAAGTCAATTTTCACAACCTCAAAAAAGGAAGCACTCAAGCAAATAACTGCCTAAAATCATGTGTGACAAAGTGGGTATCATTATATTTTCAATCTGTCCCAGATTAAATCTGGTAAACTCATTCATTCAGCCATGTAACAACTCTTCTTCCATCACATTCAAATTAATGTTGTTGTTTTTTATGTGGTTGTTTTCAACATATTACTGGTATCTCGTTTTGTTTCAAACTATTTATTTTACATTGAGTGTGAAACAAGTTCTCACAACTTAGACAATCAAATGCAAAATCTTCCTGAATGCAACCAGCTAGTACCAAGCACAAGCGGATAAATTCTCTTACAGCTGAAGGACACCAAACATAGCCGTGGCAGACAATCAAACCCAAAACCTTGCAAGCTATAATCAAGCTATCGCAATGTTGAATACTGGATCAACAGTTACCTTACTTTAGTAGACATGGAGACAGTGTTGATGTGTCAGACTGCCAATACAGGGGTCGTGTGTTTGAATGCCTGACCAAGCCACAATCTCTTTGACAACTGGTTATCAGCTTGCTTTACGGCCATCAATCTCTCAACACTGTGGAGAGGAAGCCGTGAACACTGATTTGGTGCGCTGACCAATATAAAAAACTGAATCTTTTGAAAAAAAAAAGTCGAAAAAACATACAAACAAATTAGAAAAACCCTCCAATCTGTACCACAAACCCATGAACAAAGAAAACCGTCTCTATAAGAACCCCCTATGTAACATTATAGTACACACCTGGGTTAATTTTTTGTATTACAACACCACTTTATATACACATGCTATAAATATAATAATCACTAAAATTGGGAAACTGCTATAAATTTGTTTGGCGACATTGATAAATGTGTCTCGTGTTAATGGATCAATTACATCAAAATTTAAAATTAGCAATAAAATACATTTTTGTGTTCTATATTTTGCCTCTGAAGACATAATAAAACAGTTGTTGCATGTTAGCAATGAATGAAGTTTTTAGATTTTAACATGATAAATTTTCATAAAATATTCCAATAAAGTTGTAAAAAAAACATCTTTATCGATCATAGAAAGCCACATAATTTTATAGCATTGTAATATTAAAATAGATAGTAATATTTTATTACATACTTGACTATATAGACCTAATACACACAAGTTTTTTATCACTGGCATGCAAGACATACAGGTAATACGCTAACAATATATGAATAAAAATAGACGAGTACAAAGAAACACGTACAGGAAAAGTCAATAAATAGGCCAAGCATGATATAATTATAACATTGAATTTTCCAGTAAATTTGTTTTTTCAAGATTGTTCGAATTTTAAGCATCATTCTTATACGAGGGATAATGAAAGACCTGACCGCTCTTTCCTGGGATCCTGGAAGGTTGACCAATTACTCAAGCACACCAATCTTCACAAGCAACTGAGTATAAACTATCCCACTTGAATCAGCAGTGAGAGAAAAATGATAATGAGATGAGACGCAATGTTGAATATCAATCATCGCCAAAACTGTGCCCAGGCAGGGATTCAAATTCAGGACCCCTAGAATGATAATGATACATACAGAGTTAACACACATTACCGTGGAACTATGATGGCTCAAACACGGATGGCTGGAACACCACATATAGCTCCAACCACTTATCTGATCCCGGCTGAATACCTGTGTCAATGTATATACATGTACATGCATGGTATGACGCTACAACAACCCTTAACTGAAACTATTTTGACCAGTCCACTAGGTTTGTGCTATCAAAGTTCAACTGTATCTACTTATGTCTGAATCAATGAAGAACATCCTAAACCATTTGGATACATATATAGTGCTGGGCTCAAACCTATAACCTCCTTAGTGAGAGATACAATGGAAGTGATTTTGAGCGTGCGTTTCACATAAAAACTTACAAGAAAAATCGGCATACGACCACATTATAGGTTATACGGTGACAACAGATTCCCAGTTCACTCTCCACATACAAAACAACAGGTTGAGAGACAGATTGAAAAAAAAAATGCACCAACAAATAAGGATGTAGAACAAATTAAAAACCTCAATACCTGCAGAATTTGAGCAAATTCTAGCCAAATACTCAATATCTCGTCTTACATCATGCATGGGCTACAGCGGTCCTATTCTTGTCATCACCCTTCCAGCACTCGTGAATAGAGAATGGTTGGTAATTTATAATTACAATAACAAACATATAAAAAAGCGGGGCTGCAGTGCAGTGGATAGAATATTGGTTAGCTACTCATGCCAGAGGGTTGGATCACCAGCTTGTCCCTATACCTCTAAAAAACAACATCCAGGAAGCAGGTTTGAGAACATTCAGCTTTGAGCTTTCTTCACAATCAAGCTAAAATAATATATAAAAACCCAACTGGAGGATTCTTTCCCCTCTGCAGAAATTGACAGTGGTACTACCCAGTATTCTTACCCAGACCCTTATATTAGAGAAGGCACAAGCCTTCAATACTAAATATTTAATATCAGATAGATACCTATGTAGTATTTTATACATAGGACATCTTTAACATGTACACATCTAATTTTCACCTTGATGTTTTATCATAAGTTTAAAAGATACATCAACATTCTTTACAGGCAGCTGTTAACCAATTAATTATTCATAGCAGTAAAATGAAAAGTTAACATCCCCATTTAAAACTAGAAATTTTATTTTATATTTTCTGTCAAGTCACAAGATGGATGCAAGATGTAGTAAACCACAACCGACTGCAGAGGAATTTAGATACGCAAAACGTGTAAATATTATGTCAAAGATTGCCCATTGATGAGATAATATGATATAACCAGAGATATGGAATTGTAACCTACATCAGGCAATCTCACTGCAACACCTTAAAGGGAAATTCTGTATTTCTGAAGAAACTACTTCTGAAAATTACATATAGACAGGATGCAAATATTCAATAAGTATATGCTAATGGGTATGCAGACCCTTCATTTAATTTCTGTTTTGGACTTGAGAAATGGTACTAGAAACTTCCTTGCTTTGTGCTGATAGTTCTAGGTCTGGTCAGCTCACTCAGTATAATGTGGCTGGGTTGGGTATCATACCAGTTGTCTGCTGCATGATACTTCAGTGTGACAGTCTTAGAATACTGTCTCAAGCAGATACCACTGCGATTAACTGAAAAATTGTTGAAAGCAACGCTAAACACCATACAAGAACAATATAATGCAGATTTGTGGTCATTTGTCACAAGAAGTTGTATTATATTTCAATTTCATCATTTTTCATTAAAATTTTGTATCAAAGACACAATTCCAAGGAAGCTCAATTTGTGTTTTTTTAAAGATTTTTAAAACTATAACACGACTTGTTTTATAAACAAGATGGCCAATATGGCCCTTTATCGCTCACCTGACTGACCTTGAGTCACCAATCTTAAGTAGATTATATAATACATTTACACTCAAAATTCCAGAAAGACGAGATGGGCAAGTAGTTAGAATTTTTATTTGTTTTGAAGATGTAACAGATGCGTAGAAGAGTTCAAACTTGGTAGAGGTTCACCCATGGTAAATGTCAGTGAAATTACATCAAAATCAGGTCAGTAGATTCTGACAAGAAGGCTTTTGAAGTTTTTACTATAGCTGCCTATACGTTTGGAGACTGTTCCAAACCTAAGTCTTCGAACTAAGATAAAAATCCAGTTCCAGTTCAAAACGAACCCGTTATATTTGAGAATGGTTTCAAACTAAAGCAACTATTGTGCATGAAACAATCCACAGTTCCAACACAATAAATATTCCAATCAGTTTCAAACACAAGCCTTCCCAAAGCCTATCGCTTGAAAGAATCGTTGCCGCAGTGCACTCTCCCCCAAAAACAATTAAGCTTCTCCTCCGAGATTTCAAGTACACTTTGACACTGAAAATCTCAAGCAGACTTCTTGCTGTGAATAAACTAGCTAAAAATATGGTATTGCTTTATTATGAAGCAGAAAACCATCCCTGTCTGAACCATAAAAACTCTGACTTTTATATTCAGAAAAACACCAATTTTAAAATGGTTCATGATATATGAATAATATTTCAATCATTGATCATAATTGTATCATTCATCTTTTTATGATGAATTATCTTTTAAAACTTATATCTGGTATAATATTGTATAATAATAGCAAAAAAAAGTTTATTTAAAGAGTTTATTACCTCTTCTTATAATAATTGCTATATACAAACATTTATGCTATAAAACAAGGACATTAATTTGACATAAAACTAACCCCATCCCCTGGCTGCCATCTTTTTTGACGAATCAAGATGG
The DNA here is from genome assembly GCA_029582155.1 of Panopea generosa. Classification (NCBI taxonomy): domain Eukaryota; kingdom Metazoa; phylum Mollusca; class Bivalvia; order Adapedonta; family Hiatellidae; genus Panopea; species Panopea generosa. The sequence goes on along the minus strand of CM055904.1, from coordinate 30,169,689 downwards.
CTTGAACAAACTTGGTAGACGGTCACCCAAGGAACATTATTGTGAAATTATTTTAAAATTGAGCCAGTAGTTTCTGACAAGAAGATTTTTTAAGTTTTTACTAATTAAACTTGCCTCGCCCCCTTGGGGCCATGTTTTTTTATGAATCAAGATGGCTTGAACAAAATTGGTAGAGGGTCACCCAAGGAACATTACTGTGAAGTTATATCAAAATTGGCCCAGTGGTTTCAGAGGAGAAGTTAACGGCGAACGACAGATGACGGACACCAGGCAATCACAAAAGCTCACCTGTGAGCCTTTGGCTCAGGTGAGCTAAAAACAGTTGACAATTTCCTAAGTATGGAGAATCAGATAGTAATTAATACTTGGAGAATTATAATGTCAATAGCAAGAGATAGAACCCACAACCTCTGGCGTGTTGGCCGCTCATGCCAGAGGTTGTGGGTTTGATTCCCAGCTTAAGAACTCTGGTCCTAGTTCATATAAACTCCGAGTTCTCTTGACAATTGAGCTCAAACAATCAGTGTATAATTATACAAGGCCATAATAAATTATTCTAGCAATTAGTTTATAATGACCTTATATTAACTAGATAGACCGAGGTGTAACGGTTGACTGGATGTGCGAGTAAAATTCTGTTGCTGTGTGTCCCTTTAAACCAGCTATAAAATAGACAGACAATTTTGATGTGCACTTGTTATGATAGCATGTTGAATTTCAGTTTCAAGATTTAATATATTTTTTACTCCCAGCTGTAATGATAATATAAAGATGCATGCAACGTGTGCACATTTTTATTAATGGTTATAAGATAACAAGAGAATGAGCCACAGGTGTGGTCAGAGTTTGGCAAGTGTATCAATAGCTGCGACTGTATGCAGACCTCGTAAATATGATTTATACTTTTTTTTACGGGATAAATTTGTTTTGGATTGAATGTGAGGTGAGTTCAGAACAAGAGCTACATGTTGAATTGTATTTGAGAGGCCATCAGTACAAGTTTAGGATTGAACCCATCGCCCCAGTGTGTGTGTGATCGACACTCTATCCTCCACATCACAACACTTTATCCTCCACATCACAACACTTTATCCTCCACATCACAACACTCTACCCTCCACATCACAACACTTTACCTCGACATCACAACACTCTACCCTCGACATCACAACACTTTACCTCCACATCACAACACTCTATCCTCCACATCACAACACTCTATCCTCCACATCACAACACTTTACCTCCACATCACAACACTCTATCCTCCACATCACAACACTTTACCTCCACATCACAACACTCTATCCTCCACATCACAACACTCTATCCTCCACATCACAACACTTTACCTCCACTTCACAACACTCTACCCTCCACATCACAACACTCTATCCTCCACATCACAACACTTTACCTCCACATCACAACACTCTATCCTCCACATCACAACACTCTACCCTCCACATCACAACACTTTACCTCCACATCACAACACTCTATCCTCCACATCACAACACTTTATCCTCCACATCACAACACTCTACCCTCCACATCACAACACTTTACCTCCATATCACAACACTCTATCCTCCACATCACAACACTTTACCTCCACATCACAACACTCTATCCTCCACATCACAACACTCTTCCCTCCACATCACAACACTTTACCTCCACATCACAACACTCTATCCTCCACATCACAACACTCTATCCTCCACATCACAACACTCTATCCTCCACATCATAACACTTTACCTCCACATCACAACACTCTATCCTCCACATCACAACACTTTACCCTCCACATCACAACACTCTACCCTCCACATCACAACACTTTACCTCCACATCACAACACTCTACCCTCCACATCACAACACTCTTTCCTCCACATCACAACACTTTACCTCCACATCACAACACTCTATCCTCCACATCACAACACTTTACCTCCACATCACAACACTCTACCCTCCACATCACAACACTCTATCCTCCACATCACAACACTCTACCCTCCACATCACAACACTCTACCCTCCACATCACAACACTTTACCTCCATATCACAACACTCTATCCTCCACATCACAACACTTTACCTCCACATCACAACACTCTATCCTCCACATCACAACACTCTTCCCTCCACATCACAACACTTTACCTCCACATCACAACACTCTATCCTCCACATCACAACACTCTATCCTCCACATCACAACACTTTACCTCCACATCACAACACTCTATCCTCCACATCACAACACTTTACCCTCCACATCACAACACTCTACCCTCCACATCACAACACTCTACCCTCCACATCACAACACTTTACCTCCACATCACAACACTCTACCCTCCACATCACAACACTCTTTCCTCCACATCACAACACTTTACCTCCACATCACAACACTCTATCCTCCACATCACAACACTCTATCCTCCACATCACAACACTCTACCCTCCACATCACAACACTCTATCCTCCACATCACAACACTTTACCCTCCACATCACAACACTCTACCCTCCACATCACAACACTTTACCTCCACATCACAACACTCTACCCTCCACATCACAACACTTTACCTCCACATCACAACACTCTATCCTCCACATCACAACACTTTACCCTCCACATCACAACACTCTACCCTCCACATCACAACACTTTACCTCCACATCACAACACTCTATCCTCCACATCACAACACTTTACCCTCCACATCACAACACTCTACCCTCCACATCACAACACTTTACCTCCACATCACAACACTCTACCCTCCACATCACAACACTTTACCTCCACATCACAACACTCTATCCTCCACATCACAACACTCTACCCTCCACATCACAACACTTTACCTCCACATCACAACACTTTACCTCCACATCACAACACTCTTCCCTCCACATCACAACACTCTTCCCTCCACATCACAACACTTTACCTCCACATCACAACACTTTACCCTCCACATCACAACACTCTTCCTTCCACATCACAACACTCTATCCTCCACATCACAACACTTTATCCTCCACATCACAACACTCTACCCTCCACATCACAACACTTTACCTCCACATCACAACACTCTTCCCTCCACATCACAACACTCTACCCTCCACATCACAACACTCTACCCTCCACATCACAACACTCTATCCTCCACATCACTTCCCTAGCTGCTAGGGCTGTAGTTTGTCAATTTAATAGTACAGGCTTAGACATTTTTATGGGAGATGTGGGGGTCCTTCCCCAGACTTTTTCTAAAAAGTAAATTCTCAGGGGGTTTGTTTGTATTTCTTGCTATTTAAAACAAATCAATTACATGCACATTTTCATTTTTTCCTGAAAAAGGTGTAGGCCTGGGCCTGCAGTGCCTACGTGTAGATACACTGGTGCTTGCTAATAGTTTAAACACAGTTACATTTAAAGTCACAGATAAAAACTCTTGGTCAGGATGGGATATTTTCAGAAAAGGAAATATATTCAAAGTTAACTGAAGAAGTAGCAGTGAGGGTCCAAAAAGGATTCAAGCTTTCATATTTTGGGAGGGGAGAAGCAAATTCTAGATTGGCAAAAAGGGGTGACCAGGACTTTGTGGTTAATAAGTATCATGCACATGAAGATTGATCAGGGTTTTTCCAGATAATTTTGTTTTGAAGTAATTTGCATAATGTACAAGTCTATTTTTAGTAACAGTGGCCATATTGGACTATAGCTGGCAACAAAAACACAAATCATAAAGGACTCCACCTTAGGAACATTGTGTCCCAAGTTTTGATTATTTGGTAAAAATGACTACTTTAACCTTTGAGCTAGTGATCTCCTAAAACAGGGTACAGCAAATACATAAATCAAGAGACCCAAGTTCAAGATGGCCTGTGGACTTGCTTGTAATGGCCACAGTATTTTTTTGAAATGTCACAATATTAACTCATAAACTACACTGATAAATCTGATGAAAATAATATTTGACAAACATTTTGTTATAAATTATATGAATATGAAAATACAAAATTTTCAAGAATTGTAATACTTTCCAAAGTAGAAATTGAGGGTCTGCACACATACCAGGTCCGTTCCTAGGTGATTTTTTAGTATATGCCTTGGGGAGGGGGTTGTCCCCCTTGTACTTGTGATGGGTTGGGGGAGTCCTCCCCTGAGGTTTTTAATCTTTAATAGAACTGCAAATGAATAGTTTTTAGTGACTTTAACACGGACTGAGAAATCATTCAAACTACCCAAATTAACACACCACCCTCCCCCTCCCATCCCGTTAACCCCTTCTGCTTCATTTTTGTTGCTATTTTCTGCATTTTAATCTTTTTAATTTTCCAAATTTAACTTTTGAGTTTATAGGAATATGCACAGGAACACCCCTGCATACTGGGTATCTTTTTATACTTAAATGTTTATTCATCATGCAGATATCTCATTTTCAGAAATAGAGAGAAATTTTATCATAATTGCTGTGTGTAACTTTACAATGCCTCGTAAAGTAATCCAGTGCACAATTTATCATAAAACTTGTAAACGACCCTTTTGTCCAAATATTTTGGAAGTCCCTTAACAAAAATTGGAAGCCAAACAAACGAAGATGTTACCTGTATATACAAGGGTGAGTCTGATTACGGTACACTTTCATGCTAAAATAGAACCAAAATGTACAGAAATAGTTGCCAAGATGCAGACTTACAGCAAAACTAAAACCGTCTCAGTTTCCACCTTTTCAAGATATCCGTTAATGAACAATAATTTATTAAAATATTTTTGACAGGATTGGGAATTATTTATGAGAAAATTCAGTGGCCTTAAAGTTGATTCATGATTCTGTATGAGAAACAGATGCACTTGGTGATGTAACAGCGGAAACAGAAGCATTATTATAACATTTATTTTCACAAGTTTCTCACTGTTGTGTATCAAAATAATCAGGAATGATAATGAATTGCTTAAAATATGGTGAACACTGTAAGATTTGTGTCCCTTGAATTACTAGTGAATGTAAGAGTCATGTCCCTTGAAATAGTAAATGAACAATGTAAGAGTTGTTTACCTTGATTTACCCTGTGATGATGTAAGAGAGAGAGAGAGAGAGGCAGGCAGACAGATAGATGGAAGGACAGGCAGTCAGACAGACAGATGGAAGGACAGGTAGGCAGACAGATGGAAGGACAGACAGTGAGACAGCAAGAGAATAACAGAGTACATTATTTGAAGTACATCAAAACAAGTAAACCACATTATGTAATTTAGCAAGTACTTTATTGTAAAATTCCAAAGAACACATATCAGACATAATATTCAAACATGCATTTTCATGATTACATTGAACAATAAAACTAATTAGGTAAAATGACAGATGACACAGCAGTTGTTGACTTATATTGTTTTGAACATGTAGGTCCTAGAGGAATTGCAATAAATATGTCCAGTCATTTGAACATACATATTGTAATGCAACCAGTAGACTTGCCATCTCAGACCCAAGAACACATACCGTATGTGCATAGTTCAGTGGTTATTGTCTTAAGCATCTAGTTGGCCATAGAATGTGCAATATCAGGTATTTGTTTAAAGAGGTCCTCAAGGAAGATTGGCTTTGTAAATTGAGTCACCCTCTATAAATAAAGATTGTTCTTACTTGCTTTGAATGAGATGAACTTTACTGTATGAAGTATCAGACTATGGAGTAGTGCATATTTACTGCCTATTTTTTTCAGCTGACAATGGTACAAGATATCAGTGGCACTGATGGATACTTACCAAACAAGTGCTTGATTGAGTAGTAGAAGCATTGTTTGTAAAGGGAAATGGGGTGTAAAGGGAAGATAATTTTAGGAATAGATTTTTGGTGCTTCTACACTTGACCTTTACCCATGTTCCAAGTCTCATTGGATTCCCTTCCATCCTCTTGTAGATGAAAACAAAGATGGTACAGAATCAAAGGGCCGTAACTCTTTGAAACCTAAACACAAAGACAAAAAATTGTTCATCTCCACTTGGTAGTGATGCATCCCTGCATGTTTCATAAATTTCAAACTAGTAGTTAGAGAAAAAGTGCAGACAATGATATGGTTGGTTATGGGTGGAATAAAAATTACTCTGCAAAAAATATCAAACAGACTACCGCAAAGACAATATGCACATCTCCACCCGATAGTGACACATCCCAGCAAGATCCATACAAGTCCAATGAAAGGTTATAGAGAAATAACCCGGACAAGGATTTGGGTATGCATGGACAAAGCAGCAACAATATGCTTACCAGAAATTTTTCGGTAAGCATAAAAACATCTGGATTTACCAGTACATTCTCACTTAGGTCTGTCCCCATGCGAATATCCAGGGTGATACATGCAGGGAATCATTAGTTTAGTAAAACATGTACATGCACATATCTGTATGGCAGTATACATACACGTTATGTTATATACTCAGCAAAAAGAAACTTTACTCTCCATAAACTGGATATATTTCTAAATTCTGTTTGAAACACTGCAATGATATTAGAATAAATACGTCAGCTAATTGTTTGTTTTTATCAAATTTTCATTAGAACATAAGAAGTGTGTTTTATACCTGTAAATTGACATTAAACTCGACAACGGGAAAAATATATAACTAAAACTGATATTTGCATTGTCATTGTTGCTGCTCAATTTTGTTTTTTAAAGACAAAAGCAGTGACGCATCGTTGCAAGTTATGATGTGTTTACAAATGTTTGGTTCATGTGACACATCGTTGCAAGTTATGATGTGTTTACAAATGTTTGGTTCATGTGACACATCGTTGCACGTTATGATGTGTTTACAAATGTTTGGTTAAAGTGACGCATCGTTGCAAGTTATGATGTGTACAAATGTTTGGTTAAAGTGACGCATCGTTGCAAGTTATGGTGTGTTTACAAATGTTTGGTTCAAGTGACGCATCGTTGCAAGTTATGGTGTGTGTACAAATGTTTGGTTAAAGTGACGCATCGTTGCAAGTTACGGTGTGTTTACAACTGTTTGGTTAAAGTGACGCATCGTTGCAAGTTACGGTGTGTTTACAAATGTTTGGTTCAAGTGACGCATCGTTGCAAGTTATGGTGTGTTTACAAATGTTTGGTTCAAGTGACGCATCGTTGCAAGTTATGGTGTGTTTACAAATGTTTGGTTCAAGTGAAGCATCGTTGCACGTTATGGTGTGTTTACAAATGTTTGGTTCAAGTGACGCATCGTTGCACGTTATGGTGTGTTTACAAATGTCTGGTTAAAGTGACGCATTGTTGCACGTTATGGTGTGTTTACAAATGTTTGGTTAAAGTGACGCATCATTGCACGTTATTGTGTGTTTACAAATGTCTGGTTAAAGTGACTCGTCTGCACGTTATGATGTGTTTACAAATGTTTGGTTAAAGTGACGCATCGTTGCACGTTATGGTGTGTTTACAAATGTCTGGTTAAAGTGACGCATCGTTGCAAGTTACGGTGTGTTTACAAATGTTTGGTTAAAGTGACGCATCGTTGCAAGTTACGGTGTGTTTACAACTGTTTGGTTAAAGTGACGCATCGTTGCAAGTTAGGGTGTGTTTACAAATGTTTGGTTCAAGTGACGCATCGTTGCAAGTTATGGTGTGTTTACAAATGTTTGGTTCAAGTGACGCATCGTTGCAAGTTATGGTGTGTTTACAAATGTTTGGTTCAAGTGAAGCATCGTTGCACGTTATGGTGTGTTTACAAATGTTTGGTTCAAGTGACGCATTGTTGCACGTTATGGTGTGTTTACAAATGTTTGGTTAAAGTGACGCATCATTGCACGTTATTGTGTGTTTACAAATGTCTGGTTCAAGTGACGCATTTTTGCAAGTTATGGTGTGTTTACAAATGTCTGGTTAAAGTGACTCGTCTGCACGTTATGATGTGTTTACAAATGTTTGGTTAAAGTGACGCATCATTGTACGTTATGATGTATACAAATGTTTGGTTAAAGTGACGCATCGTTGCAAGTTATGATGTGTTTTTAAATGTTTGGTTAAAGTGACGCATCGTTGTACGTTATGATGTGTTTACAAATGTTTGGTTAAAGTGATGCATCGTTGCAAGTTATGATGTGTTTACAAATGTTTGGTTAAAGTGACGCATCGTTGCAAGTTATGATGTGTTTACAAATGTTTGGTTTAAGAGGCCTCACCTATAGTGTCAATATTTTTTTCTGATCTTAGCAGTAAAATTGCAAATTTATACCAAACATCATATATTACATATATTCTTCAAAAAACTTAAATTGAATTTTGTCTCTGTAGTGTAAAATTCTTTAATATTGTTGACAAAATACTAATTTACGACTGCAATAAGGCACTCATTGGCCAGTATCAGGTATGCTAAAACATTAGATAAAACTATAAGAACGAAATCAACTATTATCTTCAAATAGGACCTTCCTCTTTGTGACTTTCATTACTGAACAGAAAGTTATAGGTGATGCATATTCATATATATACCTGGTATACAGGTTATTTTACAGCTGGATGATTAATCCTTGTGTTAAAATTAACAAGTTTCCACTATCTAAACAGAGTCACTCAATACCAGCATTTTTATTTTTATACGCTACATCATAGTTATATGTGTAGAAATAAAAAAGTTATTGCTCTTTAAAAAGAGTAGGGCCATAATAAATGAATTGCTGATTATCATCCCTGCTGGCCCCTAATTTCCATGCTGCCCTGGCCCTTATTTTTTATTTTCATTAAGAAAATTTTTTTTTTTAAAATAATAAAAAAATTAAATCCGCCCTCCCCTTTTTTAAGAAAAATTTGGATGATAATCTAACAAATAATTTGTAGTGGCTTAAAGTTTCTTTTTAAGATGAGTATATACAATTGGTGTATTATATTTATCACCATTGTCGTGTAAACAACAGTTTTAATTAACATACATGAATATTATAACATACATATTAATGGATCTTAATGGCAAGTGTCTGGCATTGATATATTTGTTCATCAAGTTATATTTTATAATGATACACAAGTGTTAGGGACACATTTTTACCATTGACATACACTGAAGAGATATAAAAACGTAACACAGGAAGAGAAAAAATGCAACACTTTCAGCACGAGTGCATATATTCATACCTTACAGTATTTATTGTCTGTTGTTATTTGCTGTTTACTTGAGATATAAATGAATAACTTGGTACATCTTGCATTTGTGTCACTTTTCATTTCCAAGTTTTTTAGTTTATACCAACTTATTTTAGCTCGACTGCGATGAAAGCTCAGAGTTTATATGAACCGCTCTCGTGTTCGCTTCCAGGGTAGAACTTCCAGGGCAGAACTTCCAGGGTAGAACTTCCGGGGTAGGACTTCCAGGGTAGAACTTCCAGAGCAGAACTTCCAGGGTAAATTTTCAGGGTAGAACTTCCAGGGTAAACTTCCAGGGCAGAACTTCCAGGGTAAACTTCCAGGGTAGAACTTCCAGGGTAAACTTCCAGGGCAGAACTTCCACAGTAAACTTCCAGGGTAGAACTTCCAGGGTAAACTTCCAGGGTAAACTTCCAGGGTAGAACTTCCAGGGTAAACTTCCAGGGTAGAACTTCCAGGGTAAACTTCCAGGGCAGAACTTCCAGGGCAGAACTTCCAGGGTAAACTTCCAGGGTAGAACTTCCAGGGCAGAACTTCCAGGGTAAACTTCCAGGGTAGAACTTCCAGGGCAGAACTTCCAGGGTAGAACTTCCAGGGTAAACTTCCAGGGCAGAACTTCCAGGGTAAACTTCCAGGGTAGAACTTCCAGGGTAAACTTCCAGGGCAGAACTTCCAGGGTAATGTTCCAGGGTAGAACTTCCAGGGTAGAACTTCCAGAGTAAACTTCCAGGGTAAACTTCCAGGGTAGAACTTCCAGAGCAGAACTTCCAGGGTAAACTTCCAGGGCAGAACTTCCAGGGTAAACTTCCAGGGTAGAACCTCCAGGGTAAACTTCCAGGGTAGAACTTCCAGGGCAGAACTTCCAGGGTAGAACTTCCAGAGCAGAACTTCCAGGGTAGAACTTCCAGGGCAGAACTTCCAGGGTAGAACTTCCAGGGTAGAACTTCCAAGGCAAACTTCCAGGGTAGAACTTCCAGGGTAGAACTTCCAGGGTAAACTTCCAGGGTAGAACTTCCAGGGTAGAACTTCCAGAGCAGAACTTCCAGGGTAGAACTTCCAGGGTAGAACTTCCAGGGCAGAACTTCCAGGGTAGAACTTCCAGGGTAGAACTTCCAAGGCAAACTTCCAGGGCAGAACTTCCAGGGTAGCACTTCCAGGGTAGAACTTCCAGGGTAGCACTTCCAGGGTAGAACTTCCAGGGCAGAACTTCCAGGGTAAACTTCCAGGGTAAACTTCCAGGGTAGAACTTCCAGGGTAGAACTTCCAGGGTAGAACCAGTATAGGCACTCGGTCGTAAGTGGACAACACTATCCATGACACTAATGACCTGCTTATTTTCAAGTTAGTCCCCTCTAAACCCTGTGCTGTGTTTTCATGTCTCTTCCTGAGTTGCGTTGTCATATCTATTGAGTTATTAGTTTTACAAAACAAGTATCAATAGGTTTTTACCAATAATAATGAGTTTTAATAATATGTATACAACAGTGGTACATACATACATACATTATAGATCATTACCATTTATGTATCATTATGAAACATACATTAAATGTGTAAGACATGTATCATTATTAAAAATGCCATGTATCACTGTCAGTCATGTTTCAAATTAAAACAGCAAACAACTTAGTTATAGAATACATAATTTCGTATATATGGACAAAACATTTACACATTACAGGCACAGTTAATAACAAGACTAGAAAATAGGTGGATGCCTTTGCTATATGTTAGTAAATTTTACTAAAAATTAAAGGGACATAACTTCTGTTTGACCAATGTTGACAAATATCAAACTTGACCTGTATTTTACAATTTAATCATACGCTCACACACCAAATATTTATTAAATACATAACCTTTTTATTGTTCTTGTATGGTGTTTAGCGTCGCTTTCAACAATTTTTCAGTCATATCGCAACTGTGTCTACTTGAGACAGTATTCAAAATGCTAAAGTACTATACCACAGACACATAATACCCTACTCATATCTATACCTGACCGCCCAGACCTAGAACTATCCTCTAAATGCTGAGTGTCAAGTAAGGAAGCTTCTAATATCATTTTCAAGTCTTTGGGATGACCTTGGATTGAACCCACACCCTTTATGAAGTTATTCACCAGAAACCAGTCTGATGGACAGACGCACCTACAGACAATTCTAACAAACAGATACTTATGTGTCTACTTTACACAAAGTTTACTTGTATTGCTATATTTTAGCCTTAAAAAAAAGAAATTTAGCCACATAAGAGCATGTCTTCAAGTGACTAAAATGGCCACATAGTTATTATTGTTTTTCACTGTCGTAAAAAATACTAACCCTAAACCATAGTCATATAACTAACTATTTGTGTGCACGGCCGGATTCACCATCTTTCCATGGGCAGAGGCATAAAAGCATGCACTAAACAGACAATAAAATATGAAATCATGCAAAACAAAATCATGCACTAAACAGACAATAAAATATGAAATCATGCAAAACAAAATCATGCACTAAACAGACAATAAAATATGAAATCATGCAAAACAAAATCATGCACTAAACAGACAATTAAATATGAAATCATGAAATATTTTAGCCATAAAAACAAAAAGAAATTTAGCCACATAAGAGCATGTCTTCAAGTGACTAAAATGGCCACATAATAATTATTGTTTTTCACCGTCGTAAAAAATACTAACCCTAAACCACAGTCATATAACTAACTATTTGTGTGCATGGCCGGATTCACCATCCTTCCAGACAATAAAATATGAAATCATGCACTTAACAGACCAGGGCTTCTAAAATCACCGGTTTGTAAAACAAACTTCACAATTGAAACACACACTGTAACTGTTTTTTAGGTATATTCACGGCACATGGTAGTGGCTCTGGGTGACTACTTTCGACAAGCTGAAATATTACCGTGTACTTCTGACTTTTCCTATTTGTCTGATTAATCTTTTTTCTCCTCATACTGGGGGTCGATGCCATTATTCCCAAATGCTCGAAGTTTTGTTATGAATTTATTTGGGAAATAGCTGAAACAAAATATAAAATATATCTTCTTAATTTCCTATTTTATTCTTTTAAACTTTAATACTTATTTAACATCGACTGTGCAACTTAATAGACAAATCATGATCAGAGTATTCCTCGGATGACCCAGTACTATCCTGGCCTGAACCAGTACTACCCTGGGCTGACCTAGTACTATCCTGGCCTGAACCAGTACTATCCTGGCCTGAACCAGTACTACCCTGGGCTGACCTAGTACTATCCTGGGCTGACCCAGTACTACCCTGGCCTGACCCAGTACTACCCTGGGCTGACCCAGTACTACCCTGGGCTGACCTAGTACTATCCTGGGCTGACCCAGTACTACCCTGGGCTGAACCAGTACTATCCTGGGCTGAACCAGTACTATCCTGGGCTGAACCAGTACTATCCTGGGCTGAACCAGTACTATCCTGGGCAGACCCAGTACTATCCTGGCCTGAACCAGTACTATCCTGGCCTGAACCAGTACTATCCTGGCCTGAACCAGTAATACCCTGGGCTGAACCAGTAATACCCTGGCCTGAACCAGTAATACCCTGGCCTGAACCAGTACTACCCTGGGCTGACCTAGTACTATCCTGGCCTGAACCAGTACTATCCTGGCCTGAACCAGTACTATCCTGGCCTGAACCAGTAATACCCTGGCCTGAACCAGTACTACCCTGGGCTGACCTAGTACTATCCTGGCCTGAACCAGTACTATCCTGGCCTGAACCAGTACTACCCTGGGCTGACCTAGTACTATCCTGGGCTGACCCAGTACTACCCTGGCCTGACCCAGTACTACCCTGGGCTGACCCAGTACTACCCTGGGCTGACCTAGTACTATCCTGGGCTGAACCAGTACTACCCTGGGCTGAACCAGTACTATCCTGGGCTGAACCAGTACTATCCTGGGCTGAACCAGTACTATCCTGGGCTGAACCAGTACTATCCTGGGCAGACCCAGTACTATCCTGGCCTGAACCAGTACTATCCTGGCCTGAACCAGTACTATCCTGGCCTGAACCAGTAATACCCTGGGCTGACCTAGTACTATCCTGGCCTGAACCAGTAATACCCTGGGCAGACCCAGTACTATCCTGGGCTGACCCAGTACTACCCTGGCCTGAACCAGTACTACCCTGGGCTGACCTAGTACTACCCTGGGCTGAACCAGTACTATCCTGGCCTGAACCAGTACTACCCTGGGCTGACCTAGTACTATCCTGGGCTGACCCAGTACTACCCTGGCCTGACCCAGTACTACCCTGGGCTGACCCAGTACTATCCTGGCCTGAACCAGTACTATCCTGGCCTGAACCAGTACTATCCTGGCCTGAACCAGTACTATCCTGGGCTGACCCAGAACTATCCTGGCCTGAACCAGTACTACCCTGGGCTGACCTAGTACTATCCTGGCCTGAACCAGTACTATCCTGGCCTGAACCAGTACTACCCTGGGCTGACCTAGTACTATCCTGGGCTGACCCAGTACTACCCTGGCCTGACCCAGTACTACCCTGGGCTGACCCAGTACTATCCTGGCCTGAACCAGTACTATCCTGGCCTGAACCAGTACTATCCTGGGCTGACCCAGAACTATCCTGGCCTGAACCAGTACTACCCTGGGCTGACCTAGTACTATCCTGGCCTGAACCAGTACTATCCTGGCCTGAACCAGTACTATCCTGGGTTGACCCATTACTATCCTGGGCTGACCCAGTACTATCCTGGCTGACCCAATACTACCCTGGGCTGACCCAGTACTACCCTGGGCTGACCCAGTACTATCCTGGGCTGACCCAGTATTATCCTGAGCTGACCCAGTACTATCCTGGCTGACCCAGTACTACCCTGGGCTGACCCAGTACTATCCTGGGCTGACCCAGTATTATCCTGAGCTGACCCAGTACTATCCTGGGCTGACCCAGTACTATCCTGGGCTGAACCAGTACTATCCTGGGCTGACCCAGTACTACCCTGGGCTGAACCAGTACTATCCTGGGCTGACCCAGTACTACCCTGGGCTGAACCAGTACTATCCTGGGCTGTCCAAGTACTATCCTGGACTGAACCAGTACTATCCTGGGCTGAACCAGTACTAAGCTGATAAATTGAGGTTTTAACCCATGACCGCCCCACCCCACCACCCGATCCAGCGATCTTGAATCTGATACTCTGTGACTGGACAATGCATCAACATTATGTAGCACACTTTCGAAATTAATATAGTGGTCTTTTACAACTGGGAATGCCAGACAGTTTTATCTATTCAAGATCTGCTGGAAAACAAAAACAGTATGTTAAGTTTGAGATATCAAACACTTTAGCTCAAGCAATAAGGACCTCACAATGGCAAATCAAAGCTAATTATAATTTTTACACTAATGTCACAAAGGTGAAATTTTGACAAAAGACAGAAAATGCAGCTACTGTTGTATACACACAATGAAACTTTGTAAATTTTACATCACACAAAAACCCATGTAACTTGAACAAATGATAGCATACAGTTGTAGGTCTCCCTAACTAATTACTTCCCCTTAGTGAGGGTAGCAAGATTCTTGCACCCAAGAAATTAGAGCTATGGAAATCGGTTGGACATTATTTTTGTTGAAAATGCTTAAAATGATATTTCTTTGTTCATATGAGAACAATGGAACATTTTCATGACTTCTGCCATGTTTGTATGACAATGGGTACTGTTGGATGAAAGTATAGCAGTTTAAAGATGCGTAGTGATACACTGCAAAAAATGGGCCAAGTTGTCAAACATTAAAGGGCATCATCAAACCATCAAAATTGTGAAAAAGCAATCTGGTCACCCCATGTTTTTTTTCTACACATTTAGAGCAGCAGCGGGCTATCTATGGCTACAAGACAATTCTAGAACCATTGGCAATTAGTTCAGTGTTCCAAAAGTACATTTCTCTATACATGTATGTAAAACAGTAGATAATTAATTGGTGTGTGAGACGTAAGAATATATCAGCACCATGGCAGCAATGGACATACATCAGATTGATACTGTAATATTATTCATAACGACAATAACCATAACAATATATTGTAATACAGCTTGTGACATGAAGTATTCAAATATTATGATTAAAGGCTATTTATCATTAGGCTATTTAAACGACTAAAGAGATCACACATCGCTGCAATCACTAAATATCAATATAGTTTTTATTTCATTGAAGGCACAATTATTGTAACCAAACTTGTCAGTTTAAGGAATATGTGTGCATCATTTTGATAAACCAATCAAACTAAACAAGATACTGAAGTATAGTAAACAATACAGAAGTCCCCTACAGGTTAACAGGTATGACTTCAGTATGTACATGTGCTTAAGTGTTTGACATCTGGATGCTACAAAACTCCAAAATGTGCAAACTAGAATTGTGGAATTTGGCATGTAGATAGAGGCCAATAAGGAGATACTGCATTTATCATTTTGTTTTCAATGGGAAACATTTGTGGCTGCTATGAGAACAAAATTGTTAAATTATAGATACAACCTGGATCCTGTGATAATTCCAAAAGTTTTACAAAGGTAGCTTGGAAACATTTTTAGGTTTACCAAGTTTGTTTCCATAGTAACCTTAATTTTTGTCTAACTGAAAAAATTAAATAATCTGCATTACCTTCTTTTTGCCTCTATCTACATGCAAAGTCTCACAAACCTAGCTGGTAGTGGACTAATAACATCCATGAAACATACTTAAACTTCTTTTCTTATCTATTATGTCTCATAGTCATTCATCTCTCACCATTAATTCAAGTGGGAAAGTTATCAGTTACTTGTAGAGATGGTAGTGCCTGAGTACTGGAGTCATATTCACCAACCATTCTTGAAAAAATATTCTTAGACTTTAGCTTGAAAATCCCAATTTCAACCTTAAATATCTAATTTACCATGACAGATAAAAGAATTGTGAGAATGTCTTTGACTATATATTAATTGTCCCTACATGCTTGCAACATTTTGTCTTTATACATGGTCTGTAAAAGTGTTTTTCAAAATTTATTCTCGAGTTAAAAGTCTAAGAATATTCTTAAGAATGGTTGGTGAATACCACACATGGTTAACCTTCCATGATTGATTAGTTTAACTGATTGTCTGTTAGCGCTCACTGGCATAAACATGACGCTAAATATTCAAACATATTATCTGACATGTTACAATAAATTAATGGTGTATTGCAATATGATTTACCGAGTACTGTTGCACTTGTAAATGACTTACTTGACTATTTTCAGCTGAGTTTCAATTCCAGGTGGGATAAACACAGATGTCAAGTTACACTGGGCGCCTGTCACCACTGCTGCGGCCACCTCTTTTGGTGTTAGCCACTCTGAAGACCTGCAATATCACAAGATAATCTAACAAGAGGGTCATATTGGACTGCAGCTGAGGAGACAATGAGCTGTGGTGGCCAGAGTGGTCAAACCTGTGTAAGTGGTCAACTTCCTAAAGCATCCACTAGTTTTAAGCAGCCACATTTGCTATTTCCCATTTCTACACTTTCAGACCAAAATAACCTGTATTATGCAACAAAAATGCAACCTGTTTTCCACCCCTTGACCGACTGTTTAAAGGTCTGAGTCACAGTATCAAAGCCAGCAGCACTGAAAAATGGCCACTTACATTGAAATCTCTGTACTCACTGGAAGCATAGCAAAAGTGGAGGGTTTTCTAAATTATCAAAAGTCATACATAATAGATTTGGTTGGAACTTGGTAGATCTGTTCATGAATGTATGATCTTTATGTCATGTGAACTTGAAAATGATTTGTACCTTTATAAGTGACACATTCAAAAAATCTTTTCCGAAACACCCCGGATAATATGGGCATCGAAGCACACAGGATAATTGGTATTCAAATTACACATAACATATCCAAAAGGCCCTGGATAATATGCACATCCAAACACACAGGTTAATTAGTATTCAGGCTACATATAACATATCCAAAAGGCCCTGGATAATATGCACATCCATGTTAATTAGTATTCAGGCCACCTATAACATATCCAAATGGCCTTGATAATATGCACATCCAAGAACATAGGTCATGGATAATATGCAAATCCAAGCACACAGTTTTATTAGTATTCAGGCTATATATAACATATCCAAATGGCCCTTGATAATATGCACATCCAAGCACACAGGTTAATTAGTATTCAGGCTATATATAACATATCCAAAAGGCCCTGGATAATATGCACATCCAAGCACACAGGTTAATTAGTATTTTTAGGCTATATTTAACATATCCAAACGGCCCTGGATAATATGCACATCCAAGTACACAGGTTAATTAGTATTTTTAGGCTATATATAACATACCCAAAAGGCCCTGGATACAGACCCTAAACCGCTCAAGTACCCCAAATGCACGCAAACGGAGTGCACACAGAGCGTAAGCGGAGCGCAAGCGTAGCGCGAACAGAGCGCAGATTGAGCGCTGACGGAGCGGACCTGGACCGTAAGCAAACGCTGGATTTTTAATAATAAACGCACTCCTGAACGCATGAAATAGATCGAGTGCACTCACCCACGCTGAATGCACTCAGATACGCTGAGTGCACTCAGATGCGCAGTATATGCAGTATACGCTAGACACAGTAAGATAACTGATAACAGAACTATTTGTGCGCTACTGAGTGCACTCGTTCATTCGGATACACTCTTTTTCATTATTTGATCGTGAAGTCGATACTTAAAGTCGAGATAACAAAGAAATTTTCTTTCACATTAATATAAACCATGTAGTTTATATAAATGTTTTATTGTAAAACGCATGATAAAACTTATTTTGGTCAACAATTTATCAATTATAACATAAATATCAATATTTAGCTGATCAATACAATAATGTTTAAAATACCTATTATACAATAGACGATACATCAATGGTTATCTACGGTTTCAAGGCTAATTTAGTTGCATGTTTAAGCATGATTTGGTTTGCGCAACAAATATATAAATAATTATATATATTGTGTAAATAACAATTCGAAAAGATGTAATATGAATTCACTATTTGCCGTGTTATTTCGATATAAATTAGTTATAGAACATACAATACATGTACTTTATTTCGATTTAAGCGTATACTGCTCCAAATACAAAAATATCAAAGCATGCGTGAATCAAACGAAACAAAGATATGCGGAAAATTATATGATTATGATTCTATTTGTTTGGGTATTTCGGCAAAATAAAAATTACCAATTTTCAATTTAATTTGGACTTTAGTTTTATATTTTCCCCAAACATAGTTACACTGAGTTTGCGCTTAGTTGTGAACAAATCTACGTAAAACTGTTATACTGCAATTAAAGTGGAAACATTATACTCGTGCACATCTCATTAAAATAATAGAAATAAATCAATTGTATTCTAAAATATAAAGTGGGTTAGTAGTATAGCGGATAGGGTGCTGGCTTCAGACGGCAGAGGTCGCGAGTTTGACCCAGGCTCTACCCGACCTCTCGAAACACAATTCAGTACCAGATCTAATAAGGAAATGCACTGGAGAATGCATAAGCTCCGAGTTTACTTCACAATCAAGCTGAATTAAATTAATGTAAAATAAATGTATGTATGCCAAATTAACACGACAGACCGAAATAACACATTAGACACAGGAAATAAAAACTAGTAAACGTAAATTTCTAGGTGACCTTTTTGAGGTTGTGATTTTATATTGACTACATAACAGCTTTTGATCATGAGGAAGGTTTAAATAAACAAAAAAGAACATGTATTCACTGCCTACAAAATAGTAAATATATTGTTTTCCTGCTTTCCTACAAAATTGATACGCCTGATCACGTGCACGTAAGTACGTAACAATTCAGCCATTATAAACGCTGTGAAAGGCAAAACAAGTAAGAAATGACAACAATAATAGTAATAATAATATAATAATAAAGTAATATAGCAATAATAACAATAATATAAATAATAATATTAATAAATAATAATAAAATAAATAATAGATATTAATAATAATGAGGATAATAATAATATTATAAAAAAATCTGCATATTTTAGTATTGATTTTAACTATATATTTCTTATCCAATCACATGCCGCGGGCTAAACAAAGATTAATTCATCTGGCACAAATTATAATCAAAATGAAAATTACACACAGGCAGGGTTCTTCGTGATCAATGGACCAATAAATCACCAATTAACTATTTATTGACACACATGTGGATCTCACCATGGGTATCTGTTTTGATGATTGCCATGCAACTCTGCCTTCATAATAGTAATTAAACTGTTTTATTAATTGTGAACGACTGACCAGATGCACGTACGCACGTATCCAATATAAAAGCTGTGACAAATCAATAAGTCAATATGTATACTATAATAATAGCTCCAATGAAAATAATATTTAAAACACTAAAACAAATAATGGAAGTAAAAAATAATACATATAAAATACTACATTTTTACAAGGAATTATTTAGAGACATGTCTTTAATTTTTATTAGTTTTAAAATTGTAGGATTGTTTTATTTTGTAAATTAACAATTCTGATCTGTTTTTTATACGAAATCACTATGGCAGCTGTGGTAAAATGACAGCCTTGAATATACATCCCTTAATACGTGTATGTCACACTTTCTACCATTCATTCAGAACTGGCGTAGGGTTTTCGGTTCGTTAATTTCATGATATTAACATCATGATATTTACATACTTAAGCGTTCTGAAACTTCGAATAACCAATATCTTAAATGATTTTTTTATTTGTTGTTAATTGGCTAGCAGTTTTTCTTTTTTATCTTTTCTTTTCAATCACATAATGTTGGCTCAATTAAGATTCATCCATCTGGCACGAATTACAATCAAAATGAAATCATACATATCTTCCGTGGTCAATAGACCGATAAGTCACCGCTTTAGCATATAACTTAATTGACACGGCTCTCACTGGCATGTGACATAACGTAATTAACACCACGGGTGTGTTGCTGCGTGTCATATAATTAGCGGTATAGCACAATGGGTGTAGTTTCAAACAAGTTTAATATAGTTTGTCATTTTAAATAATATATTAACATAAAGCATACTATCAGTAGAAGAATAATTTGAGAAACCCGCTGAAAAAAGTTCATAGCAAGTATATTTATATACATAATGATAACGAAAATAATTATAAAAACTTAAAATATCAGAATATCTTTTTTAAGTTTAGTGAAGCCACATTTGGACCCAAATCGAGAAAAACACTACAAGATTTTTTCAAAAATCATTTATTATAATGTCGAATTGCATCGCACGGATTATAATAATTTTTTTATCAACCATACAGTGCATATTATTGATTATAAAGCTTATTTTAGTTTGAACATTAACAAAACCAGTGATATATCCACATGTTGTTAAGTGACTGCTTGCACTGAGCAGCTTTATGGATTATTATAAGGCCAACGAGGTATCAACAGTATGGAATTATTTATTAAATTTAATTATTAATAACAATATATTTAGTTTATGTTGATGATGTATATGTAAATTTTGTGGACAAACTTTATTGCTTTCCTGTAACAAACGGCTTACGGTATATCAAAGAAGATACTGACACAAACACATGTCGGTCTGAATAACAGAAGCCGGTATAACGTGCGATATTCTTTGATCACCCAGACCACTGATCACATATCAAAACATAGACACTTCCATTAAACATGCCTACTATCGATACTAGTTCAACCTTTCGCCCAGCGGGTGACATAATATGTAGACAAACAATCGGATTATGAATTAATTTACCTTGACTAAATCCCATGGATATATTTTATTGTTCCATTGGAACAGATTAAATTAAAAAGTCAATATAGAATCATTTTAAAGAGTTGAGATGTTGCGATTGGTTATGGGACGGAAACCGAACTGAGCGAACTGAACGTTGAGTGAACGCTAAACGAAGCGAACGCTAAGAGGATTACTAAATAGAGCACTCAGCTATACAGCGCTCGTGAGCGAATACTTGCGTTTGTGAGTGCATTAAATTAACCACGTTTAATCGATTGCACGCAAACGGAGCGCAAACTAAGCGCGAACGGAGCGCAAACTGAGCGCAAACGGAGTGCAATTATGGGGTACTTGAGCGGTTTAGGGTCTGTAATATGTGCATCAAAACACGTTGTCAGGCTGGAAATGCTTCTGTTTCTTTGATTAAAGTCAAACTCATAATGAATATCTGTTATCTTTGTATGGAAAGATTAATATCCGTAAAGAATAGGACACTTTATTTTTGTATTTTTTTTAAAACTTGTGTATTCGTAACGTATGTAAATTACAATCAGTGTGTTTTTCACAGATTTATATGCAGATACGCATTTAAGCATGTCCTCTGGTTATGTAACCAGTGGAGTGTTCAAAATGGTGTTAAATTAGTTCATATTTCACCAACCTTCCCCGTTTATATTTGGTCATCCCAGTGTCAACAAACATGGGAAACACAGTGGTAAAATGTATCCCATCATGCCCCTCTCTCTCCATCTCATCCTTCAAAGCTTCAGTGAAACCCGCAACTGCAAATTTTGATGCCCTAAAATAGAAATCATATCTATGAATTTTTTTTTTACAAATACTTGTGGTATAGACATAGCAAGATTATGGATGTTGACCCTTGTATAATATAATGGGACTAACCATTTGCAAGAAGGTTACAAAGAAATCTTATTTAAAGACAGTATATCAGGAAAAAGAACTATAAAATGTCTTAAAAAATAAAAGTATTTTAAAATGTATACCAAGCATCTAATTATCATAAATAATAAAATCCAAATGGTTTGGTATATCAAATCTACCAAAACATGACAAAACAATATTTTAATTGGCTTGCTAACCTTAAAACGAAATCCCCATTCTAAGAATAGACAGCAATTAAATACTGCTTGATGACGTTCACATCGTCATTTGGACTCTTTCTAAGATTAAACAAATTCTACAAAATGTACAAATATCCAATATGACTTATCAAATCAAAATCAAAATGAAATTCATGACTCATATGACACATCACAAATACATTGCAATTTTAAGCGGGAAATCTATTTTAGTCTAGCCAGGATGCGTAGGCTGAGTTAGGAAATCCCTTTAAAAAGACATTATTATATGTATTTAAAACTAGAAATGCATCCATGGGACACAGATGTCCCTGCTTTGTAACTACATTGTAGATATCAATAAAGCCAAATATCAAGTTTCATCAAAATCGTCCATAAATAAAGACTTTAGAGGTCGGAAACTATCAGCCAATCAGAGCCCAGAACACCTAATTAATATGCAGGGATTTTGACAGAAATGGAACTTGAGCTGTAGTTTATCACCATACATCTTTTTACCAAATATGAATCAAATCCATCCAATCCTTCAAGAGATATAGAGCAGAAACCAATTTCTTGACATTTGTCACTAATATACGTCCAAAAAGGGGCATAACTCCTTAAAAAATTATCAGACCGGAATGAAATACGCACTTGACCTGTATTACCAGAATGCGAAGTCACACAACAAATTTGGTCTAAATCTGTTTATCAAAACTAAAGATACAAGCCGGAAACCATTTCCATACGTACGAACAGGGCTATTTTAATACATGTGAAGATTTCTATAGGCAAATCTACACCAACAATGAAAGTTATGTCACATGGCTCTAATGGATTGAAATATGAATAGCTAAAAAAAGTGATATTGGAAATCCAGTTATTCCAGAAGAGCTTGAATAAGTCTTCATCTGATCTTACATTCAGGAAGATTGTGTACTTTAGTCAGATTGAGATGTGGGTTTGACTGTATTTTAAATAAAGGTCTGATTTACATTACAGACATCAAAGAGTGTGAATGTTTCAGTTTGGAACCAGCTTGTTCCCTGTCTTCTCTATCAAAACTACTTACGTGTAGTCTGTAAGGTAGGCAGTCCCACCCTTGGCAGCCATTGATGCCACATTGATTATATGTCCTTCATTTCTGTTGATCATGGATGGTAAGAACTGTCGACAAGTCTATAAGGATGTCAAACAAGCAAATAATTTACATGAAAATAAACATAATTATATGATAAGAGTATTTATTGTGTACATAATTTATCATATTTGCACGCTTAATTAAAGCCCCTTCACCATTTCTCGAATGACAAAGGCAAAAAATGGGTTTTGAATTAAATGTATGTATATAGACTTCCAAGTGTGAATTAAATACTTGATAGAGTGGTCGTGCATAGGCGTAGGAGCCGTGGGGGTGCACCCAATGTTCAGGTTAGGGGTGCCAGCATATACCTTCTCAAAGATCCTCATACACTCTCTCCTCAGGTTGGGCCCCCCTATAATTGAAATGCTCCTACACCGATGTTGTGTAATGGTATTGTATGTAATGTATTGGTCACTCCTGTTAGAGGTAGTTGGTTCTACGCCTTATTGCCGACTTCATCCAATGGCCTCTCAAGAGCAAGAGAATAAATATGTTAATACTAGTTTGCCCAGTTTGTTTGACGGCTATTTCCTTAAGACCTGGAAAGTATTTCCAGGAAAAACCCAGAAGTTTGCTATTACCTTTAGTTTAAACTTATTAATTTTTCTTTGATTGTAAACAAGTTATAACAACTGAAACGAATCACACTTGAAGTCTTACTATGTGGAAAAAGTGTCTTGCTCAGTGACACCACATATAGCTGTGGGGAGGATCAAACCCACAACCCTCTCATTCTGGGTGTGATGCTCCACCACAGGACCATGCACTTGATTCTCTACCATGCCCTCAATTACCTTTGATGGACACTACGAGACCTGGAATATATGGAATAAATACCCACCCAGATATATGCCATAATGTTTATATCCATGGTTCTCTGTATGTCACTATCTGACAACTTCAACAGAGCACCTCCATTTAAAACTCCAGCATTATTCACCAGGACATCTATGTCACCAACTTCACGCTGGACTTGACTCGCCACATCCTTTATGTTGTTAATCTTGCTCACGTCGCAGATGTATGACGTGACACTACCACCTGCTTCCCGAATTTCATCTGCAACTTTGTCATTGTTTTCCTAAAAGTTAATGAAATTAACTAATACATGAATAATATGACAGCATAATTCACTGACTACAACACTGCATCCCGAGAATAACATCTTCAATATAATATTGTATTTACCAGGGCCACCCTTAAAAAATTGCTTGTTTGACACTTCTGACACATACCATTCAAGGGTGGGCAGGTAGGTAGGTAAATTCATTTTTTTGTATTGAATGGGCCCACCAAATATTTTCCCAACCGATTGTTTTGTGTCGGCCAGAAGTGTCAAACAAAATATTTTAATTTAGACCCATTAAGTCAAAACAAAAGAAAAATATTAAAAACAAACAAGAAAACTCTGAACAAACTATCTATTCACATCACCATCGCTGGTATTGTAAGTCATCATTTTTCGGAATATTTGAAGATTTTGGAAGTTAATATAAATGGTTAACATTGAAGTTCAGTGAGATCTTTAACTCTCCCAGTTAACAGGACTAATATCTTTAAATTCCCAAGTCATGGCATCATGCTTTCACAGTAACTTGCCTTAGAAAATCATAGTTGATGTTTGTTTGAAAAAATCAGGACAGGACCCCATCAGAAATCCAACCCAAGACCTTGAAGTAAGCATGTCAACACAATCTCTACTCCTCATCAGTATTCACTGCACATGTTACTACATGTATAGCAGTCAGTGCGGGACGGACTGGTGCATGCTTAACTGCTTTTTCGGTGCGCATGATTTCTGCTCACTAATCTCATTTAATTAATTTATATTTATACTAGTTAATGATATGTGCATGTGTGTGTAAGTCAATTCAAGATACTACATGCTTATATAAAAAAACGAGGCCCAAGAGGGCCTGAGGACGGTCTACTTACTCATAGTGGTCATAGCACTTTTTGGAATTCTCCTATGCAATAGAAACATCGTGGCAGGATCATTTTTAACCCTAGGGACACGGACATTTGAACAAATCTAACAAAACTATAGTTGGTCATCATTACTACATAAACATTTTGAAAATCTGTTGGGCCGTTCATGAGAAGAAGATTTTTTAAGTTTTGGACTATTTTTAGTAACGGTGGCCATCTTGAATTTCAGATCGAAAAAAAATAATCTTCCTATGCAATAGAAACATCCATGTGAAGTTTCAGATTAATTGGCCTAGTGGTTTCAGAATAGATGAAAGAAAAAGAGAATTTTCTGTTTTCCCATAGTATCCCTATGTAAAATTCTAAGTCCCCTTACAAGGCCCCTATAAATTTTAGCCCCTAAATCTATTCTGCAATCAAACCCCTACACATAGGAATAATTTATATCAAATATGTACAAATCTGATATACCGGTTCTTAAGAAAACGATTTTAATAATTCCCAATTTGTACCCTTTTGAGGACCCTCCTGACCCCTTAAAACTACATAAACATTTTGAAAATCTGTTTGGCCGTTCATGAGAAAAAGATTTTTTAAATTTTGGACTATTATTAAGGTGGCCATCTTGAATTGCAGATTGAAAAAAACCCAAAAAACTTCTGTTTAGTCTCCTATGAAATAGAAACATCCATGTGAAGTTTCAGTTTAATTGGCCTAGTGGTTTCAGAAAAGATGAAAGAAAAAGAATTTTCTGTTTTCCCATAGTATCCCTATGTAAAATTTTAAATCCCCTTACATGGCCCCTATAAATTTTAGCCCCTTAATTCTTATCTGCAATCAAATAATCGGATAATTTATGCCAAATATGAACAAATCTGACATACCGGTTCTTAAGAAAACGATTATAATAATTCCCAATTTTTACCCTTTTGGGACCCCTCCTGACCCCTTAAGACAGTGGAACCCAGTCAGTTTTACAAATCTGAACCTCCTTCACCAAACAATGCCTCTGTGAAGATATAGGCAAAATTATAATGACATGTGTCCGCCTAATTGAACCCTCGGAGCGTGGTCAAATTTAACCCTAGGGACACCATTTGAACAAATCTAACAAAACTATAGTTGGTCATCATTACTACATACACATTTTGAAAATCTGTTGGGCCATTCATGAGAAGAAGATTTTTTTAAGTTTTGGACTATTTTTAGTAACTGTGGCCATCTTGAATTTCAGATTGAAAAAAAAATCTTCTGTATAGTCTCCTATGCAATAGAAACATCAATGTGAATTTTCAGTTTAATTGGCCTAGTGGTTTCAGATTAAGTGCTGCTAACAGATGACAGACGACGGATGACGGACAAAGCGCCATTGCATAAGCACTTTTGGCCTCTGGCCTTTGGCCAGTACAGCTAAAAACACAACAAAAATCAACATCATCATTTTTTTTCTTTAGTTAAGTTTATAGCAAATATAATTCCAAGTTACCCATATTTCAATCGAAAGTAAAAAAAATATTTGTCAGAATGCATCATTTGACGACTTTGTTTTCAAAATATCACAAATGAGCATGCATCCCAAATAGCATGCTCTTCTAATATGGATACAACAGTCAGGGACCTAGTCATAGGTGCTTATGTCGTCTAAACAGCTAAGCGCATGAGATGACATGATGCAGTTTAACGTCATAGGCCCTACCGGGAATACCGAAATCTGAGCTCTATACATCTGTACATAGATCTATCCGGGACCATGATTGACGGATGAATCTTTCTCACTTACATTACAAGTTCAAGTCGCAAACGTACAAGATTTAATACCAAAATGTAGGATAGCTTAAGAAGATAATTTCAAACCTTATTTATATCCCAGATAACCAGACGTGCACCAAGTTCACTGAATTGTATCGCCAACTCGCGGCCAATTCCGTGACCTGCACCGGTCACCAGCACGAGCTTGCCGCAGAGGCTTTTCTTTGAAGGCCTCTCGGGGACGAACAAACGAATGACAGCCTCAACATAGTAATAAAACAGGTAGAATATCAACTGTAGAAACTCCAACAACGGATGCATTGTTTTAGTTTAAAAATTTAGATTAGTTTATGTTTACAAGACGGTTTGAGATGGGTAATGCCAGATGCAATCCGACTACGTGAGCTAATATGGCCCATACACTCGGATCGCATACGTCATTGATTGTTGCGTTCTGCTCAATCAGACTATCGTAACCGCCTGTGAAGCTCCTTGTTGATAGAGAGTATTCTAAGAGGTTCTTTAGGGGGAAATCGGATATGGGAAACATGAAATATCAACCATGAACTACAATTTAGTTATAGAATTGTGTTTTATGGATGAATAATAAAGCGCATGGAATACCTTTATCTGTGTTAATACAATATATTTTTTTAAGAAATGGGTTTCGAAAAGAAGACGTATCACCAATTCAGGGACGTAGCTAGCCAAAAAAAAAATATGTGCAGGCCACACTAAGGAGGTCCAGGGGGATGCCGCTCGCGTGATTTTTTTTGTATGTATAATGGTTCTGATGCGTTTTGACGTATATTTGATGTCATTGATATATATATCTATTGCACCATAAAATTGATCTAACAGTGCAGAAAGTACTGTATCTTTTTCCTATATCAGGTGGGTCCAATGTCGGATTGCACTAGTAAATTGATCTAACAATGCAGAAACCACTGTAACTTACTATATCAGGTGAGGTCCAATGGATGATTGCACCATTAGTTTAAACAATTTTTATTTCTCAATATAAGTACATTTTATACAGTATTACAAGTGTATACAATAATAGAAAAAAGGATTAAAACGGAAGCATAATGCTTATGATGTTCTTCTCCTGATTGCACCATTAAATGGACCTAAGTATGCAGAAAGTATTGGATCTTTCTATACTAGGTGAGGTCCAATGGCAGATTGCACCAGTAAATGGACCTAACAATGCAGAAAGTACTGTATCTTTCTATAGCAGATGAGGTCCAATGGCGGATTGCACCAGTAAATTGATCTAACAATGCAGAAAATACTGTATATTTCTATATCAGGTGTGGTCCAATGGCAGATTGCACCAGTAAATGGACCTAACAATGCAGAAAGTACTGTATCTTTCTATATCAGGTGAGGTCCAATGGTGGATTGCACAAGTAAATGGACCTAACAATGCAGAAAGTACTGTATCTTTCTATATCAGGTAAGGTCCAAAGGCGGATTGCACCAGTAAATTGATCTAACAATGCAGAAAGTACTGTATATATTTATATCAGGTGTGATCCAATGGCAGATTGCACCAGTAAATGGACCTAACAATGCAGAAAGTACTATATATTTTTATATCAGGTGTGGTCCAATGGCAGATTGCACCAGTAAATGGACCTAACAATGCAGAAAGTACTGTATCTTTCTATATCAGGTGAGGTCAAAAGGCAGATTGCACCAGTAAATGAATCTAACAATGCAGAAAATACTGTATCTTTCTATATCAGATTAGGCCCAATGGCAGATTGTACCAGTAAATGGACCTTACAATGCAGAAAGTACTGTATCTTTCTATATCAGGTGAGATCATATGGCGGATTGCACCAGTAAATTGATCTAACAATGCATAAATTACTGTATTTTTCAATATCAGGTGAGGTCCAATTGCGGATTGCACAAGTAAATGGATCTGACAAGGTGTAACCCCACCATTGCAGGGCCTCCGCTGGGATTCGCCAATGTCGCCAAATGCGAAAGAAATTTTTAATTTGAGAAAGATTTTCCTCTTTTGCGAAAGTGGTTGCGACAAGGAAATCAACGGCTGATTCTCATATTCAAATTTGTAGAAATTATCTTGGCTAATCCATATAACTGTCCCCTCATCCCAATAAACAACCATGACAATTAACAGATAAATCAGCACCCAGCTGTGATATCTCCCTCTGGCCATTGCACTGTCACACATCATAAATTTCAACACATGTGTAAGATTACCCTAAGCTAAAAATAGCATATGCTAAAAATAGTCACGTGGTCGCGTAGTGACAACCGGCATATTTGTATTTTTAATTATTATATATATTTACATTTTTAAATAATATAGAAATTTAATATGTCTTAAAATATGCTAAACAGGTTTAAAAACATTGTTTATGCCAATACACTGTCAACTATACTTTCTTGGGTAACCCCAATTTTTTGTCAACAAATAGTTAGTTTCAAAATGGCGGCTTCCTGGATAAAAACAATAAATGACTGTAGATTTTGTCTGTAAAATAATTTTGTTTATAATGTCAGCGATGACTGTTGGTTGATTGATATCAATACCCAAGGTTTTACAATAAGTAGATCTGTTTGATCTATATGCTCTGTTGTTATAATGCTAATATTGACCATATTTATAGCGAGTCTGTAGTGACAAAGTGGGTGGGGTAATAAAGTTATTTAGAAAATGTTGTGGAATGTTTTAACCAACGGGCAATTCCAGTCAATACGCTAGCTGGAAATCCATTATTTATGTATTAATAATTTAAGAATAAATTGATGTATGTAAATGTTAAATAATTATAAAATACACTGTATGGGGTTTTGTGAGAATAGCATGCTATAGAAAAAATAAAAGCAAAACAAAATAAGGCTCAAACAGCTGTTATTTATGTGCACAAATGCACAAACATTGACAAAATCAAACAAGTACAGAAACATGACTGGGGCCGTTTTGGTTTTTGACTGCACTCCATTTAAACTAATGCATCATTTGCAATATAAATCAACAACTTACTACCAATCATTGCTTCCCCTAATTATCGACTTCAGGCAATAATAACTCACAAGATAATAATAATTTTTAATAGTATTGCAATATACATTAAAAATTATATTCATAAAAAACCTGTTTAATTCAAATGCTAAAACAAGTAAAGGAAAACATGCAGTAAGTTACAGTAACTTATGAGTTGTTTGATAACGATTTAAAGGATGTTGGCCGAGGTACGCAGTTTAGTTGGCTACAAAAATGGCTGTTAATTTGGCTCCATTTTTTTTAATTTGGCTCCAACTTTTCAAATATGGCGAAAGTAGTGGCGAAAAGAAAAAAATAGCCAGAGGAGGCCCTGCATTGATTTTTGTTCTTTATTCTATAGTAAATAATAAAAGTTTGAAGGCTTGTCATTCATAGAGAGTCCCAATTGAAAGAAGTGAAACCTACATTTTACTGTTTGTCAACCTCTGCACTATCAAAATATGATGAGAAAAGTAGGGTTCATGTGCCATATAAGAGATTTTTTTCTGCTCAGTGTGTACACTGGTGACAAAGTGAAAGTAGACTTCCGAAATCATGAATTCATACCCCAATTTCCAAGCATCATTTTTTTTTTCTAAATTCACAATTCAAACATGACAATGCTATCAAAATGTTAAAAATACATCAATAATGCCATTCAAATAAAAAAATGAGCATTAAAATAAGGAAAATGCATTTTTAAAGAAGAAGAATTGAGGATTATTTATAACCACCATTATGCGACTACCCCACGGAAGCACTTCTTTTTTGAAATGGTGGTACTTTGCCACAATGCAGAAAATACTGTATCTTTTTATAGCAGGTGGGGTCCAATGGCGGATTGCACCAGTAAATGGATCTCACAATGCAAAAAGTACTGTATCTTTCTATATCAGGTGGGGCTCAATGGCGGATTGCACCAGTAAATGGATCTCACAATGCAAAAAGTACTGTATCTTTCTATATGAGGTGGGGCTCAATGGAGGATTGCACCAGTTAATGGATCTCACAATGCAGAAAGTACTCTATCTTTCTATATTAGGTGAGGTCCATTGGCGGATTGCACCAGTAAATGGATCTCACAATGCAGAAAGTACTGTATCTTTCTATATCAGGTTGGGTCCAACGGCGGATTGCACCAGTAAAATTTATGGGTCTCACATTGCAGAAAGTACTGTGTATTTTTATGTCAGGCCAGGTCCAATGGCGGATTGCACCAGTAAATAGATCTCACAATGCAGAAAGTACTGTATCTTTCTTTATCAGATGAGGCCCAATGGGGGATTGCACAAGTAAATGGGTCTAGAAATGCAGATACTACTATATATTTCTATATCAGATGAGGTCTAATGGCGGACTGCACAAGTAAATGGAATTGAAAATGCAGAAAGTACTGTATCTTTCTATATCAGATGAGGTCTAATGGCGGATTGCACAAGTAAATGGGTCTTACAATGCCGAAAATACTGTATCGTTCTATATTAGATGAGGTCCAAATGCGGATTGCACAATCACCTAATATTGAAAGATACAGTACTTTCTGCATTGTGAGATTCATTTGCTGGTGCAATCCGCCACTTGACCTCTACTAACAGGTTCAATCAGCCATTGGACCTCTGGCTCACCTGATATAGGACGAGTGGTTAGGTTAACCAATCGTCTGTAAGCCATCGATTGCATAAAAATGACGCTTAATATTCAACCAATCATTCTATTTCAGAAAACTTTGCATTCTGTCATGTCAGCCGTTAAATAGAGTTTCCAACGGGTACCAACGTGGAGGTATGACTGAACGACTTTTTACAAGCCATTTTTAAATAAATATAGGCCCTTTATTCACGAGGGGTAGACATACATAATGAAACTTGATATGTCCTCATATTAAGGAGAATTAACACATTCCCATCAAGTATATATATAGATCTATATTTATATGTTTATTGTTGTTATACATGCATGGTAAGAAATATTCAATCGTACTTACGACATGTACAAGAACCATAAAAAAGGGTATCAGTGCTCACAGGCTAGGGCCTACTCACTTTAGGAGATATATAGACAGAAAAAAATAAACAAATTTCTACCATTTGAACCAAAGTTTTTTTGTGACTTTGAACATTGTACATTTTGTTGTTTTTACTTCAAATTCTCTCAGTGCATCGTTATGTCTCTGATCATGCTACCATGCCTTGTTCAACTGTTTATCTGCGATTTATGTTAATTTTTACAAAATTTCAAATACGTGTGTGGATATGTAGGGGTGTGCGTGTGTGCAGGTAAATGCGTGTGTGTTAATGTATATATGTATGCAGGTGTGTATGAGAGTGTGTGTACTGTATATGTACATATGAGAACAACGGTTGTGCATGGCACAAGTATTGTATGTTCTGTTCATATGTATATAAAAGTGTCGGCAATCTGTATATGGATGTGCCAGTATGCATGTGTATATGAGTGTGTGTATGCTTATCCTATATGCATGTAAGTAAAAAAAAAATGTAAACATATTATTTATCTTTGTTACTGTCAGCAAATAGCTTTACAGCTAGTGTTTTATATTTGTAAATCCGACACAAAATAAAGTTACTTGTATCTTGATTAGCGCATTTTGAAGAAATTAAAGTTACCCCCAACTTCCCTCTTATAATAATCTTCGTAAATCAAATGCTTTGAAAATGGGCGCAAGCGCCTGGATAAACACGGCAAAAAATAAATGACGTAACATGGTTCTTTTCGGGTATTGCAGCCTCTTGCCCTATCACGGATTGCATCTAGGTTTTCCCGTTTGCACTTCGGACTGTTCATAAGAACCACACGTTCGTGAAATAAACAAAATGTGCCTATAAAAAACACACGTTTGTACGATAAACATTTATTCATACATGTTTGTTAAAAGTTTTGTCTTCTGAATTTTGTCAGCAGGCGCTTGATTATTTATTTCATCTTCATATCCAACGTTTAAGTTCACTGGCGGATCTAGAGCGTAGGATGGGTGCCCGCACCAGCCAAAGTATAAAGAAAATGATGAAAGCCACCTTTAGAAACGATTGGAAATGAAGAGAAAACAACATATGCTTTGCCCTCCAAGCTCCCGGATTGTATTTCATTGAAAAAATTAATAGCATCAAGGACTTATATAATAGTAATTAGAGTGTGTAAATTTAAATTTTTTTTTTGTATCTTGTAGTGTATACTCCACATACCTTCTGCACTGGCGTAGCTACATCTAGACACTGCATTAATTGGAATTCCCTTAAGTAATGAATATGTTTTACATAGAAAAACATACAAACAAAACTCCTGAAAATGCAATATTAGTCATTTACATTTTAATAAAGATCCCCCACACAAACATACACACTTAAACTTTTAAATTTACCAAGCTTTGTCCCCATTCTGCTCCACAAACGCTTTGTGACTTTGATTGCAATTAGCCTTAAACTCACCTACACGTGTATTTAGTAATTTCTTAAATCTGAACTTGATCATTTTAATAGACACAGAGGCAGATCCAGTATTTACAGATTTTATAAAGGGGTGTCCCATGGAGGAAGAAATTCAAGCAATTTGTTTCACCATTTCCACCGAAACAGATACATACATGTACCTTTTTATCATTCAAGAAATCTACCTCTATCCTCATTTTAAATGACTGAGCTGAAGGACCATTATTTGTCTTAATTAGACTGGTTCAAGATTCCAATAAAGATAGATTTTCCATATAGCTCATTCGACAAAAAAAATCTAAAAAGTATAAAGCCGTAAGACACAGATCTACTGTGGGACTGCATTCATATATGTTAAATATTAATGTATCAAACTGGTAACCCAGTAAACATTTTTACATGAAATATATGGACCAAGCTGGGTTCAAACCTACCACCTCAAAGAGGAGGTCAGTACTTGAAACAGCATATTGAACCACTCTACTATAGACACTTCTCTGCTACTGGCTTAAAATATATTTTTAGCTGGAAGTTGTCATGCATATCATTTTATGGGTGTACAAAGTTACAATACTGTCTGTTGGTTTGTTTAGCCATTTCAAGCTAACAGATAATCAGTTAACTGGGTACTCTTTCCAGGGGTATTCGAGCACATCTCCGTAAGTAACTTTCTCACTTGAATCAGCTGTGAGACACATGACATTGTGTCATAATGTGATTTTTATCATGGAGAATGTTGACGGGCAGAGATTTGATCTCACAACCGATAGTCAGACGAGCTACCAACTGAGCTAACTGGGCCCGGCATCTCAACTAGAGATGTTTGGCAAATCTGGTGTCTGCAAACTGACAGTGGAGAGAAATATAGAAATATAGATATCCATGTACAATATAAAACTTTTAATTTTAATTTCTTCAATTGTCTAGAACAATTATTTTAATTGAAAACTATTTCACAGACAATATTAAATAACTGTAATAAACATGCATATAAATTATAAGTGTTAATTACATGGCAATGTTTACATTAAAGGTACACGGCAATGTTTACATTAAAGGTACACGGCAATGTTGAAATCCATTTTTCTCATGTTCAAACATCAAGTCAAGCTTACCAGGTAGTTTGTGCTTGATTGTAAAGAAAGCTCAAAGCTTACAAGAACCGCTCTCGAGTCAAGTTCCTGGGTAGGACCTGTACTGCTTGTTGTTTTTGAAAAGCATCAGGTTGAGCTACAGATCGAAACCGCAACCTTTGGAGTCTTTGGACACTATCCGCTACATTACCACCCTGCTTTATCAAACTATAACTATCAACGTATAACCATAAGAAACTATTAGTCACCAAGTATATTTTTTTGAAGTTGACATTTATGAATTATTCACATTTTTTTTATAAAATTGAAAAAATTATCACAATATAGGTAAATTTGTGGGGAGAACCAGATCTAAATAGAGGAAGATAAAGTGACTTGCTCAAGAACACATTAAGTTGTTCTGTTGTGGGATCAAATCAACAACCCTCCAATTTTCAGTTAGTTAGGTCATCGATTCTTAGATTCATTATGAGCAGCTTTTGACAAAGGCAAGCAAATTGATATATTCAATGGGTGCTCCCACTGAAATACTTGTTTGTAAGGCTCTTTATTTGTACAATTGACATTGAAGGAAAAAATCAGCAAGATGATATGAACCAGTCAATGTATATACACAATACTGTATGGAGCAGCTAACCTGCATAACTTTTGTGTTGCCAGTATCTTTGTCAAAATATTGAGTGATGTTATTAAAATTTGCATACAACATTAACAGACAATTATGTGTTGATTTTACATAACCCAATTACAAAATTCTATACAATTCCTTGAACGAATCAGTTTGGCATGAAATACTTATTTTACACCTGTAGCATGAACCTAGATTGCTGTTACATTCAGTATATATTACCTTTACGTCTCCGGACAAGCAGTAGATTGCTGTTACATTCAGTATATATTACCTTTAAGTCTCCGGACAAGCAATGCACACCACATGATTGTGTTTTAATGGTGTACAGCATTTCAACAAAATATTTTCTGTACTTTTCCAGTTATGCTCCTAATAAGTCAAAGCTGAGAAACATTACAATAAAGGGAAATCACTCTGTAAAAAAAACATGCCCAAGTTATACTTGTCCACTTGTTTTCAAGTTATGCTTCGGAAAAGATAGCGGACAGAGGATGAACATACAGAGATAACAGAGAGGAGGATGGATGGATATATGGAGGGAAAGAAGGATGGACAAAGTAGCTACTATATGTTCCTCCTAATGTTTCAGCGGATGTCATAAATCTTCAGTACAAGATACAAGTATTTGAAAGTAAAACCAACCACTAACACAAAGCTTATGAACTCCAAAATAAATTACATTAAACTGTAAACAAGTCTATTTATGATTTTTAAATACTTTTTAAGCAGCTAGAACATAATCTATAATTA
Organism: Panopea generosa; assembly: GCA_029582155.1. Taxonomy (NCBI): domain Eukaryota; kingdom Metazoa; phylum Mollusca; class Bivalvia; order Adapedonta; family Hiatellidae; genus Panopea; species Panopea generosa. The sequence continues at coordinate 30,133,846 of CM055904.1, read as the reverse complement.
CTTCTGATCTTGAATCTGATTGAACTTTTCCTTATGCTTATTTCTTGAGAACTGCAACGACTCCATCATCCTATCTAAGAAATCTCCATATTCTGAGCAGTTCTGAAGTTTGCTTATTCCAATCATCAAAGCATTCTCAAACCTGGTAAATTCTTCATACGTATCAGACTTAGGTAAGATTGCTTCTACAGGTAACGCTATGCAATTCTTACTTAGTTTTGCCTTTCCAAAACCAGAGTCTAAGATTTCATGAGTATTTTCAGATGAACTGCCCTGCTTTGGCATAGCCTCTTCTTGTTCAGTATTAGTTGCAGAAGTAATATTGTCATACTGGGTAGAAATAGGACTGTTCTTTTCAGTTTCTACATCAATTTTATTCCGAAAAACAACTTCATGTGCAAAACTGCCAGAGATCAATTTATACTTTAATGTGTCACAATTCCATTGTTGTTCTTCTTTTTCCAAATCTGTTGCCTGAATTCCTGTTTCACGGCTTTTAACAGCCTGGCTTTCATCAGCATGGCAGTACATTGACTGACTAGTTACAAGATCCGTTGTCAAATGACTAACAGCCAAATCTTGACTCTCAGTTGCCTGACTATATGCCACCCTGCTATCAGTTATATGATGTGTGATCACCTGATCATCCATCTCATGACTGTCAGGTTGGACAACAACTTCCCCTGCAACCCCGCTGTACAGATTGTTGTCATATGCTGACATACTATCTGGCTCACTGGCTAGCACCTCATAAGTAGCATCATCCGGGAATATAAATGACGGCTCCTTGTCATGTTTGAGAATCACAACTAACTCTGCAGGATTATTCAAGCCTGTGTTTAAGGCTGCAGAATCTCCTCCTTTATTCATTTGTTTATATTGTAGTTTCTTTGATGAATATTTGGCAGGAGATTTCTTGGACTCGGGGTCTGAAAACAGGCTACCATCATAATTGTGTTCTGGTAAAACTGTATCTCTATGTTGTCTTAAATCATTAATCTTATTTGTATGTGCTTGAATCAATTCAGTTCCATTACTGATGGTATGTAGGACACTTTCATTTGAAACTGACTTAAGAGATGAATTTTTTTTGCATTTATTAACTACGTCAATTTCTCTATGTAGAAGTTCATCACTTATATATACTATTTGCTCTTTGTGAAACTCTGGAAAACTAGAACTAACGACATGCTCTCCTGTAGTTGTTAATACGCTGGTACTATCTCTATATATAACATTGTCTTCCACATATGTTGATGGTAAATCTGCATTCTCATGATATAGCATACATTCTTCTAAGTCTTTCTGTTGACGTGTACTTGCATAGGTTAAATGATCTTTTGGAGTATGGCAGTCTGCAGTTCCGATCAACATTTCATGTTCATCTTTAGACTTCTGCTCATCTGTATTCATTTTATGTTTGTCGGCATGTGTTGGTAAGTCAGCATTGCCAGCATAATATATAATAGGCTTTGACATTTGATAAGCTGTTTCTTTATAATTTCCAAAGTACTGTTTAGATGTTTTTTGTAGATCTGTATTACTTGCAGGTGCCACATTTTTGTCCACATCTGTAGCACTACCACTAGCATGCAGAATATGTTCAGATTTTTGGTCACCAGAATGATTACTAGCGTACACATGTATTACATTAGTTGCACGATTCACCATCATTGCAGGCCTTGCAATTTCAAGATTATCTCCTCCATCTTGTAATTTTGCATTATTCTCTGCATCTACATCATCCACACAAGTTTCATCCACCTTGGTTGTTTTATCTTTGAGAGACTGTGCTCTAACCTTCATATTGGCAGCAGCGGCAAGCTTAAGCTTCTGCTCCTTCTCCTTCATCTCACCTTCACTCAGTTTGTGCTTGTTCATCCAGTGCTTATAAAGTCTGTACTTATTGGATAAAACTTTTCCACACAGGTCACACAGCACCTTTTTAAAATTCGCCAGTTCTTTACGTGGCAACTTATTCTTGCTATTTTTGCAGTGATGCTGTTTGTATAGATGGGTCTTAAGGTTTTTCTTATTGCTGAAACTCATCTCACAATATTGACAGGCGTACACCTTGCCATGCATCTTCCAGTTGTGGTATTCCAGTGACTTCTGCAGTTTGAAACACATGTTGCATGGTTTACATCTGTACTCGGTGACCTCTGTGTGAAACAGCATGTGTTTCTTCAACTCCCTCTTGTTGTAGTACCTGCAAACAAACAAAAATACCTTACATGTTTGCATACATGAGATGAGGTTCAAACAATGTGAGACTTATTGACATGCATCAACACTTGTGATAAGAACTTCTTTTACAACCATTTTGGTACCATTAACCTAGTTCAACTGGTAACAAATAATTATGACTGTCAATCCAGGGGTCACAAGTTCAAGTCCCTTTCTGGATGCAGCTTTTGTGATGATTGGCCTTGAAAAGTTTGTTCTATTTTGTAAAATTAACTCATGAATATTCCACCCATGAATATGCCGAGAGCAACCAGTGACTTACTTACTTCATATTTCTAAAGAAAACTCCAAAGATCATTAAGATTGTAGTTTCATTAGAATAGGACAAGCTGTCTTAAAGAACAAGGACTCTTTATAAATGTAGGACTAGGACAGACAGATGGAGGACAAAGGATTACAAAATACCACTTATGATACAGCTGGTCTCCTATTGTGAAATCTCGGAAGTTTTAGTGGCAGAAATATAACTAAACTCAAATGTATACAAACTTGCGAGAGCAGAGATGACATTGTATGACTTTTGACCCAGCATGCCGCAAGAGGTGTTCGTCGTACGATTGCTTGAAGCGGAATACTTTATCACAAAGTTTACAGGTGAACTGCCTCTTTTCTGTAATATGAAATAAAATACAATGTAATACAATAAAACATATATACAATCGTGACATAACTACTTCATCAAAACCTATAGGGAATTTGTTGTTCATATCCCACAGCCTTAAAGCTACATAATAATGTTTATGATTCAATCACTTCTACTCGGCCATTTTCCATCATCCTTCAGTATTAAAATGGTTGCTAAATGGGTGCAAAGATATAAATGCATATATGGACAATTTTTTAATCCATTTCGTTAGAACATACTCTGCACACTTGATTACCTCCATGTAGTCTACAGAAGCTGAACTCTGTACACTTGATTACCTCCATGTAGTCTACAGAAGTTAAACTCTGTACGCTTGATTACCTCCATATAGTCTACAGAATTTGAACTCTGTACACTTGATTACCTCCATGTAGTCTATAGAAGTTAAATTCTGTACACTTGATTACCTCCATGTAGTCTACAGAAGTTAAACTCTGTACACTGGATTATCTCCATGTAGTATACAGAAGTTGAACTCTGTACACTTGATTACCTCCATGTAGTCTACAGAAGTTAAACTCTGTACGCTTGATTACCTCCATGTAGTCTACAGAAGTTGAACTCTGTACACTTGATTACCTCCATGTAGTCTACAGAAGATGAATTCTGTACACTTGATTACCTCCATGTAGTCTACAAAAGTTGAACTCTGTACACATGATTACCTCCATGTAGTCGACAGAAGTTAAACTCTGTACGCTTGATTACCTCCATGTAGTCTACAGAAGTTGAACTCTGTACACTTGATTACCTCCATGTAGTCTACAGAAGTTAAACTCTGTATGCTTGATAACCTCCATGTAATCTACAGAAGTTGAACTCTGTACACTTGATTACCTCCATGTAGTCTTCAGAAGTTAAACTCTGTACACTTGATTACCTCCATGTAGTCTACAGAAGATGAACTCTGTACACTTGATTACCTCCATGTAGTCTACAAAAGTTGAACTCTGTACACTTGATTACCTCCATGTAGTCTACAGAAGTTAAACTCTGTACACTTGATTACCTCCATGTAGTCTACAGAAGTTGAACTCTGTATGCTTGAGAACCTCCATGTAATCTACAGAAGTTGAACTCTGTATGCTTTATTACCTCCATGTAGTATACAGAAGTTGAACTCTGTACACTTGATTACCTCCATGTAGTCTACAGAATTAAACTCTGTACACTTGAGAACCTCCATGTAGTCTACAAAAGTTGAACTCTGTATGCTTGATTACCTCCATGTGGTCTACAGAAGTTGAACTCTGTACGCTTGATTACCTCAATGTAGTCTACAGAAGTTGAACTCTGTAGCTTGATTACCTCCATGTAGTATACAGAAGTTGAACTCTGTACACTTGATTACCTCCATGTAGTCTACAGAAGTTGAACTCTGTACACTTGATTACTTCAATGTAATCTACAGAAGTTGAACTCTGTACGCTTGATTACCTCCATGTAGTCTACAGAAGTTGAACTCTGTACGCTTGATTACCTCCATGTAGTCTACAGAAGTTGAACTCTGTACGCTTGATTACCTCCATGTAGTCTACAGAAGTTGAACTCTGTACGCTTGATTACCTCCATGTAGTCTACAGAAGTTAAACTCTGTACACTTGATTACCCCCATGAAGTCTACAGAAGTTAAACTCTGTACGCTTGATTACCTTCATGTAGTCTACAGAAGTTGAACTCTGTATGCTTGATTACCCCCATGTAGTCTACAGAAGTTAAACTCTGTACACTTGATTACCCCCATGTAGTCTACAGAAGTTAAACTCTGTACGCTTGATTACCTCCATGTAGTCTACAGAAGTTAAACTCTGTACGCTTGATTACCTCTATGTAGTCTACAGAAGTTAAACTCTGCACCCTTGATTACCTCCATGTAGTCTACAGAACTTGAACTCTGTACGCTTGATTACCTCCATGTAGTCTACAGAAGTTAAACACTGTACACTTGATTATCTCCATGTAGTCTACAGAAGTTGAACTCTGTACACTTAATTACCTCCATGTAGTCTACAGAAGTTAAACTCTGTACACTTGATTACCTCCATGTAGTCTACAGAAGTTAAACTCTGTACACTTGATTACCTCCATGTAGTCTACAGAAGTTAAACTCTGTACGCTTGATTACCTCCATGTAGTCTACAGAAGTTAAACTCTGCACCCTTGATTACCTCCATGTAGTCTACAGAACTTGAACTCTGTACGCTTGATTACCTCCATGTAGTCTACAGAAGTTAAACACTGTACACTTGATTATCTCCATGTAGTCTACAGAAGTTGAACTCTGTACACTTAATTACCTCCATGTAGTCTACAGAAGTTAAACTCTGTACACTTGATTATCTCCATGTAGTCTACAGAAGTTGAACTCTGTACACTTAATTACCTCCATGTAGTCTACAGAAGTTAAACTCTGTACACTTGATTACCTCCATGTAGTCTACAGAAGTTAAACACTGTACACTTGATTATCTCCATGTAGTCTACAGAAGTTGAACTCTGTACACTTAATTACCTCCATGTAGTCTACAGAAGTTAAACTCTGTACACTTGATTATCTCCATGTAGTCTACAGAAGTTAAACTCTGTACGCTTGATTACCTCCATGTAGTCTACAGAACTTGAACTCTGTACGCTTGATTACCTCCATGTAGTCTACAGAAGTTAAACACTGTACACTTGATTATCTCCATGTAGTCTACAGAAGTTGAACTCTGTACACTTAATTACCTCCATGTAGTCTACAGAAGTTAAACTCTGTACACTTGATTACCTCCATGTAGTCTACAGAAGTTAAACTCTGTACACTTGATTACCTCCATGTAGTCTACAGAAGTTAAACTCTGTACGCTTGATTACCTCCATGTAGTCTACAGAAGTTAAACTCTGTACGCTTGATTACCTCCATGTAGTCTACAGAAGTTGAACTCTGTACGCTTGATTACCTCCATGTAGTCTACAGAAGTTGAACTCTGTACGCTTGATTACCTCCATGTAGTCTACAGAAGTTGAACTCTGTACGCTTGATTACCTCCATGTAGTCTACAGAAGTTAAACTCTGTACACTTGATTACCCCCATGAAGTCTACAGAAGTTAAACTCTGTACGCTTGATTACCTTCATGTAGTCTACAGAAGTTGAACTCTGTATGCTTGATTACCCCCATGTAGTCTACAGAAGTTAAACTCTGTACACTTGATTACCCCCATGTAGTCTACAGAAGTTAAACTCTGTACGCTTGATTACCTCCATGTAGTCTACAGAAGTTAAACTCTGTACGCTTGATTACCTCTATGTAGTCTACAGAAGTTAAACTCTGCACCCTTGATTACCTCCATGTAGTCTACAGAACTTGAACTCTGTACGCTTGATTACCTCCATGTAGTCTACAGAAGTTAAACACTGTACACTTGATTATCTCCATGTAGTCTACAGAAGTTGAACTCTGTACACTTAATTACCTCCATGTAGTCTACAGAAGTTAAACTCTGTACACTTGATTACCTCCATGTAGTCTACAGAAGTTAAACTCTGTACACTTGATTACCTCCATGTAGTCTACAGAAGTTAAACTCTGTACGCTTGATTACCTCCATGTAGTCTACAGAAGTTAAACTCTGCACCCTTGATTACCTCCATGTAGTCTACAGAACTTGAACTCTGTACGCTTGATTACCTCCATGTAGTCTACAGAAGTTAAACACTGTACACTTGATTATCTCCATGTAGTCTACAGAAGTTGAACTCTGTACACTTAATTACCTCCATGTAGTCTACAGAAGTTAAACTCTGTACACTTGATTATCTCCATGTAGTCTACAGAAGTTGAACTCTGTACACTTAATTACCTCCATGTAGTCTACAGAAGTTAAACTCTGTACACTTGATTACCTCCATGTAGTCTACAGAAGTTAAACACTGTACACTTGATTATCTCCATGTAGTCTACAGAAGTTGAACTCTGTACACTTAATTACCTCCATGTAGTCTACAGAAGTTAAACTCTGTACACTTGATTATCTCCATGTAGTCTACAGAAGTTAAACTCTGTACGCTTGATTACCTCCATGTAGTCTACAGAACTTGAACTCTGTACGCTTGATTACCTCCATGTAGTCTACAGAAGTTAAACACTGTACACTTGATTATCTCCATGTAGTCTACAGAAGTTGAACTCTGTACACTTAATTACCTCCATGTAGTCTACAGAAGTTAAACACTGTACACTTGATTATCTCCATGTAGTCTACAGAAGTTAAACACTGTACACTTGATTATCTCCATGTAGTCTACAGAAGTTAAACTGTGTACACTTGATTATCTCCATGTAGTCTACAGAAGTTAAACTGTGTACACTTGATTACCTTCATGTATGTTATGTATGTGCTGCTGTAGGTAGTTCTTACAGCCGTATGATTTCCCGCAGATGTGGCATGTGAACTTCTTCACATCGTAATGTGTGTACATGTGTCCATCCAGGCTATTTTTCGTCTTGAACAGTTTCGCACACAATGAACATGAAAAATTCTTGCTTTCTGTGAAAGAGATAAATTTTCTCTATTTAATTTATGAAATCCATTGTGATATATAGTTTTCAGATTTATTGTGTTTTTGTACTTTTTACCCCCTATAAATATTACATTCTGCCGAGGGTGACAGTAAGATTGTCAATTAGAAGAGGAAATTTCTGTTACTTGGGACTCCAGAAGGAAGTTTGTGGTCGAGGTGACACTATTTTTTCAAGGGTTGAAAATAGCACCGACATCCCAAACAGAACCTAACTTAACTACATGCACTCTTTTTTGGGATCCTGGAATGTTAATCAGTACTCTAGCACACCTATCTCCCCAAGTAACTGATAACTTTCCAACTTGAATCAGCAATAAGAGATGAATGCAAATGAAACACAATGTTGTATATCAATCATCACAGAAACTGTGGCCTGGTGGGTATTCAAACTCACAACCCCTAGATTAGTAGTTAAACGCACTACTGACTGGGCTAACTGGGCCCAGCAGCAGCTCAAATTATAAGATTGCAAAGTATTCACCATTTCATTGTATGACTACATTTCATAAAACAATATTTCTAAAAATGCATGTAAGTACTGACTGGGTTATCATCAGAGTTACCTATTTTAAATATCTCTTGAAACTGACAATAAACTTTATATTCTAATATTGTAGTTAATTTGTGTTGAGTGTCTGCCCTGCATGACTGAGAGTATACCGGCACTTACCTGCATGTGTCTGTATGTGAGCCATCAGGGCACTTTTACGAGGGAAATGTTTGCCGCAGATTTCACAAGGCAGTTTCTTTAATTTATCAGAGTGTGATAGCATGTGTTGACTCAGGTACGACTTCATGGCAAAGCGCATATCACACTCTGTGCACTTATGTGGCTTCAAACCTAAAATTGGATGCATGTGATGTTTAGTGTACTTTAAATTGTGCCTTTATATTATATTAATGGAGAAAAAAAGAATGTCAATCAGAATGATACTTTTTAGCAGAATATTAGTGTGCCTATCAAACTTACAATTTCTAATAGAATAAAAAGAGTGCAACAAAAGTATATTTTCTAACAGAATAACAGAGTCTCTATCAAAATTAACTTTTCTAACAGAATAACAGAGTCTCTATCAAAATTAACTTTTCTAACAGAATAACATAGTCTGTCAAAATTAACTTTTCTAACAGATAACAGAGTCTGTATCAAAATTAACTTTTCTAATAGAATAACAGAGCGCTTTCAAAAATAAATTTCTTTTGGAATAACAGAGTGCCCATCAAAATTACAATTTCTTTTGGAATAAGAGTGCCTATCAAAATTACAATTTCTACTAGAATAAAGGAGTACATTACTACATATATCAAAAGTGTGTCGATTTCCAGAGTAGATTAAATATTGAGTGTTATCTTTGAAACTGGTCACCAAGTCAAGTCAATGATCAAACCTGCAGCCTCTAGATTAATGCCAAACATTCTATAAACCGTAAACATCACATGTTAATACATGAACTGCCAAACCAATACTGCAGAAGGAAGATAATCCATATATATAACTTACCTGTATGCCTAAACAAGTGGAATGCCAGGCCATTTTTGCTGCTCAGCACCTTGGGGCAAATAGAACATTTAAAACCCTTCTTTGTGCCATTCCATTCATTTTTCACTTCTACAATATCTCCAAATGTTTCATCATTTTCTTTTATTTCTCCATGTACATCTATTTCATTTTCAACTTCCTCTGGCCTGTCCTTTATTTCTGTTTTAATTTGTTCTATTATCTTCCCATAAATAATATCTGTTGTCAAATCAAAATTTTCAGGATCCGTAATTCCTTCATCATTTGTGTTTTCCTTTTCTTCAGAATTATTTGAATTGTCCAAACTGTCAGTTTCCACAGAGACTTTCTGATTATCTTTAATTTTTGCTTTAAACCCTTTAATTTGCACACCTTGTTCTGGGAATTTTGTATTGACAGTCTCAACCTTTTCTTCCCTTTCAGGATTTTCATTTGAGTGTTGGATTTGTTTCTTAACAGTTGTACACGATTTCTTTATCTTCGAGACTTGTTCCAGTGATTTCATTCTTAAAACTTTGCTTTTTGTTTTTATGTCTTTATCAGGCTTTACCTTTTCATTGCTATGATATTTAGTACGGGTAACCATACCAGTCCCTCTGGTTCCCCTGGTAACCATACCAGTTTTCTTTGTTTCCCTGGTTACCATTCTTGTTCTCGTGGTTACCATCAATGTTGTATTTGCTGCCCTTTTCCGTGTTACCATTTTTGAGTCACCTTCCTCATTCATTGTATTGTTTTTTTTAACTGTACTTTGACAGGAAGGATTATATTTCTGTTCTTCTGTTGGGGAATTGAATCTTTATGAATAACCTAAAATGTATTGAAAATGGCATCAAACCCCATTAAAAAAAATAATACTTCAGCAGCACAAATGTAATTTAGGTAGCAGGAGATTACTCTTTGTTACTGGTAAATAATAGAACATGCATTTTACTTTTGAAAAAAAATAATGTTATAGCTAGATCTAAACCAAATTTTTAAATAGAAAAAAATACAAAGTTTGAGCAACACATTGTCCATAACTGCAAGCATTTAGGTATTTTGCAATAACCTCTTTTTTACAAGAAAACATTGAAATTTGCCCACCAAGATCATTTTTTAATAAGGGTTTCCCCCTGGCATTTCTGAAGGCATGTTGACAAAAATGCAAGGTGGTGGGTATAGTTATCCCCTCCTGTGTCGAAAAGATTTTAAGTTTGACATTCATGAATGGTGCCTTTCCAAGTATGTGTTTCTATTTACAATATTGATACCATAAAAAGGATAGAAAGTGTTTTTTTAATGGATGACTAGTCATATTTAAAAGTTACATCTGATATGTTTATACTTTTAATAGTAGATTCTATATATTTATTTTAGTTTTTGTGTATTTCCAAATGAATATCAATTTTATAGAAGTAAACACAAATAGCTCATTCTTTTTTCCTATCCCCTAAATGTCCCAGAAGCCAGACCACAGTAACCAAATTTTGACAGCACCACCTTTTAAACTGTCACCGCATCTGGATATTTACGTATTTACAATAAATGAAATTGCTTCAATTTATGTTAAAAAGATAAACCGTTTTAAGTGTGAATTTCATTGAAATAAGATGCTGAGAAAACGCTTTACGATTTCATTGTTTTGTTTACTTGCATAATGCCCTTACCTATTCACTACGATCTATTTCTAGTTGTCTTGATCTGAGAAATGGTCATGACAGCTTTCGTTGGGGCTAAACACCTTACTAAGTGTTTTGTTCAGATTGATTACAAACATAATACACAGACTTAAAGCATGATTGGGAGTTAATGAATCAAGTGAGAGGTCATGCACAAATCAAATAATGCTGACACCTTTGTCTATAATCAATTTTAAATCTTGTGAAAAACAATCTCAGATGTAAAAATTTCTTTTTAACTATACAGGACACGGCATTCTATATTGAGGTGAAGTAACCTTTAAATGCCTCGTTCTGATTGGCTACCTGTACATGCCCCCAGGTCACTGACACAACCTGTACATGCCCCCAGGTCAATGACACAACCTGTACATGCCTCAAGGTCACTGATGCAACATGTACATGCCCCAAGTTCACTGACACAACCTGTACATGCCCCCCAGGTCACTGACACAACTTGTACATGCCCCCAGGTCACTGACACAACCTGTACATGCCCCCAGGTCACTGATGCAACATGTACATGCCCCAAGTTCACTGACACAACCTGTATAGCCCCCAGGTCACTGACACAACCTGTACATACCCCCCAGGTCACTGACGCAACCTGTACATGCCCGAGGTCACAGACACAACCTGTATATGCCTCCAGGTCACTGACACCTGTACATGCCCCCAGGTCACTGACACAACCTGTACATGCCCCCCAGTTCACTGACACAACCTGTACATGCCCCCCAGGTCACTGACACAACCTGTACATGCCCCCCAGGTCACTGATGCAACCTGTACATGCCCGAGGTCACTGACACAACCTGTACATGCCTCCAGGTCACTGACACAACCTGTACATGACCCCAGGTCACTGACACAACCTGTACATGACCCCAGGTCACTGACACAACCTGTCCATGCCCCCAGTTCACACTTGGAAGTGATTGATAAGACTGTGATTGATTGATTGAATATTTAGCGTCATTTTTATGCCACCGAAGGCTAACAGACGATCAGTTAACCTAACCACTGTTTCCTGGGATTAACCAGTACTCGAGCACACCCCGTCTCTGTAAGAAACTGATAACTTTCCCACTTGAATCAGTGGTGAGAGACGAATGATAATTAGACACAATGTCGTATATCAATCATCACAGAGACTGTTGCCGGGCGGGGGATTCGAACTCATGACCCCTGGATTGATAGTCAGACGCGTAACCGACTGAGCTAATTGGGCCCGGCAAGTGAAATAGGTCAGTTAGAATCATGTGTGTCACTTGTGTACTACTGATGGACTAGCATAATGGGATCATATATAATGGTAGTCAAACTGGGAGGTAAGGCATGTTGAGGCAATAAAGGGATGTTGCTAATCAATCAAATCTCTTGTAGGGATTTTGCATGCAACATGCATTATGGGGAAACCCTGTTTTAACGATATTTCAAAAATTATTTAATCAATTTTGAAAAATTAAGTATTGTTATTTACCATTAAAAAGACTTTTATAATCAAATTGAAGCAAAGCAAGCCAGAGCCTTGCATTCTTGCCAGAGACCAAAAAGGAAGCTAACACGTTTATAGTAACAGTAACCCTGGAGTACAGCTTGTCAGCCTGGGACCCTTACAAACAGAAAGACATGAAGATAGATAGACCCGCCTGCTTCCAATATAGTATCCCTTATATACCTAATACCGTGATATACCGCGTTATAAATATTACCACAAATGTTGTTATAATAGCATTATCTCACAAATGCTCACTTAGAATTTCTTCCCTGGGGACAGTGTGACAATTCAAATGGATTGGTGCACTTAAAATACTGTACGACATAAACATTTCATGGGAGGGGGGGTCAATATTTTTGTGCCCTCTTTTTAGCAACAAGAATCAATGCAAAAATTCTAAGTGTATGAAACACAATGTTTATGTGGATTTGAATCTTTAATTATATTTTTCATAAGGGACTTGCTTAAAATTATTTGAAAATCTAATCCAGTATCAGTATTTTTCCTGATGACACCATTTCTAGCCGTCTGAATGGCCGATTCATGATAATATGTTAAGCTGGAAAAAATTAAAATGGCCGACTGTGCATCATAAATAACCACTGTCTTTACACGAGTACATCATTTTTAAAGGTATATTTACAAGAAATAACTTTTAAAAGGATTATTCAAGACAGTTAAGTAACTTTATTACTGTTTATTATTGATGCCATTATTTTCATATGGTTGATGAAGTTTTAGACTTGCGGTAATGGGTATAACCAGTATACCATGTAAACAATTGCATCAATACTAAACAGTAATAAAGTTATGATTGTGTTACCGGTTTTCAATCACATAATAATCGCTGCTAAAATATTTCAATGCAAAACGGATTTTGACACTAAATGCTTGTATACAACGTTAAAATAACTATCAAATAATTATTTTCTACCAAAACAATTACAAATACATGCCCATTGACTTCACCATTCACGTTAGATCATGGTGACCCAGTATACGTTCAATAAAATGGCGGCACCTGATATCGAGCACATGATAGGATGATGTAATGTGTCAAACTAAAATGACACATGGCTTCAAAAGTACAAATAAATGAAAGCAGAGAAAACTGCATTACCTTTAACATGAATAAATATTTCTCAATAGGTTAATTTCATCATAATATCAATTAACTTAACAGCATGAGGTTTTTAAAAAAATTTACTTTTTATTTTTTTTAAAAAATCATAGTAACCAAATAAAAACACTGATTTAAAATATATCTATCTTCTTTTTTATATGCTACTTTATTATTTATTCTTTATATAACCACCTCTTCTTATCCACTTCTTATAACAAACCTTTTCAACTGTTTGCTTGTTTTTATTCTACATTTAAATGTGGTCCTGTACTAATTTCAATCTCATTCTTAAAAACAAATATATAAGAAGGTCACTCATCCGGAACCTCGATAATTTCTGACATGCACAAGCGAAATATTTTATAACTTTCGACCTTGACCTGTATTGCATCAGTTTTCAGCAGACGTGTATGAAATCGATATTCGTAAACAAACCTAGCATTTGTCGAGGTTTTATGTAAACTGAAAGATGGACCTAGTGAGAAATACATTTTTTTCAGGTCTGTACCATAAAATGACTTTCTCACTTCTATCGGAAGCATTATTTTTTATATTTTTCTTTGCATTCAATGACACGTGGATACTGTTTGTAAATATTGCCAATAGTGTAGGAAGTTGAAATACGCGTGCGCGATATTCGTAATTATGGGAAGTGATCGATTTCAGGTGACACTCGAAAAAAGGTTACGGCACCATACTCAAGTGTGCCAAGTAAGAAACAGTTGCCGATACGAAATGCAAACAAATACCGACACTAACGGAAGTTGGAGCTTTGTGCATGTCGTCACAGATTGTTATTATACAGTCATTCCCGGTAATTCAGACCCAGGGACATAATGTTCTGGTACATAATAAATCATTTCTTGCATCAAATGTTAAAGCAAAGCCTAAAGCTCGTTTAAGTAGATATCTATCTTCATGCAACTCTTATTACCCTCTTGGGTAATTTTGAGCAGTTAAACAGCGTAAAATCTTCTAAGATAAAGCTGCTAAGCATTTTAGAAGTATATAATAGCTACCTCTGTCAAAATAGAACCTTTCTTTCAGCAACGATATATTTAATTTGCAAATGGAGAAATTATATTCAAGGGGCATAACTTTTCTTAACACAAAATCGACCGACGGCGCAATGACGATTCATTGTGCGCAATGTTGATGAAAAATTAAAATTATCATTTTCAATGATAACATATGAAATTTATGGTCGGCAAAAACATATTTCATTAATAATTATTGTTTATTATTCAAATAAATGAAGTTACAAAATAAAATATTAAGTTATCATATTTTTTTTCATATTTATAACTAACGGCGCAATGGCGATTCGTTGAGCGCAATGTCGATGAAAAATTAAATTGTTTAAAGATTACAAATTTAATGATAAAAGCAACGTATGGTCAGAAAATACTTATTTCATTAATACTAATATTTTTTAATTAAAATAAATGATTTTAAAACATCACTTTTTACGTTATTTTAATTTTTGATCGACATTGCGCAAAATCGGATGACGGTAAAAGACGATCTTTTATTGTTTAACCGGAGATGCGGGGCACGTTAGTTATCTTTCAATACTGTCTCAGCTAAATATAGTTTTCTCAAACATAAACCTATGCAGCTACTGGATACTCTCGGCAAGTAAAGTGAACAATAGAAGTGATTGTCATTGTTGTAATTTCGCGGTTCTCAATATGTTTAGATAACAGCACTCGTATAGAGAGAGAATTTTACATGAGTTCTTATTTAATTTATTAAACGAGTTGGAAAAAATATATTATGCGAGGCTCTGCAGTGCACTATATCTCCCCCCCCCCCCCCCCCCCCCCCCCCCCCCCCAAATGAGTTTGATAAATCTAATAATACATGAGCACGAAAGTAATATTCGTTTTATTACATAACTCAGGAAAAAAATGCATTAACCATTTATTTAACATATCACCTCTGTATAAGGAGCGAGAAAAAAATCGGGTAAACTTGTTTCCGTGAGTCATCATAAACCGGAAATGACATTACACTAGGTTAATAAAAAAGAAATTGTCATGAATTTATTGTACTCCTGCACCGTAAAGTATGTACGGATAAAATCAAGTAATTTTCAGAACTTCGGAGACAAGTTTTCACATTCTACCAATCTATAGCACTCTTGTGGAATTTATAAGTAATCAAGACTGAATACTGACCAATGTAATCAAATGCTATTTTATAAAAAAATGTCTTGCATCTAATAAAGATTCAAAAATCTGAAATACCAATCTTCTGAAATTATTATGAAATAATAAAACATTTCTTGGAATATAGCTTCATGTTCCATTCACAGAGACTTACAAATGGTATACGGCAGAAAATATTCACTATCACAGAATAGCAATAAAGAATCTTTGTAAAACTCTATTTAGAAAATAATTTAGAAAGCAGCGTGTTTACTTAATTATAAGTTTATATCTTTATACAGGTCATGGTAAATTAGACCACAAAATGAACACACATATTGCAGTGTTGAAACGTGTGTCATTCCATAGTTGACTATAATAGCGGAAAGTGATCTTCTGACTAAAGGACATTTCCAACGAAGGCAGGTGTTACGCAGGATTGTCGCAGTGACTTAATCACTCCTTCAGCAGATTGCTTATTTGACTGTGATTGTAGTAACTAATGGATATCACGTCGTTATCTTCTCGTGTCAGCCAAGAACGTGTTTTTTTACTGTCTGGCAGCGTTACAATACAGTGATTTCCATGTTTGCTTAGAAGAAAATGTGCCCGAATTAATATTTTCCAGAACTAATTCAGAAATATCATATTTTATTAAAACAGAGATTATTTCTGGTATAGCCCGTTCGGCTAAGCATCGTTTCTGACAACAAACATTTGTATAAACCTTTTGGCTGAGCATCGTTCCTGACAGCAAACAATGTAACAGTTGTTTAATATACACACATTAGGCATCGTTCCTGACAACAAACATTGGTATAAACCTTTTGGCTAAGCATCGTTCCTGACAACAAGCAATGTAACAGCTGTTTAATATACACACATTAGGCATCGTTCCTGACAACAAACATTGTAACAGCTGTTTAATATACACACATTGTAACAGCTGTTTAATACACACACATTAAGCATCGTTCCTGACAACAAACATTGTAACTGCTGTTTAATATACAAACATTGTAACAGCTCTTGAATATACACACACATTGTAACAGCTGTTTAATACACACACATTAAGCATCGTTCCTGACAACAAACATTGTAACAACTGTTTAATACACACACATTAAGCATCGCTCCTGACAACAAACATTGTAACAACTGTTTAATACACACACATTAAGCATCGTTCCTGACAACAAACATGTTAAATACACACTCATTAAGCATCGTTCCTGACAACAAACATTGTAACAGCTGTTTAATATACACACATTAAGCATCGTTCCTGACAACAAACATGTTAAATACACACTCATTAAGCATCGTTCCTGACTACAAACATTGTAACAGCTGTTAAATACACACACATTAAGCATCGTTCCTGATAACAAACATGTTTAATACACACACATTAAGCATCGTTCCTGAAACAAATATTGTAACAGCTGTTTAATACACACACATTAAGAATCGTTCCTGACAACAAACATGTTTAATACACACACATTAAGCATCGTTCCTGACAATAAATATTGTAACAGCTGTTTAATACACACACATTAAGCATCGTTCCTGACAACAAACATGTTAAATACACACACATTAAGCATCGTTCCTGACAACAAATATTGTAACAGTTGTTTAATACACACACATTAAGCATCGTTCCTGACAACAAACATTGTAACAGCTGTTTAATACACACACATTAAGCATCTTTCCTGGCAACAAACATGTTTAATACACACACATTAAGCATCGTTCCTGACAACAAATATTGTAACAGCTGTTTAATACACACACATTAAGCATCGTTCCTGACAACAAACATGTTTAATACACACACATTAAGAATCGTTCCTGACAACAAATATTGTAACAGCTTTTTAATACACACACATTAAGCATCGTTCCTGACAACAAACATTGTAACAGCTGTTAAATACACACACATTAAGCATCGTTCCTGACAACAAACATGTTTAATACACACATATTAAGCATCGTTCCTGACAACAAATATGTTTAATACACACATATTAAGCATCGTTCCTGACAACAAATATTGTAACAACTGTTTAATACACACACATTAAGCATCGTTCCTGACAACAAACATTGTAACAGCTGTTTAATACACACACATTAAGCATCGTTCCTGACTACAAACATTGTAACAGCTGTTTAATACACACACATTAAGAATCGTTCCTGACAACAAACATGTTTAATACACACACTTAAGCATCGTTCCTGACAACAAATATTATAACAGCTGTTTAATACACACGCATAAAGCATCGTTCCCGGCAACAAACATGTTTAATACACACACATTAAGCATCGTTCCTGACAACAAATATTGTAACAGCTGTTTAATACACACACATTAAGCATCGTTCCTGACAACAAACATGTTTTTACACACACATTAAGCATCGTTCCTGACAACAAATATTGTAACAGTTGTTTAATACACACACATTAAGCATCGTTCC
Source organism: Panopea generosa (assembly GCA_029582155.1). Classification (NCBI taxonomy): domain Eukaryota; kingdom Metazoa; phylum Mollusca; class Bivalvia; order Adapedonta; family Hiatellidae; genus Panopea; species Panopea generosa. Next base: position 30,115,932 of record CM055904.1, on the reverse strand, counting down.
TGACAACAAACATGTTTAATACACACACACTAAGCATCGTTCCTGACAACAAATATTGTAACAGCTGTTTAACACACACACATTAAGCATCGTTCCTGACAACAAACATTGTAACAGCTGTTTAATACACACACATTAAGTATCGCTCCTGACAATAAATATTGTAACAGCTGTTTAATACACACACATCAAGGCAAAAAGTAAGATGTATATTATGGTTGTAATGATACTACATCTTTGCCACGAAGGACCCCGCCAGTATTTCTAACATAACTAAACGTATTAGCTCGGCACTTCATTCAGTGTCCCCGCGACTGCAAATCCTGGATTCACCTATACAGACAATCAAACATCATGAAGAAAAATGACTGGTTAAACAGTTTATAGTATGACATAAATGTTTACGTGATAAAAGGTAATTTATACACGTTGTAATTAAGAGAAGTTTCCAGTAAATACCCAGAGTATAGATTTTGTTTGGTGCTTTATTGATCCTTAATGGAAAATATTTCTTCAATAGTGAAATTAAAAAAAAACAATTTCCTGAATCTGCTTTAATCCAAAAGCGTTTGTTTTAGGTCGTCTTTGATTCACGTCTCACCAAGACACTTACACGACTGGCTGCGGTCACGTAATTGTCGTCGTTTGAAACGGCTGAGCACACACTTTACCACAGTTGCGTCCAGGAACAGTGATTGTTCGCTAACGTTTTCCTGAACACGGGCTCAAACGAATTCGAATTACCTAACAAGAAAGTGTATTTGCTATTGATCGATACTAACGCAGCCCGGTCTGGGATAGTTATGGATAATATGTGTCGATCTACACTGAATTTATTTAACGACGGGACATTGTGGAACGGCACACTTGAACAATGTCTAAATTGTGAACACTTTTATCTAAATTGTTAATTTCGTTTTTAGATTAATTAAATGTAGATATTCCTCATTTAAGCAAATCCATGTCTTATATGGGTAGGGGACTGTGCCATTACTATTAAAAACAACAACAAAACAACAAAAACAACGACACAAGGTGCATCATCCCATGTCCCAAAATAAACGACATTTTGTTCAAGTCAAAAGTCACCAATAATAACTGCCGGGAATTTCTTTGGAACATTCTTTAAAGTTTCATTTGAAATTGGCCGGACGAAAAAAACGTAAAAAATGTAGTTCGACAAAATATTTCTCAATTAGCAAATATTGTGTGGATTCACCAGACCTGTTCATATCATTGTATTGAGATATAAGACACGTACGACATACCATATACCTTATATATGCCACTGGCTTACAATGCAATACCCATATACAGCATTGTATGTTCCTTCATCAAAGGTACCTGAGATAAAGACACGGTAATGTTTAGTTGATCCGACAAACGTTACCAAATGGCTAAGAATTGTATTAATCTGACACATTCACCCGAATTAAAGCAGGTAACCATAACATTTTGGAATGCATCACCATATAAATAAATATTGTATTCATCTGACACGTTCAAACGAGATAATGCAGGTAACCGTAACATTTATGACTGCATCACCATATGGATAATTATTGTATTAATCTGGCACAATCACCCGAGATGAGGCAGGTAACCATGACATTTATGAATGCATCACCATACGGATAATTATTGTATTAATCTGACACAATCACCCGAGATGAGGCAGGTAACCATGACATTTATGTATAAATCACCATATGGATAATTACTGTATTAATCTGAATCAGTTACCCGAGATGACGCAGGTAGCCATGACATTTAAGCATGGATCACCATAACGGATAATCATTGTATTAATCCGACATATTCACCAGCGGTGATGCAGTTAACCGTGACATTTATGAATATGCATCACCATATGGCTAAGTATTGTATTAATCTGAGACATTCACCCGAGATGATGCAGTTGACCGTGACATTTTTGAATGCATCACCATATGGATAATTATTGTATTAATTTGTCACAATCACCCAAGATGATGTAAGTAAACGTGACATTTATGAATGTATCGCCATATGGCTAAGTATTGTATTAATCTGACACATTCATCCGAACTGATGCAGGTAACCGTGATATTTATGAATGCATCACCATATGGATTATCACTGTATTAATCTGACATATTCACACGAGATGTTGCAAGTAACCGTAACGTTTATGAATGCATTACCATATGGATAAATATTGTATTAATCTGACACATTCACCCGAGCTGATGCAGGTAACCGTGATATTTATGAATGTATCACCATATGGATTATCATTGTATTAATCTGACACAATCACCCGAGATAATTTAGGTAACCGTGACATTTATGAATGTATCACCATATGTATAATCATTGTATTTTTCTGACATATCCACCGGATATGATGCAGGTAACCATGACATTTATGAATGCATCACCATATGGCTAAGTATTGTATTAATCTGTCACAATCAACCTAGATGATGCAGGTTACCATGACATTGATGAATGCATCATCATATGGCTAAGTATTGTATTAGACTGACATATGAACCCGAGATGATGCAGTTGACCGTGACATTTTTGAATGCATCACCATATAGATAATTATTGTAATAATCTGACACAATCACCCGAGATGATGCAGGTAACCGTGACATATTTGAATGTATCACCATATGGATAAGTATTGTATTAATCTGACATATTCACCCGCGATGATGCAGGTAACCATGACATTTATGAATGCATCACCGTATGGATAAGTATTGTATTAATCTGACATATTCACCCGAGATGATGCAGGTGACCCTGACATTTATGAATGCATCACCATATGGATAATTATTGTATTAATCTGACACATTCACCCGAGATGATGTAGGTGACCGTGACATTCATGAATGCATCATCATATAGATAATTATTGTATTAATCTGACATAATCACCCGCGATGATGCAGGTGACCGTGACATTTATGTATGCATCACCATATGGCTAAGTATTGTATTAATCTGACATATTCACCCGAGATGATGCAGTTGACAGTGACATTTTTGAATGCATCACCATATAGATAATTAATGTATTAATCTGACACAATCACCCGCGGTGATGCAAGTGACCGTGACATTTATGAATGCATCACCGTATGGATAAGTATTGTATTAATCTGACATATTCACCCGCGGTGATGCAGGTAACCGTGACATTTATGAATGCCTCATAGTATGGATAAGTATTGTATTAATCTGACATATTCACCCGCGGTGATGCAGGTAACCGTGACATTTATGAATGCATCATCGTATGTATAAGTATTGTATTAATCTGACATATTCACCCGAGATGATGCAGTTGACCGTGATATTTTTGAATGCATCACCATATGGCTAAGTATTGTATTAATCTGACATATTCACCCGAGATGATGCTGATGACCGTGACATTTTTGAATGCATCACCATATGTATAAGTATTGTATTAATCTGACATATTCACCCGAGATGATGCAGTTGACCGTGACATTTTTGAATGCATCACCATATGGCTAAGTAATGTATTAATCTGACACATTCACCCGCGGTGATGCAGTTGACCGTGACATTTTTGAATGCATCACCATATAGATAATTATTGTATTAATCTGACACATTCACCCGAGATGATGTAGGTGACCGTGACATTTACGAATGCATCACCATATAGATAATTATTGTATTAATCTGAAATAATCACCCGCAATGATGCAGGTGACCGTGACATTTATGTATGCATCACCATATGGCTAAGTATTGTATTAATCTGACATATTCACTCGAGATGATGCAGTTGACCGTGACATTTTTGAATGCATCACCATATAGATAATTATTGAATTAATCTGACACAATCACCCGCGGTGATGTAGGTTACCGTGACATTTATGAATGCATCACCGTATGGATAAGTATTGTATTAATCTGACATATTCACCCGCGGTGATGCAGGTAACCGTGACATTTATGAATGCCTCACAGTATTAATCAGTATTGTATTAATCTGACATATTCACCCGCGGTGATGCAGGTAACCGTGACATTTATGAATGCCTTACAGTATGGATAAGTATTGTATTAATCTGACATATTCACCCGCGATAATGCAGGTAACCGTGACATTTATGAATGCCTCATAGTATGGATAAGTATTGTATTAATCTGACATATTCACCCGCGGTGATGCAGGTAACCGTGACATTTATGAATGCATCACCGTATGTATAAGTATTGTATTAATCTGACATATTCACCCACCGTGATGTAGGTAACCGTGACATTTATGAATGCATCATAGTATGGATAAGTATTGTATTAATCTGACATATTCACCCGCGGTGATGCAGGTAACCGTGACATTTATGAATGCATCACCGTATGTATAAGTATTGTATTAATCTGACATATTCACCCGCGGTGATGCAGGTAACAGTGACATTTATGAATGCTTCACCGTATGGATAAGTATTGTATTAATCTGACAAATTCACCCGCAGTGATGCAGGTAACCGTGATATTTATGAATGCATCACCGTATGGATAAGTATTGTATTAATCTGACATATTCACCCGAGATGATGCAGGTGACTGTGACATTGATGAATGCATCACCGTATGGATAAGTATTGTATTAATCTGACATATTCACCCGCGGTGATGGAGGTAACCATGACATTTATGAATGCATCACCGTATGGATAAGTATTGTATTAATCTGACATATTCACCCGCAGTGATGCAAGTAACCGTGACATTTATGAATGCATCACCATATGGATAAGTATTGTATTAATCTGACATATTCACCCGCGGTGATGCAGGTGACCGTGACATTTATGAATGCATCAACATATGGATAAGTATTGTATTAATCTGACATATTCACCCGCAGTGATGCAGGTAACCGTGACATTTATGAATGCATCACAGTATGGATAAGTATTGTATTAATCTGACATATTTACCCACGGTGATGCAGGTAACCGTGACATTTATGAATGCATCACCGTATGGATAAGTATTGTATTAATCTGACATATTCACCCGCGGTGATGCAGGTAACCGTGACATTTATGAATGCATCACCGTATGGATAAGTATTGTATTAATCTGACATATTCACCCGCGGTGATGCAGGTAACCGTGACATTCATGAATGCATCACCGTATGGATAAGTATTGTATTAATCTGACATATTCACCCGCGATGATGCAAGTAACCGTGACATTCATGAATGCATCACAGTATGGATAAGTATTGTATTAATCTGACATATTCACCCGCGGTAATGCAGGTGACCGTGACATTTATGAATGTCTCACAGTATGGATATGTATTGTATTAATTTGTCATGGTCACCTGCGGTGATGCAGGTAACCGTGACATTTATGAATGCATCACCGTATGGATAAGTATTGTATTAATCTGACATATTCACCTGCGGTGATGCAGGTAACCGTGACATTTATGAATGCCTCACAGTATGGATAAGTATTGTATTAATTTGACATATTCACCCGCGGTGATGCAGGCAACCGTGACATTCATGAATGCATCACCGTATGGATAAGTATTGTATTAATCTGACATATTCACTCGCGGTGATGCAGGCAACCGTGACATTCATGAATGCATCACCGTATGGATAAGTATTGTATTAATCTGACATATTCACCCGCGGTGATGCAGGTAACCGTGACATTTATGAATGCATCACCGTATGGATAAGTATTGTATTAATCTGACATATTCACCCGCGGTGATGCAGGTAACCGTGACATTTATGAATGCATCACCGTATGGATAAGTATTGTATTAATCTGACATATTCACCCGCGGTGATGCAGGTGACCGTGACATTTATGAATGCATCACCGTATGGATAAGTATTGTATTAATCTGACATATTCACCCGCGATGATGCAGGTGACCGTGACATTTATGAATGCATCACCGTATGGATAAGTATTGTATTAATCTGACATATTCACCCGCGGTGATGCAGGTGACCGTGACATTTATGAATGCATCACCGTATGGATAAGTATTGTATTAATTTGACATATTCACCCGCAGTGATGCAGGTAACTGTGACATTCATGAATGCATCACCATATGGATATGTATTGTATTAATCTGACAAAATCACCCGCGATGATGCAGGTAACCGTGACATTGATGAATGCATCACAGTATGGATAAGTATTGTATTAATCTGACATATTCACCCGAGATGATGCAGTTGACCGTGACATTTATGAACGCATCACCGTATGGATATGTATTGTATTAATCTGACATATTCACCTACGGTAATGCAGGTGACCGTGACATTTATGAATGCATCACCGTATGGATATGTATTGTATTAATCTGACATATTCACCCGCGATGATGCAGGTAACCGTGACATTTATGAATGCATCACCGTATGGCCAAATATTGTGTGACACATTCACCCGCGATGATGCAAGTTGCCGCAACAAGTTCGTATATACCTTAGAAATGATCCTCTCCAATAACATAGCCACGTGTCGTATTGTGTGACATCAGTATTTTATTACTGTGATGCATGCAGTTCCGATGACTTAAAGGCAAGATGTTCGTTCAAGCAAGCCAGCATTGCGTGAGGCGCTTGTTTCTATGTATAGAATATCATCGTAAATGTATACACGGACATTGATTCTTTTTATCAGTCTCTAATGAAAGACAAGACAGTTGTGACAAGATATAACAGTCGTCAATTAACAATGTTTCATTAACTGATCACTACCGCATCCAATATGTTCTTCAGTCAGGGAACGGCTCCTATGCGGATTGTACATTTTAGTGGTAGTGGGAAGGTCCGGAAATCCCAGTTAGCTTCCACGTACATATTTATTTTTTAAACGCGTTCCATCCTCTGCAACGGCTATTTGCGTGTCCTTAACACTTTAGATTGATCCGCATATGCCTAGTACTGGTTCTGCCTAGAAGGTTTCGGGCATGTTTTGTAAGTTGTAAGAACTGGTTTCATAATCGATGTAAAACGAATAAGCTTAACACACTTAAACAATTTTGACTAAAATACATACCTTTTTCATATTTGAGAAATCTCTGCGGGTGACGTACAGAGTGCGTGTACACCACCATCTAAATCCACCAGCGGATCTATATTTATAGGTTCTCTACATGAGCGGTGTGCCATACTGTTTCAGTCTGCGTCTGTTCGTATGTTAGCACGATAAAGACGACCAAGCGTTGAGCGATAATTCCACGGGTAAGTTTTTGTCTTGTTTTTATATTTGCAATATTTGTTAAAACTTTATTTTAATGGTACATTTTGGAGTTGGATAAAAGCATGCGTGCACGTTTGTTTAAATAATATATGGTAAGTACGCTTTTATTCTTATTGAAATGTTAAATGTTCTTGGTAATGAAATAGAGGATACGGTGTTAATCTTTCTACGACTTAAAATATTACTATTATAAATAGATAATTTATGTACGGTGTTCAGTTGTGTGTGTGTGTGTGGGGGGGGGGGGGGGGGGGGAGAGAGATGTGAGGGTTGGGGGCATCGTGGCATATTTATTATTTGAAGAAAAGTCCAAACAACGTATCAATAACCTAAATGTAATAAATAAGCCGCAATGGCTCGAACAGATCACATTATTCGCGAGTGGTTATTTATAACGATATTTATTGGAATAGTTGAGAATTATATTTTTTGCCAGCTAGTTGATAAATTTAATAATAAAACACCACTCATGTAAAACATTTTTTTAATCGTAAAAGGAACATATACTGGTTTACCTTTTCTATAATTTATTTGGTCTATTCCACCTTTTAGTCACTGCGATGAAACTCTAAGCTTTGAAAAAAAACGACCTAATCTTTATAATGTTAAACATATTTATGTATGGCTGAAAGCTAAAATCTGCAATATGTTGATTAAATAAGGCACGAATGGAACTTTCTAATCTACTATACCAATTTCATACAAGTTTGTCATGTAATCGTTGTTAACAACATTTAAACATACGTTTGGATTACCAATATTTTGAGTTATAATTACTGTTTGTATTAATGTTTATTCTTCCATGTCATTTAACATAACTTTTTTTATTATCATTTTTATATATTTACTTCATTCATTTTCAGAATCTTGTTCCAAAATTCAATTATGTTAAAAAATCTTTCAGTTTAACATGAAACTCGACGAAGTTCTCCATATGCACATTTATTTTACTACTCTTTTTAACATTCAAAATTGTTGTTTTTTACAAAACTGTCGGTAAACACTTTCACTAGATTCTGTACTTTGAGCCTGTGCAAATCCCCAAACTTGACTTTTGTAATTAAGAATAGAAGAAACGAGTGTGTCAAATAAATCAAGTTTGTACTTAGGTAAAATATAGGTAAATTTATATAAATAGTATTACAAATCGAAAAACTGTTTTTTGAGTTTGTCATGCAAGAGTATTCTGAGTTTCAGAGAAATTATATCATTGTGTTCGTCCAGATGGTGTCTTAGGGTTTTGGAGGATAGTACAGAGATGCAGAATACCCTTTTGTGGTGTCCCTGGTTCTTTGACAGGCCCGATGTAAAGCACCGATATATGGGACCTCGAGTTTGTTAAAGTCTCATCCGAAAGACTGATAAGTATTTTAAGTTGCAGGAGCGGGGTCATTTAGATGTTCCAACATGCGGAACGTTTCTCTGACATACGAGAGCAGAGGTATTTGAACATCGAACGATGAATCGAATAATATTACCAACCAATGATATAGAAAATATGGCATGTGTTTATTGCACTTCTGCACCGGTAAGTCATGTTGTGATTATTTAATACTACATGTGCATGTAATAAACAACTAATACAATGGTGTAGTTCACATTTACTTTCTTAAATCTAAATTAAAAACATATTTGAAATGTTTTTCAATTTTCTTCAGAAAACGGATATACCTGAGACATAGACTTCTTTGATGGCAGGGAATACGTAGACGACAAAGCAAATTGAGATCAGGCTTAAAATTTACTACACACAGTACATGATAAGACCTAATTGGATTTAAACGTAACGGTGTTTCTAGTGAAATATTTCGTCATGAAGTTAGTGTGCGAAGTATGTGGCAAAACAGTTACGAACTCGTACACTTTAACTGTCCACATGCGTATCCACGAAGGGGTTAAGCCAATCAAGTGTCCCCACTGTAAAGCATCATTTTCACAAAAAAGTAATCTAAACACGCATATTCTGAGTGTCCACACCACCGAAAAGAGGTATATCTGCCATTTTTGTAGCAAGACAACATCTTTACTATCCGGTCTGAAAAGACACATGCTTGTCCACACAGGCGAGAAAAAATACATGTGTTCGGTATGCCACAAGTCATTTGCATGCTCATCTAGCCTTAAATGTCATGTGCGTATTCACTCGGATGTTAGAGCGTACAAATGCTTAGAATGCGACGCGTCGTTTAAGCAACAAATTAATTTAAAGAATCACTCGGCTATACACACCGGCGAGAAAAAACACAAATGCCCTTTCTGTAACAAGAGATTTGCGCGATCGACATCTCTTACGAGTCATATATTTGTTCACACAAAGGACGGAAAATATAAATGTGAGTTGTGTGTAAGAAGTTTCGCTGTATCGACACAACTAAAAATCCACTTGCGAAAACATGCAGAAGAAACGCCTTCCCAGAATTTAAAATGCGAACAATCATTGAAAGAAAGCAATGGTGTAATGAAGCTTACGCGTCGCGGTGTTCCCAAAAAGAAGAAAATACACGAATGTACCGTTTGTAATAGGCAATTCAAGTTTCTGTCTTACATGAAGAGACATGCACGTGTTCATACACTCGAGAAAAGTAAGAAATGCAAAGTCTGTGACAAAGAATTTTCATCTTCCAAGGGTCTTAGATGCCACATTCACGTCCACAAGGTTATTAAACGTCCATACCATTCAGCTAAAGATGTGTTGGTTATACAACCGCTTGATGAAAGAAAACATTTAGACGATAAGAATGATGAACAAAACGTGAGCAGTTACATTTATCCAACATACACAGACGTAACAAGAATCATGCAAGATCACCAAATAGAGGAAAATTGTACGTGTCAATAAGTTAATTGACATTTGAAACGGATTCTAATCTAAATCCTTATTCCGCAAGACTGGAGAACGAATCCAACTCTTCCACTTGGGTCCGTAACATGAATAGATATATGAGCACGTTTATTGATAAGGTTAAATGACGTTACAGTTTGGTAAGGTTAAATGACTTTACAGTTTGGTAGGGTTAAATGACGTTATGGTTTGGTAAGTTTAAATGATGTTACCATTACAGATTGGTAAGGTTAAATGGTTAAATGATGTTACAGTTTGGTAAGGTTAAAAGTCAGTACGGTTTGGTAAGGTTAAATGACGTTACGGTTTGGTAAGGTTAAATGACGTTACGGTTTGGTAAGGTTAAATGACGCTACAGTTTGGTAAGGTTGAATTTAATGATGTTACGGTTTGGTAAGGTTAATGATGTTATGGTTTGGTAAGGTCAAATGACGTTACGGTTTGGTAAAGTCAAATGACGTTACAGTTTGGTAAGGTTAAATGACGTCATAAACCGCGGCATGGTCTAATGGTAGAGCGTCCGCCTCGCATGCGAAAAATCGTGGATTCAATCCCCGGCCGGGTCATACCAAAGACTTTAAAAATGGTACTAGAAGCTTCCTCGCTTGACGCTCATCATTTAGAAGAGAGTTCTAGGTCTGGTTGGCCCGGTGTCAGTATAATGTGACTGGGTGGGGTATCATACCATGTGTCTGCGGCATGATTCTCCAGTGTGACAGCGCTTAGAATACTAGACAACGTCGCGATATGACTGAAAAATTGTTGAAAGCGACGCTTAACACCATACAACAACAACATAAACGACGTTACAGTTTGGTAACGTTAAATGACGTTACAGTTTGGTAAGGTTAAATTAAGCTACGGTTTGGTAAGATCAAATGACGTTACAGTTTGGTAAGGTTAAATGACATTACGATTTGGTAAGGTTAAATGACGTTACAGTTTAGTAAGGTTAAATGACGTTACAGTTTTGTAAGGTAAATGACGTTATGGGTTTGGTAAGGTTAAATGACATTACGATTTGGTAAGGTTAAACGACGTTACAGTTTAGTAAGGTTAAATGACGTTACAGTTTTGTAAGGTTAAATGACGTTACGGGTTTGTATGGTTAAAATGACGTTACAGATTGGTAAGGTTAAATGACATTACTGGTTTGTAAGGTTAAAATGACGTTACAGATTGGTAAGGTTAAATGACGTTACGGTTTGGTAAGGTTAAATGACGTTATGGGTTTGTAAGGTTAAAATGACGTTACAGATTGTTAAGGTTAAATGACGTTACGGTTCGGTAAATGACAAACTGGAGGCATTTGCTTCATAAAAACATCATTTTGGCAAGTTTATGCCTCAAATAAAGCATATATGTGCATATCTACATTGAAATTTCATGAAAAATCACAAAATTTTGAAGATTTTCTATTTTGGATGATTGAAATGTGCAATTTTTAGCATGTACATTGTATTGAATAATGTATTTTGGTAAGATAATGCCTTCAGTGTATCATGAGACTATTTTGGTGTAAAAATTTTAATGGAATTAGGTAAAAAAAAATTTTTTTTGGTAAAATTAGTCAAACACATTAAAATTGCATGTCGGTCAACATCTCGCGCCTGTATATAATGATCATGTAAAAAGTGGTATTTTGACAAAAGTTTCAGTATTTAATGCCTGCAACTTGGCAGTATTACTTCAAATTGATAATACTTAGTTAAAAAGAGGTAATTATGAAATTAAAAAAAAAAAAAGTTTCCTTATAGGCATAGTACCACCATTGCAAAAAGGGAGTGCTTCCGTGGGGTAGTCGCATAATGGCGGTTTTAAATAATCCTCATTTCTTCTTCTTTAAAAATGCATTTTCCTTATTTTAATGCTCATTTTTTTATTTGAATGGCATTATTGATGTATTTTGAACACTTTGACAGCATTGTCATGTTTGACTTGTGAATTTAGAAAAAAAAAATTGATGCTTGGAAATTGGGGTATGAATACATGATTTCGGAAGTCTACTTTCACTTTGTCACCAGTGTACACACTGAGCAGAAAAAAAATCTCTTATATGACACATGACCCCTACTTTTCTCATATTTTGATAGTGCAGAGGTTGACAAACAGTAAAATGTAGGTTTCACTTCTTTCATTTGGGTCTCTCTATGAATGACAAGCATTCAAACTTTATTATTTACTGTAGAATAAAGAACAAAAATCAATGGTGGGATGACACCTTACAGTTTTGTAAGCGTAAAATGACGTTACAGTTTGGTAAGGTTAGATGACTTACAAGTTGGTTAGCGTAAAATAACTGTGAATTTTGAGACATAACACAGAGTTCCCTACTTTGTCATTTGGATTGAACAGACCTAATTCGAAAGATATCAGGGACTGGGGAAGACTACATTCTTGCCTCTGTTATTACGAAAATATAAAACAGTTTAGAGAATGGGTTGTCGTATGATAGACAAAAAGATAGTCAAACTAGTTCAATAAGAATGATTACAAGTGAATAATATATATATATATATATGTGTGTGTGTGTGTGTGTGTGTGTGTTTGTGTGTTTGTGTGTGTGAGTGTGTGTGTATGTGTGGGTGTGTTTTCAGGCTTGCAGAATTTAAAAGACAGATCCGTGAGGAAACAGTCAATTTTTCAAAAGTATACATGTAAAAACAGGTAGCATATACTAAAATCCAGACTAAGAGTGCATGGTTAGCGATACACATATGTATATCGAAGGTAAAACAATTATATGACTGTGTGTGCCTTGTGTGGATACATTTAAAGGTTTATTATTCTGTATCCGTTTTATCAATTTTAATATTTTGTAAATGCTTTAAGCAGATTCTGATTTTCGTCTTTATTATGTAGGTTGATATTTTCGTCTTTATAGCCTTTATTATGTAGTAAGATTCTTGAATTATTAGGTATTTGAATAATTCGAAATTTCCGAAGTTCGATTTATCAGGAGTCTATTTTTGTTCAACTTCTTACCGTTACCCCACCCACTTCATAAATTGTTGAAAATATACATGTTGTACATATAAATACCTCTATTTGTTTTTGTTAGTTTTTTTTTATCTCAATATAACACGTTGTCGTTATATTTACACATGATATAAACAATGTTTATATTGATGTGTACTGTGGATTTATCTTAAATCGTGGTAAATTCTACTGTTTACATGCGTTGTTTTCTTCTACGCAAACGTATATCCGTGTGTAGGGTAATTGTCTATTTGCACAGTGCGTGAACATTGTATATTTTTGAGTGTTATATAATAGATAAACAACAACAACAACAACAACAACAACAACAACAACAACAACAACAACAACAACAACAACAACAACAACAACAACAACAACAATAACAACAACAACAACAACAACAACAACAACATTTTTACGTGCCGTGTGGTGCCTGTAATGAGTCGCCCATACTTTTACTCTGTGCTATTATTATTTCTATTATTTTAAAATTAAATTTCTGTTATTTAATAGGAAATCGACAAATTCCAGATACTTCTGTAAATATCAAAAATGTGATTACATACGGACAGCTCGTGAACAACCAGATTTACGAAGTCCTAATAGATCTAAGTACATACATGTATATATCATTGACTTTACAGCAAGTTCAGTAACAATTTGTAATCCTAACAATCAAACTATGCAGTTGCATATTGAAAATATTATTAATATTATCCTAATTTTCTCAATATTCTCATGCTACGAAATCACGCATGCATTTCTTACCTATTGTATATATTTTTTTTGTGAATAAAAGTATTATTGACTGTCTCCATAATGGCATCTTAACATAAGATGCCCTAAAATACATGTACGCATAAAACAGAGTATGAAACCACATTGATCCGATGAATGAACTTTGTAGCGTAGCAGTTCGTGAATAAAAATATAAAATTCATCATGTGATAAACGATTGACACAATTAATCAAGAAATAAAAACAAATAACTGATAAATCAAATTTGCTAATGTTCGTGGCTCAATTAAACTGAAATGCCTGTCGGTTCTGGTACACACGGGCACACATTGTATTATATAACAAGAGGGCCTGAGGGCGTTCTACTGGCTCATAGTGGCTATAGCACTTTCTATTAATTCTTTTTGGGGGTCGTCTTAACCCCTTATGTATAAATAGACCAACAGACCAATACTGAACAAATGTTTATTCCCAGCTCTTTAATTTGTAAAAACTTTAATCACCCACTCATAGGGATTTGTTATGAGCAGAAATGCTCTAAATTTCAGATAGAAGTTTTTTTATACATGTGGATGCAAAAATGAAAATTTTCACCCCATAATATTTGTATGTAAAGATCACCTTGCAGTGCCCCTGTATACCCAAGCCACTTGATTTGCGGAATCTTCAATCCCTTGCAGCTGATGTAAGGATACTTTATATAGCATATTAATCAAGTTTGACCGAAATGTTATTGAGAGAAATATTTATTAAAATACCCATTTTTTTTACATAGTATCCTTTGTTAAATTCTAAAACCAATTACAGGGCCCCTTCAAATATCAGCCCCGAAATTCTTATCTTCATTCAAACTCTTACACATCGGGATAATTTATGCTTTATAAGGACACATTTGACTGACCGGTTCTGAAGAAAACGATTTTTGTATTTCTCAATTTTTACACTTTGGGGCCCCTCCTGGCCCCTTTTAGACAGTGGACAAATGGTCAAACAATACTTCTGTAAAAATGTCGGCAAAATGAGTTCTTTTTTAAAAAAAAAAAAATGTTTATTATAATGACATGTCTGTCCGAATTAAACCCTCGGAGCTGGGTCATTTTTCACTGCAGAGACACCATTTGAACAAATGTAATATAACTATATTTGGTTATCATTACTACTTAATATTGTCAAAATCTGTTGGGCAGTTCATGAGAAGAAGAATTTTAGAATTTTGAATTATTTTTAGTAACGACGGCCGTCTTGAATTTCAGATCGAAAATAGTATTCTGTATAGTCTCCTATACAATATAAACATCCGTGTTAAGTCTGAATCGTTTGGCATGTATAACTAAAAATGACGCATCATATATTGATACTTGGTTTGATAATCCACATCAATATATTATTATCATATTGAGCAAACAACATAATTATATATTTTCTGTGAAGTTATAGGATTGCAACCACCATAATCAATTCAGTATTTTTGACATTATTCCTGACAAAACTGTTATATTAAGGCAATGGTACATTAAAACTTCCATATTTAAACATTTGATTATGATTAATATATTAAGACTATGCAAACTTGTCGGTGATTTCTTGTCTATATTGTATACATTGTGGTGAGTTCATGGCCTTTTGTACAAATAAAACAAATACGTATATTTGGTGAAGCCGAACCTTTCAGTTCACAAATAAAATGGCTCAACAGCAAATTTGATAATGTTTCTTTATTTAAACTCATCCAAAAGTTCGTATGATTTGTTCGTGTATGTATTTCATATACGATATATCCAAAGCAGTACAGTCATGGAATACATGTATAGACAGACATCTTGTCCCAGCATCTTCGAGTTGTTATGGACTTGTTGTCTTTCATTCCAGGCCTGCTTATTAAAGTCCTCTAAGCAAACGGCAAACGTTGTCAAGTTATACATAGATTCAGAAACACCTGCAGCAAATTGGTTTTCGTTTAATGGTACATGTTTTTCATAATGATTGCTACCTAATACCAAATCATGGGATAGAATACGTATCTCGTCATAACCAACTTCAACCTCTGACATGTTGAGACGGACCTGTAAAAGAGTATCGCAATTACCAGTTTGAATAACGGTGCAGTAGCTACAGTATTGACATCTAACACCAGATGTAACGGTTCTGACGCTAGTTTCGTTCAGCACAGTTACCAGTTTGAACAATAGTGCAGTAGCTAGAGTATTGACCTTTAATACGAGAGGTCACGGTTCTGACGCTAGTTTCGGTCAGCACAGTTACCAGTTTGAATAATGGTGCAGTAGTTAGAGTATTGACCTTTAATACGAGAGGTCACGGTTCTGAAGCTAGTTTCGGTCAGCACAGTTACCAGTTTAAACAATGGTGCAGTAGCTAGAGTATTGACCTTTAATACGAGAGGCCACGGTTCTGACGCTAGTTTCGGTCAGCACTGTTACCAGTTTGAATAATGGTGCAGTAGCTAGAGTATTGACCTTTAATACGAGAGGTCACGGTTCTGACGCTTGTTTCGGTCAGCACAGTTACCAGTTTGAATAATGGTGCAGTAGCTAGAGTACTGACCTTTAATAGAAAAGGTCGCAGTTCTGACGCTAGTTTCGGTCAGCACAGTTACCGATTTGAATAATCGTGCAGTAGCTAGAGTAATGACCTTTAATACGAGAGGTCACGGTTCTAACGCTAGTTTCGGTCAGCACAATTACCAGCTTGAATAATTGTGCAGTAGATAGAGTATTGACCTTTAATACGAGAGGTCACGGTTCTGACGCTAGTTTCGGTCAGCACAGTTACCAGTTTGAATAATGGTGCAGTAGCTAGAGTATTGACCTTTAATACGAGAGGTCACGGTTCTGACGCTAGTTTCGGTCAGCATAGTTACCAGTTTGAAGAATAGTGCAGTAGCAAGAGTATTGACATCTAACACCAGATGTAACGGGGGGGGGGGGGGGGGGGGGGGGGAGGGGGGGGGGGGAAGTTTTTATTTACCCTCGCAATTTGAACTGGTCATTTTGGCGAGCATGAACAGATGCTTAAAAATAAATTGATGATTATGAATGACATATGAAGGATGAATAATTATATGACGAGTATATACATATTTGATATTTCACATATTTATTTATTACATATGGTAATCAACCTTTCTTTTTATCATGTTTATTTATATAGTTTCCTTTTAATTATCTAATCTTTGTACACGACTTATTGTGATATTTATTACTGTGATGATTTTAATTCTCCCCATACAATTTATAAATAATTTTACTTTGATTTTCTTTGTTCAAGATATGTTGAATACAATAAGGTATATCTTCCCGTTATATATTAATATTTTATTTAATTCTTTTTTTAATTAATTTAATATATTCTTTGTCTTGCATAACCCTATATTGAATGCTGATGACACTATTAACATCATATGGCATTCCCTATCACCATTATTCAGTAGTATTTACTGTTATTGGTAAACCATATAGCCCTATACTTAAGTATATTGCTATTTATATACTATATGTGTATATAATTATAGTACACCATTATATATGATAAAATTAATAAAATACAAAGATGGAGGGGTGTACTATTAACTTCTCTTGAAGTTTAACTTTTAAGTATAGGGGTATTAAGGAGTATCAATAGATAGTCACTAGTGGACTAGTATGTGTATCCTTTTCTCCCACTCCGATATGGAGATTGAGTTATGCCAGTATCTAGTTAGCACTATTATTCTATTATAAATTTTTATATGTTTGGATATTAATTAGTGTATTTTATGACTAATCTTGCGTAACTCTATATTGAATGTTAATGACTCTATTAATGTCATTTGACATTCCCTAATACCATTATTCAGCAGTTTTTACTGATATTGGTAAACCATATAGCCCTATACTAGGTTTATTGCTATTTATATACAGTATTTGTATACATTTATATATTTTATCGGCAGGTACTAGGGTTTGTCTAAAAATGATCTCCCATGGACTATTTATCAAGTCATTTCCCACGATCCGATATATAAATTGAGTTACACCAGTATAATAAGTGGCGATAGTGTGTAATTTACTATATCCTGATTCAGCCTTGCAATACTATATTTAGTTCACCGCACGGTTAAAATTTGACCAACCCCTGTTAATCTCCCAGGGTGTGTCACATGGTGGTACACAATGGTTTAAAATTAAATTAAAATATTATATATTTAAACTGTGAAATTTGTAAATAAGCATCCGGCAGATTGCTCATACCTAAAAAGCGCCATCTTTAAAAAATGTTTTAAAAGATCCGTTATCTCCTCAGATCAGATCTGTTGAGAACTGATTAACAAAGGCTGGTCACTAATAATATTAAAATAGTCTTCTGTAATTCTATATTGAATATCCTGTTATTTTATAAACACAATATTCCCTAGAACTATATACAATGTTTTAACCTTGTATACGGATTTTTCTAATATTTAGTTTAAACTACAGTATCTAGTAATATGTGGAATTCCATATTATATTAATTATATTAATTGAAACTTGTGTTTACAACACAAACATACACATAAAAAAAAGACAACAATAAAGACAACAACGTTTAACTATTACGCAGTTGTCTTTTATTCATTATTCTGTTCAATCTTTCGTATGTATAAGTGTTTCTTTACCCTCGCACTTTGAACTAAGTCATTTTGGCGAGCCGGATAAGATGATTATTTAAAAAACAGGATGATTGCTTAAAAAGCAAGGTGATTATATTAAAAGATAAGATGATCATTTAAAATTAATGATAATGATGATGATGAAGATGACGGCGATAATCGGTGATTACTCACTATGGAGTTTAAACACTTGTTGTTTTATAAATATGGACATTCCTATTTTTACTTAATCAGTTGTTTAATTAGTTATTTTTAATTGCTTATATTGATGCAGACTTTTACGATTTACTTCAATATTCGAATACTAACGTTTAATTATTGAGACTCCAGGCATTCTACTCTACCTTGTGCAGCCAAAATATGATTTAAAAATATTAGTACCGATTGTACTAGCATTACTATGGTATGTGTAAAACCTATATATTAGGCCAGACGCTTTTGCTTATAGCGCAAATAAATTTGCTTGAGATATCATAAGCGTCCGACCCAACTTGAACCCTCAACAGGAATGATTCCCGCTGATTGTTTATCTGTGCACACTAATTGTGCTCAGTTGCTATGGTAATATTTTATTTGTATGACAGTACCGTTAGCAACCGTATATACCACATACAGAGAGTAATTGTCAATATATAAATATCAACAAACTAAAGTATGCCGTAAAACCAGCAACAATATTATTTTGTTGCTGGTATGGTACTTGACTTAAAAGAATATGGCTACACAGGTATTAATGTTTAAGTAAATGAGGTTTCATATATTAGTATATTTTCAGTCGATCGTCTTGCATAGCTCTATATTGAATGCCTATGATACTAATAACATCATTTGACATTCTCTAAAACCATTATACAGTCGTATTTACTGTATGTATGTATGTATAAGTGTTTCTTTACCCTCGCACTTTGAACTAAGTCATTTTGGCGAGCCGGATAAGATGATTATTTAAAAAAAAGGATGATTGCTTAAAAAGCAAGGTGATTATATTAAAAGATAAGATGATCATTTAAAATTAATGATAATGATGATGATGAAGATGACGGCGATAATCGGTGATTACCCACTATGGAGTTTTAGACACTTATTGTTTTATAAATATGGACATTCCTATTTTTACTTAATCAGTTGTTTAATTAGTTATTTTTAATTGCTTATATTGATGCAGACTTTATACGATTTACTTCAATATTTAAATACTAACGTTTAATTATTGAGACTCCAGGCATTCTACTCTACCTTGTGCAGCCAAAATATGATTTAAAAATATTAGTACCGATTGTACTAGCATTACTATGGTATGTGTAAAACCTATATATTAGGCCAGACGCTTTTGCTTATAGCGCAAATAAATTTGCTTGAGATATCATAAGCGTCCGACCCAACTTGAACCCTCAACAGGAATGATTCCCGCTGATTGTTTATCTGTGCACACTAATTGTGCTCAGTTGCTATGGTAATATTTTATTTGTATGACAGTACCGTTAGCAACCGTATATACCACATACAGAGAGTAATTGTCAATATATAAATATCAACAAACTAAAGTATGCCGTAAAACCAGCAACAATATTATTTTGTTGCTGGTATGGTACTTGACTTAAAAGAATATGGCTACACAGGTATTAATGTTTAAGTAAATGAGGTTTCATATATTAGTATATTTTCAGTCGATCGTCTTGCATAGCTCTATATTGAATGCCTATGATACTAATAACATCATTTGACATTCTCTAAAACCATTATACAGTAGTATTTACTGTTAATGGTGAACCATATAACCCTGTACACACGTACATTGTTATTTATATACTTAGTAAGATCGTATTTACTGTTAATGGTGAACCATATAAGGGTTCAATCTTTCCCCAGCTCAGCACATTATGATCCAGGACCGGGTAATAAGCCGGTTTCCTATTGGCTATGCCTAAATTGTAACGTGCAATCTGATTGGCTGGATTTCAATCCGTTTTTCGATTCAAGTTCGAGTGTTTTGTTTTTTTTTTTCTCTCGAAGCGCGGATCACAGTGTGGACATGTAGACTGAAATCCAGCCAACCAGAGGAGAATGACCTTGTATGACCTTTAATGGAATGTCGAGCTGGGGAATGTAAACAAAGACATGTACTTTAAGATAAACAACTGATTAAGTAAAAATAGGAATGTCCATATTTATAAAACAAGTGTTTAAACTCCATAGTGGGTAACCACCGATTATCGCCGTCATCTTCATCATCATCATTATCATTAGTTTTAAATGATCATCTTATCTTTTAATATAATCACCTTGCTTTTTAAGCAATCATCCTGTTTTTTAAATAATCATCTTATCCGGCTCGCCAAAATGACTTAGTTCAAAGTGCGAGGGTAAAGAAACACTTATACACACACACTTTAAGATCAGTCACTCTTCAAGCGGCTGTCGACAAGGGAAAAACCCAAATGAACCTCAATCATATAGACCAATTAGCCTTACCTCCCATCCTGGCAAATTAATGGAGGGGATGGTAAAGGCAAGATTAGAACATCTGCTTGAATCAAAAAACATAATCAACCCCTTTCAATCTGGCTTTAGAAAGGGGAGGAGCACTTTGGACCAGCTCGCACGTCTGCAACATGACGTAAATTCAGCAAAAAATAGGGGACACTCAGTCCTAGCCATCTTTTTAGACCTACAAGCAGCTTTTGATTTAACCTGGCATACAGGCGTCTTATATAAACTTAAAAAACATGGTATAACAGGAAACTGCTACCTATATCTGAGGAACTTCCTAGAGGGCCGCAAAATTCAAGTTAAAGTAGGGGGGTCCCTCTCAGATCCTGAATCAACAGACAGAGGAACCCCACAAGGGGCTATATTATCCCCTCTACTCTTTTCAATATTAATAAATGATTTGCCTGCTACACTAGAGGGGACAGGCATGGTTACCAGCCAATTTGCTGATGATTCTGGCACATGGCTAAAAGGGGTCAACTTACACCTGTTACAAACTAGAGCTCAAACAGGACTTGACCTAATATGGGGATGGGCTAAAGAATGGGGGTTTAAAATTAGTCAGACTAAAACAGTGGGTATTATTTTTGGAAACTTAAATCAGCACAGTTTGGACGTACACTTAGGTGGCACACCGATCATATTCAAAAAAATCATAAAATTTTTAGGCATGCTTCTAGATAGGAAACTAAATTTTCACTGTCACATAAAGGACATCATGATCAGGTGTGAGAAAGACTTAAATTTGATGAGAATGCTAAGAGGTACAGATTTTGGCTCTGATAAAAATAGCCTCTTACTTCTATATAAGTCTCTCATACGTCCAAAAATAGACTATGGGGCTCAAATCTATTCTTGTGCACCCCCTTCAATACTTAAAAAATTAGATATCATTCAAAATAAGGCCCTAAAGCTAGCCCTCAGAGCGCTCCATTCCACACCGGGCCATATATTGGAAGCGGAGGCGGGAATCATCCCACTTAAGTTGAGATGGGAAGAACAGTCAGTCAAGTACTGGGCCAGGGCTCAAACTAGGAAGGAGGGGAACCCTGTGAACAAGCTCATTGGGACCGGGTACTACATCAAGTCAAAATATACAAAAAAAGCCCATGTTTCGCTTCCTTTTGGGGCTCATACCCAGGACTTGGTGGAGGAGTACGGTCTCAATAATGTCAGTCTAGCAGATTTTAGACCTAAATTACAATCGCCCTGGACGCTCAAAAATCCTGATATTAGGTTATCTCTAACCGCCGAGTTCAATAAAAATGATTTGCCAGCACTTATAAGATCCATTACGGCAAACCACATTGACCGGCATTATGCTGAACATACACAAATTTACACTGATGGTAGTAAAAATCCCGAGGACGGGAAAGTTGCAGCTGCATATGTCATTCCGTCCCTTCAGATACAGTATTCTGAGAGACTCAGCAACAATTTGTCAATATACACAGCTGAACTGGTCGCGATTCAAAAATCTATGTGCTGGATACTAGAAAATAAACCAACAAAAACTGCTATCCTTTCGGATTCTCTTTCAGCTTTAACATCAATTAAAAACAATAATAGCAGATCAAGGCCTGATCTTTTGGCAAAAATCTTCTCTCAATATAACCAGTGCCTTGACTTAGGATTACAGGTCACAATGGAATGGTGTCCAGCACATGTAGATATATCAGGAAATGAAGAAGCTGACAGGGCGGCTAAAGATGCATTACAATACTCAAATATATCTAATTCAATACCCCTTGCACCTACCGAGGTATACTCTTTATCCAGGAAACATTTAAAAAAAAAATGGACTAATTATATAAAAAATAAAACTTTCAAACAAACGTTTCCTAGAACCTCGGTAAATTTCAGACGGCCAACAAACTACTCTAACAATAAGAAAATAGATAAATGCATTACCCGTCTGAGATTGGGTGTCAATCTCCTGCCAGGAAATAAAGGGCAATTTATTATAAAACAAGGGAGAGATTGCACCCGGTGTAAGGTAAAATACACAACAAATCATTTTCTGCTAGACTGTCCAATTCACGGGGTTCACAGAAACAAACTTAAGACTGCACTTGCTGGTCACAGTTTGGAATTTAATATAACAAACATTTTGAATCCCAGCAAGGCAGTCAGAACCTCAGTATTTAGGGCACTGGAGTGCTACATCATTGACTGTGAAATGTCAGACAAAATATAATAGATGTAGCACAGCCCTAATACATTTACCCACCTCCCTAGCTTTCCATGTGGTCAGCCAAAACAACAATAATTTACATGGCTTGATTAATTTATCACAGATGGCAGGTGTTCTGTGTACTGTGCTTTATAAATATATCTATATGTGGCCTGGGTTGTGATTTTAACCTTCAACCCACTACCAAGCCTTGTGAACATATTTTTTATTTTGGTTTCAAGCATCATATTTATCATGCTTGCTTCTAATAAAGTTTAAAAGTAATAATATTCAATGAAAGGTCATATAATTGAATACACTGTATTGAAATGTTTTCAATACCTTTATGTTGTTTGTTTTTTATTGCTGATATTTAGCAATTAACCAATCAATCTTTTAAGTTATAAATAAATTTGCATATTCTAAATGCAAAACAAGAGTTATTTTGATTTTTTTTTATTTAAGTCCCCAGAGTACTAGTTGTTTAACTAGAATGGGGTAAATAAATAATAAAATTTATACAAAATTTTAAATAATCATCAATAAACATAATAATGGCTGACCCTGGAACAGGTGATACATCATACATTACCTGGGAACTTGGCTCAGTGCGACAAAGATGGGGAATGATATGACATGTAGGGCCCCCGACCCTAGTGGAAAAACAAAACTAATATTATTCATTAGGCTTGAGCCAATATAAGCTCAAGTGGAGGCAGGCAGCCCATCTGGTGCAGAAGTATAAGATATTTTATTGTAAATATAATGTACATACTGTATAAATTTTATTATAATAATAATATACTATTTTAACAATACCCTAAACTGGGCCGTTTAAGCAAAACAGGGAATAGGTAGTTTTTCAAAATATTTTTAGCAACTTTTTACATGCATTTTGTTTTAATATGATATTTCTGCACCGGAGTGACAGCCTGTTATCCCATATCGCATACTTTTATAGGTATTCTGTGTAACTCCATCCAAACTCACTGGATACACCAGTGAATTACTATTACTCATCTCACGGCCCTACAAATATAATATTTACATTTACTAGCCTGACATGCATCTCCAGTACAGAGCGCCGACCGCAAGGAAGGCATCTGTATTGTAGTGTATGTCAGAATCTAGTACATTTTAAAAACTGTCGAGCTTGACTTATATACCGGATTGAAATCCATCCAATCAGTGGATTTCACGGTACTTGCTGCTGATTGGCCGTTTTTCAATGCATTGAGCTTGAAGCGAAAATCGGATTGAAATTCGGCCAATCAGCGCCAAGATAACAAATAGCTTCGACAAATCAAAAAAATTGTATTATCCATAGTTGTAGATGGAAAACAATAACCGTGAGATGAATCTTGCCAAATGTATGGCATAAATACACTTTTATACAAGTGATATGAACATATAAATAACAATGTACGTGTGTACAGGGTTATATGGTTCACCATTAACAGTAAATACTACTGTATAATGGTTTTAGAGAATGTCAAATGATGTTATTAGTATCATAGGCATTCAATATAGAGCTATGCAAGACGATCGACTGAAAATATACTAATATATGAAACCTCATTTACTTAAACATTAATACCTGTGTAGCCATATTCTTTTAAGTCAAGTACCATACCAGCAACAAAATAATATTGTTGCTGGTTTTACGGCATACTTTAGTTTGTTGATATTTATATATTGACAATTACTCTCTGTATGTGGTATATACGGTTGCTAACGGTACTGTCATACAAATAAAATATTACCATAGCAACTGAGCACAATTAGTGTGCACAGATAAACAATCAGCGGGAATCATTCCTGTTGAGGGTTCAAGTTGGGTCGGACGCTTATGATATCTCAAGCAAATTTATTTGCGCTATAAGCAAAAGCGTCTGGCCTAATATATAGGTTTTACACATACCATAGTAATGCTAGTACAATCGGTACTAATATTTTTTAAATCATATTTTGGCTGCACAAGGTAGAGTAGAATGCCTGGAGTCTCAATAATTAAACGTTAGTATTTAAATATTGAAGTAAATCGTATAAAGTCTGCATCAATATAAGCAATTAAAAATAACTAATTAAACAACTGATTAAGTAAAAATAGGAATGTCCATATTTATAAAACAATAAGTGTCTAAACTCCATAGTGGGTAATCACCGATTATCGCCGTCATCTTCATCATCATCATTATCATTAATTTTAAATGATCATCTTATCTTTTAATATAATCACCTTGCTTTTTAAGCAATCATCCTGTTTTTTTAAATAATCATCTTATCCGGCTCGCCAAAATGACTTAGTTCAAAGTGCGAGGGTAAAGAAACACTTATACATACGTGATATGAACATGAAATTAACATGTTTATAATAAATTATATGATTATACATAAAAAAAAAATCATATATAAATTATACAGTCATTTAATATGTAAACACTATGCAATACATAGCATATAAATAATAACGTACCCGTTGGTACGGGATTATATGGCTCATCGCACTCAATATACACTAATGAGTGCGGTTGAAGGGAATATTATGGTTACTACCACCCTGATATTCAGTATAGAGTTACAAAAGACTATTTTTTATTCTAAATATTTGGGACCAATTACTGTTAATCAGTTCATTTCAGATCTGATCTGAGATGATATCGGATTTCTTAAAATATTTTTTATTATTGGCGCTTTTAAGGTATGCGCGAGCTGCCGGGTGCCCTATTATACATATTTCACAGTTTAACGTTACTTTATTTTAACACACTCTTAAACCATTCTTTACCATTATTGATGCAGAATGGTACGATTAACAGTGACTGGTTAGTTTTTAAATAACGTGCGATATGCTGATGGATAATACCCTCTTCAGCTGATACTACAAATATATACAAATAGCAGGATAAATAGCTGTGACAATTAAAATATGTACAAAAATAAGACATCCCATGAATTCCATTGCAGCCAAACTATTTAGGTCAGTTCATTTATACCATCAAACACTATGATTGGGGTTTTACGGCACACCATAATTTGTTGATGGTTTACTATTGACAATTATTGGTGGTACGCTGGATACATGGTTACATAAGATAAGTACTTTTACTTTACCATTGTAATCACACACAATTAATGTGTTCAGATAACATCTTGGATGGAATTAAATTTTTATCTAAGGTTTATAGTTAAGTTGAATGTCGCTGACGATATAAGCAAAACAATTTGCGCTATGAGCAGCGTTGTTTAACTTAAAATATTGGTGAACAACCATAAGTGCACCTTATTTAAATTAATCAAATACATGCACTAATAAGTAATATATGGCTGCAATCGGTAAATATAAAAAGAAATAATAATATTCTTAGTTGATTAATCTACACTTTGGTCGTCAATCAACAAATTTAAAAATATCATGAGTATAAACAATGTTAGTAAACAGTAAGCACCGAATCCAAAAATATAAAATAGTTGTAGTATTAAACAACTCAGTTAATAATAAACTTCAAAGTTGAATATAGACACGACTTATTATGTGAATCATCTCCATTCATCATACATTAATCATCACAGAAATGTGTAATCATCTTTTAAATTTTTAATAATCATCCTATCCTGCTCGCCAAAATGACTTGTTCAAAGCGCGAGGATAAATAAAAACTTATACGTACGTGCGGCTGTCGACACTCTTCAAGCGGCTGTCGAGCAGGACGGACGTCTCCTGGGCAAACTCCAGCCTTCTAAGTGGGTCACGGTCCCTCCACGTTTACATGGAGGGATTTTTAACGTATCATCGTTTTTATGTTTTTAACGTGGTGTTAAAAAGGGTCGTTTTAAATAATCAACAAGAATCAGCATGCTACAATAGTACTACATCTCCAAGAAACATCTTTTGACGGGAACCTCCATATCAACAGAATCAACTTAGCTAAAAAATGGACTTCAAGAATCATCTTTAGTCTTCTTTAAATCAACTTATCTACTAGAATCTTCCAGAATCTTCATCGTCGGGCTACTCGTCTGTTTGACAGCTTAGGTCTCAAATCGCTTTAACGCAATGCTTCAAGCTCAGCGGGTTGAGATCGACCCAGTCAACCGCAACCTTAAACTCGACAACAGATCTTAACAACTGGACCAAGCATGGAAGATTTAACATCATATCGCCAAGAACCAGCTTAGAGAATAATCATCTTATCCAGCCAGTGGTGCAACACCGGGAGGAGTAGCGAACCTGCCGATGCTGTCCACTGGCATCGTAATCTTCTTATCCTGCTCGCCAAAAAGCCTAGAGCTAAGTGCGAGGGTAAATAAACACTTAACAACAATCGGCTGTCAAGCAGGACGGACGTCTCTTGGGCAAGCTCCAGCCTTCTAAGTGGGTCACTGTCCCTCGACGTTTACATGGAGGGATTTCAAACCTATCATCGTTTTTATGTTTTTAACGTGGGGTTAAAAAAGGTTCGTTTTGAAAAATTTACAAGAATCAGCATGCTTCAATAGCACTACAGCTACTCCAAGAAACATCTTTTGACGGGAACCTCCATATCCACAGAATCAACTTAGTCTTCAAGAATCCTCTTTTAAACAACTTATCTAATAGAATCTTCTAGAATCTTCATCGTTGGGCTACTCGTCTGTTTGACAGCTTCGGTCTCAAATCGCTTTAACGCAATGCATCAAGCTCAGCGGGTTGAGATTGACCCAGTCAACAGCAACTTTAAACTCGACAACAGCATGGAAGATGGAACATCATATCGCCAAGAACCAGCCTAGAGAATAATCATCTTACCCAGCCAGTGGTGCAACACCGGGAGGAGTAGCGAACCTGCCGATGCTGTCCACTGGCATCGTAATCTTCTTATCCTGCTCGCCAAAAAGCCTAGAGCTAAGTGCGAGGATAAATAAACACTTAACAGTCAGTCAGTTTAAGATCAGTAGGAATTACATAGGCTAGTGATTATTTATGCGGTGTAAGGCAAATATCAGTCTCCCTGGTGCAATGATATAAAATTAAGAATATGTATATAGTTATTACATTTTATTAGCAAAGTATTTATCTTAAATCCTGTTTCCTATGTACACAAACGGCCCAGTTTAGGGTTATTAAAAGAACATACAGTTATATTAAAGGAAGTTGTACAGAGTACAATATATTTACAATAAAATATTGTGTATCATTGCACCAAAAACAGAGCATTTGACTGCTTATGCCTAATTAGGCATAAGCCTAAATAATATTGCTAATCATATACTCTGTGTCTGGGTCCCACAGCTTTTATTTCTTCATCACCCGCGTTGTAGGTACTGGGTCAGGTCCCATAGGTATATATATAGTATAACTTATAAAATGGTTTATGTATTATTATGACTAAGAATAAGTAATCAAGGACAAACAATTATTCCTTACATCATAATATTTATCAAGTAAATACCTATCTCTGGTACTTGTAATAACCTGTTATTAATTACTTTATTACTTATATACTGGATTTAATTAAAATTATGAATTTAAGTATGAGACTGATCCCAAATAACTCCTACTGATTCACTTGTGTTCTTTCATTTTTTTTTCTTTTATTTATTTTTTCCTTTCTTTTATTTTTTTTATTTTTGAACAATTATTATTAAAAACAACTTTCCTATAAACAGATACTAGTTCACAGGTTGAGTTTCATATTTTATTATGAGAATATCAAAATGCTGATATTTTATTATTTAGTATGAAAGTTTTGGCTGACCCTTGGGAGTTTCATGTTGTTATACAGGGCCCGTGAGCATACTCTAGATTTTGTCAGACATTTGACAATCCAGAATATAGCTTTCTAGGGCCCTATATACTGATTTCTGGACCGCCTTGCCGGGGTTTAGGACATTGTTAATATTGAAGTCCAATTGATTTCCAGTAAGTACAGTCCTGAGTTTTCCCCGGTTCACCCTGTGAATGGGGCAATCTAGCAGAAAATGTTCAGTTGAATTTCTCACCTTGCACCGGGTGCAACCTCTCCCTATATCTAATATATATTGCCCGGCATTACCGGGCAGGAGATTCACACCCAATCTCAGACGTGTTATGCATTTATCTATCCTTTTATTATTTGAGTAGTTTATAGGTCGTCTGAGATTTACCGAGGATCTATGAAAGGTATATTTAAAAGGTTTATTGATTATGGATTCGTTCCATTTTTTTAAAACCTTTTTTCTGGCCATAGCATAGACCTCGGTAGGTGCAAGGGGAACTGTATTTGTTATTTTAGAATATTGTAGTCCATCTTTAGCCGCCCTGTCAGCTTCCTCATTTCCTGATATATCTACATGTGCTGGACACCATTCCATTATAACTTGTAATCCTAATTCAAGACACTGATTATATTGTTTAAAAATGTTTGCCAAAATATCAGGTCTTGATCTGCTATTATTATTTTTGAGTGAAATGAGAGATGAGAGGGAGTCCGAAAGAATAACAGATTTATTTGGTTTATGTTCTATTATCCAGCACATAGATTTTTGAATTGCTACAAGTTCAGCTGTGTAAATTGACAAATTGTTGCTGAGTCTCTCAGAATACTGTATCTGAAGCGACGGAATGACATAAGCAGCTGCAACTTTCCCGTCCTCGGAATTTTTACTACCATCTGTGTAAATTTGAGTATGTTCAGCATAATGCTGGTCAATATGATTTGCGGTAATGGATCTTATGAATGTTGGCAAATCATTTTTATTGAACTCAGCTGTGAGGGATAACCTAATATCAGGATTTTTAAGCATCCAAGGCGACTCCAATTTGGGCCTAAAATCAGCTAGATTGACCCCACTGAGACCGTACTCTTCCACCAAATCCTGTGTATGGGCCCCGAAGGGTAGAGCTATATGTGCTTTTTTTTGTATCTTGATTTGATGTAGTATCCGGTCCCAATGATTCTATTCACAGGGTTACTTTCTTTCCGAGTTTGAGCCCTGGCCCAGTACTTAACTGACTGATGTTCCCGTCTTAAATTTAATGGTATGACACCCGCCTCTGACTCAAGTAGATATGCTGGTATGGAGTGTAACGCTCCTAGAGCTATCCTGAGGGCCTTATTTTGAAGTATATCTAGTTTTTTTTAATACATATGGAGATGCACAAGAGTAACTTTGAGCCCCATAATCTATCTTTGGACGTATGAGGGACTTATACAGAAGTAAGAGACTATTTTTATCTGAGCCTAAATCTGTGCCTCTTAGCATTCTCATCAAATTTAAGTCCCTCTCACACCTGATCACAATGTCTTTTATGTGACTGTGGAAATTTAGAGTCCTATCCAAAAGCATGCCTAAAAATTTTACTATTTTTTTAAATATGATCGGTGTTCCGCCTAAATTTACGTCCAAGCTGTGCTTTTTTGAGTTACCAAAAATTATACCCACTGTTTTATTTGTATTAATTTTGAATCCCCATTCTTTAGCCCACCCCCAGATTAGGTCAAGTCCTGTTTGAGCTCTTGATTGTAACAGGTTTAAGTTGACCCCCCCCCCCCCCCCTAACCATGTGCCAGAATCATCAGCAAATTGGCTGGTAACCATGCCTGTCCCCTCTAGTGTAGCAGGCAGATCATTTATCAAAATAGAAAAAAGTAGAGGGGATAAAATAGCCCCCCTGGGGAGTTCCTCTGTCAACCGTTTCTAGATTTGACAGGGTTCCCCCCACTTGAACCTGAATTTTCCGTCCCTCTAGGAAATTTCTCAGATATTGGTAGCAGTTTCCTGTTATTCCATGTTCTTTTAATTTAAATAGAACACCTGAGTGCCAGGTGAGATCAAAAGCTGCTTGTAGGTCTAAAACTATTGCTAGGACCGAGTATCCCCTATTTTTGGCTGAAATTACATCATGTTGCAGACGTGCGAGCTGATCCAAAGTGCTCCTCCCCTTTCTAAAACCGGATTGACAGGGGTTAATTATATTTTTTGATTCAAGCAGATGTTCTAAACGTGCTTTCACCATCCCCTCCATTAATTTTGCTGGATGGGAGGTAAAGCTGATGGGTCTATATGATTGGGGTTCATTTGGGTTTTTCCCTTGTTTTAATATTGGAATAACACAAGCCTGCTTCCAAGCTACCGGGTAGACTCCACCACTCCACACCTTATTGTAGAGGACCAACCATATGTCCAGAGCAGAAAGGGGCATATGTTTAAACATTTGGTATGATAGTTTGTCTAATCCCGAGGTAGAGTTCTTCCAGCTGTCAATGATTGCCCTTAGTTCAAAAATTGAGAAGCTATGGTTAAGTTGAGACCTGTTCGTTTCTGGGGTGTCTAGCTGATTTTTGTACAGTGACTCAAACTTTTTGTGATATTTTAAGGTATCTGAATTAACATTTGAGTCACTGCTACATGTAGCTTTAGAGTAGTGCTTAACTAGAAAGTTAGCTTTTTCTACTTCGGTGACCGCTAAAGCTATTTTGTTCCTTAGGAGTGGTATTGGGCGATGTGTTATTCCGTTAATACTGTGGACTTTTTTCCAAAATTGTTTAGAATTTGAGTTTTTATGAATACATGTCTCACAGAATTCTTCCCAGTTTTGCTTTTTAGCATTTAAGATGACGTTTCTAGCTTCTCGTTCAGCTTCCTTGTAATCATATAGATTTCCTAGACAAGGGTGCCGTTTTAGTTTATTATGTGCCCTTTTTCTCTCATTAATAACATTTTGGCAGGTCTCACTCCACCACGGGACGTTTTTTCCTTTTTTTGGTTTTGAGTCAGAAACGGGTATACATTGTTTAGCAATCAATAGGAATCTCTCTGTTAAATTTGAGTTAAATATATTAATATCATCAGAGTGGACCTCATCTAGGGTTATCTCAGTGCATTTGATATAAAAAAGTTTCCAATCTGCTTTTTCATATATAAATTTTGGATCTGGGTTAATTTTTTCCTGAGTTTTTGAATTTTGTTGTTTTTTAATAGTTATGCAGATTGGGTAATGATCCGATCCCATATTGTCTTCATGTACCCACCAAGTTGAGATAGCCGAAAATTTGGGACTGGTAAAAGTTAGATCAATACAGGTGCCCTTGCCGGAGCCCTGGTCTACTCTGGTGATGGAACCGTCGCTGAGTAGAACTTTGTTATTTTTTTCCGCCCATTCCATAATTTCCCCTCCCATGACGGTTCGCTTTTGGAGATCCCCATAATGGGTGGTGTGCATTGAAATCTCCATTGATTATACAGTCCCTAAGTCCATCCTCGGCATTTATAGATGAACTTATATATTCTAAAGATTCGAGGTCACACCCCCTGGAATATATATTTATTAAAATGAAAGGGGATCCCCCTAGATGGACCCTGAACATTTGAACTTCAATTGAAGGGTTCCCTAAATTATCATTAGGGACATCCACTCTGATTTCCTCATAATTGATGTTGTTTTTAAAATATAATATACGGCTAAGCCACCGCTAGCTATAGTATTGGAATTATTATATTTATTTTCTACATGATATCCAGGGATTTTTTTACTTATATTTACAGCTAATTTGGTTTCCTGCACACAGAGAATATCAATATTTGGGTTTAAATCTAAAATAACTTTTATCTCTGTGTGCTTGAGGGATGTTAGTCCCTGGGCATTATAAGAAATGACGGTAAGATCCCTATTGAAAACTAAGTTTATTGTTGCGGCGGTTACGATCAGTCAGTACTTTATGGCGTGCTGTTTGAGACAGTAATTTATTTGGAGTTTTTATCTGCCTCAATAAACCAGTCAACACGGGTAATTTTTTGCAAGGTTTGAGGGAGGGCACGTGCTGGAATTTTAGGTGCAGTTTTTTCCACTCCCCCTATGATTGTCTCCACGCTGGATTATGGTTCTATAATTTTGTTTAGATTAGAGATTATTTCTCTTTTTAAATATTCATTTAAACGACTCTGTGCTATTTTTGATTTGTTTTTGATTAATTTTTTGGTTATTCCTACAAGGTCATCTAAATTTATTGTTAAAGTTTCATTTTTATTTCGTATGTTTATTGTAGGAATATCTGATTGTGTTTTTTGTTTAGGAGAAAATATCATTGACGTTTGTTTAGATGAGTCGACCAGCGTGGATATTTTGATTGGTCTGCTGATCACTGGTTCCTCCTCCTCCTTCGCGAGTTCAGCAATGGATCTTTCCTCAAGTAAAGAGGATGACGATATGGAGTTGTCCATGCTGTTCTCCCTAGAGTAAAAGAAGTCCGAGTGCAGCGAGACCAATGAATCCTCCCCGGTGACGTTGAACTCACTGTCATCACTAATCGATGATGAAGAAACATGCGATAGTGATGAGGTTTCACTCACGTCACCCTGGGAGGTCTCCTTAATGTCACAGGGAGTGGAAGTACTGAGTGTCGTGCTATGGGGCGGTGTTGTTAGACCCCTTTCTTTTACAGCTACTGTTTCTGAGGACTGTTCTTTGGTATAGAATATGTTATTTGAATTTTTTTCCCTTATTTTTTTTCCCGGAGTGGGGCTTATAATGACTATTGATTGGGGGTCTATACCACCTATTTTGACTTTGTCAGAGGTGGGACTAACTATAACGCAGTCTGAATTGTCAAACTGTGTAGATGAATTATTTTTCCCCCCTAAATTATATCTATATGTGTCCCGGATCCCTGAAGCGTTTTTGTAATTTCTTACTAGATGACCTGTTTGGGTCCGGGAAAAATGGGAGTTAATTTCTTTAATCCCTTTGTTTTCGTCCTCTGATCCAGTTCCACTGTAATGTAGCACTTTTAACTCTTTGGTCTTTGTGCTGCGACTCTATGGGGGGGGGGGGGGGGGGGGGGAGGGGGGAAGGTGGCAGCAAGATCTGTCACCCTTTTTGCTGCCACATCCCAGGGGACCCCGTCCCTGAAAGCATGTAGAGCTATAATTGCCGCTTTTTTATAGGACGAGCATCCCCTGAATCTAGTGGTGTGCTCTCCCCCACAGTTCGCGCAGCACGGCAAACCTATATATTGACATTCTTTAGTATTGTGATTTCCAGCACATTTAGCGCACCTCGCCTCTTTTTTACATACCGAGCTCGCATGGCCGAATGATTGGCAATTAAAGCATCTCAAACGGGGAGGTGAATATTCCTCAATACAGAAATAGGTAGGGGTATCGGCCACCTGGACCGAAGCCGGGAGTACCTTGCCCGATATGGACAACTTCAACGCACCCGAGGGGTTACCATATTTGTCCCACAACCTGTCCATCCTAAGGATCTCAGAATTTCCCCCCGAATCCCCTTGTTGGAGTCTCAGGTGGGGTCTGAGATCCTCAAGATTTACTTGTTGCGGGACATCATGAATAACCCCAGCCACTGTATTTCCCCTGTGTGGGATAAAAGCCACCAGGGGGATCTTGGCTATGGTAAATGGCTTCTTTGTTAATATAGTGTTAACTACCTCGGCCGATGCAAGCTCAAGCATGTAGGAACCTGACGTCAGAGGGATGATTTTATTAACTTTATTTACCAGCTCCCGGTGGATTGCTTGGGTAAAAGCCACTATTGAAATATAATTCAATATGGGAGCTGATCTGGCTGATTTTATTACCAGCCTGTGCGCCCATGTACTTTTCGTGACAAAGTGGTTGTCTGAGGGCGCACAGGTCTGACTATGTAGGTATGATGTCCGGTTACACCGGTTCTCTTGTAAATTACACTTATGCACACTATTGCCACTTACTGTATCCATAATTGTTTTTTCTGCTGTATTATTATAGTCATTAAAACATCACTGTTGATAAATACTTGGTGAACACATGATAGATTGATTATGTTTACGATATGATTATATCTGTGATGAAGATGAATGATTGAATGATGATTGATGATTGATAAAAATCTGGATGATTTCTTTTTTTCTAGGGTAGTTCGATCCTCTTTCCAGCCTGACCAGTTCAAATGGAGGGCAAACAAACAGTAAAATTCTATGTTGAAAGGTCTGTGTTGTTTCCTATGTTAATATTTTAGATGGGGCCATTTTGACAACACAGCCTGTAAAAGATGGGTGGGGAATGCCAAATGTAAAAAAGGTAAACAAATGAATTTAGAGTGGCCAAAAGATAGTCTAAACGAGAGTAAAGGTAGGGGTAGTTTCCAATTTGAACAATGGTGCAGTAGCTAGAGTACTGACCTTTAACACGAGAGGTCACGGTTCTGACTTAGTTTCGGTCAGTACAGTTAATAGTTTGAACAATAGTGCAGTAGCTAGAGTATTGACCTCTAACACAAGATGTAACGGTTCTAACGCTAGTCTCGGTCAGTACAGTTACCAGTTTGAATAATGGTGAAGTAGCTAGAGTATTGACCTTTAACACAAGATGTAACGGTTCTAACGCTAGTCTCGGTCAGCAGAGTTACCAGTTTGAATAATGGTGAAGTAGCTAGAGTATTGACCTTTAATACGAGAGGTCAGGGTTCTGACTCTAGTTTCGGTCAACACATTTACCGGTTTGAATAGTGGTGCAGTAGCTAGAGTATTGACTTCTTACACCAGATTTAGGGTCTGACGCTAGTCTCGGTAAGCAGT
This sequence comes from Panopea generosa, assembly GCA_029582155.1. Lineage (NCBI taxonomy): Eukaryota > Metazoa > Mollusca > Bivalvia > Adapedonta > Hiatellidae > Panopea > Panopea generosa. The sequence continues at coordinate 30,080,227 of CM055904.1, read as the reverse complement.
TACCACTTTGAATAACGGTGCAGTAGCTAGAGTATTGACCTCTAACACAAGATGTAATGGTTCTGTCGCTAGTCTCGTTCAGCACAGTTACCAGTTTGAATAATGGTGCAGTAGCTAGAGTTTTGATTTCTAACACCAGATGTAACGGTTCTGACGCTAGTCTTGGTAAATAGTTACAAGTTTGAATAATAGTGCAGTAGCTTGAGTATTGACCTCTAAGACGAGATGTAACGGTTCTGACGCTAGCTTCGGTCAGGACCTTTACCAGTTTGAATAATGGTGCAGTAGTTTGTATATTGACCTCTAACACCAGATGTAACGGTTTTGACGCTAGAATCAGTGAGCAAAGTTACCAGTTTGAATAATGTTACAGTAGATAGAGTATTGACATCTTACACCAGATGTAACGGTTCTGACGCTAGTTTCGGTCGGCACAGTTACCAGTTTGAACAATAGTGCAGTAGCTAGAGTATTGACCTTTAATACGAGAGGTCACGGTTCTGACGCTAGTTTCGGTCAGCACAGTTACCAGTTTGAACAATGGTGTAGTAGCTAGAGTATTGACCTTTAATACGAGAGGTCACGGTTCTGACGCTAGTTTCGATCAGCACAGTTACCAGTTTGAATAATGGTGCAGTAGCTAGAGTATTGACCATTAATACGAGAGGTCACGGTTCTGACGCTAGTTTCTGTCAGCACAATTTCCAGCTTAAATAATGGTGCAGTAGCTAAAGTATTGACCTTTAATACGAGAGGTCACGGTTCTGACGCTAGTTTCGGTCAGCACTGTTACCAGTTTGAATAATGGTGCAGTAGCTAGAGTATTGACCTTTAATACGAGAGATCACGGTTCTGACGTTAGTTTCAGTCAGCACAGTTACCAATTTGAATAATGGTGCAGTAACTAGAGCATTGACCTTTAATACGAGATGTCACGGTTCTTACCCTAGTTTCGGTCAGCACATTTACCAGTTTGAATAATGGTTCAGTAGCTAGAGTATTGACTTCTAACACGAAATGTAACAGTTCTGACGCTAGTCTCGGTCAACACATTTACCAGTTTGAATAATGGTGCAGTAGCTAGAATATTGACCTCTAACACGAGATGTAACGGTTCTGACCCTAGTCTCGGTCAGCACAGTTAACAGTTTGAATAATGTTGTAGTAGCTAGAATATTGATCTTTTACACGAGATACAACGGTTCTGACGCTAGTCTCGGTCAGCACAGTTACCAGTTTGAATAATGGCTAAGTAGCTAGAATATTGACCTCTTACACGAGAGGTCACGGTTTTGACGCTAGTCTCGGTCAGCAAAGGTACCAATTTGAATAATGGATCACTAGCTAAAGTATTGACATCTTACACCAGATGTAACGGTTCTGACGCTAGTGTCGGTCAGCACAGTTACCAGTTTGAACAATAGTGCAGTAGCTAGAGTATTGACCTTTAATACGAGAGGTCACGGTTCTGACGCTAGTCTTGGTCAGCACAGTTGCCAGTTTGAACAATAGTGCAGTAGCTAGAGTATTGACCTTAAATACGAGAGGTCACGGTTCTGACGCTTATCTCGGTCAACACAGTTACCAGTTTGAACAATAGTGCAGTAGCTAGAGTATTGACCTTTAATACGAGAGGTCACGGTTCTGACGCTAGTTTCGGTCAGCACAGTTACCAGTTTGAATAATGGTGCAATAGCTAGAGTATTGACCTTTAATACTAGGGGTCACGGTTCTGACGCTAGTTTCGGTCAGCACAGTTACCAGCTTTAATAATGGTGCAGTAGCTAAAGTATTGACCTTTAATACGAGAGGTCACGATTCTGACGCTAGGTTCGGTCAGCACTGTTACCAGTTTGAATACTGGTGTAGCAGCTAGAGTATTGACCTTTAATACGAAAGGTCACGGTTCTGACGCTAGTTTCGGTCAGCACAGTTACCAGTTATAATAATGGTGCAGTAGCTAGAGTATTGACCTTTAATACGAGAGGTCACGGTTCTGACGCTAGTTTAGGTCAGCACAATTACCAGCTTGAATAATGGTGCAGTAGCTAGAGTATTGACCTTTAATACGAGAGGTCATGGTTCTGACGCTAGTTTCGGTCAGCATAGTTACCAGTTTGAACAATAGTGCAGTAGCTAGAGTATTGACATCTAACACCAGATGTAACGGTTCTGACGCTAGTCACGGTCAGTACAGTTTCCAATTTGAACAATGGTGCAGTAGCTAGAGTACTGACTTTAACACGAGAGGTCACGGTTCTGACTTAGTTTCTGTCAGTACAGTTAATAGTTTGAACAATAGTGCAGTAGCTAGAGTATTGACCTCTAACACAAGATGTAATGGTTCTGACGCTAGTCTCTGTCAGCAGTTACCAGTTTGAATAATGGTGAAGTAGCGAGAGTATTAACCTTTAATACGAGAGGTAAGGGTTCTGACTCTAGTTTTTGGTCAACACATTTACCGGTTTGAATAATGGTGCAGTAGCTTGAGTATTGACCTCTTACACCAGATGTAGGCTCTGACGCTAGTCTCAGTAAGCAATTACCACTTTGAATAATGGTGCAGTAGCTAGAGTATTGACCTCTAACACAAGATGTAACAGTTCTGCCGCTAGTCTCGTTCAGCACAGTTACCAGTTTGAACAATGGTGCAGTAGCTAGAGTATTGACCTCTAACACCAGATGTAACGGTTCTGACGCTAGTCTCGGTAAACAGTTTCCAGTTTGAATAATGGTGCAGTAGCTTGAGTATTGACCTCTAAGACGAGATGTAACGGTTCTGACGCTAGCCTCGGTCAGCACATTTACCAGTTTGAATAATGGTGCAGTAGCTTGTATATTGACCTCTAACACCAGATGTAACGGTTTTGACGCTAGTCTCGGTCAGCAAAGTTACCAATTTGAATAATGGTGTAGTAGCTAGAGTATTGACCTCTAACACGACAGGTCACTGTTCTGAACCCAATCTCGGTAAGCAGTTACCAGTTTGAATAATGGTGCAGTAACTTGAATATTGACCTCTTACACCAGATGTAACGGTTTTGACGCTAGTCTCGGTCAGCACAATTACCAGTTTGAATGACGCTGCATTAGCTAGAGTATTGACTTCTAACACGTGATGTAACGGTTCTGACGTTAGTCTTGGTCAGCACAGTTACCCGTTTGAATAATGGTGTAGTAGCTAGAGTATTGACCTTTAACACGAGATGTCACGGTTATTACGCTATTCTCGGTCAGCACAGTTACCAGTTTGAACCATAGTGCAGTAGCTAGAGTATTGACCTCTAACACGGGATGTAACGGTTCTGACACTTGTCTCGGTCAGCACAGCTACCAGTTTGAATAATGGTGCAGTAGCTAGAATATTGACCTCTAACACGATATTTAACGATTCTGACGCTAGTCTCAGTCAGCACAGTTACCAGTTTAAATAATAGTGTAGCAGCTTGAGTATTGACCTCTAACACGAGATGTCACGGTTCTTACCCTAGTTTCGGTCAGCACATTTACTAGTTTGAATAATGGTGCAGTAGCTAGAGTATTGACTTCTTTCATGAGAGGTCATGGTTCTGACGCTAGTCTCGGTCAGCACAGTTACCAGTTTGAATAATTGTGCAGTAGCTAGAATATTGTCCTCTAAGACAAAATGTTACGGTTCTGACGCTAGTCTCGGTCAGCACATTTACCAGTTTGAATAATGGTGCAGTAGCTAGAATATTGACCTCTTACACGAGATGTAACGGTTCTAACGCTAGTCTCGTTCAGCACAGTTACCAGTTTGAATAATGGTGCAGTAGCTAGAGTATTGACCTCTTACACAAAAGGTCACGGTTCTGACCCTAGTCTCGGTCAGCACAGTTTACAGTTTGAATAATGTTATAGTAGCTAGAATATTGATCTTTTACACGAGATACAACGGTTCTGACGATAGTCTCGGTCAGCATAGTTACCAGTTTGAATAATGGCTCAGTAGCTAGAATATTGATCTCTAACACGAGAGGTCACGGTTCTGACGCTAGTCTCGGTCAGCACTTTTACCAGTTTGAATAATGGTGTAGTAGCTAGAATATTGACCTCTAACACCAGATGTACTGACGCTTGTCTCGGTCAGATGACAATCGAAAAACATTAATTATTCATTCATTAGATTACACAGATATAGAATACATTAAATCAAATGAGAACTGACACTGTACAAAAGTGGCAGATTCTAAAAACATTAATTATTCATTCATTAGATTACATGGATATAAAATACATTAAATCTAATGAGAACTGACACTGTACAAAAGTGGCAGATTCTAAAAACATTAAGTATTCATTCATTAGATTACACGGATATAAAATATATTAAATCTAATGAGAACTGACACTGTACAAAAGTTAGATTACTTTGATTTAAACAATACTTTCAAGTTACTGTGCATACAGTTTACACTTTAAATGTTTAAAAAACATAAACCATGACGAAAAATCTGACTTTACAGACGGACGAAAAGTACGTGTTGAATGTCCGAATTACGGGAAAATATCAATTTTGATAAAATGTTTGCTTAATATCTTTGGTAACAAAAACAAAACAGCCCTTACCTGTTCACAAAAGTAAAGTTTTGACAAAACTAGATCATGATGTAGGAACCTGATCTGATTAATAAAGACAGGACCACGTGATATTGATTCGTACAGTTTCGGTAGAATATTCTCAATCGTTGTCAAAGAACGCCGGGACGATATTCCATCTTGGATAAACGCACTATATTTGTACAGCTCAGCTGAGAAGGGATACATGGTACCGTCGATTTTCAGCAACCATTTATCACCAATACAGTTTTTCAGAAAAGGTATTACTACGGAAGGATCGAATCCTCTTTTTGTAAAACCAAACAAGCGAAGAATCAGTATGTCCACGGTACCGGATGTATCACTGTCTTCAGCGACTCTCGAAAACACTTCTAGTCTATTTATATTAGCTTTGCACGATGAACGAATCCATCGTTTAGGGTTGTTATGATCTTTTAACTTGAGCAGTTTCAGGGTTGATGTCATAAGTTTGGTATCTGGGTACGGCTTCAGCTCTACTTGTACCATATAGAAAGGCATTACAAAACTTGCAACGTAATAGTCGCAACCGTTATCGGTTCTGTACATTCCATTTGGGCAATATATATACCTGCAATTATTCTGTAAAGTAAAATAAAACACTATTAAAAGCAATTAATAAGGGATTGAATAGCAATCATTTTGATATGAGTAGAATTTTAGAACTGGACCAAATATAGTTTATGTGACCATAAATATGGTCATATCAACTTAAGCCTCCTCGTTTGTAGTAAATCTAATACTTCAAATACTTAAGCCTATTAAGCATTGGTCGGACATATAATATTTTTAAAGCCGGAGCTAGGGTATGGGTGTTGCTGCATATTTTGTTAACACTTCTAATCAACTAAATCTATAATATAAAACCAAGCCTGTTATTGTATATTCCTGGACGTGTACGTTACATTGCTACGATCTAAAATTAAGTATTTTCCGTTTAAAATTAACATTCAAAGATTAATGTCAACAGTAGTCGCAACATTCAGAGCACAAAAGAACCACAACACAGCCTACACGTAATTAATATTGTGAATAATTACAGTAGAACACAACACACACAACCATCGCGACACAGCATACATGTAATCAACATGCTGAATAACTATAGTAAGAACACTACAAAAACAACCACCGCGACACAGCATACACGTAATCAACATACTGAATAATTATAGTAAGAACGCTACACACACAACCACCACGACACAGCCTACATGTAATCAACATGCTGAATAATTATGATAAGAACACTACAAACGCAACCACCACGACACAGCTTACACGTGATCAATATGCTGAATAATTATAATAAGAACACTACACACACAACCAACAGGACACAGCCTACACGTAATCAACATGCTGAATACCTAAAATAAGAAAACTACAAAAACAACCACAACTACACAGCCTACACTTATTAACATGCTGAATAATTATAGTAAAAACTCTATACACACAAAAACCACGATACAGCCTACACGTAATCAACATGCTGAATAACTATAGCAAGAACACAACACACACAACCACCACGACACAGCTTACACGTATTCAACATTCTGAATAACTAAAATAAGAACACTACACAAACAACCACCACGACATAGCATGCACGAACGAAATCAACATGCTGAATAACTATAGCAAGAACACAACAAACACAACCACCACGACACAGCTTACACGTTATCAACATGCTGAGTAATTATAGCAAGAACACTACACACACAACAACCACGACACAGCTTACACGTGTAACGTGCACCGAGCGGATTATGCACACAACTACTAATAAATATGATATACAAGAATTTTCCTTGGACTACTTGCCGTTTGATTTAAGATAAATGGTGAAATAATTTTCCTCAAGCTACTTTGCTTTATGATTAGATGACAATTGATTGAACAAATGATTCGTGTTTAAAAAGAATAATCACGTACAATTAACTTTACATATAAAACCAAATTATAAAGGTTTCGAACTAACGTTTCAAACCAACGTTTCGCACAACACTATGCCCAGAACTCTGTTTTAAATAAATAAAACTAGTTCTGCAGCACTCCAAACAAATGCCCAAGACTCTGTTTTAAATAAATAAAACTAGTCCTGCAGCACTCCAAACAAATGCCCAGGACTCTGTTTTAAATAAATAAAACTAGTCCTGCAGCACACCAAACTCGAAACTCCGAGCTGCACCAAAGTATCAGACTTACGTCTCAAACACTTGCTCAGGACTTTGTTTTAACTAAATAAAACTAGTTCTGCAGCAATGTTCCAAGCCTGTCCCAACACCTGTCTGAGGCAACAATGGTACCCAACAGACTACGACCTGGAGCACTGTTCACAAGTTCCAGAGGGTTCTGCGACTCTGAGTTGAAAACTGCACTTCTGGGAATCCCTCGTTCACTTGTTACCTCGGTCCAAAGTCCCAGCCTGTATTACCAAATAATAATAATTAATTGATAAATTAATTATGCAAAGTCTTCTTGCAGCTCCTTCTCCGTCGAGTTGTAACATCAGACTGACCAGAATACAGGCGATCGGCTGCTTATATAGCAGAAGTCACATGACCTAGTCACATTACTTCAATCGGGCATCCTTAGTGTTGTACGACCACATAATGAAATTCAAGATAATGCGATTCAATTGAATTACCATCCTTAATCAAATTCAATAAGCGTCTACCTGACAGTTTATTTGCTACGTTTTCTGTACGTTTATTAATGTAACTTAATAAACAATAAGGAATACTCAGACTAGTCATATATAAAAGGTAAATATAAAGTTATCAACCAACAGAAAAGTATAATGGCGTAGCAAATACACCGATGTTATGGATTTATATATGTACAAGGCGTTTTTCGTCACACACGTAATCAACATGCTCAGTATTTATAGCAAGAACACTACACGAACAACAACCACGACATAGCTTACACGTAATCAACATGCTGAATAACTATATTAAGAACACAACACAAACAACCACCACGACACAGCCTACACGTAATCAACATGCTGACTAATTATAGTAAGAACACTGTACACACAACCACCACGACACATCCAACACGTAATCAACATGCTAAATAATTATAGTAAGAACACTAGACACACATCCACAACGACACAGTATACACGTAAAACATGCTGAATAATTATAACAAGAACACGACACACACAACCACAACGACACAGTATAGACGTAATTAACATGCTGAAAAATTATAGTAAGAACACTACACACACAACCACCACGACACAGCCTACACGTAATCAACATGCTGAATAAATCAAATAAGAAAACTACTCAAACAACCACCACGACACAGCCTACACGTAATGAACATGCTGAATAATTATAGTAAGAACACTACACACACTACCAACACGACACAGCATACACGTAATCAACTTGCTCAATAATTATAGCAAGCACACTACACACACAACCACACCACGACACAATCAACATGCTGAATAACTATATTAAGAACACAACACAAACAACCACCACGACACAGCCTACACGTAATCAACATGCTGACTAATTGTAGTAAGAACACTGTACACACAACCGCCACAACATCCAACAAGTAATCAACATGCTGAATAATTATAGTAAGAACACTAGACACACATCCACAATGACACAGTATAAACGTAAATAACATGCTGAATAATTATAGTAAGAACACTATACACAAATCCACAACGACACAGTTTACACGTAATTAACATGCTGAATAATTATAGTTAGAACACTACACATACAACCACCACGACACAGCCTACACGTAATCAACATGCTGAATAACTTTAGTAAGAACACGTCACACACAACCACCACGACACAGCCTACACGTAGTCAACATGCTGAATAAATCAAATAAGAATACTGTACACACAACCACCACGACAAATCCTCCACGTAATCAACATGCTGAATAACTATAGTAAAAACACTACACACACAACAACCACGACACAGCCTACACGTAATCAACATGCTAAATAATTATAGTAAGAACATTAGACACACATCCACAACGACACAGTATACACGTAAATAACATGCTGAATAATTATAACAAAAACACTACACAAACAACCACAACGACACAGTATACACGTAATTAACATGCTGAATAATTATAGTAAGAACACTTCACACACAACCACCACGACACAGCCTACACGTAATCAACATGCTGAATAATTCTAATAAGGACACTACACACACAGCCACAACGACACAGTATACACGTAATCAACATGCTGAATAACTATAATAAGAACACTACACACACAACAACATCAAAACAGCTTACACGTAATCAACATACTGAATAATTATAATAAGAACACTACACACACAACCACCTCGACACAGCTTACACGTAATCAACATGCAGAATAATGCTAATAAGAACACTACACATACAGCCACCACGACAAAGCTTACACGTAATACACATACTGAATAATTATAATAAGAACACTACACACACAGCCACCACGACACAGCTAACACGTAATCAAAATACTGAATAATTATAATAAGAACACTACACACACAGCCACCACGACACAGCTTACACGTAATCAACATACTAAATAATTCTAATAAGAACACTGTACACGCAGCCACCACGACACAGCTTACACGTAATCAACATACTAAATAATTATAATAAGAACACTACACACACAACCACCTCGACACAGCTTACACGTAATCAACATGCTGAATAATGCTAATAAGAACACTACACACACACAGCCACCACGACACAGCTTACACGTAATCAACATATTGAATAATTATAATAAGAACACTACACACACAGCCACCATGACACAGCTTACACTTAATCAACATACTGAATAATTATAATAGAACACTACACACACAGCCACCACGACACAGCTTACACGTAATCAACATACTGAATAATTATAATAAGAACACTACACACACAACCACCTCGACACAGCTTACACGTAATCAAAATGCTCAATAATGCTAATAAGAACACTACACACACACAGCAACCACGACACAGCTTACACCTAATCAACATACTGAATAATTATAATAAGAACATTACACACACAGCCACCACGACACAGCTTACACTTAATCAACATACTGAATAATTATAATAAGAACACTACACACACAGCCACCACGACACAGCTTACACGTAATCAACATGCTGAATAATTATAATAAGAACACTACACACACAACCACCTCGACACAGCTTACACGTAATCAACATGCTGAATAATGCTAATAAGAACACTACACACACACAGCAACCACGACACAGCATACACGTAATCAACATACTGAATAATTATAATAAGAACACTACACACACAGCCACCACGACACAGCTTACACGTAATCAACATGCTGAATAATTATAATAAGAACACTACACACACACAGCAACCACGACACAGCTTACACGTAATCAACATACTGAATAATTATAATAAGAACACTACACACACAACCACCACGACACAGCTTACACTTAATCAACATACTGAATAATTATAATAAGAACACTACACACACAGCCACCACGACACAGCTTACACGTAATCAACATACTGAATAATTATAATAAGAACACTACACAAACAGCCACCTCGACAAAGCTTACATGTAATCAACATACTGAATATTACTAATAAGAACACTACACACAAAGCCACCTTGACACAGCTTACACGTAATCAACATGCTGAATAATTATAATAAGAACACTACACACACAGCCATCACGACACAGCTTACACGTAATCAACATACTGAATAATTATAATAAGAACACTACACAAACAGCCACCACGACACAGCTTACACGTAATCAACAAACTGAATAATTATAGTAAGAACACTACACACACATCCACCACGACACAGCTTACACGCAATCAACATGCTTAGTAAATATAGAAAGAACATTATACACATAATCACCACGACACAGCCTACACGCAATCAACATGCTGAATAAATAAAATAAGAACACTACACACACAGCCACCACGACACAGCTTACACGTAATCAACATACTGAATAATTATAATAAGAACACTACACAAACAGCCACCACGACAGAGCTTACACGTAATCAACATACTGAATAACTATAGTAAGAACACTACACAAACAACCACCTCGACACAGGTTACACGTAATCAACATGCTGAATAATTCTAATAAGAACACTACACACACAGCCACCACGACACAGCTTACACGTAATAAACATGCTGAATAATTATAATAAGAACACTACACACACAGCCACCACGACACAGCTTACATGTAATCAACATGCTGAATAATCATAATAAGAACACTACAGACACAACCACCACGACACAGCTTACACGTAATCAACATGCTCAATAACTATAGCCGGAACATTATACACACATTCACCACGACACAGCCTACACGCAATCAACATGCTGAATAATTATATAAAGAACACTACACACACAGCCACCACGACACAGCTTACATGTAATCAACATGCTGAATAATTCTAATAAGAAAACTACACACACAATCACCACGACACAGCCTACACTTAATCAACATGCTGAATAATTATAATAAAAACACTACACACTCAAAAACCACGACACAGTATACACGTAATCAACATGCTGAATAACTATAATAAGAACACTACAAAAACAACAACCACGACACAGCTTACACGTAATCAACATCCTTAAATAATTATAAGAAGAACACTACACACACAACCACCACGACACAGCTTACACGTAATCAACATCCTGAATAATTATAGCAAGAACACTACACCCTCAACCACCACGACACAGCCTACACGCAATCAACATGCTGAATAATTATAATAAGAACACTACACACACAGCCACCACGACACAGCTTACATGTAATCAACATGCTGAATAATTCTAATAAGAAAACTACACACACAATCACCACGACACAGCCTACACGTAATCAACATGCTGAATAATTATAATAAAAACACTACACACTCAACAACCACGACACAGCATACACGTAATCAATATGCTGAATAACTATAGCAAGAACACTACAAACACAACCACCACGACACAGCTTACACGTAATCAACATGCTGAATAATTATAATAAGAACACTACACACACAACCACCACGACACAGCTTACACTTAATCAACAAGCTGAATAACTATAGCAAGAACACTATACACACAATCACCACGACACAGCCTACACTTAATCAACATGCTGAATAATTATAATAAAAACACTACACACTCAAAAACCACGACACAGTATACACGTAATCAACATGCTGAATAACTATAATAAGAACACTACAAAAACAACAACCACGACACAGCTTACACGTAATCAACATCCTTAAATAATTATAAGAAGAACACTACACACACAACCACCACGACACAGCTTACACGTAATCAACATCATGAATAATTATAATAAGAACACTACACAAACAGCCACCACGACACAGATTACACATAATCAACATACTGAATAATTATAATAAAAACACTACACACTCAAAAACCACGACACAGTATACACGTAATAAACATGCTGAATAACTATAATAAGAACACTACACACACAACCACCACGACACAGCTTACACGTAATCAACATCCTGAATAATTATAATAAGAACACTACAAACACAACCACCACGACATAGCTTACACGTAATCAACATGCTGAAAAACTATAGCAAGAACACTACACAAACAATCACCACGACACAGCCTACACGTAATCAACATGCTGAAAAACTATAGCAAGAACGCTACACAAACAACCACCACGACACAGCTTACACGTAATCAACATGCTGAATAATTATAATAAGAACGCTTCACACTCATCCACCACGATACAGCCTACACGTAATCAACAAGTTGAATAATTATAATAAGAACGCTACACACTCAACAAACACGACACAGTTTACACGTAATCAACATGCTGAATAATAATAGTAAGAACACTACAAACACAACAAACACGACACAGCTTACACGTAATCAACATGCTGAATAATAATAGTAAGAACACTACACACAGAACCACAACTACACAGCTTACACATTATTAACATGCTGAATATTTATAGTAAGGACACTACAAACACATCAACCACGACACAGCCTACACGTAATAAACATGCTGAATAATTATAATAAGAGCACTAAACACACGACAACTACGACACAGCATACACGAAATCAAAATGCTGAATAATAATAGTAAGAATACCACACACATGACAACCACGACACAGCTTACACGTAATCAACATATTGAATAATAATAGTAAGAATACTACTCAAACAACCACCACGAGACAGCATACACGTAATCAACATTCTGAATAATAATAGTAAGAATATCACACACACAAAAACCACGTCACAGCTTACACTAAATCAACATACTGAATAATTATAATAAGAACACTACACAAACATCCACCACGACACAGCTTACACGTAATCAACATGCTTAATAATTATAATAAGAACACTACACACACAACCACCACGACACAGCTTACACTTAATCAACATGCTGAATAACTATAGTAAGACCACTACACACACAACCACGAAGACACAGCCTACACGTAATCAATAGTTTGAAAATCTATAGTAAAAACACTACACACACAACCACCACGACAAAGCATACATGTAAATAATATGCTGAATAACACTAGTAAAAACACAACACAAACAATCACAACGACACAGCCTACACGTAATAAATATGCTGAATAACTATAATAAGAACACTACACACACAACCACCACGACACAGCTTACACGTAATCAATATGCTGAATAATTATAGCAAGAACACTACACCCTCAACCACCACGAGACAGCCTACACGTAATCAACATGCTGAATAACTATAGTAAGAATACTAGTCACACAACCACCACGACACAGCCTACACGTACTCAACATGCTGAATAATAAAAGTAAGAAAACTACTCACACAACAACCACGACACAGCTAACACGTGATCAATATGCTGAACAATAATAGTAAGAATACCACTCAAACAACCACCACGACACAGCTTACACGTAATCAACAGTGAGAATACTACTCACACAACCACCACGACACAGCATACACGTAATCAACATGCTGAATAATAATAGTAAGAATACCACACACATAACCACCACGTCACAGCCTACACGTAATCAACATGCTGAATAATAATAGTAAGAACACTACACACACAACCACACGACATAGCTTACACGTAATCAACATGCTGAATAATTATAGTAAGAACACTACACACACAACAACCACGACACAGCCTACACGTAATCAACATGCTGAATAATTATCACGACACAGCCTACACGTAATCAACATGCTGAATTAATATAGTAAGAACACTACACACACAACCACACGACACAGCTTACACGTAAGCAACATGCTGAATAAATAAAGTAAGGACACTACACACATAACCACCACGTCACAGCCTACACGTAATCAACATGCTGAATAATAATAGTAAGAACACTACACACACAACAACCACGACACAGCCTACACGTAATCAACATGCTGAATAATTATCACGACACAGCCTACATGTAATCAACATGCTGAATAATAATAGTAAGAACACTACACACACAACCACACGACATAGCTTACACGTAATCAACATGCTGAATAATTATAGTAAGAACACTACACACACAACAACCACGACACAGCCTACACGTAATCAACATGCTGAATAATTATCACGACACAGCCTACACGTAATCAACATGCTGAATTAATATAGTAAGAACACTACACACACAACCACACGACACAGCTTACACGTAACCAACATGCTGAATAAATAAAGTAAGGACACTACACAAACAACCACCACGACACAGCTTACACGTAATCAACATGCTGAATAAATAAAGTAAGGACACTACACAAACAACCACCACGACACAGCTTACACGTAATCAACATGCTGAATAAATAAATTAAGGACACTACACACACAACCACCTCGACACAGCTTACACGTAACCAACATGCTGAATAAATAAAGTAAGGACACTACACACACAACCACCACGACACAGCTTACACGTAATCAAGATGCTGAATAATTATAGTAAGAATACCACACACACAACCACAACGACACAGCTTACACGTAATCAACATGCTGAATAATTATAATAAGATCACTACACACACAACCACCACGACACAGCTTACACATAATCAACATGCTGAATAATTATAGTAAGAACACTACACACACAACCACCACGTCATAGCTTACACGTAATTAACATGCTGAATAATTATAGTAAGAACACTACACATACAACCACCATGACTCAGCCTACACGTAACCATCATGCTGAATAACTAAAATAAGAACACTACACAAACAACCACAACTACACAGCCTACACATTATTAACATGCTGAATAATTATAGTAAAAACACTATACACATAACCACAACGACACAGTCTACACGTAATCAACATGCTGAATAACTATAGTAAGAACACTACACACACAACAACCACGACACAGCTTACACGTAATCAACATGCTGAATAACTATATTAAGAACACTACACACACAACAACCACGACATAACCTACACGTAATCAACGTGCTGAATAATTATAAGAAGAACACTACACACACAACCACCACGACACATCCTCCACGTAATCAACATGCTGAATAATTATAACAAGAACACTACACACATAACCACCACGACACAGCCTACACGTAATCAACATGCTGAATAATTATAGTAAGAACACTACACACACAACCACCACGACACAGCTTACACATAATCAACATGCTGAATAATTATTGTAAGAACACTACACACAGAACAACCACGACACATCCTACAGCCTACACGTAATCAACATGCTGAATAATTATAGTAAGAACACTATACACACAACCACCACGATACAGCTTACACGTAATTAACATGCTGAATAATTATAGTAAGAACACTATACACACAACCACCACGATATAGCTTACACGTAATCAACATGCTCAATAATTATAGTAAGAATACTACACACAACAACCAAGGCACAGCCTACACGTAATCAACATGCTGAATAAATATAGTAAGTACACTATACACACAACCACCACGACACAGCATACACGTAATCAACATACTTAATGATTATAGTTAGAACACTACACACACAACCACCACGACACAGCCTACACGTAATCAATATGCTGAATAATTATAGTAGGAACACTAGACACACAACCACCACGGCACAGCCTACACGTAATCAATACAGTAAGAACAACACTTACATAAATAAAATATTACAACAGTAGTTACATGTACTCCCTTTTGAATGGCCAGTTTTAAAACCGCCAAGATGGCATTATTTGAAAAGTAATATTTCTATTGGAACATTGATATGTACTCTTAAAGTATGCAGCTTTATTTGGTGTAAAACTGATATCAATATTGTTGGGTGCCCTTTCAAATATTATATTCGCAATCCAGCTAGATGAAATCTCGATGTATTAATCTGTTCATATCCCTAATTCCTGTGTAAAATATATAGCACATGGTGGGGAGTGTGCATTGGGTAGTGTGCATTCGGGAGTGTGAATGGTGGGGAGTGTGCATTGGAGAGTGTGCATGATGGGGAGTGCAATGAGGAGTGTGCATGGTGGGGTGTGTGCATTCGGGAGTGTGCATGGTGCGGAGTGTGCATGGTGGGGAGTGTGCATGGTGGGGAGTGTGCATTCGGGAGTGTGCATGGTGGGGAGTGTGCATGGTGGGGTGTTTGCATTCGGGAGTGTGCATGGTGGGGAGTGTGCATTCGGGAGTGTGCATGGTGGGGTGTGTGCATTCGGGAGTGTGCATGGTGGGGAGTGTGCATGGTGGGGAGTGTGCATTCGGGAGTGTGCATGGTGGGTAGTGTGCATGGTGGGGAGTGTGCATTCGGGAGTGTGCAAGGTGGGGAGTGTGCATGGTGGGGAGTGTGCATTCGGGAGTGTGCATGGTGGGGAGTGTGCATGGTGGGGAGTGTGCAAGGTGGGGAGTGTGCATTCGGGAGTGTGCATGGTAGGGAGTCTGCTCTTTTGTTTTGTTGTGGGATGGGATGAGGGGAAAGAGCCTTATTAAAAATTCACGGATTTTAAAAATCAACAATTTTATTGAACAACAGGGTTTATCTGGATATAATGTGTCCCACTCTTAAAATGAAAAAAAATGGCATAAAAACCATGAAATTAACATTATATTTGTTGAAAACAAAACCATATACTTATATCAACAGCACGATTGCAATGATGATTAACTGAAACTATGCTATATTGGATAGTTAACCCTTCTAAAATACTTTTTAATCATACATTGGAGCTTACTTAAATACGTTTCGTATGCAAACTGCCTTTATTTTAAGCCCGTGTTATAAAACATTCATACCTGAAATGGATGTATCACTTCATTTGGCAGACATCCACCGTCATTCGTCTGTGGTAGTCCCAAAGTGTGTTTCTGCATCAACTGTGATACCAACTGATCTAAACTAGCAGAACCACTTATAACCGTGCTGAATGTATTTGTGCCTGTCTTTTCATGTAGTATACAAATATCTCTTAAGCCTGTAAGCCTATCACACATAGCACAGTATACATTTCTGTATATGGTTGTTCCCTGCATATCAATGAAAAAATAAGGCAAATTAAGAGACGTGCACATGTCACTTAGCCCTGAGTCTGCAGTGTCACAAGTGCTAGGTTCTAACGTATAACACCTTCTATCACTCCAGTCCTCTGAATCCGGTTCAGTATATATAACACTGCATTCATCGTTGGCAATATAGTATGGTAGTGCAGGGTCTGGAAATGAGACAAGCGTGCCCCTACATTCAAGTGTATAATCCCAGGTGGTGAACTGATGAACATTGTTACACTTAGCACACTCAGCATTAAAGTAAATAAAACGAGTGTCGAGGGATGAGACAGGTGCCTGATCGTTTGTCAGTTTTAATTGGTTGTCTGGTTTTCGACATTGTTCGTGCGAATTGACATCGTGTCTTCCGTTGAGGCATTTGTCTATCATATAATATTCTTTACTGATATAAACGTCTGTGCTCCCTATATTGACACAAACCATTTGGTTTGAGTCGGCCAGTCGGTATTTGTCCAAATTTTCATAGCAGCAATTCATATGCAGACCGCATTCAGGAGAGCAACTACACGAGGAACAACATGGCGTTAGATTGTTACCTGGCAGCTGACGTGAGGCGTTCTTGTTACATATACCTGAGTAAGGACATTGAACGTTGACGTCGTCGTTGGGGTTGTATGTTTCTTCTGACATTGTAACAAAAATGGATATCCTCATAATAATAAGGACACATATTTGGTACCGCATGTCCAAATCTGTCTGTAAATAAAACGGAAAATGTTATTAACTTAAAGAAACATTTGCTTAATGTATCTAACGTTGATTCAGAAGGTGTGTGCCTCAATGGACCCTATTTATATCAAGCATTGCCTTGACTTGTAGTAAACAATGCGTTGATTTGTAGTAAACAATGCCTTGATTTGTAGTAAACAGTACATTAGCTTGTAGTAAACAATGCCTTGATTTGCACTAAACAATGCCTTGATTTGCAGTAAACAATGCTTTGACTTGTAGTAAACAATGCCTTTACTTGCAGTAAACAGTATCTTGGCTTGTAGTAAACAATACCTTGGGTTGTATAAAAAAAATGCCGTGGCTTGTAGTAAACAGTTCCTTGGTTTGTAGTAAACAATGCCTTGGCTTGAAGTCAACAGTGCCTTAGCTTGTAGTAAACAGTGCTTTGGCTTGTTGTAAGGATTGCCTTGACTTGTAGTGAACAGTGCCTTGATTTGAAGTGAACAGTTCCTTGTCTTGTAATAAACAGTGCCTTTGTTTGTAGTGAACAGTGCATTGGCTTGTAGCGAACAGTGCATTAACCTGTAGTGAACAGTGCCTTGGTTTGTAGTAAACCGTGCCTTGATTTGTAGTAAACAGTGCCTTGACTTGTAGTAAACAGTGCCTTGATTTGTAGTAAACAGTGCATTGACCTGAAGTAAACAGTGCTTTGAATTGTAGTAAACAGTGCCTTGATTTGTAGTAACAGTGCATTGGCTCTTAGTAAACTGCATTGACTTGTAGTAAACATTGCATTGGCTTGTAGTTAACAGTGCCTTGTCTTGTAATAAACAGTGCCTTGTAGTGAATGCCTTGACTTGTAGTAAACAGTGCATTGACTTGTAGCGAACAGTGGGTTGAATTGTAGTGAACAGTACCTTGATTTGTAGTGAACAGTGCCTAGGCTTGTAGTAAACAGTGCCTTAGTTTTTAGTAAACAGTGCATTGGGTTTTAGTAAACAGTGCATTGGCTTGTAGTAAACAGTGTCTTCGCTTGTCATGAACAGTGCCTAGGCTTGTAGTAAACAGTGCATTGGCATTAAGTAAACAATGCAATGGGTTTTAGTAAACAGTACATTGGCTTGTAGTAAACAGTGCCTTGGCTTGTCATAAACATTGCCTTGGCTCGTCAAAAAAAGTGCCTTGACTTGTAGTAAACATTGCCTTGATTTGTAGTTAACAGTGCCTTGACTTGTAGTAAACATTGCCTTTTAGTGAACAGTGCCTTGACCTGTAGTGAACATGTCTTGATTTGAAGTGAACAGTGCCTTGATTTGTAAGGAACAGTGCATTGGCTTGTAGTAAACAGAGCTTTGGCTTGTAGTTAACAGTGCCTTGACTTTAAGTAAACAGTGCATTGGCTTGTGGTAAACAGTGTCTTGATTTGTAGTAAACAGTGTATTGACTTGTAATAAAAAGTGCCTTGACTTGTAGTAAACAGTGCCTTGATTTGTAGTTAACAGTGCCTTAACTTGTAGTAAACAGTGCTTTGGCTTGTAGTAAAGAGTGCCTTGACTTGCAGCAAACAGTATCTTGATTTGTAGTAAAGAGTGCGTTGAATTGTAGTAAACAGTACATTGCTTTGTAGTAAACAGCGCCTTGGCTTGTATTAAACAGTCCCTTGGCTTGTAGTAAACAATGCCTTGGCTTGTAGTTAACAGTGCTTTGGCTTGTAGTAAACAATGCCTTAATTTATTGTAAACAATGCCTTGATATGTAGAAAAAAATACATTGACTATAACAATGCCTTGACTTGTAGTAAACAATGATCTGACTTGTAGTAAACAATGCCGTGGTTTGTAGTGAACAGTGCCTTGAATTGTAGTGAACAATGCCTTGACTTGTAGTCAACAATGCCTTGACTTGCAGTGAACAATGCCTTGACTTAACAGTGCCTTGACGTGTAATGAACAATGCCGTTGTTTGTAGTGAACAGTGCCTTGAATTGTAGTGAACAATGCCTTGACTTGTAGTCAACAATGCCTTGACTTGCAGTGAATAATGCCTTGAATTGAAGTAAACGATGCATTGACTTAACATTGCCTTGACGTGTAATGAACAATGCTTTGACTTGTAGTGAACAATGCCTTGACTTGCAGTTAACACTGCCTTGGCTTGCAGTAAACAATACCTTGACTTGCAATGGACAGTGTCTTGACTTGTACTAAGCAATGTCTTGACTTGCATTGAACAATGCCTTGACCTGCAGTAAAATAATGCTTTGACCTGTAGTGAACAATATCTTGTTTTGCAGTAAACAGTGCATTGGCTTGTAGCAAGGAGTGCCTTGGCTTGTAGTGAACAGTGCTTTGATTTGTAGTAAACATTGCCTTGACTTGTAGTAAACAGTACCCTGGCTTGTAGTGAACAGTGCATTGGCTTGTAGTTAACAGTGCATTAACCTGTAGTGAACAGTGCCTTGATTTGTAGTAAACAATGCCTTGGCTTGAAGTCAACAGTGCCTTGGCTTGTAGTAAACAGTGCTTTGGCTTGTTGTAAGGATTGCCTTGACTTGTAGTGAACAGTGCCTTGATTTGAAGTGAACAGTTCCTTGTCTTGTAATAAACAGTGCCTTTGTTTGTAGTGAACAGTGCATTGGCTTGTAGCGAACAGTGCATTAACCTGTAGTGAACAGTGCCTTGGTTTGTAGTAAACCGTGCCTTGATTTGTAGTAAACAGTGCCTTGACTTGTAGTAAACAGTGCCTTGATTTGTAGTAAACAGTGCATTGACCTGAAGTAAACAGTGCCTTGAATTGTAGTAAACAGTGCCTTGATTTGTAGTAACAGTACATTGGCTCTTAGTAAACTGCATTGGCTTGTAGTAAACATTGCATTGGCTTGTAGTTAACAGTGCCTTGACTTGTAATAAACAGTGCCTTGTAGTGAATGCCTTGACTTGTAGTAAACAGTGCATTGACTTGTAGCGAACAGTGCGTTGAATTGGAGTGAACAGTACCTTGATTTGTAGTGAACAGTGCCTAGGCTTGTAGTAAACAGTGCCTTAGTTTTTAGTAAACAGTGCATTGGGTTTTAGTAAACAGTGCATTGGCTTGTAGTAAACAGTGTCTTCGCTTGTCATGAACAGTGCCTAGGCTTGTAGTAAACAGTGCATTGGCATTAAGTAAACAATGTAATGGGTTTTAGTAAACAGTACATTGGCTTGTAGTAAACAGTGCCTTGGCTTGTCATAAACATTGCCTTGGCTTGTCATAAAAAGTCCCTTGACTTGTAGTAAACATTGCCTTGATTTGTAGTTAACAGTACCTTGACTTGTAGTAAACATTGCCTTTTAGTGAACAGTGCCTTGACCTGTAGTGAACATGTCTTGATTTGAAGTGAACAGTGCCTTGATTTGTAAGGAACAGTGCATTGGCTCGTAGTTAACAGAGCTCTGGCTTGTAGTTAACAGTGCCTTGACTTTAAGTAAACAGTGCATTGGCTTGTAGTAAACAGTGTCTTGATTTGTAGTAAACAGTGTATTGACTTGTAATAAAAAGTGCCTTTACTTGTAGTAAACAGTGCCTAGATTTGTAGTTAACAGTGCCTTGACTTGTAGTAAACAGTGCCTTGGCTTGTAGTAAAGAGTGCCTTGACTTGCAGCAAACAGTATCTTGATTTGTAGTAAAGAGTGCGTTGAATTGTAGTAAACAGTACATTGCTTTGTAGTAAACAGCGCCTTGGCTTGTATTAAACAGTCCCTTGGCTTGTAGTAAACAATGCCTTGGCTTGTAGTTAACAGTGCTTTGGCTTGTAGTAAACAATGACTTAATTTATTGTAAACAATGCCTTGATATGTAGAAAAAAATACATTGACTATAACAATGCCTTGACTTGTAGTAAACAATGATCTGACTTGTAGTAAACAATGCCGGGGTTTGTAGTGAACAGTGCCTTGAATTGTAGTGAACAATGCCTTGACTTGTAGTCAACAATGCCTTGACTTGCAGTGAATAATGCCTTGAATTGAAGTAAACGATGCATTGACTTAACAGTGCCTTGACATGTAATGAACAATGCTTTGACTTGTAATGAACAATGCATTGACTTGCAGTTAACACTGCCTTGGCTTGCAGTAAACAATACCTTGACTTGCAATGGACAGTGTATTGACTTGTACTAAGCAATGTCTTGACTTGCATTGAACAATGCCTTGACCTGCAGTAAAATAATGCTTTGACCTGTAGTGAACAATATCTTGTTTTGTAGTAAACAATGCCTTGGCTTGAGGTCAACAGCGCCTTGGCTTGCAGTAAACAGTGCATTGCCTTGTAGCAAGGAGTGCCTTGGCTTGTAGTGAACAGTGCTTTGATTTGTAGTGAACATTGCCTTGACTTGTAGTAAACAGTACCCTGGCTTGTAGTGAACAGTGCATTGGCTTGTAGTTAACAGTGCATTAACCTGTAGTGAACAGTGCCTTGATTTGTAGTAAACAATGCCTTGGCTTGAAGTCAACCGTGCCTTGGCTTGTAGTAAACAGTGCTTTGGCTTGTTGTAAGGATTGCCTTGACTTGTAGTGAACAGTGCCTTGATTTGAAGTGAACAGTTCCTTATCTTGTAATAAACAGTGCCTTTGTTTGTAGTGAACAGTGCATTGGCTTGTAGCGAACAGTGCATTAACCTGTAGTGAACAGTGCCTTGGTTTGTAGTAAACCGTGCCTTGATTTGTAGTAAACAGTGCCTTGACTTGTAGTAAACAGTGCCTTGATTTGTAGTAAACAGTGCATTGACCTGAAGTAAACAGTGCCTTGAATTGTAGTAAACAGTGCTTTGATTTGTAGTAACAGTGCATTGGCTCTTAGTAAACTGCATTGGCTTGTAGTAAACATTGCATTGGCTTGTAGTTAACAGTGCCTTGACTTGTAATAAACAGTGCCTTGTAGTGAATGCCTTGACTTGTAGTAAACAGTGCATTGACTTGTAGCGAACAGTGCGTTGAATTGTAGTGAACAGTACCTTGATTTGTAGTGAACAGTGCCTAGGCTTGTATTAAACAGTGCCTTAGTATTTAGTAAACAGTGCATTGGGTTTTAGTAAACAATGCATTGGCTTGTAGTAAACAGTGTCTTCGCTTGTCATGAACAGTGCCTAGGCTTGTAGTAAACAGTGCATTGGCATTAAGTAAACAATGCAATGGGTTTTAGTAAACAGTACATTGGGTTGTAGTAAACAGTGCCTTGGCTTGTCATAAACATTGCCTTGGCTTGTCATAAAAAGTGCCTTGACTTGTAGTAAACATTGCCTTGATTTGTAGTTAACAGTGCCTTGACTTGTAGTAAACATTGCCTTTTAGTGAACAGTGCCTTGACCTGTAGTGAACATGTCTTGATTTGAAGTGAACAGTGCCTTGATTTGTTAGGAACAGTGCATTGGCTTGTAGTAAACAGAGCTTTGGCTTGTAGTTAACAGTGCCTTGACTTTAAGTAAACAGTGCATTGGCTTGTAGTAAACAGTGTCTTGATTTGTAGTAAACAGTGTATTGACTTGTAATAAAAAGTGCCTTGACTTGTAGTAAACAGTGCCTTGATTTGTAGTTAACAGTGCCTTGACTTGTAGTAAACAGTGCCTTGGCTTGTAGTAAAGAGTGCCTTGACTTGCAGCAAACAGTATCTTGATTTGTAGTAAAGAGTTCGTTGAATTGTAATAAACAGTACATTGCTTTGTAGTAAACAGCGCCTTGGCTTGTATTAAACAGTCCCTTGGCTTGTAGTAAACAATGCCTTAGCTTGTAGTTAACAGTGCTTTGGCTTGTAGTAAACAATGCCTTAATTTATTGTAAACAATGCCTTGATATGTAGAAAAAAATACATTGACTATAACAATGCTTTGACTTGTAGTAAACAATGATCTGACTTGTAGTAAACAATGCCGTGGTTTGTAGTGAACAGTGCCTTGAATTGTAGTGAACAATGCCTTGACTTGTAGTCAACAATGCCTTGACTTACAGTGAACAATGCCTTGACTTAACAGTGCCTTGACGTGTAATGAACAATGCCGTTGTTTGTAGTGAACAGTGCCTTGAATTGTAGTGAACAATGCCTTGACTTGTAGTCAACAATGCCTTGACTTGCAGTGAATAATGCCTTGAATTGAAGTAAACGATGCCTTGACTTAACAGTGCCTTGACGTGTAATGAACAATGCTTTGACTTGTAGTGAACAATGCCTTGACTTGCAGTTAACACTGCCTTGGCTTGCAGTAAACAATACCTTGACTTGCAATGGACAGTGTCTTGACTTGTACTAAGCAATGTCTTGACTTGCATTGAACAATGCCTTGACCTGCAGTAAAATAATGCTTTGACCTGTAGTGAACAATATCTTGTTTTGTAGTAAACAATGCCTTGGCTTGAGGTCAACAGCGCCTTGGCTTGCAGTAAACAGTGCATTGGCTTGTAGCAAGGAGTGCCTTGGCTTGTAGTGAACAGTGCTTTGATTTGTAGTGAACATTGCCTTAACTTGTAGTAAACAGTACCCTGGCTTGTAGTGAACAGTGCATTGGCTTGTAGTTAACAGTGCATTAACCTGTAGTGAACAGTGCCTTGATTTGTAGTAAACAGTGCCTTGACTTGTAGTAAACAGTTCCTTGATTTGTAGCAAACAGTGCATTGACCTGAAGTAAACAGTGCCTTGTATTGTAGTAAACAGTGCCTTGATTTGAAGTAACAGTGCATTGACTCTTAATAAACTGCCTTGGTTTGTAATAAACAGTGCCTTGACTTGTAGTAATCAGTGCCTTGAATTGTAATAAACAGTGCCTTGTGGTGAACAGTGCCTTGATTTGAAGTGAACAGTGCCTAGCTTGTAGTGAACAGTGCCTTGGATTTTAGTAAACAATGCATTTGGTTTTAAAAAACAGTGCATTGGCTTGTAGTAAACAGTGCCTTGGCTTATCATTAACAGTGCCATAGCTTGTCATAAACAGTGCCTTGTCTTGTAGTAAACAGTGCCTTGATTTGTAGTAAACAGTGCCTTGACTTGTTGTAAAAATTCCCTTGTAGTGAACATTGCCTTGACCTGTAGTGAATATGCCTTGATTTGTAGTGAACAATGCATTGGCTTGTAGTAAACAGAGGTTTGGATTGTAGTTAACAGTGCATTGGCTTTAGGTAATCAGTGCATTACCTTGTAGTACACAGTGCCTTGATTTGTAGTAAACAGTGCCTTGACTTGTAGTAAAAAGTGCCTTGACTTGTCATTAAAACAGTGCCTTGACTTGTAGTAAACAGTGCCTTGATTTGTAGTAAATAGTGCCTTGACTTGTAATAAACAGTGCCTTGATTTGTAGTAAACAGTGCCTTGACTTGTAGTGGACAGTGCCTTGGCTTGTCAATAACAGTGCCACAGTGCCTTGGCTTGTCAATAACAGTGCCTTGACTTGTAGTAAACAGTGCCTTGATTTGTAGTAAAAACTGCGTTGACTTGTAATAAACAGTTCATTGATGATTTGTAGTAAATAGTGCCTTGGCTTGTAGTAAACGGTGCCTTGGCTTGTAGTAAACAATGCCTTGATTTGTAGTAAACAATGCCCTCCTTTGTTGTAAACAATGCCATGATTTGTAGTTAAAATGCATTGACTATAACAATGCCTTGCCTTGAAGTAAACAATGCCGTGGTTTGTAGTGAACAGTGCCTTGAATTGTAGTGAACAATGCTTTAACTTGTAGTGAACAATGCCTTGACTTGTAGTCAAAAATGCCTTGACTTGCAGTGAACAATGCCTTGACTTGTAGCAAACAATGCCTTCAATTGCAGTGAACAAAGCCATGACTTGTAGTAAACAATACCTTGACTTAACAGTGCCTTGGTGTGTAGTGAACAATGCCTTGACTAGTAGTGAACAATGCCTTGACTTGTAGTAAACAATGCCCAGATAAGCCGGAACCTGGCCGGGTTTAAGTAGTAGCTGTGAGTGGGTTTCCACCCGATCATCGACAGCAACGGATGCACCCGCAGATATGTTTCATATGTTTCTCTGTTAGCTATTTATTAGTGTTCGATAATTATTGAGAGAGTCGGCATTTTTGTGACCAGTTACGTGAACTCATTCCCACCAAAACAGTTATCACTCCGGGACGAAATATTCTGTCCAAATCTCAAACCCATGCAATAATCTTATATTATCCTATCATTTCGTTTAGAACCCTAAGACATACCGGGTAACTTACCTGTCAGAATGCTCACCATGCTTTTCAATGCAAATGGTTCGTATTCTGCACCATCGATCTGCCGCTCGACTAAAACAAATTCTATCAAATAAGTATTCAGATCTTCAGGTATAATTTGTTGAACAGCTCTTGATTCATTCTTTGAGGTCAAGAACTCCTGCAGTAGCCTGACGTGGCTTGTCGTCTTTCTTTTATTATTTACATTTTCAATGAATTGTTTTGGTGTGAAATTTAAGTTAGCAAATCTTTTATTGCTCTGTATTTGTTGGCTACAATTCAAGAGCTGTTCGTAAAAAGGTTTCATCAAAGATGCCTAGAGGTTCAATTGGAACCTCGGTAGCATGATCCAGAGAGCCCGATAATTTTACTGGCATGCTAATGTGTGTAGCTGTAGCACTTGCTCTATGTTGGATGTCAACATTTGGTTCAGCTTCAAAACATTCAAACAATTTTTGAAAGTCTTCATCTGGCTTTAACTAGCTCATGCAATGCTGTCTTCACTGTGCATGTAGCCATCATATAAACTTTATACATAGAATATGTACCATGCGGCTTTATTATATCAATAATCTTGCCTTTCGCGCCTTGATTACCTTCTTTAACAACATCACCTACTTTGAAAGTAGCCATGTTTAGAAAGTAAACAAATGACAGGTAAATATCGCCCAATTGGTGCAAAAAGGTACCAAGTTCCTTTTTATTTCATATACACATTTGCTAAAAGGAAACGATATAATCATGTCTGTTCCATACGATATATCCATGCACACAGAGGGTTGGTGTCTGTTCCATACTTTAGAAAGGGAACGATATATTCATGCACACAGAGGATTGGTGTCTGTTCCATACTTTAGAAAGGGAACGATATATTCATGCACACAGAGAGTTGGTGTCTGTTCCAGACTTTAGAAAGGGAACGATATATTCATGCACACAGAGGGTTGGTGTCTGTTCCATACTTTAGAAAGGGAACGATATATTCATGCACACAGAGGGTTGGTGTCTGTTCCATACTTTAAAAAGGGAACGATATATTCATGCACACAGAGGGTTGGTGTCTGTTCCATACTTTAGAAAGGGAACGATATATTCATGCACACAGAGGGTTGGTGTCTGTTCTATACTTTAGAAAGGGAACGATATATTCAAGCACGCAGAGGGTTGGTGTCTGTTCTATACTTTAGAAAGGGAACGATATATTCATGCACACAGAGGGTTGGTGGCTGTTCTATACTTTAGAAAGAGAACGATATATTCAAGCACGCAGAGAGTAGATACTTGTCATTATTGAGGCCTTCTCAGAGGGGGGTTGGGGGGGGGGGGGGGGGGGGTCCCTATTCTCTGGATCCTTAAAGTAATGCCTATTGTTCCCCTGATTCCACAAAAATATTTTGTCCATGTTTCCCAGATCTCTAAAAGTATTTCCACTGTTCCCTAGATCTCCAAAAGTTTTAAACAAAGTTCCCTGAAAGTACCAAATAGTGTTTCCTTAAGTAAAACGTCTTATATAATCATCTCTATTATTTACACATCATCATAATAAGCAAAATCCATGTACTGCCTTCTTTTCTTTGTTTAAAATATCTATGGTCTATGACTTTTAGAGAAATGGTGTTTTTTAAGTTTCCTTAAAATGTGGCAGGGAGCATTTGTGGTTTAATCACGCTGGTTCAGGAACTTCAAGAGTTTGTGGTTATACAAATGATCTGCGAGTTTGGATAACAATTTTGAAAACAGTGGGGGATGCTATAGCTTCTACAAGAAAAAGGTTAACAGATAGACGATGGGCAATTTACCACGACATAAGCCCTGCTGGCCTTTGGCAAGTAGATCAAAGAAGATATCGATAAAAGGACAGAAGAGACAAAAAAAATGAACAGCTGAACGGTTAATTTACAAAAGGCAATAAATACACATAAATAGTTGACTTTATTGTGTAAACACGATCTAATAAAAAAACAAGTAGATGCCTGGTAAATTATAATCAAGTATAAAAATTATACGTAAAATTACAGAGACTGGCAGGCTAATAGCAATATAATGTCCACGGCACTTTAAGTATTTCAATAATAACTCTTCGAATCTTCGTCTGAAATTAACAATTTTGGTGCCAAAGTAAAGCTGATAAAAATGATGACCAATTCAAATTATCAATTATTTAATATTTTTCTTCTGATTTTAAATTATTACGGATTGAAATCGAAATATGTTGAAATTTCACGAAAAAAAAAGAAGATTTTTAAACAAAAAACGGTAGTCTTGATTTAACAAATACCATGTACGTTTAAACAAAACACAATAAAAATAGAAATATTAGGTAGAAAGATGAAGCAGTAAGTTTTTTATCGGTTGCGAAAGTTTCATATTGATATTTATTGAAGTCGTTTTTCTTATTTCTTATTTCAAAAATGGGCTTAAAAAGAGAAAACGATCACACAAAATAACTTTAAGCGTAAAATTCTTCATTTATTTAAATTTAAAAAAGTAAAAAAAATAATCTCCAAAATCAAGCCCTTTCTTTTAATACCATAATCACAAAATTATGTTGTTTGATTCAAGAGCATGTGTGTTTCCATGATTTAGAAAACGTCAATTGATTTAGTGGTAAAGCACCGAACCCATGATCGGAGGGTCGTGAGTATTTCAATCCTTCGCCACAGCTATGTGTGGTGTCCTTGAGCAAGACACCTTTTCCACATATGCTTAGTACTGGTTATACCCAGGAAGACTTCGAGCGTGATTTGTCTAACTCGTAAGAACTTGTTTCAAAATCAAAGTAAAATAAATAAGTTCAAACTAAACTAGAAAAAGCCAAAATGTGCCACCTGAAATTTAGACAAGTGCCTCCAGTTGCCCATCTCTGCTTATATGTCTCTGATTAAATTGATCAAATTTGGTCTTTTTTTCATTAAGGACAATATCCCGAAATCTCTAAAATTAGGCCTTTGATCCCTGGATCTCTGAAAATAAATGGCCATGTTCTCCAGATCTCCAAAACCCCCGGGAGGGCCTCTTTATTACTGTGACAGTTTTCAAAAATGGTGAAAATAATGGAGTCTTTGGATTTCTAATATTTGTAATTCTATATGGTTAATTATGCTGTTTAGATAAAACGACAACAACAGCGCGTCATTGTCAAAACAATGGTAATGTTTTCTAAACTGCCCAGAGGCTTCCCGCTCAACACCGGCTTGCTTTTTACGTTTGTTTGTTTGTTTTGATATCTTCAAATACGATAAAAGGTGAAAGCAGTACGCTGATGCAGCTTTTCAAGTAAAATATATTTTAGTTATATAGCTCTATAACATTCTTATTCACGGGTTATCAGTCAGAATATTGTTGTTATTATTTTATTATTGAAAGCTGCCAGTCATGTTTTGTGTACGGGTTTGTGTGGTTAGATAAAAACAAGTAGTGCGAATAAAGTAGTTGTATAGATATCGTTTACTTGCATACCGTATAAGGACTTCTGCATTTTTACCGTTGTTAAATATTTCTATCTCACCCTAGGGCCGAGATAAAATTCTCGCGCTATGGCGTCAAGACTCTTTTATGAATTAATATAAAATATATGACGTAATTTATATGATTTTAAAGATTCAAAAGCGACTGTTGTAAAAATATAATGATAAAATCAATTTAAATAATTATTTCATATGTTTGGTATGCAAGAAAAAAAATCATTCATGGCATTTTTGGTTCGGAGAACCTCGTTCCCGCCAAAACAGTTATCTCTCGGGACGGAATTTTCTATATTAAGTAAATTATTAACAAAACGTGTATATATTAAAAGTCCAAACAGGCAAGCACTGAATGACACTGACATGTAACATGGAATGTTTGCTGCTGAAGTATGATAATATCAAAAATTATACGTATATTATACAGTTAGGGACTTTTCTCCTGTGCAATATGATGTGTTATACACCGGAAAAAATAAAATATTTATGTTTTTCTGGTGCATATAACATCATATTGCACAGCTGAAAGTCCATAACTGTTTTGTTATATAAAATATAAATTAATGAATTCTGAACCGTAACTAGATCTAGTTAGTCTAACTTTTTCGTACGAGAAATGACAAAAAGTGACCAAATTAAAATTATACATTTTATGTATTAATAGTACGCCTAATTAAATAAATTTAACTTGTCAAATATATTGAAAATAAAATTTCCCTGGTGGGATTCGAACTATGGCTGAAACAAAACATTGCATAAGTTAAACGTCTTAACACCACTCGGCCACGGACACATCTTGCTAAATGTTTGTTATCTTTATATTTTACTTTACTTCATATAGACGCCTTTGGACACCTCTAATATAAACGCCTTTGGACACCTAATATAGAAGGCTTTTGAATTATTGGGTAACTTATGTTTAATTTAATTGACAGAGTGGAAAACAGTGCAGGAAAAGTTCAGATTGCTCGTTACGAGCAATCTGAACTCTTCCTGCACTGTTTTCAAAGGCCTTCTGTGATTGGTGCAGGAAAACGCGTATCTATGGAGTAAAGGGCTAATCATTCGATTGTTTCTCTCGTAAATACTGGCGACATACACTAATTGATTGAACAATTGCCATTTTTGTCGTATCGGCATCTTTATTATCTATAATTTTGCTGAAATCGGCTGCGAATCTCTTGTTGACAGCCATTTGAAAACAACGCCGCATTAGGGACATCTCGTTGCGTTCGGCTAACACTTGTAATTCTCAGTCGCTAGTTTTAGTAACCGTGGTATATCATAATTTTATGCACAGTTTTGCAAAACCCAAAGTAAAAGTTATTCAATATCATAAAGTTTTTGTTCAATGAAAGATCATTCTGTCCAATCAGAATGCATTTATTTATAGATTATATGATATATATATTAAACAAATAAACATTATATCATAGCGCTATATATTATGATGAAGTGCACGACTAAGTTGTATTTTGTTGAAAACTTAGGTTGAGACTGCCAGCCCTTACGCTGCTCCAATGGTTAAATAAGTCTTGAAAATCTTACGTTGACGTCATTCATTTAGGCGTAACGACTAAATCGTTTAACGAATTCTTACAACAAACTAAATTTGTTAAATGTGATTGTAGGTGTGAAAATTAAAAAAAACTCATGATTATGAGTTGTAGATAAGAAAACACATGGTTGTGAGTTGTGGATAAGAAAACACATGGTTGTAAGTTGTGGATAGGAAAACACATGGTTGTGAGTTGTGGATAAGAAAACACATGGTTGTGAGTTGTGGATAAGAAAACACATGGTTGTGAGTTGTGGATAAGAAAACATGTGGATAAGAAAACACATGGTTGCGAGTTGTGGATAGGAAAACACGTGATTATGAATTGTGGATAGGAAAACACGTGATTATCAGTTGTGGATAAGAAAGTAGATCTAGTCACATATTTTGTGAAAGTCACGTGAAACAGATGTCACGTGTCATGAAACATAGAAATCTCATTCGTGGGGATCGTTTATGAGCTGACATGAGTAAATATTCATCTCGCTTAAGGCAGATATACAAGTATCGTACCGTGAATTCGGAACAACGTATACATAAATATGGCGTTAATTGTATATTTAATTTAATGTTTTAAAAGTGATAACGGTCAAACTATAATGATGAGATGAATCAAAATAATTATTCAGTGGGATTTAGTACGCAAGATAAAAAATCATTCATGGCTATTTCTTTTCAGACAGAAAGAAGTTTTTCTCTTGGGTTAAATGTCATTATCGCCAAAACAGTTAATATAACCACGAGCGTTTGTTCTTATTGCAACTGAAACCAATGACGGAGTCTTATTTCTTAGTGATGTTCTTATGATTAATTGTTTTTTCGTACAAACTGCTATAATTTATATTCTGTCAAATAAATGCACCGACCTTTCGTCATCTGAGAATAGCGATAAATGCGTTTTAAGCAAGTGTAATTTATCTTATCATCAGGGGTATGAGAATATTTGGATCAGGCTGCGTTTCACACAAAAGTATAATACCGTACGTGTAAATCCACAACTTTCATAACATTTTTAATAATTACCCAAAATGAGCCCAAAGATGATTCATATCATGCAGAAAATACTATTTCTGGAAATAGAATCTTTATAAATATCAAACAAAATGTGAACTAACAACAAAGAAATTGTCAAATTGATTTACGTTATTTTGTGAAATGCAGCTTAGATATCTTGGTCAGATCTCCGAGTCAGAATTACATGCGATTTGAAAGTTTTCTATCCATCATCAATACAATCACGATTGCTATTTTTCCTGTACATTTTAGTACGAAATTATCTGTTGAGTATGTGAGACACAGATATACCTTAAAGTTATTCCAATGTTTTAATTGACAAAATTATTATACATGTATCATGTATAATATAGTGGTGACCTAATAAAGGCAAATTTAGCGAGAAAATCTCAAAACAAACTTCCATTCGGAATACGTGGATATTTTCTTTCGAAATAATGTCTAAGAAAATGCGATTGAAACTTACACAATGGTAAAATAAATTAGACAAAAGGATTAATAAAGTGATAGCTTAATGCTACAAAGATTTCTAGACTCAGCATGAATCACAATAATTTATTTTAGTTTTAGTCTCAATAACAGGGAAATATATCAACTTTGTACATATCCGTTACATCGTACAGTTGATGGCAGTAGGTCATGCTTATCTGGACTACAAAAATCGATAATCTAAGCATTTGATTTTCATTTAAAAGTACAATTGTATGAAAATTTAAATGCATATACTACAACACTGACCCAGTAATGATTTATCCATGACAACAATCCGTGAACAAGTTTTCTATATAGTATACATATAAACCGGATATACTATATCATAAAGGGCTTGAAACTATTGAATAGAAATGAGATGTTTAATAAAAACATCAATGATTATGTATACTGTGATATAAACAAATGTATACTTAATACAAAATACAATGTCAGTTTTACAAGCAAGACCAGGTTCTGTATAAGTATTTTGCCTTAACGGAATTTTCTGAAAATAAAATACAAACATCAGAAAACAATTCATTTGTAAAATTAA
The DNA here is from genome assembly GCA_029582155.1 of Panopea generosa. Taxonomy (NCBI): domain Eukaryota; kingdom Metazoa; phylum Mollusca; class Bivalvia; order Adapedonta; family Hiatellidae; genus Panopea; species Panopea generosa. Next base: position 30,046,841 of record CM055904.1, on the reverse strand, counting down.
TAGCAAACCTTTTAAAGCAGCCAGACAGCCAATATATAACCCGTGTTCGCTCGCATACAAAAATGACTGTGAGATATTTGAACTTTATATAGATATAGTAACCGGATATCTAGTGTTTTTCCATTGGTTGGTTTTCATTCTACGTTGTAGAAAATATTGGACCAATTATAACGCTGGACTTGTAATCAAGATTGGCATTGTGTGTGTCACAGTGTAATTAACTACATAAGCTGCCAGATGCTCATCTTTTTCTGTAATTGATAAACGACGAAAGCGCGATTGAATTTCATAATGTAAATCTGAAATTAATCAAATATTCTGTTAATCTCATTTCTTCTGCAAATGTTACACCCATTCAATTAGAGCTGTCAGAGTACAGCGCTCCACTTCATTGTTTTTTTCTTTAGACAACAGTTATCGAATAATTTAGTTCCGTGCAATAATGTGTAATACAAATCGAATAATTGAGTTCCGGGCAATAATGTGTAATACAAATCGAATAATTGAGTTCCGGGCAATAATGTGTAATACAAATCGAATAATCGAATAAATGAGTTCCGGGCAATAATGTGTAATACATATCGAATAATTGAGTTCCGGGCAATAATGTGTTATACAAATCGAATAATTTAGTTCCGGGCAATGTGTTATACAAATCGAATAATTGAGCTTAGGGCAATACTGTGTTATACAAATCGAATGATTGAGTTCTTGGCAATAATGTGTTATACATTTTTTTTTGATACGTGCACTCCCGAGTTATATTAAGTTTTCTAAGTGTTAAAGGGAACATACGAATGTCTAAAATCAAACCAAAGTCATCAAATGTGTCCCTTTGAATTTCTTTAATGACGATGGCCGCATAGAATTATAAAACAATAATTGATAAATGATTCAAAGTTGCTCCGATATGAGGTTGCTAAAAGACTTCACCCAAAGATAAAAAGTGACCATAATTCTGCCTTAAATAACAATACCATGAGTCAATTTCGTAATAAGAACTTTACCTAAAAAAACCAGAGTTATTCTACTTGGCCCTTGGCTTCTTATGATGGTAGAAAGGAAGGGAAATGTGAAGTTATATTTGTGTATTCATTTTAAATGGACAATGCTGGACGATATTAGTCTTGTTAATTGAAGTTAACTGCATAATACAGAACATTATTGCATATATGATAATACATGTTTATTCTGTTGGAGATAATTATTTGGAGCTGACTTTATCCTAATCACGGAAACTCGGTGAGGCTCACTGTTTACTATATCTAATAGTTTATTCTAAGTTTATTGGAGATAAAATCAGTCTTACCTCCCACCGTTAGAACTCGCTAGAATGTATGCATTCATGTGCGGTTCCTCGTACTTCTACCAGCGGGAATACACCAACCACACACTACACACACTTGACTCTTCCCGATACTCAACTTACTCTTACCGCCACTGAAATACCGTTGACCTACATAATAAGAATAGTTTTTTATTATTATAAAGTATTATACATTTACAAAACTGACAACTTGAAGAATGAAAGATGAACGAATGTGGTGAATTATTGTATATGCTATTGATATAGATATATTCAATTATTTTGAAATTGTAAGGTGTGAAGGAGGATGGTCCTCCCCGATCCCCGCACACCTAAAACGGGGAGAATGAATGGGTCATCCAAATTGGGTGACTGAAAAAAAAAAAGAATAGTTGTTATTACTATTCATTTGGCCAAAGCTTCTGGAAAAAACATATTTTAATCAAAAATGATATTAAAACGTCTGAAATAATTGCAGATAGTATGTCAAATGATACAGTAAAATATTAGTTTAATATGTCACCAGCTGTGGGCGTATTTATGGAATATATCAACATAAGAGCTTCTTGAACTGTCAAAGATAAATCACGTACCAGAAATGTCACCTGTTTTCTGACGCACAATGCCGTAGATCGTCACAATGTGTATCGAAAAACTTATAAATAACACAAGAAACCATTTTATTTAACAATGTACTTGGAAGCCAAAAATATTTTTTAACAGTTACTTTTAATCAAGTAGACATACCGGTGCCATATACATGTGAATGTTATCTAAAATTATAAACTTGCATTTATTGGCACATAATATAATAACTGAATCTTTAACATAATATCAAAACTGATTTCTCTTTGTTGATTGGGTGGTCCAGTGTTAAAGCACCTAGGATCGGAGAGTTGGCGGTTCGGCCCACCTCCATGGGTATGTATGGTGTCCTTAAGAAGGACACTTTATATACATATACGGAGTACTGGTTCTACAAGAATGGATTTAGGATGATTGCTATAATTTTTACGCGCACTCCACGCACAAAGGGAAGTAATTTTGTCGTGACCTGCCAGAGTCACTACATACCGCTTTACCTCAACTAATCCTATTTTGGATGACACAATCATTTACAGATACGCCTAAAATTGGTCTTTTCTATTGTATTCAATTGATGAAATATGCACAATGTTATAAAATAACTGTTTATAGCAATTTAACCTGAATATGAAATATAATAGAAATCTTAATATAATACAAATATGCTCAATTAGTATAAAAAACATTAATTTTGCAATCTCTGTTTATTTAACGATGGCAAACTTTAAGAGATATTTTTCTCAAATTACACGGTGAAGTGTATTTTTTATTTTAGTTGCATTTGGAAAGGTATCAGAGAGTATTTATGAAGTTGTAAGCATAATTTATTCATACATTATATCATAAAAAAGTCCCGCTATATTTTTATTACAAAATCAAAAAAATATTGACACTCTGCTGAAATTATTTTGTTTTTAAAAATCCTAAACAGTTAAGTTCAAGCTTATAATTACCATTTCTATGAAAATTAATATTGTACGCATGCATATATTAATATTTTAATTAAATACTAGATGCAAACAATTTTAAATATTTTTTCACATAGCTTGTTTAATCTACATTATTTCGCCAACTTTCAATGACTTGTATGTTTATTAGGAGGTTATACTAAAAAATCTATACGGTAACTTGTGTTATTTTTATTTCTGATATTTCATGAACATATATAAAACATAAATACATAAATACTTGGAAGTTCCATAAAATTCAATGGACAAATGTGACAACAGTTATAGCAATCGTCTTTAAGCTTGATTTGTCAAAGTTACAATAACTTGTTCCATAATCGAAGTAAAATGAATAAGTTTAAACTAATATAACAATTATTATACATGAAATTGTTTTCACTATCTTTCTATAGAGAGATTTTTTCTTTAGTTCTACTTTCATTTTCTCTTTACGTTCTAATTATATGCCTTATATCTTTCTTCTAAGAGATAGCATCGTGGATATTGATCTTCGGTTAACTGTCTTTGTTGAGTTCTCGATTCAATCTTCGTAAGAAACTATACCAACATCAAAACACATTACAACTATTTTCAACACGGATACATTAACGTCGGTGCAAGATCATGTTTTCGTATTTAACGCCATTTTCAACACATTTCACGTTATGTATGGCATATCCAGTTTTACTGGTGGAGAACGACTTCGTAATGAATCTGAGTAGAACCACCGTCTGTCCGCCCAAGTAACTTTCTCACGGACAGGAGCTCAAACCTAAGACCTAAGCGACGAGAGGCAAATTATCTTGTTACGGTGCATAAGACCACTCGGCCACGAAGTCCCTTGTATAACACATTATTATAATTAATGATTCCACATTCATTTTGATTAAAACTATTCCATTCATGGACTGATATATCTCATTCATAACAGTATCTTGGAGATAGTACGGTAGATTATAACGAACAATTCCGAAATAATCGGTATATAGATGGACAATGCGGTACTGACCGGATGCAATAATATTTCAAACATAAGACATTAACTTATGAATCATATGTAACACGCGGATACTTAACCCGGTACGCAACTTCATATTTACATGAGCTTTAAGGATTTCAATTCATTCCTTAATATTTCAACGAAAGTGGTTGTTCATTAATGAATGTTTGATCCTATTAGACAGAAACGTTTATTTATTCGTAAATATATACGTCATAAAGACAACAGATATAAAAAATAAACATCACAAAAACTACAAAAATACATAATTTTTTTATTATTGTCAACTATATATATATAAGACCTGCTATAACATTTACAGGTAAGTACACAGATTAGAGACACATATATAGTACAAAGGACATATCAATTAAGCTATTTTGGAAAAAATAAAAGTGAATGCCACAAAATATTGGTTGTAATAGCCATAGTTAATACAACAGGGAAAATAATAATAAAACATCGAAAGACAACTCTGACAAGTTACTGTTATTGTTACATTAAAGAGCTAATTTTCCTATCATTCATGTTTGTATTGAAATTGAATGCTCCTCATGTTTTACATACAGTTTACGTTCATCAATATAACAAACGTGTAAAATGCTTTTTAAAAAAACGTCTTTAGATTGAGATGTTCTTCATGTTTTAAATATAAATATAACTTATGTGTGGTGTCCTTGAGAAAAACACCTTTCCGCATATACATAGTATTGGTTCTTTCCAGGAATACCTCGAACGTGATTTGTATAAGTTGTAATTATTTGTTTTACAAAGTAAAATAAAAAAGTTTAAACTAATAAATCAATTAGTATACATGAAATGGTTCTCACTATCTTTCTATAGAGAGAGTTTTCCTCTTGTCCTAATTTCAATTTACATACACCAATATAACACTGGTTTAAATAACATTCAAAATATATTTTCAGAAATAATGTGTCCTTGGTGTTGAGAATTAATGCCAATGTTCTGAACACTTTTTTGTTGGTAATCAAAGAATCTATCAGGCACTCTGGATCATTCTTGTATCTTCTAGGTAATCATAGGTTGTTCTACATTGTATTTGACGTTTGTAGATTCGTCCTGAAATGTCCATGATATAATATATAAAATATATTTGTTTATCATAAGGAGATATAATTGGGTTATATATAAAACATATGCTATATAATTCTGTCGGACACTTTAAATTATACTAATTTGGAACATCTGGGCATTAATTAATTTTGAATTTGGGATATATATATTTTGGACTTTTGAAATTATAACTAGTTTGAATTTATTCATTTTACTTCGATTGTGAAAACAAGTTATTACAACTTCTAAAAATCCCGCTGGATGTCTTCCTGAGTGGAAACAGTACTAAGCATATTCGGAAAAAGAGTCTTGCTCAAGGACACCACACATAGCCGTAGAGAAGGATCGATCTCACGACCTTCGGGTCATGGGGTCGATGCTCTACTACTGCAACACGCATTCCACAATGAAATTATAACAACAATGTGATGAATATATTTAGTGGACACCTTCAATATAGTACTACATCGTCAAAGACTTCTATTCATAATCTTTATTTAATTGCGTATTTAGAAAAAAAAATATATGTAGTAAAATTGTTATACATATGTAGGTTTCATATTTTCCGTTGCGACATCTTATTTTTATTGTACGTTTAACACATATGCAGATAATCTCGATTGCATTGCAGAAGTTAGAGCAACAAAAGAATAATTTACGCCACGACAAAACGGAGATACGAACAAGTATATTGGAGAGACACCGTCCTTTTCGGTAAATTGATACTTGAAACTAGCTTTATTACACGTGATTTACTTTCAGTCCAGCTGGGTTGTGCTAGCAACAGACCCTGAAATGATAATGGTGCAATTGCTGCCACGTTTGCATCAAATGTAATGGATATGAATTTTAAGAATCTCCAAGGTCATCAATGAGTAAGCACAATTTACACGTGACGTGCAGTTTTAAAGAATGATTTCCGGAATTACTTTCTGTTCGGAAAAGAGATATCTCTTTGAATTAAAATCCCTTGTTTAACTACGAAACGCTGGTTTCCAGACCATTAGCCGAAATTTAGTAGGACACAATTCACAGATGACAAAAGCAATGTCACCGGCCTAAAGTTAAACATATATAAAAGCGACAAGAACGCCAATAGTATTATCTAAAAACTGTTTTTTTAATATAATTTTTTAGTTAATTACATTTTACATAGCGATACATATCGGAATAAAGAGCATATTATACACTAAACAAATATACAAATACAGACTTTGTGATGATTGTTGCGAACTGCTTCTTATTGAAAATGATAGGATAAATCACTATGTTTGGATAAAAGATTTTGATATATTAATGGCTAATGAAACTAAACATCATGCTAAAAAACATTTTGCCGGTATTGTTTACAACATTTTACAACGGGTGATATACTAGAGAGACACACGGGTGTCTGTTTAGAAATCAATGGAAAACAGTCGATAAAAATGCCTAATAAAAATCAGCAATAACCGCTTTTAAAAACTACCTAAAACTACCTAAAACAGTTAGTAGCCGTTTTGTAATTTATACTGATTTTGCGACATTAACCGTCCCAATCGATGAGAGTGGTGGAGAACAAACAACCATGTTGATTGTGGATTTGGTTACAAGCGAGTTTGCTGTTATTATGATGAATTCACCGGAGATGTTGTTGTTTACCGGGGTAAGGATGCTGCCTACAAGTTCTTAAAAGCTATGCTTAGGGAAGAAAAATATTGTAAGACGGTTTTTAAAGAACATTTCCATAAAGATTTAATAATGAGCACAAAGGATGAGATATTATTTCAAAAAGCCAAAAGTATGTCATATTTGTAATGGAACATTAGAGAAGGATGATAAAGTAAGAAACCATTGTCACATAACGGGGAAATATAGAGGGGCTGCTCATAACAAATGTAATTATATTAATTTAAGACTTACAACTAAAATTCCGATAGTATTTCATAACTTAAGGGGTTATGATTCCCATTTTATAATGCAGCTATTCGGAAAAATAGCAGAAGAGACTAAAAAGAAAATAAATGTTATTCCAAATAAGATAGAAAAGTACATGGCTTTCACGTTGGGAAATAACTTGCTATTCGTTGATAGTTTTCAGTTTATGTCTCAAATGTTAGATAGTTTGGTTAAAAATGTATCTTCGTTTCCTTATTTAGAATCTGAAATTGAGGAATGCGATTTATTAAAACAAAAAGGTGTGTATCCTTGTGATTAAATGGATAGTTTTGATTAGTTTAAATAACTAAATTACTTTCTAAAGAATTGTTCTATTCATTGTTAAATGATGAGCATGTTTCTACTGAAGGTTATGAAAGGGCCCAAAAAGTTTGGAAAGAATACCAAATAAAAAATATGGGGGAGTATCAAGACCTGTATCTGACTGGTGTTCTCCTTTTAACTGATGTATTTAAGAACTTTAGAAAAACCTGTCTTCAATACTACAAACTTGATCCGTCTCATTACTTTTCCAGTCCTGGGCTGGCTTGGGATGCAATGCTAAAGATGACAAAAGATACGCTAAAGCAAATAATATTTAAAAAATATATTAAATAAATTAAATATTGAAAGTATTTAGATGATTACGATCCGGAAGGAAAGAGTAATTACATTATGTATTTGGACGCCAACAACCTTTATGGGTGGGCTATGAGCCAACCATTACCTTCTGGAAAATTTCAGTGGGTCAATTGTTGTTATTTAAAGAAAAGCGGAAGAGCAAATTTTATCTGTGAAGTTGATATAGAGTATCCCAGCCAGTTGCATTTAGATCATAATGGTTATCCATGTGCTCCAGAAAAATTAGAAACAGATAGTGATTGGTAAATTCCGTATTGGGATAAAATAAAGGAAAAGTTTACTATTGCTTCGTACAAAGTCAAAAAACTAGTTCCTACATTATTTAATAAGGACAAGTATGTTGTCCATTATCGAAATCTACTTTTGTATCAAAGTCTCGGATTAAAGGTAACAAAATATCATAGAATTCTAACGTTTGATCAGTCTCCGTGGAATATATTGACTTTTACACTAAAAAAAAAGAATATTGGCTAAAAACGCATTTGAAAAAGACTTTTTTAAGCTGATGAATAATGCAGTTTTTGGGAAAACAATGGAAAGAGGGTAGATATTAGGCTAACTTTAGACGAAGAGTTCTTATTAAGATACCAGTCAAAGCCAACTTTTCAATCAAGTGTAATATTTAATGATAATTTATTTGCGGTGCATAAAATAAAGGAAGAGTTGTTACTAAACCGCCCTTCTTATCTAGGAATGTGCATCCTTTATTTGTCCAAGCATCTAATGATAGATTTTTGCTATAATACTATTAGGAGGAGGTATGGAAGTTCGGCTTCTCTTTTGTTTACAGATACGGACTCGCTCTGTTATGAAATAGAAATTGAGGATGTTTATGAAGATTTATTTAAAATGAAAGAATTGTTTGATAATAGCGACTATGACCCTTAAAGTAAATTCCATTTTAATGATAATAAAAAAGTAATTGGAAAAATGAAAGATGAAACGGCTGGAATACCTATAAGCGAGTTTGTTGGGTTGAGGAGTAAATTATATTTGTATGTTCTGTCTGGCGGTAAGGAGGCTAAAAGATGAAAGGGTATTAAAAAAGTGTGGTTAAAGAAGATATTAAATTTGAAAATTATAGAAATATCTTATTCTTTAAAGAACAATGCCATAACTCAATAAAAATTATTTAGTCGGAGAAACACATTCTTAACAGTTATAAAATCAGTTTGTCTTGTTATGACGATAAACGATTTATTCTAAAAGATGGAATAAATACGCGAGCAAATGGATATGCTCTTTGATAAAAGAAATATAGTAGTAAAATTATGAGACGCGTTGAAAATATATATTATAGTAGTATAGAAAAACAGGCGGATCGACAAAACTTTTCCGCCTCTCAAATGGTCGGCGAGTCTTGGCGAGCTGGACGTTTAGAAAGCGGGAAAGTTGCGCCGGTCCGCCTTTTTGTATACTACTGATACTCTCACCTCTGGATAAGTGGGGAAGAAGTCGGTGACATCTATATATACGGTTTGTCTAGTACTGGTTTTCAAAACTATCTTAAACTAAATTCAGCTATTAACTTCGAAGAAAACATGTCAAAAGTCTGGAGTATTTTGAAAATTAATTAAAATTGTCGTGTGTCAATTTATAACACAGAACTATACCACAACATATGGTACATATATAAACTATATTTTAATTAATTAATAAAATGGTGTTGATGTTCAGGCAAGTATCTGCCGGGCGCACGTGCGTAATACCGACCTCATTTTCGACAGTATATCGATCATACTGACTGTTCTGTCACATTGGGGACCGATGTACAACAACTGCTCATTAGATGATGACAACATTTGCATATAAAACCATTCGTGTATACCGTATAGTGTTATTAATACGTATACATACATGTAATACACGTATGGCTCAAATACGAACGTATTAGCATTTGTTATTGTGCGCCGTGAATGTGATTTTACCGAAAAATGGGACTGAAATAGGTGATAGACATGTTTTACCTGAAAAATGTTGCTTGTAGAGCAACTTGTCCAGATAAAGTTGCACATTCAAAGCATACTTACTTTGGACAAACTAAAAAACGGAACGCAAAAAGGTGCAAGTAGAAGTAATTTCCCACATTGACATGTGAAATGGAGTCACCAGGTGAAAGCAACAATGAATATGATGACTAATGAAACCATTTCCGATGTTGGTTTAGTGTGAGATGTACGCACATCCAATGGCCATTAACAAAATATGATTACATGAGATATGGCAGAGACAACAATTAATACAGAATTACAATTGAAGTTTATGTATAATAAAACAACAAACATATCATTTTTTTATAAAGTAATTAAATCATTCAAAATAGATTTACGAATACCGAAGGCTTTTTTAATAAATTTCGAGACTTTATACAAGACATGTTTATTCTTGGAAGCCATTACAGAATTAAGTTTATTTAATGAGGACCACGCTTGATGGCCTAAGTATTTATTTCGAATGTCAGTGTACCTGGTACAACACAATAAGAAGCGATATTCCGTGTCGACTATATTTTGAGTACATAATTTACATCTGTTGAACGGTCAGTTCCACTATATCTACCCGTTTCTATTTCAAGAGAGTGTGAACTTAATCTCAAGCTAGAAAATAACTTTTCCTCGTAACAGAAATCTTTTTTTTAATTTTACTAATCAAGTTTAAGACAATTATTTACAACAGTGTTTCATTCTTGTATAAACTGATCCCGTACACGCCTTATAAATAAAAGTAAATAATTCATATTACTGTTAAAACCGTTCCCTAGGTTATCGATAATAGAACTGATACGATTAGCCCAACAATTACCGTCTACATTGTTAAGAATATCAATATAAATATTATATATAGGTGAGTTAACATAATTTCTTATTTTCAACTAATATTTTAATGACCTCTCCTTAGCAACTAATGGATACCTTCCTAATTCACCGTAAACAACAAAATTAGAGGTTTGTTGACGTACATCAAGTATATACTTACAGAATGTAATATGAAGTTTGTCTACTTCTTTGTAGTAATAGATAACCAAGATCTTATATTCATACAGTAAAATTGGTACGACCATAGAGTCAAAAAGTGACAATTTTGTTTTAGTATCGAGCTGTACTCTGTCGAACACATTGTTGACATATTTACTATGTTTATGTTTTAAAATGATTTGTTTGCATTTTTTTAAAGAAATAAAGACGTTTTTGTGTCTAACATATTGAAAGTAGGTTCAATTCATTTTAGAACACAGCAGAGATAAGCTAAATCGCAATTTCAGAACTACACATGTTGGAAGTGTGACTTACATCCGTACTGTTTAAAATATATAATCGAAGTGTTCTCAAAATGTAAAGCACTCTCGTCGCATATAATAACATCACCGGAAAGAAAAAATATTGATATCTTTTTTGCCCTTCATAGTTTGTAAATGTATTCATTAAAAAAAAAGGTATGAGCGATTTCTTACCTAAATTCCTCAGTTTTCATCAGACATTTGGTGTGGTGATATTATTTGTGGTCACGTGATATTTTATGTTTACCCGCCGTGCAATACTACATGATGTTTTTGAGAGGTTATCTATTCGAGAGTTGGACAGGACCCGTAACCTCTAGCTGCAAATCAATTTATTAAAAATATGTGAAGAAAAACACAACTAAAACGCTGAATAGAAAAATGAGTATAAATTCGTAATCTGAAATAGTGAAAAGTCGAAACTACGATGATGAAAAGAGTAGTATAATAGGAGCTAAAATAGGTTGAAAATATGGACACATTTTTGCGGAAGATGGACACAATTATGCGGAAATCAAATACGAAGAAAACCGAAAATCGCCGAAGGCGAACGAACGCGGTATATTAGTTGTAGTTAATACAAACGATCTTAAACGGAAACGACCGAACGAGTATCGGCTTTTATTTTACTTCGTTTGATGGGGTTGAAGGTCAAAGAAGGAAATAGCTTGAAGTTTTATTTGTTTACATTATGTATATATAACTTAACATAAAAAGCAAACGTAAAAATGTTTTTGTGTAAATTGTTTTATTAGATTTTACAAAATAGTATTCTTATCTCACTTTCGTTATTTAAAGATTACCCGAGTATCTATAACGAGATCGTCTGTCCACGTCGTTGTAGTAGCGTATTACGTTATAACAAAGACATTTAAACACTTAAGTCACTGTTTTTATTTACCTACGACAAAAGGGGTGTCAGGTTAATGCAGAAAATATCAGCGAAAGATGAACTTACGTATTTAATATATAAAGTTACATTAAGTAGCATACAGTTTTTTATAGTATTAAAAAAGCCACAGAAGCATCCTTACTGCTACCGGATATACAGGTACGACTATATCAACTTTTATGAAGAGTATATTTCTTAGTAACAGTTCGTTGTTTATAAAGTAACGAGCTTTGATTGGAATGGTAACATATCTTAAATTTACTGCATGCTTTAAAATACCGTTATTTAAATGTTTTATAAAAATATATTAATATGTGTCGTTAACTATTTATCTCTTTATACGTTTAAAGAACCTTTCTGTTCATTCAACATTTTCATTTTAAAAAAATATGAACGTTTATATAGGAATACTTCATAATTTCGACCTGTGCACTGATATAGAAGACAGCGATTTGAGAAAGATCGTTTTGAAGAAAGACGAAATGGTAGACAACTTGTTCATAGCGTTTAGAGAAAACAATTGACGGACATATGAACGTTTATATATGTAAATATTTGCAGAAATACTTAATACCTTCGACCTGCATCCTGAGTGATAAAGAAGACAACGATTTGAGAAAGATAATTTTGAAGAAAGACGGAATGGTACACAACGTGTTCTTGGCGTTTTTAGAAAACAATTGACGATACTGTTAAATGTGGCAAAAATCAATAAAATATATCTTTAATATATTGTATTTTTAAAATATTGCTTATTTTGATATTATTCATTGTCCATCTAAACTTTAAAAATGTTTGTAATGTAATGTTGTAATAAAAGTTAACATTAACATTGTTTGTTGTTCCAGTTTAAACCGAATGTTTTATACAAGTAATACGGAAAAAAAACACAACATGATTACATGTAGTATTAAAATTATATCAAACCTTGAGATCTATTTAGAAAACTTGTTTTAACAAAACCGCCGCTCCGGGCTGTAAGTTTTGAATGAATGGAAAATAAAATCGCTTTAGTATACTTGTTAAGGTTCTTTAAATAGCCTTAGCTAAAAACGAACGAACGAATGTACGAACACTATCTCTAGTAAAATGCTAAATATTTCAGAGAACGTTGAATTGGAGGATGACAAAAGTATCGGCCTTTTTTTCTTTTTCTTTCTTATCTATATCAGTAGATGGGTTTGAAGCGGAAAAGGGAAAGAGGTTGAAGTTTTATGTTTACATTATGTATATAGACTAACATAAAAAGCTCACGTAAAAGTTTTCTTGTATTAATTGTTTCATTACATTTTACAGAACAGTATTTCTTTTCTCATTTGAGTATTTACATATAGCACTCCGTTTCTATAAAGGTATCGCCTATCCACGACGATGCACAAGCATATTAGGTTTTATTCATCAACGACAAAAAGTGTGTTAGGTTAACGCCAACAAAAATAAAATAAAACTACCAGCGAACGTTGAACTTCCAATAAATGAAGTCCAACGCTCAATTTAACATGTATTGTTGCTTTATAGTTTATACATTATAATAAGTGACAAACATTTTGATAACATAACAAGGTTGGCTCTCATTAATGTTTGCTAGACTGGATGAATACTTATTAACGACTTGTATGTGAAGTTTAGTACTTTCTAATTTGTTAAGTATTTGCTCAGGAGTTGGCAGAGTTTAAGCTTATATATTTATTGTTTCAAAATATCTCTAATACAAATGATTAACCTGCCAGATGTTTAAGAATATTCAACTATTTTATATTAATTTGTGAAAACTGATTTCAATTACATATATATTGTTCTGTATGTCTACAAACGCATATAAGTTTTATGTACAAGTTCTCTTAATGTTTGCTAGCCATTGAGTTGTTGAGACCGGTTTACCTAATTAAACGCATTTTGATAGTTTCCTCAGCGATATTTTAAATGCTTAAACTTCACACTTACTGGTTATGTTACAAGTTATACTTTATCATTAAGTACAGGCGTGTAATGACTGTTTTACAAATATTTATTAAAAGAGAAACTGAAAAATAAATGATTGAGGAAGATTTCTGTTTGAACATTTATACCAGTTACGATAAGCCGACCCTTGAGATTTAAACTACACAAATAAATTATACGGATTTATTGGGCACTGTTCGTTACTCATTCAATTCAAACAGTCAGTGAGACACTCAAGGCTATTAGACATTTCTAAATGTATATATAACTGTCATGAACTATTTGTGTATTAATATGTTTGATTTTGTTCAGATAATTTGAAATGAAAGTTACACACAAAAAAAAAAATCAAAAAAAAACCCCATAAAATCATCAAGAACAAAAAACAAACAAAACAATCAACACGATCTCCGGACTGACGAATATATGAGCCTGCAAGATTAACATATACGTATTGGCATGTTGTTCGGAAAATAGCAAAAGACAACAACAACAACAACAACAACAACAACAACAACAACAACAACAACAACAACAACAACAACAACAACAACAACAACAACAACAACAACAACAACAACAACAACAACAACAACAACAACAACAACAACAACAACAACACAATATTCTGTTAAGAGATTTTTAATTGTACGTAAATAGTGTTGTTCTTACAAATAAAAGGTCTTTGTCAGTAACAATGTATAATTATGATATAACACGTGTTGCTAGAATGATGTAATTCTGTCAGCCGCATAACTGTATTACTACAAGCATACTGAAATATTTACAATGCAGGGTCAACTAATTTTAGTATGTTTAATTTCGCGATATTAAATATAATAAAAAGAAAATGAATGTGCGTCTTTAAAATTTATTATCAATTGCAACTTGATTGAGCATATAATATAATTATACAATAGTTTAATGAAACATGATGCATGTTGGAAATTGCATGTACAAGTTTATTCCTACAAACACGTATTTAAACGTTATAAAATACCAAGTCTACATGCGAAACAACTTTTCTTGTATTAATTATAACACCATCATTATACGCTAACGGCGCATGTAACTCATCTTCAAAGTCAATTATTTTTCAAACAAATGTAACGTTCCGATTTTAACGCTCCTAATTGCATTCAGGCTGGTGTAGCTTGTTAAAATTTAAAAATGTTAAAAGCCTCTCACTAAGTTAGTATTTGCAACTACAATATTGAAACGTTCAGTTTTGTTTACAATGCGATTCAACTCTATCAACACGAACTGACTTATAGCTATAATGTGCATCATCGGAAATGAACGCAAAAATGCACAATCTCTTAAATAACTGTCAAAATAAGCATGTACGCTTATCGCAGCACTTGTTTAAAACCTGAAAACCGATAGCGTGTTATGCTTCTATTTTAAAACTTGAATTACCTGTATAAAGTTCTACCGCCTTAAGCAAAATGAGAATAATAGGTCATTAGCAATATACCCAAATATTTATGATATTTTATATAAGTCATCAATATACCTTATTGTTACCGGGATTATACAGAACGATGGGTTAAAGTCATATGTAAACTGAATACTAGTTTTGTTAAAAACTAATAAGCAAAATATAATTAACTGTATATTATTTACGGTAATTTTATATATTAAATACGTGTTTTCTAACAGTTCAACGTTCGCTGGTATTATTTTTTTAGTTTACGTTAACCTAACACCCTTTTTGTCGTTGATGAATAAAACCTAATATGCTTGTACATCGTCGTGGATAGGCGATACCATTATAGAAACGGAGTGTTATATGTAAATACTCAAATGAGAAAAAAAATACTGTTCTGTAAAATGTAATGAAACAATTTATACATGAAAACTTTTACGTCTGCTTTTTATGTTAGTCTATATACATAATGTAAACATAAAACTTCAACCTCTTTCCCTTTTCCGCTTCAAACCCATCTACTGATATAGATAAAAAAGAGAAAAAAAGGCCGATACTTTTGTCATCCTCCAATTCAACGTTCTCTGAAATATTTAGCATTTTACTAGAGATAGTGTTCGTACATTCGTTCGTTCGTTTTTAGCTAAGGCTATTTAAAGACCTGAACAAGTATACTAAAGCGATTTTATTTTCCATTCAATCAAAACTTACAGCCCGGAGCGGCGGTTTTGTTAAAACAAGATTTCTAAATAGATTTTAAGGTTAGATATAATTTTAATACTAATCATGTTGTGTTTTTTTTCGTATTACTTTTAAACTGGAACAACAAACAACGTTAATTTTAATTCATATTACACCATTACATTACAAACATTTGTACCGTTTAGATGAACAATGAATAATATCAAAATAAGCAATTTTTACCAGTATCGTCAAATGTTTTCTATAAACGATAAGAACAGGTTGTCTACCATTCCGTTTTTTTCAAAATTATATTTCTCAAATCGTTGTCTTCTATATCACTCAGGATGCAGGTCGAAGGTATGAAGTATTCCTGCAAATATATACATATATAAACGTTCTGCTGTCCGTCAGTTGTTTTCTCTAAACGCTATGAACACGTTGTCTACCATTTCGTCTTTCTTCAAAACGATCTTTCTCAAATCGCTGTCTTCTATATCAGGGCGTAGGTCGAAGGTATGAAGTATTCCTGCAAATATATACATATATAAAAGTTCATTTTTTTAAATGAAAATGTTGAATGAACAGAAAGGTTCTTTAAACATATAAAGAGACAAATAGTTAACGACACATTTTAATATATTTTTATAAAACATTTAAATAACGGTATTTTAAAGCATGCAGTAAATTTAATATATGTTACCATTCCAATCAAAGCTCGTTACTTTATAAACAGCGAAATCTTGCTAAGAAATATACTCTTCATAAAAGTCGATATAATCGTACCTGTATATCCGGTAGCAGTAAGGATGCTTTGGTGGCCTTTTTAATACTATAAAAAACTGTTTGTTACTTAATTTAACTTTATATATTAAATACGTAAGTTCATCTTTCGCTGATATTTTCTGCATTAACCTGACACCCCTTTTGTCGTAGGTAAATAAAAACAGTGACTAAAGTGTTTAAAAGTCTCTGTTAAAACGTAATACGCTACTACAACGACCTGGACAGACAATCTCGTTATAGATACTCGGGTAATCTTTAAATAACGAGAGTGAGATAAGAATACTATTTTGTAAAATCTAATAAAACAATTTACACAAGAACATTTTTACGTCTGCTTTTTATGTTAAGTTATATATACATAATGTAAACAAATAAAACTTCAAGCTATTTCCTTCTTTTACCTTCAACCCCCATCAAACGAAGTAAAATAAAAGCCGATACTCGTTCGGTCGTTTCCGTTTAAGATCGTTTGTGATAACCACAACTAATATAGGCATAGTGCCACCATTGCAAAAAGGAAGTGCTTCCGTGGGGTAGTCGCATAATGGCGGTTGTAAATAATCCTCAATTCTTCTTCTTTAAAAATGCATTTTCCTATTTTTAATGCTCATTTTTTTATTTGAATGGCATTATTGATGTATTTTGAACATTTTGATAGCATTGTCATGTTTGAATTGTGAATTTAGAAAAAAAAAATGATGCTTGGAAATTGGGGTATGAATTCATGATTTCGGAAGTCTACTTTCACTTTGTCACCAGTGTACACACTGAGCAGAAAAAAAATCTCTTATATGACACATGACCCCTACTTTTCTCATCATATTTTGATAGTGCAGAGGTTGACAAACAGTAAAATGTAGGTTTCACTTCTTTCATTTGGGACCCTCTATGAATGACAAGCCTTCAAACTTTTATTATTTACTATAGAATAAAGAACAAAAATCAATGGTGGGGTTACACCTATAAGAGAGACTTGAGTGAAATGGGGGTGATTTTCCAAAATGTTAATTGTAGGTAAAATAACCTCTTTTCTACACTCTCATAGTATTAAATGACAAATTGGAGACATTTGCTTCATAAAAAAACTCAATTTGGCAAGTGTATGCCTCAAATAAAGCATATATGTGCATATTTACATTGAAATTTCATGAAAAATCACAAAATTTTGAAGATTTTTTATTTTGGATGATTTAAATGTGCAATTTTTAGCATGTACATTGTATTGAATAATGTATTTTGGTAAGATAATGTCTTCAGTGTATCATGAGACTGTTTTGGTGTAAAAATTTTAATGGAATTAGGTAAAAAAAAAAATTTATGGGTAAAATTAGTCGAACACATCAAAATTGCATGTCGGTCAACATCTCGCGCCTGTATATAATGATCATGTAAAAAGTGGTATTTTGACAAAAGTTTCAGTATTTAATGCCTGCAACTTGGCAGTATTACTTCAAATTGGTAGTACTTAGCAAAAATGAGGTAATTATGAAATTAAAAAAAAAAGACTTTCCTTATAGGCATAGTGCCACCATTGCAAAAAGGAAGTGCTTCCGTGGGGTAGTCGCATAATGGCGGTTGTAAATAATCCTCAATTCTTCTTCTTTAAAAATGCATTTTCCTATTTTTAATGCTCATTTTTTTTATTTGAATGGCATTATTGATGTATTTTGAACATTTTGATAGCATTGTCATGTTTGAATTGTGAATTTAGAAAAAAAAAATGATGCTTGGAAATTGGGGTATGAATTCATGATTTCGGAAGTCTACTTTCACTTTGTCACCAGTGTACACACTGAGCAGAAAAAAAATCTCTTATATGACACATGACCCCTACTTTTCTCATCATATTTTGATAGTGCAGAGGTTGACAAACAGTAAAATGTAGGTTTCACTTCTTTCATTTGGGACCCTCTATGAATGACAAGCCTTCAAACTTTTATTATTTACTATAGAATAAAGAACAAAAATCAATGGTGGGGTTACACCTATAAGAGAGACTTGAGTGAAATGGGGGTGATTTTCCAAAATGTTAATTGTAGGTAAAATAACCTCTTTTCTACACTCTCATAGTATTAAATGACAAATTGGAGACATTTGCTTCATAAAAAAACTCAATTTGGCAAGTGTATGCCTCAAATAAAGCATATATGTGCATATTTACATTGAAATTTCATGAAAAATCACAAAATTTTGAAGATTTTTTATTTTGGATGATTTAAATGTGCAATTTTTAGCATGTACATTGTATTGAATAATGTATTTTGGTAAGATAATGTCTTCAGTGTATCATGAGACTGTTTTGGTGTAAAAATTTTAATGGAATTAGGTAAAAAAAAAAATTTATGGGTAAAATTAGTCGAACACATCAAAATTGCATGTCGGTCAACATCTCGCGCCTGTATATAATGATCATGTAAAAAGTGGTATTTTGACAAAAGTTTCAGTATTTAATGCCTGCAACTTGGCAGTATTACTTCAAATTGGTAGTACTTAGCAAAAATGAGGTAATTATGAAATTAAAAAAAAAAGACTTTCCTTATAGGCATAGTGCCACCATTGCAAAAAGGAAGTGCTTCCGTGGGGTAGTCGCATAATGGCGGTTGTAAATAATCCTCAATTCTTCTTCTTTAAAAATGCATTTTCCTATTTTTAATGCTCATTTTTTTTATTTGAATGGCATTATTGATGTATTTTGAACATTTTGATAGCATTGTCATGTTTGAATTGTGAATTTAGAAAAAAAAAATGATGCTTGGAAATTGGGGTATGAATTCATGATTTCGGAAGTCTACTTTCACTTTGTCACCAGTGTACACACTGAGCAGAAAAAAAATCTCTTATATGACACATGACCCCTACTTTTCTCATCATATTTTGATAGTGCAGAGGTTGACAAACAGTAAAATGTAGGTTTCACTTCTTTCATTTGGGACCCTCTATGAATGACAAGCCTTCAAACTTTTATTATTTACTATAGAATAAAGAACAAAAATCAATGGTGGGGTTACACCTATAAGAGAGACTTGAGTGAAATGGGGGTGATTTTCCAAAATGTTAATTGTAGGTAAAATAACCTCTTTTCTACACTCTCATAGTATTAAATGACAAATTGGAGACATTTGCTTCATAAAAAAACTCAATTTGGCAAGTGTATGCCTCAAATAAAGCATATATGTGCATATTTACATTGAAATTTCATGAAAAATCACAAAATTTTGAAGATTTTTTATTTTGGATGATTTAAATGTGCAATTTTTAGCATGTACATTGTATTGAATAATGTATTTTGGTAAGATAATGTCTTCAGTGTATCATGAGACTGTTTTGGTGTAAAAATTTTAATGGAATTAGGTAAAAAAAAAAATTTATGGGTAAAATTAGTCGAACACATCAAAATTGCATGTCGGTCAACATCTCGCGCCTGTATATAATGATCATGTAAAAAGTGGTATTTTGACAAAAGTTTCAGTATTTAATGCCTGCAACTTGGCAGTATTACTTCAAATTGGTAGTACTTAGCAAAAATGAGGTAATTATGAAATTAAAAAAAAAAGACTTTCCTTATAGGCATAGTGCCACCATTGCAAAAAGGAAGTGCTTCCGTGGGGTAGTCGCATAATGGCGGTTGTAAATAATCCTCAATTCTTCTTCTTTAAAAATGCATTTTCCTATTTTTAATGCTCATTTTTTTTATTTGAATGGCATTATTGATGTATTTTGAACATTTTGATAGCATTGTCATGTTTGAATTGTGAATTTAGAAAAAAAAAATGATGCTTGGAAATTGGGGTATGAATTCATGATTTCGGAAGTCTACTTTCACTTTGTCACCAGTGTACACACTGAGCAGAAAAAAAATCTCTTATATGACACATGACCCCTACTTTTCTCATCATATTTTGATAGTGCAGAGATTGACAAACAGTAAAATGTAGGTTTCACTTCTTTCATTTGGGACCCTCTATGAATGACAAGCCTTCAAACTTTTATTATTTACTATAGAATAAAGAACAAAAATCAATGGTGGGGTTACACCTATACCGCGTTCGTTCGCCTTCGGCGATTTTCGGTTTTCTTCGTATTGGATTTCCGCAAAATTGTGTCTATTTTCCGCAAAAATGTGTCCATATTTTCCACCTATTTTAGCTCCTATTATACTTCTGAAAAGGTGAAATACTTTAAATAATGTCCACCTTTCGCCATCGTTGTTTTGTTGGTTCGACTTTACTTGAACTAATAGATATGTCGCGATTGCCCTTACGGTACACCGTACGGACTGCGTTCAATGCCGTTAAAGTTGCTGCCTGATTCCTTTTATTATATAATTCGCGCTAAATCGAGGTTGAGCCGGTGCTCATGAGAGAAACATATGTAAGCAGTGTGACTGTCTCAGTCGGTAGAGCGTTGGTTTTAAACGAATTGTTCCGGGTTCAAGTCCCGGACTGTCAGCATATCATAGTTTTCTCCTCCTGTAATATTGTATATATCGCGAAGGTGTCTACTTGAGACAGCAGTCTTAGCGCAACCACACTGGAGTATCATGCCGCAGATACATAGTACGATACCCCACTCAGTCGCATTATAACACAGGGCCAACCGGAACTAGAACTATCGTCTTAATGCTGAGCGCCAAGCGAGGTAGCTTCTAGTACCATCGTACAAGTATGTAGTATATGTATGACTCAACCGGGGGTCGAACTCACGACTTCTATATGCGAGGCGGACGCTGATAGAGAATACTTGAACAAAAAGCTTTACAGGAGAAAGAGTGAGAGACAGTTACACAGACCAGCACTATATAGCATCAGACCAGGCCCTCTATATCCTTCTCTACTAAGTATAGTTACAGTAACATATCAGTCAAAAATGCTTACCTTAACAGTTTTACGAATTATTATAATCAAGTATTTTTTTCCAGTACAAATTGACCGTGATTGTTGTTGTAAAGCTGTTTATTTAAAACTTAGAGTATATAAAACATTCATAGACTAATATCTATGTACTTTCATATCCGTGTATCACATATAGCGATAATGTATAGATAAAATATAAAAAAATATTTTTCTCTCCCATTTGCATTGTGAAAGAAAAAAGTAGAAATAAAATGTTTTTATAATATATATAAACATACATATCAATATCGATAGTACTCGAATGCTTCATAATAAATTTGGAGGGAAGTTCAAAATTACACATAGAAACGAAACTTGGAGGGAAGTCCTCAATTAAACATAGAAACAAAATTTGGAGGGAACTCCACCATTAAACATAAAAACAAATCTTGGAAGGAAGTTCAAAATTAAACATAAAAACAAAACTTGGAGGGAAGTCCACAATTAAACTCAGAACCAAAACTTGGAGGGAAGTCCACAATTAAACATAGAAACAAAACTTGTAGGGAAGTCCACAATTAAACATAGAAACAAAACTTGTAGGGAAGTCAACAATTAAACATAGAACCAAAACTTGGATGGAAGTCCACAATTAAACATAGAAACAAAACTTGGAGGGAAGTCCACAATTAAACATAGAAACAAAACTTGGAGAGAAGTCCACAATTAAACATAGAAAAACAAATCTTGGAAGGAAGTTCAAAATTATACATAAAAACAAAACTTGGAGTGAAGTCCACAATTAAACATAAAACAAAACTTGGAGGTAAGTTCACAATTAAACATAGAAACAAAATGTGGAGGTAAGTTCACAATTAAACATAGAAACAAAACTTGGAGTGAAGTCAACAATTAAACATAAAACACAAATCTTGGAAAGAAAGTCAAAATTAAATATAAAAGATTAAAATATGGAAGTAAGTCCACATTTAAATATAGAAACGAAACTTGGAGGGAAGTCCACAATTAAACATAGAAACAAAACTACGAAGGAAGTCAACAATTAAACATAAAAAACAAATCTTGGAAGGAAGTTCAAAATTAAACATAGAAACAAAACTTGGAGGGAAGTCCACAATTAAACATAAAAACAAAACTTGGAGGGAAGTCTTCAATTAAAAATAGAAACAAAACTTGGAGGGGAGTCCACAATTAAACATAGAACCAAAACTTGGAGGGAAGTCCACAATTAAACATAGAAAGAAAACTTGGTGGGAAGTCCACAATTAAACATACGAACAAAACTTGGAGGGAAGTCCACAATTAAACATAGAAACAAAACTTGGTGGGTAGTCCATAATTAAACATAGAAATAAAACTTGAAGGAAAGTCCACAATTAAACATAAAAAACTAATCTTGGAAGGAAGTTCCAAATTAAACATAAAAACAAAACTTGGAGTTTAGTCCATAATTAAACATAGAAACAAAACATGGAGGGAAGTCCATAATTAAACATAAGAACAAAACTTTGAGGGAAGTTCACAATTTAATATAGAAACAAAACTTTGAGGGAAGTCTACAATTAAACATAAAAAAACAAATCTTGGAAGGAAGTTCAAAATTAAACAGAGAAACAAAACTTGGAGGGAAGTCCACAATTAAACATAGAAACAAAACTTGAAGGGAAGTCCACAACTAAACATAGAAACAAATCTTGGAGGGAAGTCCACATTTAAACATAGAAAGAAAACTTGGAGGGAAGTCCACATTTAAACAAATGAACAAAACTTGGAGGGAAGTCCACAATTAAACATATAAACAAATCTTGGAGGGAAGTTCACAATTAAACATAGAAACAAAACTTGGAGGGAAGTCCACAATTAAACATAGAAACAAAACTTGGAGGTAAGTCCACAATTAAACATAAAAAAAACAAATCTTGGAAGGAAGTTCAAAATTATACATAAAAACAAAACTTGGAGGGAAGTCCACTATTAAACATTAAAACAAAACTTGGAGGGAAGTTCAAAATTAAACATTAAAACCAAACTTGGAGGTAAGGCCATAATTAAACACAAAACAAAACTTTGATGGAAGTCCACAATTAAACATCTATACAAGTGTTGCAATATTATGGGAATCAATAAATTATATGTTGATCTCTTTAAAAGAATAGTATATTATTAAGCCACTGATTAGTTTTTGAAATAAAATGAAGATGACTGATATAAATAACAATACAAACTGGAATACCGCCAATAAGCTGTCAAAGATGTACACTTAATACACATGTCATGGACACGACATTTATAAATTATATCTTCCGTCCTGATCTATACTGAACAGGACAGCTAAACCACAACTTTTGTTATTCCAATATTTTCGTCAAAATATCGTATGCAAACTGATTTGACTACCAATTTCAATAATTATAAAATGTATCCAATAACTGTCAAATGTAATAATACAGACCTGGTAATAATACAGACTTGGTAATAATACAGACTTGGCAATAATACAGACTTGGCAATAATACAGACTCGGTAATAATACAGACTCGGTAATAATACAGACTCGGCAATAATACAGACTCATTGATAATACAGACTCGGTAATAAAACAGACTCGGTAATAATACAGACTCGGTAATAATACAGACTTGGCAATAATACAGACTCGGTAATAATACAGACTCATTGATAATACAGACTCGGTAATAATACAGACTCGGTAATAATACAGATTTGGTGATAATACAGATTCGGTGATAATACAGACTCGGTAACAATACAGACTCGGTAATAATACAGACTTGGTAACAATACAGACTGGGTTATAATACAGACCTGGTAATAATACAGACTTGGTAATGGTTATAATACAGACTTGGTAATAATACAGCCTTGATAATGGTAATAATACAGACTTGGTTATAATACAGACTTGATAATAATACAGATTCGGTAATAATACAGACTAAGTAATATTACAGACTCGGTAATCATACAGACTCGGTGATAATACAGACTCGGTAATAAAACAGACTCGATAATAATACAGACTCGTTGATAATACAGATTCGGTGATAATACAGACTCGGTAATAATATAGACTCGGTGATAATACAGACTCAGTGATAATACAGACTCGGTAATAATACAGATTCGGTAATAATACAGACTGGTAATAATACAGACTTGGTAATGGTAATAATACAGACTTGTTAATAATAATAATACAGACTTGGTAATAATACAGACTAGGTAATGATAATAATACAGACTTAGTAATAATACAGATTTGGTAATAATACAAACTAGGTAATAATAAAGACTTGGTAATCATACAGACTGGGTAATAATACAGACTCGGTGATAATACAGACTCGGTAATGATACAGATTCGGAAATAATACAGACTCGGTAAAATACAGACTCGGTGATAATACAGACTTGGTGATAATACAGACTTGGTGATAATACAGATTTGGTAATAATACAAAGTAATAATACAGACTCGATAATCATACAGACTCGGTGATAATACAGACTCGGTCATAATACAGACTCGGAAATAATACAGACTCTGTAATAATACAGACTCGGTAATAATACAGACTAGGTGATAATACAGACTTGGTAATAATACAGACTTGGTGAAAATACAGATTTGGTAATAATAAAAAGTGATAATACAGACTCGGTAATCATACAGACTCGGTGATAATACAGACTCGGTGATAATACAGACTCGATGATAATACAGACTCGTTGATAATACAGGCTCGGTGATAATACAGGCTCGGTGATAATATAGACTCGGTAAGAATACAGACTTGGTAACAATACAGATTTGGTAATAATACAGACTCGGTGGTAATACAGACTCGGTGATAATACAGACTCGGTGATAATACAGACTCGGTAAGAATACAGACTTGGTAACAATACAGATTTGGTAATAATACAGACTTGGTAACAATACAGACTTGGTAATAATACAGACTTGGTGATAATACAGACTTGGCAATAATACAGACTTGGTAATGGAAATAATACAGACTTGGTAACAATACAGACTTGGCAATAATACAGACTTGGTAATGGAAATAATACAGACTTGGTAATAATACAGACTTGGTAATTTTACAGACTTGGTAATAATACAGATTTGATAATAATACAGACTTGGTGATAATACAGACTTGGCAATAATACAGACTTGGTAATGGAAATAATACAGACTTGGTAATAATACAGACTTGGCAATAATACAGACTTGATAATGGAATTAATACAGACTTGGTAATAATACAGACTTGGTAATTATACAGACTTGGTAATAATACAGATTTGATAATAATACAGACTTGGTGATAATACAGACTTGGCAATGATACAGGCTTGGTAATGGAAATAATACAGACTTGGTAATAATACAGACTTGGCAATAATACAGACTTGGTAATGGAAATAATACAGACTTGGTAATAATACAGACTTGGTAATTTTACAGACTTGGTAATAATACAGATTTGATAATAATACAGACTTGGTGATAATACAGACTTTGCAGTAATACAGACTTGGTAATAATACAGACTTGGTTATTATATAGACTTGGTAATAATACAGATTTGGTAATAATACAGACTAAGTAATCATACAGACTCGGTGATAATACAGACTCGGTAGTAATACAGACTCGGTGATAATACAGACTTGGTAATGGTAATAATACAGACTTGGTATTAATACAGATTCGGTAATCATACAGACACGGTAATAATACAGACTCGGTGATAATACAGACTCGATGATAATACAGACTCGGTAATAATACAGACTCGGTTATAATACAGACTTGGTAATAATACAGACTTAGTGATAATACAGACTTGGTAATGGTAATAATACAGCCTTGGTAATAATACAGACTTGGTTATGGTAATAATATAGACTTGACGTTAATAATACAGTCTTGGTGATAATACAGACTTGGTAATAATACAGACTTGGTGATAATACAGACTTGGTAATAATACAGACTTGTTAATTGTTATTCTAAATGTTCTTTCTTATTCAAATCCAAATCTCAAGGAAATTACTTGTAGAAACAAGTTGGCTACTTTTAAAAAGCATCCAATGGTTAGGTCTTATAAACGATGTGGCAATTAAAGTGAATGAATGTGTAAGTTTGGTTCCTTGTACAGGGTACTAAATACATTGGTGATACCAAATCCCGACAAGGTTCCGGCTGACGCAGCGAATTCCCGGCTGCAGGTATGCCTGATAGTAACGTTGATGTTTAAATGTACTGATCTCAATCATTATGTATTGCCATTTCCATATTAAAAAAAAACTCACCTTATATATTGTCTAACGTACTTACTGCTATGTTCTATACAATTTACTACTGTGGAAATAATATATTTTAAAATAATTCGTATCCATATTTTAAATTAATGTGTGG
Source organism: Panopea generosa (assembly GCA_029582155.1). Classification (NCBI taxonomy): domain Eukaryota; kingdom Metazoa; phylum Mollusca; class Bivalvia; order Adapedonta; family Hiatellidae; genus Panopea; species Panopea generosa. The sequence goes on along the minus strand of CM055904.1, from coordinate 30,020,059 downwards.
ATATATTATTTTTAAAAACAACAGTTAAAATTACTGTTTTTCCAAAACTTGTGCATTCGGCGATATATCTGATTCTGACGACGTGCTGAAAATATGTCACACCGGTAAAATATCTTTATATTTCTGTTTCATCAAATAAAATAAACAACTGTAGCTGTTTAATTATTTCCATTGTTATGGCATAATTATATATAAAATTGGATTGAATAAATATGTTTAATCCAATAGATATTGTTGTTTAAATAACAACTCAACTTTATCAGGCAAGTGGCTACAAAATTGCCATTAGTCATACAAATTTTAATTACCGGCAGGTTCACGAAGACGTCAGCAGATGTCTCTCATTAATAAACGGCTGTTGCTGCTGAATTTATCCGGTCAAACCTATATCACAGGTTCGGTTGACAAGTGCCCGATCGTTAGGGACGTATCACTTGACAACACATGGTCGCCGCCACAACATAATATACCAGCCGCCACAGATACAGTCCGTATAAAACAAGAACAACGGTCAAGCAAGTTCCAGTACCTACTCAGGCGTTTATTTCGTAACATATTTGTGTCGATAATTTTCATCATTATGCGGGCGGCAATCTTGTTATTCGTGGTTGGGTGTTTTGTAGCCGAGAGTATAGCGATGCCTGGAGGTTTGTCAGGAATACGAATACATGGCAGAAAGATAAGGAAAATAGCAAGGTTTGCGGTGTCGGAGATAGGGACAGAATACACGCTTGTAAAAATACAGACAGCACAAAAACAAGTATGTTAAACAGATAAAATAATTAAATTATAAATCTTTATAGTTTAATCTAAAATGACAACGTGTCACTGGTTTTTAATTTTTAACTTGATATTTACTGTAGTTTCAATGCATTCTAAAACACTTTATACAGGATATAAAATGTGTCCCCCCCTTAGGAATCAACCCGCTACCTCTAGCATGAGCGGTCAATATATCCACTGTACTGTACCTAGCCGATAGATTTGAAAACATATTTTTTGTTGGCCGCTTACGCCACCAGAGGGTCTCACAAAAACAACACTAAGTACTGATCCTACTAGGAAATAGACTCCGGGTGATTTACGCCACCAGAGGGTCTCACAAAAACATCACTAAGTACTGATCCTACCTAGGAAATAGACTCCGGGTGATGTATATAAGCTTCGAGCTAAGAAATTTTATATAAACTAACTGGGAAAAAGTTACAATACATTTTTCTCATACTGTTAGTATTAAATTTGGCGGGAAATTTTGCACCCTCGCCAAATATATATATATATTTACAAAGTTGTTAGCTATATACTTTATACAGATGTTTAGTTGGTATAGTTTCGGCTTTACTGGTAAATAATGCCTGGATGGAATCGAACAATTAACAGACACGTCGGCGTGCAAATAGCAAATGACTATCTGCACAACATTTTAAAACCGATAACGTATTTGTGTGTATTTCCGTTATATATTATGGATGGCAGAGGTTACGTTGATTGTATACCTAGCTATGATGTATTGATTAACACAATGTTATTCCAAAAACAGAAAACGTGACGTATTATTCGAGATAGTGTTACTTTAAGCAAATATTATATTACCTGGACTCTGCTTGTCTGGAATCAATAGTCCAACTACCATGTGAAACCTAATCCAAGTTTGTGCTTCACTAGCATTAACGTAACTTAGTAAATACGTTAATATGAATACATGTAGACATACTGATATTTATAAAGAAAGAAATTTAAACACATGTATAATCATTAAAACTTTATGTTATTAAGCGCTCAAAATTTCGACCCTGTTTGAAAAGAAAGCTAATATCAACAAGAATAGAAAACATATCTGAATTATTGTCGTGTTTTACAGGTTGTTGCTGGCACGTTATATCACCTGACATAAGCACACGAATAGAAAACATATCTGAATTATTGTCGTGTTTTACAGGTTAGATTACAGACATTAGCGCACGAATAGAAACCATATCTGAATTATTGTCGTGTTTTACAGGATGTTGCTGGCACGTTATATTACCTGACATTAGCGCACGAATAGAAACCATATCTACATTATTGTCGTGTTTTACAGGATGTTGCTGGCACGTTATATTACCTGACATTAGCGCACGAATAGAAAACATATCTGAATTATTGTCGTGTTTTACAGGATGTTGCTGGCACGTTATATTACATGACATTAACGCACGAATAGAAAAAATATCTGAATTATTGTCGTGTTTTACAGGTTATTGCTGGCACGTTATATCACCTGACATTAGTGCACGAATAGAAAACATATCTGAATTATTGTCGTGTTTTACAGGATGTTGCTGGCACGTTATATCACCTGACATTAGTGCACGAATAGAAAACATATCTGAATTATTGTCGTGTTTTACAGGAAGTTGCTGGCACGTTATATCACCTGACATTAGCGTACGAATAGAAAACATATATGAATTATTGTCATGTTTTACAGGTTATTGCTGGCACGTTATATCACCTGACATTAGTGCACGAATAGAAAACATATCTGAATTATTGTCGTGTTTTACAGGATGTTGCTGGCACGTTATATCACCTGACATTAGCGTACGAATAGAAAACATATATAAATTATTGTCGTGTTTTACAGGAAGTTGCTGGCACGTTATATTACCTGACATTAGTGCACGAATAGAAAACATATATGAATTATTGTCGTGTTTTACAGGAAGTTGCTGGCACGTTATATCACCTGACATTAGTGCACGAATAGAAAACATATATGAATTATTGTCGTGTTTTACAGGTTGTTGCTGGCACGTTATATCACCTGACATTAGCGGTTAAAAGGACAAACAGGAAGGGGGTAAGTACATTATAAATACGGATCCTCCGTGGACGAGTGATCTCATGCACCGTCTCGGGTTCGCTAACCTATCATCGCTAAGGTCGTAAGTTCGAGTCCCGCTCGCCTAAAAAACTTTATTAGAGAAAGTTTGCCAGTTACCTGCGGAATGACGGTGGTTTTACCCAGACTCATTTTGAGCTCTTCCTCCAACAATAAAGAAGAATAAGCCATATATATATCATGTGATGATATAACTATAGCAGACTGGCATACGTTCAGGGGATGCATTTCTCGAGATATGAAATAAAGTGAATCCAGAACTCATCGCAAGTTCGTATCTCGTGAACTCCATCAAATAAAGTTCATTTAAAACATGACGGATTGTCATAAATATTTATATTTTTAATGTATTCAGTCTATACCAAAATGTGCTATTTATCAGTTATCTAGCGCAATATACCAGTCAGAGGTCGTTGACCCGATTCTCCGCCATAACTAGGTGTTGTGTTCTTAGGTAAAACACTTTATCCGCACATGTTTAGTACTGGTTTTACACAGGGCGAATTCGAGCGTGGTCGGCTGTCAATCCCGGGGTGACCCGTCGTGTGTTCGAACCCCTGCACGGCCACGGTATCCGTGATGATTGATGTACGAATTGCCATTCATCTTTCACCACTGATTCAAGAAGGAAAGTTATCAGTTACCTGCGAAGATGGGTGCTCGAGTACTGGTTAACCACCCAGGATCCCAAGAAAGAGTCTAATTATGAGAACTGATCGTCTGTTAACAAAGACGCTATATATTCAAATTATTCTAAATTTCTAAATTTGCATTTCAAATTTTAAACTGAAACTATTACGTTAGCTGGGCCTCTTTGATAATTATTTATCGAGGTTTGTTCATAGTGTATTGGAATGGTATGAAAACAGTCAATGTTACGTGTGTATATGTCATGATTTATGTTTATCTGCAATGTAACATGTTAATATATACAAGTTTATCTTTAATGTTACATGTTATGTCATGTCTTATGCTTATCTGTCACGTCAGTCATGTTTTTTTCTGTACATACATGTAACGTCACATGTTTATCTGTGCTGAGATAAAATGTATATACTGTTTCAAGTGCATATGCCATATGCCATTTTACATTGTTATATGTTATAATGCATGTTTAGCTTTCTTGTTTATCTGCAATCTTACATGTCTATTTGTCGTATTTTAGGTTGAGAAAAATAGGACATGTGACGTCAAAGTCTTGGAGCAGAAATGGAAGAATCATCGTGATGTGGTGGAATTCCATTGCAAGAATTAGGACCACAATACGTAGGTTTGGTGATATTATAACTACACAGACTTGAAATACAAATGAACATTAAACAAAATTTAACAACGAATGGTATCTGTTCCAGAGTTTATCCATGGACATTATATTGGTACAGCCAAATTAAAGTCGAACGACGTAATTAGCGATTTAAAAAAAAGTAGAAATACTACTCGATATACAACATCGTTCACATAATATAAAAAATGAAATTGAACAATGGATATATCAATCAGCGCTCCCTAAGTTTAAAACGGAACAGTAAATTCTTAAAATTGAGAACTTTTCTCATTTTTTTAAGTTTCTGTGGAAATTATCGATACGACATGGCACACTATGGTGGGGCCGCATACCGTAACTTCTGGTAAGGCATAAACGGCTGTGTGGTTAGCTCCGTCCAGATTTTGTTGTTATATGGTGTAACAGTCATATCGCGACGGTATATGGTAATATTGTAAGCTCTGCCGCACTGGGATATCGTGCAGCAGATACATAATATGATACCTCACCCAGTCACGTTATACTGACATCGGGTCGACCAGCCCTAGAACTATCACCTAAATGTTGAACGCCAAGCAGTGAATCTTCTAATACATTTTTCAAGTCTTTGATATTCTCCGACCGGGGATCGAACCCACAACCTTCTGCATGCGAGGTGGGCGCTCTACCATTAGACCACCGCTGCGGTGTTTAGCTCCGTCAAAGAAAGTATTTTATATTGAACACTTGACATGCAGATAATTTTGATATTTGTTTTTATTTTCAGATCAACACCATGTACTGGTGCAGGAGGCTACAACAGTCTGAGACTTGTGGATCTGTTGTTATGCCTAAAAATAAAAATGCTGTCAAATATTAAACTTATTTTAACCGTGTTATTATTTATTACTTTTATATTGTCGTTTTTGTAACCATGGTAGTGTTACATGTGTAATATGTTCTCGTCGTATGGCCATTCACTTAGGTAAAGAAGATAGTGAACTGTTTCCATCGAGCAACACACAGGCAATTAAAACCATTGGTTATATCAGATATTACTGACATACGTACATTTCAACTTTTCAGTACAGTCATAACAGTTGTGTTAACACGCTCAGTATGTACACAGCATATTTATCATTGACACAAGTATCTATGTTATATGATAGTCACATATACATATAATGTTATACTTTGAATACAAGACATATAATTTTGTTATGATTTATTGAAGTGATAATCAGTGAAACAGTACGAAAAAATAAAAATAAACAAACCATAGATTACATATTCTTTTTTTCACCATTGAAGTAACGCAATTAAATATATACATGGTCCTATATGATGTCATAATTTTAGAAGGCAGCAAATCAGGATTTTAAGTAACTAGTTTCTTCCTTAAATAATTAAAATCAATGTTAACAACAACGACAATGACAACGACAAAAATAAACGCATACATTGTATTATAAACAAATATAAAAAAGTATATAAAAATACTACTACACATCGTTCGTATATTTGGTTAACAGTTTTTTTATTTCATTTAATATACATCGTCTTTTCAGTTTAAAAACAATTTTTATGTTATTTATAAGTTTATGTCGACAATGGGTCTTTATAGTCTTAATTTTATCTGAACATTCACTAATAAACATGTGGGTATATTTTAATACTTATATATATATATATCAAATTATGTCCACCTTAATAAACCTGTAACATGGCAAAATATATATTTGGCCATGTTACACGTTTATTAAGTTGGACATAATTTTACTCTTGAAGACTGGCCACGCATGTATATAGATAGCAGAACATATATTAGTTCTATGTTCATGTGTATAAAACACATATGGAGACCGACAAAAGCATGTATACGATGTCATAAAACACGTTATTCTATGAAAAATATGCAGATTGTTGTTTCACGTGTTGTGCGAATATATCCATCTCGGGCCCTTTTCTCTAACGTTCATCAGTTTACAATTTAGCGTAAAATTTGAAATCAGAAAAAAATGAAAAATCCATATAATGTGTCATTAATCTATTTTACAATCTTGTGTAATCCTTATTTAAAGTATTCTTTCTAAAATTAGCACAATTACTGCTCAAATGAAACGTTCCAAGTTGTCACAATTTGCTCGTACGAAATTTTTATGTGCCATAAAAGTTTTATACGTTACATCGTCAGAAGCAAGGCACACATGTTCCATAATATCTATAGCATATATTGCAAATATTCAAAGAATACAGAAAAAAGAAAAAGAAATGTGAAGGGTTCGATAAAATACGCCATAAAGGAAGAACTATGAATGCTAGTTCTTTCTTCCTCCACATTTCTATACATGTCGTGCAATATGAGTTCGTAGATAAAACGACATATACACCAGGTCACACAAGGGAGAACGTCCTACATTAACATTAGATACAATATAAGTTAAGCCAACGGTTCTGTACAGTTTACATACAATGAAATATAAAAAGGACCAGCATATTACCTTTATTGAAATGTAATAGTCAACACAATTCATTGATACACAATAGTCTAAGCTTTACATCTATTTGATCAATAAATAAATAGTTTTAGCCCGATTTTGTAACAACACTATCAACACCAGTTTAACAGGCTAACCGACTGTGCGCTCGGATAAACTAATGTCGTCTATATGTGGTTCAACGGTGGAGACGCGGGGTATTAGCAAGCGTGTTCAACTGATTTTGATAGTGGTGTGACACAACTGTGTATACAAGCTTTTATATTTTTTTTATATGAGTCAATGAATTGTTTTGGATATTAATATGCCTATTGTTTTTGATACTTTTCTTTTTTTTGTATTCGCAGCAAATCGCTGCAAATCATTTGGAATTGAGTGTATACGCCAATATTTAGACCTCATTAAAAAGTTCCCATTCAAGTATTCCCATTTAGCTGATCTTGTCACTGCAACAAGACCAACCATGGGAAACATTGTATATTCTAATCATAATATACATGTTTAATTTAATGTAGGACCATGGGTACATAAAACAGGTTCTACAAACGCTCATTGAAGAAGACCTAACCTTTTTCAATATTTTTTAAAAAAATTTTTTAGATACACTTCCTCTTTTTATGTTTAAAATGTATTATTTAGCTTTTTTTATATTTTGTTGGACATTTTAAGATTTAAGAAATCTGTAAGACTGGGCGAAAAAGTTCTTGCGAGCATACATTCACAGAATAAATGTTTTATAGCTCCAGCATGAATTTATCAAAATTGTCCACTATCATTTATATATTACGTAATAATACCTTATATAGCCTTATCGAAACGAAACACAAGGAGCATTTGAGTGGGGAATATATTGCCTTGGCTTTGAAGTACAAATATACAAATATCTACACAATATACACTTTCATATATGATAGTTACACATGATCTACCGTATATACAAGTATAATTTAAGCTATATATATATATATGTGTGACATTGTAAATCATTTATGTTTAAACAAACATAAGATTAAAATGCAATATGAAAACATGTCCGTTTTCGTGACGTGGAAAATAACTTTTATGAAGTACAGTATGACCTAACCTTCGTAAACCGGACAACCTCGGGACCGAACTGAAAGTCCGGTTTAGAGAGGTTTCCGGTATATAGAAGTTTTAGCTTGTTTTTACCTAATCCGATCTCTGTGTCAATTTTATGACTTCACACAATGGCCGGGTTATTGATGGCATAATACAATACTACAAACAAGCTAAATGCAAATAAGTTCAATATAGATGGAAATGTTTAAACTGTCTGTTTGTCAATGATTACCGTGCAAGTTAGTCCACATTGATCAATATTGGTTAAGGAGATCCAGTTGAGTAATCACATCCTCTTATACTCAGATTCAAGTTGGACTGGTCCACGTATACGTCACTGTACAGTTCTTCAAGTGGAACTTCTGTGTCATTAAGGGCTTTAACGGATGCCTCTTGGACTGCCTCTTTAATATCAATTTTGATTTCCTGAATATGAAGAAAAGAAACATGTTTGACTAATAGATGCTCCTTTGGCGGTGACAATATCCTTTGAATTCTAGGACTCATGTCAGTAACTAGTAAAAATATTCTTATTTTAACTTATTTTTATATAAAACAATGAAGTCAAAATATCATATGTCAATTCTGCAGAAAAAAAGAAAACACTGAAGGGTTCATTCCGTCGTCAAGAGATCTGATTCATTGTGTCTATATATCACTAATCTTTCACCGCTGAGGCCTTGGTTGTTCGTCCAAAGATCGGTCCGCCGAGGCCTTGGTTGCTCGTCCAAAGATCGGTCCGATGAGGCCTTGGTTGTTTGTCCAAAGATCGGTCCGCTGAGGCCTTTGTTGCTCGTCCAAAGATCGGTCCGCTGAGGTCTTGGTTGCTCGTCCAAAGATCGGTCCGATGAGGTCTTGGTTGCTCGTCCAAAGATCGGTCCACTGAGGCCTTGGTTGTTTGTCCAAAGATCGGTCCGCTGAGGCCTTGGTTGCTCGTCCAAAGATCGGTCCGCTGAGGTCTTGGTTGCTCGTCCAAAGATCGGTCCGCCGAGGCCTTGGTTGTTCGTCCAAAGATCGGTCCGCTGAGGCCTTGGTTGTTCGTCCAAAGATCGGTCCGATGAGGCCTTGGTTGCTCGTCCAAAGATCGGTCCACTGAGGCCTTGGTTGTTCGTCCAAAGATCAGTTCGCTGAGGTCTTGGTTGCTCGTCCAAAGATCGGTCCACTGAGGCATTGGTTGCTCGTCCAAAGATCGGTCCGCTGAGGCATTGGTTGTTCGTCCAAAGATCGGTCCGCTGAGGTCTTGGTTGTTCGTCCAAAGATCGGGCACTGAGGCCTTGGTTGTTCGTCTAAAGATCGGTCTGCTGAGGCCTTGGTTGTTCGTCCAAAGATTCGTCCATAGTACGGTCCGCTGAGGCCTTGGTTGTTCGTCCAAAGATCAGTCCGCCGAGGCCTTGGTTGTTCGTCCAAAGATCGGTCCGCTGAAGCCTTGGTTGCTCGTCCAAAAATCGGTCCGCCGAGGCCTTGGTTGTTCGTCCAAAGATCGGTCCGCTGAGGCATTGGATGTTCGTCCAAAGATCGGTCCGCCGATGCATTGGTTGTTCGTCCAAAGATCGGTCCGCTGAGGCATTGGATGTTCGTCCAAAGATCAGTCCGCCGAGGCCTTGGTTGTTCGTCCAAAGATCGGTCAGCCGAGGCCTTGGTTGTTCGTCCAAAAATCGGTCCGCTGAGGCATTGGATGTTCGTCCAAAGATCGGTCCGCCGAGGCATTGGTTGTTCGTCCAAAGATCGGTCAGCCGAGGCCTTGGTTGCTCGTCCAAAGATCGGTCCTTGGTTGTTCGCCCAAAGATCGGTCCGTCCAAAGATCGGTCCGCTGAGGCATTGGTTGTTCGTCCAAAGATCGGTCCGCTGAGGCCTTGGTTGTTCGTCCAAAGATCGGTCCAATGTTTGTTAGTTACTCGAGGAAGAACTACGCTTCTTCTTAGAATCATTCTTAAATCTTCCTTCACTAATACAAATAGATGACAGACATGATTTTTAATGAAACAACCTTTAAAAGACGCTCAAATGCAAGAACAATTTTTGTAAAAACTTCAAAACATGTATATTGATTTCTAATCCACGTTCCCTGTTAGTATGTCCCTTTCTATTCTCTTTTAAACTCTCATCGACAAATATTTATTTCACTTCAAAATAGTTATAAACAGTGATTTCTGCTGTTCTATTTATTATCCCTCCCAATAGTTATAAACGGTGATTTCTGCTGTTCTATTTTCAAAACAAAACAGGATTCGTCTTAACTATTATTGAAACTAATTTAATTCGTTGTCCACAAAGAATTTTTCCTCTTTTATTCTTCCGAGACTTCACGAGCATTTCCTTTTTCCGAAACTGAATGATAATATCAGACCAACTTAGTTTATCCCAGAACCGGATGTTGTTTTAATCAGGTTTACTTACCTCCAATCAAAATAATCTATACCTTTTTAATGCTTGCTAAACTGTGACGTCATTCAAACTTTCCAATCAACTGACCAATCAACGGGCTCAAATTCATTGTTATGTAACGGACCCAATCTGGAGAGCTGGACTAAGACCCACTTCACTAACCTCTAATTCAATATCTTCCGCCAGTGAATGATCAAGAATTCTCTGCTTTAATAGATGTATCGGATCACATTTCTGCAGCATACCACTCTGTCCAATTTCTTCATCCTCACTTTAATGGAATATCATATAAAGTTAAAAAATTATATATATGATTATATCTACAATCGTAACGTAACTCCTTTATTGAACATAAACCATGAACTACTACACGTGAACGGTTATTTTAGTTTCGAATATACTAGTATTGTTCGATAAATCCTGTTTTACCGAGATTTTGCAATATCATAGGAACATATTAAATCAAATTGCAAATATATGTACCTTTTGGTATCCGCATCTTTTACACTGTGTCCGTCAGACCTGCTCGTAACAACTTCAAGCACTATAGGTCCATTTTGAAGAGCATATTCCTTAGCAAATCGCGTGACCTCTCTCACCGCTAGTACATCCATTCCGTCAACCTTGCAGAGTAAACAGTATTCACGTGCATTACTTGTATTGATATGAACATATAAATTATTATGAACGTACAATATCTTCTTCGGTACATTGTATATATCACTACTCATTTAATATATTGTTATATAATTATTTGTGTTATTATGTAATCATCGTACGATATACCTGCTCAATAATTAGCACATTTCGAGCCACTGGTATTGAAGGTGATATGTTTTCATTTCTACCTTTCTGTGAGCGTTTATTATGACAGAAGCTGTAACATTCATTTATTTAAAACAGTCGCCAAAGCAGTATGAACCAAATTAAAACATTGAATAATTGAAATAGATATTTTTATGCATATTCGTAAATTGCAGACTTATTCACTAAAAAAGCTAATCACAATTATAGAATTGATATTGCTTTTGTGTGGGGCGTATCCTCATAACTTGTCTTTTGTACAGGGCGTATCCTCATGACTTGTCTTTTGTGTGGGGCGTATCCTCTTGACTTGTCTTTTGTGTGGGGCGTATCCTCATGACTTGTCTTTTGTGTGGGGCGTATCCTCATGACTTGTCTTTTGTGCGGAGCGTATCCTCGTGACTTGTCTTTTGTGTGGGGTGTATCCTCGTGACTTGTCTTTTACGCGGGGCGTATCGTCATGACTTGTCTTTTGTGTGGGGCGTATCCTCATGACTTGTCTTTTGTGCGGGGCGTATCCTCGTGACTTGTCTTTTGTGTGGGGCGTATCCTCATGACTTGTCTTTTGTGCGGGACGTATCCTCATAACTTGTCTTTTGTGTGGGGCGTATCTTCATGACTTGTCTTTTGTGTGGGGCGTATGACTTGTCTTTTGTGCGGGGCGTATCCTCGTGACTTGTTTTTTTGTGGGACGTATCCTCATGATTTGTCTTTTGTGCGGGACGTATCCTCATAATTTGTCTTTTGTGTGGGGCGTATCTTCATGACTTGTCTTTTGTGTGGGGCGTATGACTTGTCTTTTGTGCGGGGCGTATCCTCGTGACTTGTTTTTTTGTGGGACGTATCCTCATGATTTGTCTTTTGTGTGGGGCGTATCCTCATGACTTGTCTTTTGTGCGGGGCGTATCCTCGTGACTTGTCTTTTGTGTGGGGCGTATCCTCATGACTTGTCTTTTGTGCGGGACGTATCCTCATAACTTGTCTTTTGTGTGGGGCGTATCTTCATGACTTGTCTTTTGTGTGGGGCGTATGACTTGTCTTTTGTGCGGGGCGTATCCTCGTGACTTGTTTTTTTGTGGGACGTATCCTCATGATTTGTCTTTTGTGTGGGGCGTATCCTCATGACTTGTTTTTTTAGTTTATATAATGGTTTGTATTCTGATACTTGAAACGTATTATTGTATTGTAAATATGCATGTTTGTGTATGTTATAACAAAAGCTGAAACAATTTAGGTTAATAAAAATATTATTTTCTTCTTCTACATTCGGGTTGAACGCCAAACAATAATACGAAAATAAAACATGTTACACGATATAATTATTTACTAACTACTTGAGAAACAGATTACTTATTCACGCTGCTAGATGCATATCTCATAATTAAAGTCAAACCTGTGTAAACTGTCACCTCTATTAAGCAAACACCTGTCTTAAGCAGTCACATTTGCTATTTACCCTTTCTATGCATTCAGAGGAAATTAAGCTGTTTTAAGCAACAAATTGTCTTAAACGTCTATATTGTCCCTTCCCATGGCTTGCTGCTTAAGACAGGTTTTACTTTATTTGATATTTATTAATTGTGCATATGTTTAAGGTTTGTTGCACTTACGAGAATATGTTTTTAAAAAAGTGCTTCTCATGAATTCCTCTGTTTATCAGTGTAATTTGTACAGTTCAATTTAATTGCAAACATTGTAAAAAACTATCTCTGATTAACAACTAAGCTCTCTGGGTAACAACTAAGCTCTCAGGGTAACAACTAAGTTCTCTGGATAAAAACTAAGCTCTCTGTGTAAAACTTAGCTCTCTGGGTAAAAACTAAGCTCTTTCGATAACAACTAATCTATCTAGGTAAAAATTAAGCTCTCTGTGTAAATCCTAGCTCTCTGAGTAACAACTCAGCTCTCTGGATAACAATTAAGCTCTCTGGTAACAACTTAGCTCTCTGAATAACAACTAAGCTCTCTGGGTAATAACAAAGCTCTCTGGATAACAATTTAGCTCTCTGGGTAAAAATTAAGCTCTTTGAGTAAAAAAAAATCGTGGTAACAACTAAGATCTCTGAATAACAACTAAGCTATCTGGGTAACAACTAAGCTCTCTCAATAACAACTAAGCTATCTTGGTAAAATATAAGCTCTCTGGATAACAACTAATCTCTCTATGCAATACATAAGCTGCAAACTAGTGTTAACCACCTTATCATCGAAATCAATTGGTATATAGTACTAAATATATGCAATACATATATTTACCGATTGCCATAATCAAAAAGATTCTCAGTCTAGTACATGTATTATTTTGCTTAAACGAGCACATCGAAGAATGATAAAACTTGTTACCAATACGCCGGGGAGATAATCTCCTCTTGTGTAAAAGTTTGTATTAGCTGCAGCACGTGATATCGGCGTATTTTTTGCAAATCCGTCATTTTCACACACAAATATACAAGGTAGATCCCATAATTTCGCCATATTGAATGCTTCGAACACTTGTCCCTGATTGGCAGCGCCGTCACCATATAAGGCCAAACAAACATTTTGCTTCTGCTGGTATTTCAGTGCAAGTGCAATACCAGCTCCGATCGGTACCTAATTAGAAAAAAATTGAATGCATTTTATTGTAAAACAGTACCATACTATAAAAACAGAGTCATGACTTATACTGAGTATGAAAGACATTAAAATTAATACTTGGACATTTAACTGTCATATATACTCCGGTATATATATATATATATAACATGTATTTATTTGTTCACTTCTTGTTTCGAATTCTCTATGCATATACATGTATTGATATGTTAACATTTGTGATGATAAGATTGATATGCTTAATTCCAACCTGAATGATTCTGTATTGTGTATTGTTGAAACGGTCAGTGAGATAATATCACGCTGATTGGTCAGTTGTTTCAGTGTACATTAAATTAAGTCAGAGTTTGATAAACGTATGACCACACTGAATTCTGAGACAGATATGGAATTGCCTGCATTTGTCATTACGTATTTGACAGAACTGACTCGGGAGATATCCGAGACACTGAGAAAGACTAAATTGTTTAACCGATGTATCAAATCGATCAATGGTGGTTTTTGAGCACTCCATTTACTGAAAGTCTTAAATGTTTACAACCCAAACTGGCAAATAGGAATATAAAATTCGTAATACCAGGCTATATTTTTAACTCTGCCACGTATAAGGTTATGTTATTATCATTTACTATACATTAACATAACATATTTAGTCAAGGGCTAATAATCAAAATACTACCTGACTGCCAACTATAGACTGTCCACCATAAAAGTTGAACTTTCGAGAATATATATGTTGGGATCCACCTTTACTCCGAGAAACACCAGTAGCTCGCCCTGCAAGATCAATAATGTTTCAATATTGAATACCCCAAAAGCAGTCTGATTTATTCAATGGTTCATGCAATTATGTGTTTATTCTTTCTCGATTGTCATCTGTGTTTTTCAAGTTGCACTTTACAATTACCTTCCGTACATGACGATACCAATATTCTTGTGCTCAGGAAGGTAGAGCTGTTTAAATTGGTTAGGCATATAATTTTTGGAAAAACATTTAAATGACATTGTATTTTTTGCACAGATGAGAATTCGAAGAATGGAACATTGTTATGAGTTGTGCGGGTTTGGCTGGCATTGGGTGTTTTAGGATGGAGAACATTTCTCTAAATTCTAAAAGCTCTTAATTGGTCTATTTAAGATACGGAAGATATAGCTACAGTGCAAGCAAACCTGTTAGTTCGGACAGTATTCCGTGAAAACTTATATGCCTCAGGTATGCCCATCCGTGTGTTCTGTATGCAGTTATGACAGCATCATCGTCTGTTATAGATTCAGCCATACCAACTGTACTAGCCTCCTTACATGATTGTACATAAGCAAAACATTATGCAATGGTAAATAGTAAAACAATAAAGTTACAATACTTGTTTGTGTTTTTTTTTTTTATTGATTTCTGTGTCTTTTTCAGCAATATTTTATTTCAGTTGTCGGTGCAGCTACTTATTTCGGTGTTTAACAAGTACTAGAAATAACTTATCTCTGTAACTCAATGATTATCCTCTGCATATATGAAGGGGTTTGAGATTTATGGTCGTATCAGAATCGTCATAAGCAATCACCACAGATACCTGGCGGGAATTCAGTCGCAGCGACCCTGGCAGATCGTCTGATGGATTAACGGCTGAGCTAACCGGGCCGGCAATTAATTATTTTTATACATAATTATTTGATTAAAGTTCATCTCCAACGCGATAATATTGATAAAAAATTGAAAAAGGCATTGTTTCATAAGCGACTATTTTTCTTATTATTACTTTTATATCTCATATATGCTGTATCCATTAAACAATGCCCTGTCGGATGGAAATATGCAATGTGGAAGAAAGCACATTCATCTTGCTACTGAGGCATTACAACTATCTAATCTAGCAGAGTTATTCTGTGCAGACGTATTCATATTTACTATTCGTACAATTATAGTACAGTGACGATTAAATAATACATTCAACAATGTTGTGTGAAACGATGTATGCATGCATATGGAGCCATAGCAATAAATATAATATAACTAAAACCACTCACTATATACAAATATACGTGAGTATATAAATCAAGGACTACCAGCATCAGGTGTATGCAGTGTGGATAATGGTTTAGAGTTTATAGGTGTACATGCATATAATCAGTTTCTACTTTCATCTTTATGTATTTTCGACATTAAAGCACGTTACGGATGAGCCAGTTTTACATAATCGTAAACATTGAAAATGAACTACATACATCGGATTTTGTATTATACATATATTTACCTAGTTGGACGGTTGCCATAATGTGCACGGTAAATCATTACAAAAGGATAGGAATGTAGACAGTATACATTGTATTACATAACATCAATTGCAACAACAGTTTCAAAGTGTATGATGTTCATTCGGACACTATGGAGAAGTCTCTCCAAACACGGACCTGTGGTAAATAACTATTCGTAAGTCCTTTGTTTAGGACACCATATCTCAGCGTGAAGAAAAAATGGCAATGGAGGACAACGTCATGAATATCGTAATATGAAAACTTACCCTGCCAGTCGAGAGATGACACCAGCCCCTTATCATTCCGGTCTTGTTTATAGTTTTTATGGCATCCGTCATCGTCTTAATAGCCACCATGTTCTTGTATATCTGCAGACCATCTGATCTTGTTAACTCGACTGTTGTGTTTGGTAGTTTGTCTAATTTATGTAACTTGTAAGGCTGAAACGACAAAGAAGACTTACTTCAAACAAGACAGTGGATAAGATAAATAATTGATTGATTGGTCTGAAGTAAAAAGGAACTTCTCACTACTGCATGCATATGTCATTTACTAGATTTCATACAACAATCCAAACTTATGAAATACCATAAATAGTTTACGGTGTTTGTATAAGTTGATTCTAATTAGTCTACGTTGATCACCTTGCCTTTCGCAATATCTATTCTGTTTCTAGGTAAGGCACCCAACGATTTATGGAATTTCGTTTTCTATGTAAATTTCACCTATACATATTGATAAAATATAACATACCATACACATAATTATATCTATGTTCGTAACATATCTCTTTATTGAGTATATATGCAATTTCTTTTTTTTTCCATGAATGCATATTCCAAAACGGCGATTCTAGCTTCAATCATCACTTGGAATAAAATCAGTCTTTTCCTAGATTTTTATTAGATTATGACGTCAAAAGCAGCATGATGTCATCATGAAAAAGAATCGTGATTAGAATCCAGTTTTAAAAAAAATCAACTTAAGTATTCAAAAAAAATACTTACCGGTGTATATACAAATAAATGATGTTGCCTGGTGGTGATAGTAATCATATAGACAACAGACACCGATTCAATTAGTTCAACAGTAATGTGATCCGAACGTAACTGTTATGAGTTAAGCTTAAGCAAACCCATTAGTGAGCATTTACCTTTTACGTGGCACAATTAAGTTAATCATTCATGTGATATGAACTTAACTAAAACAGGCTTTACTTAGGTAAACCCCTTGGGTGTATTTACCCTTTACGCGGTAAATGTAAGTTCAACATTAATGTGATATGAGCTTAACTATAACAGGCTTAACTTAGGTTAACCCATTGGGTGTATTTACCCTTTACGTGGCACATGCAAGTTCAACATTCATGTGATATGAAATTAACTGTAACAGGCTTAACTTAGGTTAACCCCTTGGTGTATTTACCCTTTACGTGGCACATGTAAGTTCAACATTCATGTGATATGAACTTAACTGTAACAGGCTTAACTTAGGTAAACCCTTTGGGTGTATTTACCCTTTACGTGGCACATGGAAGTTCAAAATTCATGTGATATGAACTTAACTGTAACAGGCTTAACTTAGGTAAAACCTTTGGGTGTATTTACCCTTTACGTGGCACACGTAAGTTCAACATTTATGTGATATGAACTTAACTGTAACAACCTTAACTTAGGTTAACCCCTTGGGTGTATTTACTCTTTACGTTGTACATGCAAGTTCAACATTACTGTGATAAGAAATTAACTGTAACAGGCTTACCTTAGGTAAACCCCTTGGTGTATTTACCCTTTACGTGGCACATGCAAGTTCAACATTCATGTGATATGAACTTAACTGTAACAGGCTTAACTTAGGTAAACAATTTGGGTGTATTTACCCTTTAGGTGGCACATGTAAGTTCAACATTCATGTGATATGAACTTAACTATAACAGGCTTAACGTAGGTAAACCCCTTGGTGTATTTACCATTTACGTGGCACATGTAAGATCAACATTCATGTGATATGAACTTAACTATAACAAGCTTAACTTAAGTAAACCCTTTGGAGTATTTACCCTTTACTTGGCACATGCAAGTTCAACATTCGTGTGATATGAACTTAACTATAACAGGCTTAACTTAGGTAAAACCCTTGGGTGTATTTACCCTTTACGTGGCACATGTAAGTTCAACATTCATGTGATATGAACTTAACTGTAACAACCTTAACTTAGGTTAACCCTTTGGGAGTATTTACTTTTTACGTTGTACATGCAAGTTCAACATTCATGTGATATGAAATTAACTGTAACAGGCTTAACTTAGTTAAACTCCTTGGTGTATTTACCATTTACTTGGCACATGTAAGTTCAACATTCATGTGATATGAACTTAACTGTAACAGGTTTAACTTAGGTAAACCCTTTGGGTGTATTTACCCTTTACGTAGCACATGCAAGTTCAACATTCATGGGATATGAACTTAATGTAACAAGCTTTACTTAGGTTAACCCCTTGGGTGTATTTACCCTTTACGTGGCACATGTAAATTCAACATTCATGTGATATGAAATTAACTGTAACAGGTTTAACTCAGGTAAACCACTTGGGTGTATTTACCCTTTACGTGGCACGTGTAAGTTCAACATTCATGTAATATGAACTTAACTGTAACAGGCTTAACTTAGGTAAACACTTTGGGTGTATTTACCCTTTACGTGGCACATGTAAGTTCAACATTCAGGTGATATGAACTTAACTGTAACAGGTTTAACTGAGGTAAACCCCTTGGGTGTAGTTACCCTTTACGTGGCACATGTAAATTCAACATTCATGTGATATGAACTTAACTGTAACAGGTTTAACTTAGGTAAAACCCCTTGGGTGTATTTACCCTTTACGCTACCTATGTAAGTTCAACATTCATGTGATACGAACTTATTTTAACGCGCTTAACTTAGGTAAACCCCTTGGGTGTGTTTACCCATTACGTAGCACATGTAAGTTCAACATTCATCTGATATGAGCTGAAATGTAACAGGCTTATCTTAGGTAAACCCCTTTGGAGTATTTAGCCTTTACGTGGCATATGTAAGTTCAACATTCATGTGATATAAACTTAACTATAACAGGCTTAACTTAGGTAAACCCCTTTGGAGTATTTACCCTTTACGTGGCACATGTAAATTCAACATTCATGTGATATGAACTTAACTGTAACAGGTTTAACTTAGGTAAAACCCCTTGGATGTATTTACCCTTTACGCTACCTATGTAAGTTCAACATTCATGTGATACGAACTTATTTTAACGCGCTTAACTTAGGTAAACCCCTTGGGTGTGTTTACCCATTACGTATCACATGTAAGTTCAACATTCATGTGATATGAACTGAAATGTAACAGGCTTATCTTAGGTAAACCCCTTTGGAGTATTTAGCCTTTACGTGACATATGTAAGTTCAACATTCATGTGATATAAACTTAACTATAACAGGCTTAACTTAGGTAAACCCCTTTGGAGTATTTACCCTTTACGTGGCACATGTAAGTTCAACATTCATGTGATATGAACTTAACTGTAACAGGCTTAACTTAGGTGAACCCCTTGGGTGTATTTACCCTTTACGTGGCATATATAAGTTCAACATTCATGTGATATGAACTTAACTGTAACAGGCTTAACTGAGGTGAACCCCTTGGGTGTATTTACCCTTTACATGGCATATGTAAGTTCAACATTCATGTGATATGAACTTAACTATAACAGGCTTCACTTAGGTAAACCCCTTTGGTGTATTTACCCTTTACGTGGCACATGTAAGTTCAACATTCATGTGATATGAACTTAATGTAACAGATTTTACTTAGGTTAACCCCTTGGGTGTATTTACCCTTTACGTGGCACATGCAAGTTCAACATTCATGTGATATGAAATTAACGGTAACAGGCTTAACTTAGGTAAACCCCTTGGTGTATTTACCCTTTACGTGGCACATGTAACTTCAATATCATGTGATATGAACTTAACTGTAACAGGCTTAACTAAGGTAAACCTTTTGGTGTATTTACCCTTTACGTGGCACATGTAAGTTCAACATTCATGTGATATGAACTTAACTGTAACAGGCTTAACTTACATGTAGGTAAAGCCTTTGGGTGTATTTACCCTTTACGTGGCACATGTAAGTTCAACATTCATGTGATATTAACTTAACTGTAACAGGCTTAACTTAGGTAAACCCCTTGGGTGTGTTTACCCTTTATGTGACACATGTAAGTTCAACATTCATGTGATATGAACTTAACTGTAACAGGCTTAATTTAGGTAAACCCCTTGGGTGTATTTACCCTTTACGTGGCACATGTAAGTTCAACATTCATGTGATATGAACTTAACTGTAACAGGCTTAACTTAAGTAAACCCCTTGGGTGTATTTATCCTTTACGTGGCACATGTAAGTTCAACATTCATGTGATATGAACTTAACTGTTACAGGCTTAACTTAGGTAAACCCTTTGGGTGTATTTACCCTTTACGTGGCACATGTAAGATCAACATTAATGTGATACAAACTTAACTGTAACAGGCTTAACTTAGGTAAACCCCTTGGGTGTAATTACCCTTTATGTGGCACATGTAAGTTCAACATTCATGTGATATGAACTTAACTGTAACAGGCTTAACTTAGGTAAAACCTTTGGGTGTATTTACCCTTTACGTGGCACATGTAAGTTCAACATTCATGTGATATGAACTTAACTGTAACAGGCTTAACTTAGGTAAACCCCTTGGGTGCATTTACCCTGTACATGGCACATGTAAGTTCAACATTCATGTGATATGAACTTAACTGTAACAGGCTTGACTTAGGTAAACCCCTTGGGTGTATTTACCCTTTACACGGAACATGTAAGATCAACATTCATGTGATATGAACTTAACTGTAACAGGCTTAACTTAGGTAAACCCCTTGGGTGTGTTTACCCTTTATGTGACACATGTAAGTTCAACATTCATGTGATATGAACTTAACTGTAACAGGCTTAATTTAGGTAAACCCCTTGGGTGTGTTTACCCTTTACGTGGCACATGTAAGTTCAACATTCATGTGATATGAACTTAACTGTAACAGGCTTAACTTAAGTAAACCCCTTGGGTGTATTTATCCTTTACATGGCACATGTAAGTTCAACATTCATGTGATATGAACTTAACTGTAACAGGCTTAACTTAGGTAAACCCCTTGGGTGTATTTACCCTTTACGTGGCACATGTAAGATCAACATTAATGTGATACAAACTTAACTGTAACAGGCTTAACTTAGGTAAACCCCTTGGGTGTAATTACCCTTTATGTGGCACATGTAAGTTCAACATTCATGTGATATGAACTTAACTGTAACAGGCTTAACTTAGGTAAAACCTTTGGGTGTATTTACCCTTT
This sequence comes from Panopea generosa, assembly GCA_029582155.1. Taxonomy (NCBI): domain Eukaryota; kingdom Metazoa; phylum Mollusca; class Bivalvia; order Adapedonta; family Hiatellidae; genus Panopea; species Panopea generosa. Next base: position 29,998,889 of record CM055904.1, on the reverse strand, counting down.
ACGTGGCACATGTAAGTTCAACATTCATGTGATATGAACTTAACTGTAACAGGCTTAGCTTAGGTAAACCCCTTGGGTGCATTTACCCTGTACATGGCACATGTAAGTTCAACATTCATGTGATATGAACTGAACTGTAACAGGCTTGACTTAGGTAAACCCCTTAGGTGTATTTACCCTTTACGCAGAACATGTAAGATCAACATTCGTGTGATATGAACTTAACTGTAACAGGCTTAACTTAGGTAAACCCCTTGGGTGTATTTACCTTTTACGCGGAACATGTAAGATCAACATTCATGTGATATGAACTTAACTGTAACAGGCTTAACTTAGGTAAACCCCTTGGGTGTAATTACCCTTTACGCGGAACATGTAAAATGAACATCCATCTGATATGAACTTAACTGTAACAGGCTTAACTTAGGTAAACCCCTTGGGTGTATTTACCCTTTACGCGGAACATCTAAGATCAACATTCATGTGATATGAACTTAACTGTAACAGGCTTAACTTAGGTAAACCCCTTGGGTGTAATTACCCTTTACGCGGAACATGTAAGATCAACATTCATGTGATATGAACTTAACTGTAACAGGCTTAACTTAGGTAAACCCCTTGGTGTATTTACCCTTTACGCGGAACATGTAAGATCAACATTCATGTGATATGAACTTAACTGTAACAGGCTTAACTAAGGTAAACCCCTTGGGTGTAATTACCCTTTACGCGGAACATGTAAGATCAACATTCATGTGATATGAACTTAACTGTAACAGGCTTTACTTAGGTAAACCCCTTGGGTGTAATTACCCTTTACGCGGAACATGTAAGATCAACATTCATGTGATATGAACTTAACTGTAACAGGCTTAACTTAGGTAAACCCCTTGGGTGTATTTACCCTTTACGCGGAACATGTAAGATCAACATTCATGTGATATGAACTTAACTGTAACAGGCTTAACTAAGGTAAACCCCTTGGGTGTAATTACCCTTTACGCGGAACATGTAAGATCAACATTCATGTGATATGAACTTAACTGTAACAGGCTTAACTTAGGAAAACCCCTTGGGTGTATTTACCCTTTACGTGGCACATGTAAGTTCATGTGTCATGTACGTTCAATAAATATTATTAATTTCATACGTAGTTAATATGAGAACATTCCGGTTGGGCTAGTTTTATTCACACCGTCTCGTTTCTAGAAATGGCGGTGAACATTGAAATAGGTTGAGAGATATATTTAGAGATATAACGAAGCTATGGTCATTGACATATAACAAGATAACCAATGTGAATAAAGTTATAGGAAATTATAATGTTTAAGTTGAGATAATTATCCCAGAGCTGAGATGTTTGTGAAACTGAGGCCTGACACATAGGTTACATTTTTTATTACAAATACACACATACAGTGCGGATGCACTGATACACCCTAAGCACATAAAGCATTTCAAATTAATAAATAAAAGATCTTACAAGAGTGCTCGTTATTATTGAGCTCATTAAACGAGCTGTCAAAAATATATTATGCGATTATATCATTTTTGCCAACGAGTTTAATAAATTAAATAATGAATGAGCACGAATGTAAGATTATTTTATCACATAACTCAAAATAGTACATTGACCATTTACTTAACACATCATGTCTATAAAAGATTAGGAACAGTCCGTCATTTTTGTTTCCGTCAGTCGTTTGATGTGACGTTTCGTAATAAAATCATTTAATCATGATAAATCGAGGTCATCTATATATTCGGAGAAGTAAGAAAGCAGTTCGATATTTTACGTACTGCAGCCTAGTAATACGGAAAACACCGAACGAGTAATAGGAAGTGATATTACACTAGGTTAATATAAAAGATATGTCATGGATTTATTACACTCCTGCATTGTAAAGTATCTGATAAAGAAATGTTTGATATAGTGAACTACCTGTAATTTGATTAGCGCTGCTGTTGCGTTTTTGTTCGTTTCGGGACGGGCCGCGACATTCTGCAAGAAGAGTTTAAACGTCTTACTTTGGTGTAATATAATGCTGCATAGTACAGTTTATGGCAAATTTTGACAGTTTGAATTACACAGATTTTGAGAATATATAGTAAGCACCTGTACATTAAAAGGTATACGATGTATTGACTATTGATCCGCTTTATATCTCCACACCCGTGACTAGTAGACATGACTAGTAGATAAAATCAGTTTTGTAAGCGGTTTCAGATAGACTTCCTATGAAGTTGTTTACGCTTATGTTGTATTATACTATATCTAAATATGCTATACTTAAAATTAATTTGTTTTAACAAGTGAATTTCTAGTAAATATTGTCGTATCTATAAAAAATCCCCTATTGTAAACAATATATTGAAAATATTGTCGGATGTATACGGACGATATTTACTGTGTTTACTGTTCAAACTGAGCAAACGGACATGAGGACAGGTTAGTTAGCTAGTCTTATACAGGTATGTTTGATTCTTCGTCATATTATGCCGATTACTTCAGTGCAGTATATGGGAGTACAACTCCTCCATATACGTTAGTCCTGTACATCACCTTGATCTTTGAGGCCGCCACACACACAGGGGTTATTTAAAAAAATTGTCCCTATATTTGAAACTTCAGACCGGACCAAACATGCAGTAGGCCTATATTAATATGCAGATTCTCAATATACCCGAGTCCGGTATGTGTCCTTGCTTTCTGAGGTAGCTTTCCAGTGTATTCAGTGACATATTATGCTGAACACTTCTATCAAGTTATTGGTCAATGCATGTGAAAGCTATAGAGAGGATACACAAGTGTGAACGGACGGACGGACGGACTGAAGGACGGACGAGATTTATTCTAAAAAACCGGTGGAGGAACTAATAAAACCTGTATGTTAATCATATAAAACATAATTACCTGTAATTCTCTCGCCGTTGTGGTGACGTTTCGCTGATATTTCAGGGTTCTAAACAAATTATGCTTATTCTAAAAATCAAAAATTAAATATTACTTGCAAAATACAAAGTGTCATTAAATTTACGATCACGTTTAAAAGAAAGTACAATAATATTTTAGAAGGTTCGAACGCGGTGAAAGGGGAAGTGGGTGCATACATGCAGGCCGTTAGACACGGCCAATCAGAACACCATTTGACCAACTGAAGTGCAGAGTATGTAATCAATTAGAGGACGAATACCATTTTATTATTGAATGCGTGCTATATTCCGATCTGAGAAAATATAAATAAATATTATTGGAAAAAAAACAAAGTTTTGTTAAATTCGGAAAACAGCAGTAAAATAAAAAAATACTTACATTTATACTGAATGCTTTACAAATAAGAATTTAGCTTTATATGTGTGATACATATGAATTTTTAATTACACTATTTATGGTAGGTATATGTAAGATCATGTTGCATTATATTTAGATTCTAACATAAATTCTTTGTCATATATGAATTTATACATCATGTACCAGATGGGCCAGCGTACCTATTGGATATTGGAAATAAAACTATGCTATACATGTAAACATTGCATTACGTCCCTAGGCTGGATGATGTAAATTATTGTCATAGCATTAACGCGCCTTTATTTTGACCAATGGTATTTTTTTCAGGTGATTATCACATTCCATAGGTTGAAAGACGATCGATAGTCTATCAACCATTACAGCAGCAATTAGTCATGTAACAATAATTATACTTAATGAGGGCAGTGAAGTTCACGAATCCAACGCAGCAATAATTAAAAAAACACAGTACTATAATATTATTAAGTGTTAATATTAGCACAGTTATTGTCTTTGCTATGTTTCTTTGTAAAACTTTGTAAATGGCCAAAGGCAAAATTTGCCGATTGCTGAATAAACTTGAAACTTGAATTAATAAATAATATATCCAAAGTGTGTCTTTTTGACCTAAGTTCGTAATTCGCGGCTAAATGTGTTTGTTCGGGACTTAAAACTGGACCTACATGTATATGAATTTTCAAATATGAAATATGACAAATATCCTCATCACAGACTAATTTATTAACTGTTAAGTATACAGATCACCGTCATATTGACCCAGTTCCGGTGTGTAGAGCCCTTGTTTGTTATCTTGGTCCCATTTGGTCAATATTGACCCAGTTCCGGATTATAGTGTCCTCAGTTGCTTTTTATATTGGGCCAATTTGTTCGATATTGACTCAGGTCCGGTTTATAGTACCGTTGTTTTTCATATAAGACCAATTCGTTCAATATTAACCCATATAGAGTTAAGAGTACTTATTTATTATTGAATTCATTAAACGAGGTGGAAATATATATTATGTTCTTCTGAGCCTGTGTAAAGAATGTCAAATCACGCACAAATCAAATAAGCTCGCCTTTTATCTCTCGATTTAGATTAATAGAAAAATCAATAATTCCAGGAAATACCCACTATGTGTAGACGCTGACGTCATTGTTTAGTTTTAACCACACGCTTGTTTTTAAAAAAAATGTGTCAATATTTAAAAAGGTCATATAAATCCACGCTCATTGACGGAGAATCCGAACTTGGAACGTTTTAAACGACTTTTACGTGCAAGGTTTGTGTATTTTCATTGTCGCACTATCGTCTGCTTAAGAACTTCCACTACATATACATGTTTTTATTTCATTTATCCTGAAGAATAAATTGGTCTGTGGAAATTTTTGCCAACGACTTGTATTCACGTTCGGTAAACCAGGGTTGTGTTCAATAGTATACTATACATCTCAAATGTGAACATTTTATGACCTACTTCATTGTTTCTCAAAACAACTTATGGTTTGATTGTGACGCCGGTTAAATCGCTGAACCAAGGAAATCTATAAAACAATAAACCGATGAAAACAGCTAGAACTAATTCTAACTTCTGTTTTTGCTGTATTTTATTATTAAAATAAGCCTGGAACCGAAGTGAACATCATTTAAGTTCGCATATTGTTAAACCGACCATCAAAATGTCGATGCTTCTTTGTTAACGCGAGAAACGTAAAAGTAGTGCTGGTTTTATCGAAAAATAAAAGTCTTTAAAAAAAGTGACGTTGTCCAACGAAAATGCTTTAAATACATACATGATAATGAGATTGGAATTATATACATGTAAATCAAACAATGGCGATACGAAATAGAAATATGCAACACAATTTATATTACCTGTATTCTTAAAACATTCCTAATAATCATATTTTCCCCAAAAAACATTTTCTTTGAAAACATAATAAATAAACTATGTATAAAACGGCTGCTTGTTGTCCATTTAACTGAAACGCGAACATTTAATAGCAAAGTTTGTTTTATGATAAGCATATATAATAAAGTTTCACTTCACTAAACTAATAAAATAAGTGACTGTGACGTTTTATAAATACTTGTAGGTTATTAGTTTGTATAATATATTTAATAACACTTTGGTGAACTGAGGCGAATGAATATTGCGAGCTGAAGACTTTAGTTTTGTCTATACAAATCTATATCAGCTTGGTTGTTATGTAAACACGGAGCTTATATGGACCACTCTCCAGTCTGCTTCCTGGATATAACGAGTAATGATTTTGTTAGAAGTCATCTGGTCGAACTGGGAATCGAACCAGCATCCTTTTGAGTAAGCGGCAAACACTGTAACCACTGCATTACCATTCCTCTACAAAATGCTGATGACTTTGAATGACTAAATTTGACAGTTTGATAGCTCCTAAGGAACACTTTGGAAACAAAAAAAGAATGGTATGTATTTATTTATTTATCTGAAGCAATGCACAATGTGCATAACTTTGTAGATTTCCAAGAACATATTACAGGGAATTCATCAGGATGTTTTTAAAATTAATCATTTTCCCCAGTAAAACATGCCTATATATACTCGCTGACCCCGTATTGCCAAAATGACATATTAAACGGTATTTCCTAACTTGGGCTATAGGTAAGACTGCAAGAATTTTTTCCGCTTAAAATTCCAACATAGTTTTAGACGTAATGGGTCACGTGATTACATTTCAATTTTGATTTAATCCATTTTACAAGTTTACACGTAATTAAAAATATTTCATCTTAGAAAAAATCCGAATGACAACGTAAAGAACGTCAAGTAGTGTTTAAATGATGTCTAATTTTAGAATGGGGATTTCGTTTACCGCTCTCATTTAAATATTGATTTTGTCACGTGTTGGTGGATTTAACATTCCGAATCATTCGGAATTTACTTATTGATGGTAATGAGATGCTTTTTGTCCATTTTAAAATAGTTTTATTTTTAAGATAAATATAGCGTTTCTCTTTTCATGATATACCCTCTTTAATGTAGCACATTTGCCAATGTTTGTAGTAAACATGTTGTATATTTGATAAAGCTTACTGAGCAGTTCTACACCGTCACACAGCTACTATTCATCTTCTTTTAAAAACATAGTCAAAACTAAATAGTAAATTCAATAGCAGTTATTAGTCAAACATTGTTTTAACCAATGACAAGCCAGGAATTTAAAAACAAAATTATGCTTTCATAATGCACACTATTGACCAATTTAGTCAATAGGTGATACCATATCGAATCAGATGGGGTGTTTTTATTATACGTCATAGCTCACTTATACCTAATTCACATTTGGCCTGCGATGGGTTTACGTGCCCGTATCCTGCCCGTATCCCCCTTTCCGTGCGGCCTCCTTGTGGAGGCAGGAGGCGGCCGTGAGCTTTTCGTACGGATTCATGGGCACCTCGGCCTCTACGATTTTGTTAAGCGAGAAGTTTGAACAAATTTGAAAAAATCGTAAGCCTGTAGCCCGTAGTCATGTCGTAGGTGGCAATGTGCAGCCCCCGCACAGGCACCGCGCGGAGGTCACGCGCTGATCGTCAAGAAACTGCAAGATTTAAGGTGAACATTGGGTAAAAAACGGCACGGCGGCTGCACGGTCATCGCACCAGCTCCGTACAGCCTCTGCACGGAAGCCGCACGGGATCTGTACGATTTCCGTGCGGAGAATGCACGGCAACTGCATTGGAATTGCGTACAATTTTCGCGTAGCCTCTGTACGGCTTTGCCCCGGCCTGTCCCCGAAGGCCCGTACGAGAAATTGCACGCTGCTTGCACACAATGTGAACACCTACGCCGTAGCCCGTAGCCATCTACAATGCCTCAAAAATCGTACGGGAAATCGTAGACTCAATTATCGCACGGCGCCATAGGCAAATGTGAACCAGGCATTACAAACTGTAAAACGTATAGAGTTATGCGTTCACTCCTCCGCTACGCTTCGTAACCGCAACATTACTTTCATGGGAAGTTCAATAAACGATATGGTATGTGACTTATACTTAGTGGGACTGTACGAGGATAGATACATATGAACTTATACGTAATAATTTTATGTATATTTTAATATTGTAAAGGTTAAAAAAGTATTTACTCGCAGTCACCAGACCAAATCGTCTTGGCAGCATGGGCATGTCCACGTGAATTTGACCATGGATACCAAGTTTAAATTAATTTGTATGTGTAGACTGTGGGAGAAGGGTTTTGGATTTTGAATAACGCAATCCTGAACGCATGTAATAGATCGAGTGCACTCAGGCACGCAGTATATGCATAATACGCTTGACACAGAAAGATAACTATTCGTGCGATACTGAGCGCACTCATTCATTCGGATACTCTCTTTTTTTCGTTATTTGAGGGTTAAGTCGCTAATCAAAATCGCGATAAAAACGGAATTTCCTTTTCACAAAATTATAAACCATGTAATATATTTAAATTTTCTTTGGTATAACGCATTATAAAACTAAATTTGGTCAACAATTTTTCAATTATATCATAAATATCAATATTAAGCTAATCACTATAATATGTTTAAAAGACCTATTATACAATAGACGGCGCATCAGTGGTTAACTACGGTTTCAAGGCCAATTCAGTTGCTTATTTAAACATGATTTGGTTTAAACATATTTATTCATTCAAATGTACATATATATACATAAGTTTAGGTATAAATATGGATTAGAACGGAAGATAAAATCTTATAAAGTTCTTTTCCATGACATATATCAATTGTGAACAAATTTGGCAGATTATTAACAATTTGATTTATGCTCTTAGCATTAGGAATATAACATAGTTCAAAATATATTTGATAAAAATGTTTAACATACTTTTAGGAATATTGTTTCTGATAAATTTAAGAAACTTAGAAAATGAAGTGAGTAATTATAAAAAAGAAAGGTGATTTAAATGATTAAAGTAATGGATAATTATGTGAATTCACATAATAATAACGGTTAACATTTTTGGACAAGTTCTGAACGGCATGGACGAAATTGGGAGACGGGCTGACCTCACCACGAAAATAGAAATAGCCTTGTTATTTCTACAGACTTACTTACATGTTCAGGAGAAACAATTAGTGGATAAAATGTATTTGTGAACTGCTTCAAATATTTTAACATTATTGTCTTAAAAGAGTTGAGGTTCACCAAAAAGAAGTATATTTAAAGAAACTGTACATAACTCACTGACATATGTCAGGAGTGGTATGCGTTGATGCTTGTAAAGGTGACAATTGAGAAAGAAGTGAGCTGTGCTTTCTATTTGTCCACATGTACACAGGGGGAGGGGGGGGGGGAGTCTTCAATGTGTTTAAGAAGTAGATGTTGCTTAAGTGCACTACAACTCGTATGGAGGCGGGCATGCAATAATTGGCATTTTCTTGTACCCATGTAAAAGAATTTAGGTACTTTTGGTTTGTTACTTTCGAGGTTATGTTTAAAAGCATTCAGAGAAAAGGCTTGTCTTGTATAAAGTGAGAGAGTGTTCAAGTCACGGACAACGGAAGGAATTTGAGTACAGAGCTGTTCTTGAAGAAGGAATTTGATTATTATTATTAATTCTGAGGTTGTACGTGGAGCATGCATTTGTAAGAGAAGGAACCAATGAACATAGATATGGTGGGAACATTCCGTGGATCATTTTATAAAAACGAGTAAGTTTGTGTTTAGTCCGACGCGTTTCAAGACTTTCCCATCCTACTTCGGAATTCAGATTATTGAACGATATAAGTTTTGTAACTCCAGCTATTACTCGTGCAGCTTCATTCTGTATTTTATCAAGTTCATATTTTTCATAATTTGTACAATTATGAAAAATAACATTGGCATATTCCAATAAGGGTCTTATAAATGACATGTAGATTGTTTCTAGTGATTTTCTATCTAACTGAAATTTTAGTTTTCTCATAATATTTATTTTAGACCAAGCTTTATTCTTAATATAGTCAATATGAGTGTGCCAGTTGCAGTTATTTGTTAAGTATACTCCTAGATGTTTGTGAGATGACACATCTATAATTTGTTGGTTCTGCATAAAAAGTGGGGGGTGAACGGGTTAAGTGCGTTTGCGAGTTACATGCATTGATTCTGTTTTGGATGGATTAAAAGTAACCAGCCATTTATTTGACCACTTAGATAATTTATTTATGTCAGAATTTAATGTCTGTGCAGCATTAACAATATCATTATTATGATTAATTATAAAGTAAAGGCTTGTATCATCGGCAAAAAGTCGTATGTTGGAGTGAATATCAGATACTATGTCATTTATATAAACTAAACACAGAAGAGGACCTTTGTGCCAAACTCTATCAAAGGCTTTACTTATATCAAAAAATACAACTCTGACCTCTTTGTCATCGTCAGTCGCTTTGCAGAAGGTATTATAAAGAAAAGATAGCTGATTTATAGTTGAATCACCAGGCACAAAACCAGATTGAAATGAAGAGAGTAAGTTACTATCTCGAAAATAATTGAACATAATTTATGCTTAAATATGAGCCTTTCAAATACTTTATTCAATACATTAAGATGTGAAATTGGTCTAATTATTAGCCAAAGACGGGTCTCCTTTTTTGTAAAAAGCACATACGAACACTTCCTTCCAAACTTTAGGATAAAACCGTTTGTTAAACAAGTGTTAAACAAATCACACAGTGGGTCGATAATTCATTACTTAGTTTACGAAGCACATAATTATTAATTTTATCGCGACCTAAGGCTTTTCAAACTGGTAACGACTTAAGAATACTGCACACACCGATGGATCTAGTAAAACTGGGATGTTTTGTCTCGGTACCAAAATAGGTGGATCAATGTTATCGTCATTTAAGATTGACTGAAATTGGAAAAATGAACTTAGTAAGTTGGCTTTTAGCTCAAAATTGGAAATAATAGTTCCATTGTCATTCAGTGGAGGAATTACTGGCTTGTCATTTGAAGAGATGAACGACTTTAATATCTTCCACCAGTCTTTGGGAGAGAGATATGCAGAAATAAGTTTACTTGCTAAATTATCATACTATAACTGCTCTGCTTAGAGTATAAGTTGGACGACCTTATTACGTTTTTTTTTAAATCTGTTCCAGTGATATATTTCGTTAGATCTCTTTGCTTTCTTAAAAAGTCTTTTACGGGCCCTAATATTCTTTTTTAACTCAGTGGATATCCACGGAGGTTCATGCGGTTTAATTTTAATGATTTTATTTGGAAAACATATATTTGAAAGTTCATTAATTTTATTAGCAACATTGGTAGCATAGACGTCTACATTATCGTAAGATAGTTCGTTCAAGTTAGCTTGAATGATTTTATTTTTTAAGAGAGCATTGTCACCAAGTTCATATTTCCAAATATGTCTCTCAAAAGCTAATTGTTTGTTTTCCTTGAATTTGAATATACCGTATATCGGACAATGGAATCGGATATCTTGATTTAGAAACGGATATGCGACACCACTTTTAATAAAGCTGTCTTTATTACTTAAAAGTAAAATATCAATTAGAGACGATGAATTCTCAGTAAAGTGGATGGGATCTTTAATAGATTGAAATAGACCAAACTGTTTACATATATTGTTAAGACTTCGCGATGAAACATTATTCAGCATATTATAGTTCAAATTTGTTTGCGCAACTAAAATATAAATAATTCTATATATACTGTGAATAACAATTTAATATGAATTCACTATATGCCTTCCTATTTCGATATAAATTAGTTATAGAACATACAGAACATATATTTCAGTTGGATTTAAGCGTATACAGCTCTAAACACAAACAAATCAATGCATTTGTCAAACAAACAAAACATAGATATGCTGAAAATTATATGATTATGATTCTATTTTTTGAGAATTTTGGCAAAATAAAAATTACCCATTTTCAATTCAATTTGGAGTTTAGTTTTATATTTTTCATAAACATAGTTACACCGAGTCTGTGCTTTGTTGTGAAAAAAATATACTTACAACTGTTATATTGCAATTAAAGTAAAAACAGAATACTCGTGCACATCTCATTCAATAATGCAAATAATAATACCAAATTAATTGTATTCTTAAATATAAAGTGGGTCAGTAGTGCAGCGGATAGGGTGCTGGCTTCAGACGGCAGAGGTCGCGAGTTTGACCCAGACTCTACCCTATGACCTCTCAAAACACAATTCAGTACCAGATCTAATAACGGATTGCACTGGCGAATGATATGCATAAGCTCCAAGGTTACTTCACAATCAAGCTAAATCAAATTAATGTAAAATAAATGTACGTTTGCCAAAATAACACGACAGGCCGAAATAACACGATAGACACAGGAAATAAAAACTAGTAAACATAAATTTCTAGGTGACCTTTTGTCATTTTCTGAGTTGAAGTCGTGACTTTATATTGACTAAAGAACCGAAGAAAAGGAACAGCTTTTGATCAATGCGGAAGATTTTAATCAACAAAACAGAACATGTATTCATTGTCTATAAAATAGTAAATATATTTTTTCCTACAAAATCGATACGCTTAATCACGTGCACGTAAGCACGTAAAGATTTAGCTCATATAAAAGCTATGACAAGGTTCAACAAATAAGAAATGACAACACTTATAATGATATTAATAAAGTAAAAATACTCAGATAATAATAATAAGTATAAGGATTATAATTATAATAAAAACTATAAAAAGTAATAATTATGATAATGATATTAATAATAAAAGCAAAATACTACGATAATAATAATAATAATAAAAATAATATTATAATAAACAAAAAAGTAATAATGATTAATATAATGCTTATAATTGTAATAAAAAATATAAAAAAGTAATAATTATAATAATGATAATACTTATAATAAAAGCAAAATACTACGATAATATTAATAATAATAATGATAATAATAATAATAAAACAAAAAAGTAATAATAATAAAAAAATGCTACGATAATAATACTAATTTTATTAATAATTAATAATAATAATAATAATAATAATAATAATATAAAAAATACTTCATTTTTTAGTATTGATTTTGACTATATATTTCTTATTCAATTACATGCCGCAGGTTAAATTAAGATTCTTTCATCTGTTGCAAATTATAATCAAAATGAAAATTAAACACAGACAGGGTTCTTTCGTGTTCAATGGACCGATAAATTACCAATTAACTTTTTATTGACACACATGTGGGTCTCACCATGGGTGTCGATTTGATGATTGCCGTGCAACTCTTCCTACATAATAGAAAATAAATTGTTTTATCAATTAGTATATATCTTTATTTGAGTTTCATCAACATACATACACATGTAAAATATCAATATATACAGCACATTTAATGTATATTGCCACTCCATATTGGAGTTATAAGAGATTAACACAGTTGTATAATACAATCATAAAGAACACCGAACATGCAACATATAACTACATAGGTAACACTAAAGAAACCTTGCTAATCAATAATTAAGAACTGCCATAAAATAATGATAAGACACTGAGAAGAAAAATAAGCACTATCGCGCATACTAAAAGATGGAAGTAAAATATCATTAAACACGTTGATCAGATCACCATGAATTGGATTAGCAAAGTTGCTTTAGATGAGATAAAATTAACAAAAACAGGAAACTAAAATAATGAGTATTATTGACAAATAAAAACATTATTTACTAATTAAGAATTGTCGTCTTTGTAGTATTTGATAGCAGGTTTTGGCACAAATACGTATCATATCCGAGTTGGAAAACAAGAAAATGAATTTATCAATATCAGACAGAGTCAAGAATATATTGTTACAAACTACTGCACGATTAAATAATTTTTTTCTTAAATCACCGTATATTAAACAATTGAATAAGACATGGTATTCGTTTTCAATAGTATCGCAAAATGGACATAACCTTTCATCGATTGACAGACCCTCGTATCTACCAGTTTCAATCCTGATGGGGGCAACACCACAGCGAAATTTGCTAAATACAGACCTATGTCAGGGAGGAAGAATCAATTTACAATATTGTTCAGGTACAAATTCTGATTTGACGAGTTTATACAAACGGAGTTTATTACCACCTCGTCTAGAAGGACCAGTATCATTATTTATTCTATTAAACCATTTAGTTACATAATCGTTAAATATACCACTATGGACATCACTAACAAATGAAGCAGACAAAGGTTCTTCAATGTTGCTATACATATATAAGTTATTGACATTATAAAATTGTCTAATATTAAATACCCAATTCTTACACGAACGATTCGCTTTATTTGTTACCCAGAGTGCTATACGTTTAATGACCCGCTCTTCGCTCATAGATGACAAACGTGACCATTACAGCGAAACAGTTTTCCACTGTCTTACAACTGAAGGGTTCCAACCCATATCTCCTGATATTCCATCATTGGGTGTATACTTGCCAACACCTAGAAAAATGCGTTGAGCTCTGTTATGTACCGCCTCAATGCAAGAATATGTACGGATACCCCATAACGGTGCACTATAATTTAAAACCGGCCCAACAACGGAATTGTACAATTTAGTGTATACATTATAAGGCATGCCTCCATAGTTTTTACATTTTGCGATTAAGAGACCCAATGCACGACTAGCACTCTGAGCATCTGATTTAACAGTAACATTATAAGCAAGATGTTCATGTAAAACAACACCTAAATAAGTATATCTATCTACAGTTGGTAGTAGTTTGTCCCCACACTTAAGAACGGCATTACTGCGTTGTAACGAATTAGGCCGAAAATGCATAACATTACTTTTAGACGCATTCACGGTCATGTCATTTAAAGAACACCAGTCGTTTAAAGCATTTAACAGCAACTGCAGCTTATCAGCGTTCTCAGCTAAAATAACTGTTATGAACGACTGACCACATGCACGCACGCACTATCCAATATAAAAGCTGTGCCTAATCAAGAAGGCAAAATATATATTATAACAATAGATCCAATGATAACAATATTTCAAAATATAAAACAAATAATAATATAAATAATATACTACATTTTCATTAGTTTTAAAATTGTAGAATTGTTTTATCTTGTGAAATTACCAATTCTGATGTTTACTTTATTCTGTTTTTGTCTCGCCGCGACGAAGGAGCGAAAGCGAGATAAAGGTGTTGCTTTTTTCGTCGACGGCGGCGGCGTCAAACATTTATATTTAGCTCCAACTTTAAGTTTTTCGTTTTTACACAATTTCAACAAGTACAAGTGCTACGACACTCATACTTGGATCATAGTTACACTAACACCCAGCATCACAATATATACTGCAGATGCTGAGTGTGACCTACATTTCATGTTTCATTGACATTGTTTGATGCTGAATTTTGCATTTACCTCCAACGTTAAGTTTTCGGTTTTACACTATTTCTCAACAAGTACAAGTGCTACGACACTCATAATTGGATCATAGTTACAACTAACACCCTGCATCACATTATAAACTGCAGATGCTGAGTGTGACCTACATTTCATGGTTCATTGACATTGTTTAATGCTGAATTTTGCATTTACCTCCAACGTTAAGTTTTCGTTTTTACACTATTTCTCAACAAGTAAAAGTGCTAGGACACTCATAATTGGATCATAGTTACAACTAATACCCTGCATCACATTATATACTGCAGATGCTGAGTGTGACCTACATATTATGGTCCATTGACTTGGTTTGATGTTGAATTTTGCATTTACCTCCAACGTTAAGTTTTCGTTTTTACACTATTTCTCATTAAGTACTAGTGCTAGGACACTCATACTTGGATCATAGTTACAACTAACACCCTGCATTACATAATACAATGCAGATGCTGAGTACTTTTTTTTTAATTTATTTAAACAAAATTCAATCTTTTTTTTTAAAAATATGTTTCACATAGAAATACTGGTTAAAGTTTTGTGTGCAACTACCATTAAGTTCATATCTCAAAAATCACTTAATGTATTTGATCGAAACTTCACACAGTACTTCCTACAACATTTCTTAGTCATTAAACCTATTACATTAACCAAGTTAGATAACTCTTGCATAATGCAAATTATTGTGTTATATTTTTGCAAATCGTGGTTGTTACTAAATTCATAAAATCAAATAACTATTGTAAATAACCACTCTTTGATATATTATGGAAGTTGTTATGTCATTTCTCTGGTACCACTGGATTAAAACAATATTTTTTTAGCTTTACATATACATGCGGCCATTTTTGTCATTGTATTTTTTTTTCTCTCCCATGTGTGTATTAACTGTCAAAGCGGACACGACGAGACATATCATTCTGCGGAATTCTTTTTTTAATACGAAATCGCGTCACGAATTCATTGAGCACAGCTCTTTAAATAAAACCATGTGATATATGTGAAATAAAATGTGTTATTGATGCAAAAGATATGCTGACATTCATCTCCTGCAAATTGGGAATGTACTTGACTTGACTTGATTATTGAATGATAACGTGATTGGAAAGGTGTAAAGGTGTATGTTATGTGACCGAGAAAAAAATTGTTTTTTGCATGTTTTAAGAACTGAAAATTACTAAAAAGTTGGATAAACTGTGTATAAGCATTGTGTGTATATGTGGATTATGATAAATGGGTAAAAAACAGAAAAATGAGAGGAAAAAAAAGAAAGAAAAGTAGTGAAAATTGAAACGAACAAACACAAAGCAAACTGGCTAAACATGGCGGCTCGACTGAGGGCACATACGAATAAGTAAGTGACATTTCGATCAGCGAGGCGCAAAAGGAAGCGAATTCTGTTTTGTTTGATACGACTTCAACACCGATGAAAATGACCGATTGTACATATTCAAAAGTGTTTGAAACGCCAGCGCCATCACAGGCAATTAAAAATGGTGACAATTGTTCTAAGAGTCTGGCTCCGCAGGATAACCCCTCAAATATTGTGCCAAAACAGACCGGAGTTACACACACACAACTCCCCATCCCACAGTCGCCCTCTAATGCAGATAAAATGGAATATATTAAAACGATGAACTTAAAGATAGGGGACGTGGATAGGCAGCTAAAATAATAGATGTGCTTGAAAAATAGGTCGCCACGTTCGACGTTGAAATAAAAACGTTATTGTCATATGTACATGACAAGGACAAAAAAAGTGAATGACAGAGTGTCAAATGTGGAAGATAAGACTGAATCCATTAAGTTCGCGCAGGGAATGTTCAATGACAAATTGACAGACTTGGAAAAACAAAATCCCTCATTGAAGTCAGAATTATTATACGTGCAATCTCAATCAATGAGAAATAACCTCATCTTTACTAACATTCCAGAGGAAGCACGAAAAGTTCAGGTGGTGACCCAGACTAAAGTGCGCCGATTCTTAACCGAACATCTTAAGGTGGCTCAGGATGTAGCCGATTCAGTAAAATTCGTTCGTGTGCACCGAATGGGCCAGAAAAATGAGACATTTCCTAATCGTAAAATTGTAGCGATGTTTGACGATTACGAAGCTAAGAAAATGATATAAAAAATAGGAGGTAAACTGAAGGGAACGGAATACCATATGTATAAGCAGTTGCCACCGGAAATTGCGATTAAAAGAAGGAACTTAGTCCCAAAAATGAAAGAAGCAAAACGGAACGGGAAGACGTCATGGATTAGCTATGACACTCGTATGTTAATGGTAAACCGGTGAAGGACGGTGGTACGTAGGAATGCGCCGGGGATGTACTGAAAATACGTTCTTGGAACTGTTATTGATTGACTAAGGCTAAACGGGAAGATCCAGCGTTTGTACGGGTATTACCTGGATATGACATAATAATACTATCTGAGTCTTGGACTAAAGAAATTAGTGAGATTGAGCTTGAGGGATATACTTGTTTCAATTTCAATAGAAAATTCCAACATAGGCAAGCGAAGAGATGTAGTGGTGGAATAGTAGCGTATTGTAGAAGTAGCATAAAAAACGTTGTTCAAATTATAAGAAATCATTATGATACCATTGTATGGTTAAAACTTGATAGACATTTTTTCAAACATACAGAGATGTTTATTTATGTGGCATATATTTATGGGGCCAAGATTCACCAGCATACAACGTGGTACAAGTTGATTTTTTTTTCTGTTGGTGCAGAATGATGAGAACGAATTTGAAATCATGGGGACGACCTTTATTGTTAGGGATTGTAATGCACCGGTAGGAAATGGTGACAAGAAAGATTTTATTGTGTGCGATAGGTCAATAACTAGTATCGATTATGATGATTATGTATCTGATGTATCTGATGCTATGTCGTCACTATATGGACCCAGTGTGTAACGCCCACGGGACGACGACGAATTGTTTTTTATTTACCCTCGCACTTAGCTCTGGGCTTTTTGGCGAGCACGGGAGAAAAAACTTCTAGATTTATGGAAACTAACTTCCGCTTCCGGTAATGTCAGTCGTGTTTAAATTCTCAGCGAGATGAATTAATTTACTTTTGTGATATAGTACAAAATATCGGACTAGATATAAAAAGTGATTGGACATGGATATAGAAATAAGTTGTTTTTTCAAACACATGTAGAACTAGCACGATAGTTCTGCTCAAATTGACTAAAAACTCTGATCATCCATATTTCTCTTTGTTTTTTGTCCAAACAAATTCAAATTTATATATATTCGCATATTAGCAAGTTTCAAGTTTCAAGTTTATTGGCATATCAGCAAAACATTGCCTATGGCCATTTACACATTCAAATTAATTTAAATATGGCATAGACATACAATTATATGAAATACAAACAAATACATACAATTATATGTAATACAATCAAATACATACATATCACATATTCAAACTGAAGCAGTCATGTTATTTATACATCTATAATTACAGAATCATTTATAATCATATCAATAATCAATCAAATTGTTTAAAGTTTCTTGCCTTAGCTTTTGAGCTTCGGTTATAAATTTTGCCAGATTACAAATACTTTTTTTATTCCTTGATGACATAATGTTTTTAAAACTATTAATATTTGGAAAAGCACTATGTTTAATATATTTACTTCTGATTGTTCTATATGTAGGACAACATAATAGAAAATGATACTCCGATTCAACCAACCTCCCATTACATACTCTACAAAAACGATTTTCCCTTTGTACATTTGTGTATCTCCCAGTTTCAATTTCTAAATTATGCGCACTCAGTCTAAATCTTGTTAAATTTTTACGGTTTGTTTCATTTGGAATAAAATCCAAGTAAAATTCATATTCAAGACATGTTTTGAATTTTCTTAAATAGTCTAATTTGGGCATATTTTGAAGAGCTGTATTCCAATTTTGTAAATACTGATCACAAATCCTTTGTTTTAACATGGGGAAATAATTTGCGTTTAAATTGTAATTCAACCAAATATCTCCAAAACCCAGCCGATTTAAAAGCATGTGCATACTACCAGCCCAACAGCTGGTATTTTGTAAAGTACATTGTTCATTAAAAACTTTAAATTGAATAGAATTGTTTTTTTTCATAACTTTTGTCCAATAGCTTATAGCACGTTGTTTACAGATAACAGATAATGGAAATCTCCCTAGTTCACCTAATACAGCTACGTTAGGAGTTTGTGGTTTAACACCTAAGATGCGTTTGCAAAACTTAATATGTAATTTATCTAATTCCTTATTTTCATAAATACCCCAAATTTCTGATCCGTATAATAAAATTGGCACAACCATAGAATCAAATAAAGATAATTTAGTTTTGATATCTAATTTAACCCTAGTGAATACTGAAAGTAAACTGTTATATGCTCTGAGTGCTTGATCTGATAATGCCTTTACAGCATGTGACATATTTCCAGTGTAATGGAATTTAATACCCAAGTAGCAGAAATTATCAACAATTTCTATTTTTTCATTATTTATAAACCATTCATGGTTATGTTGTTGTTTTCTTTTTTCAAAGATACAAATTTTTGTTTTATCTACATTTATTTTTAATCCCCATTTGGTTGAATATTGAAATAAATTATCAATTTGTTTTTGTAAACTTAGTGGATTTGTTGTAAACAATGCTATGTCATCAGCAAAAAGTAACATATATAAAGATAACTGTTCTACATCTTTGTCAGTTAATTCATTAAGATCAATAGTAGTGCTTATATCGTTAACAAAAAGAATAAACAGAAGCGGAGAGAGTGGTTCCCCTTGTTTTAAACCTAGCGATACATCAAAGAAATTTGAGAACGACAAATCATTTAACTTAACACATGATTTAACGTTGCCGTAAATTGCTTTAATTATGTTAACCATCTTACAACTTATACCGGATTGGACTAGCTTAATCCAAAGGGCATCATGAATAACGGTATCGAACGCCTTCATATAATCCACGAAAATACAATATAATTTTGATTTTTTTATCAAAACATTTTGAATTATTGAATGCAAAATAAATATACAATCTGTAGTACTATGACTATCGCGAAAGCCGAATTGTGCCTCGTTAAAAGTGTGTTCCGCCTCGCACCATTTATTTATTCTATTACGCAGGGTGAGAGAGAATATTTTTGACATTATATTTGTTAAAGTAATGCCACGATAATTAGACGGATTAGATAAATCGCCCTTTTTATGTATAGGAATAATTACACCTTTTCCCCAACAGTCCGGATAATTTCCAGTGTCGTATATATTATTAAATATTTGAACAAGATACGGTGAAATAAAGTCTTTTGAATCGATAAAAAAGTCAGCTACATTATTACTAAAATCGCAACTTTTATGACGTTTCATTGATGAAATAGTATTTTTTATTTCAGCAATAGTAAAAGAACAATCCAGTTCAGCTATATCCAAAGATTCTCTGTCTATATTTATATCATCATCTGGGTTAAAATGGCTATGAGCTGTATTTGAGAGGTTTTTAAAATGCTCGAAAAATTCATTCAAATTAATATCAGAATAATTTTTACCTTTTTTCGTTTGATATTTTTTAATATATTTCCAAAATTTACGTGTATTACTTTTGCTTAATTTTGACAAATTTGTTTTTTCTTTTTTAAAATAAACATATTTTGCTTTTCTCTTTGCTTTCGCAAAATCATTTCTACTAGTTAGTAAACGAAATCTATTATCTTCCGTAGGATCCATTTTATAAAGTCTCTTATTGTTATAAAATAAAGTTTTAAGATTTTTAATAATATCTTCAGCATACTCGTTATGTGAGTTATTAGACACACACAAAATTGATATCGCATTATTATGTGAGCATAAATTATTTGCTAGATCTGTTAGTTTTTTAGACAGTTTCCTTTCAGATTTTTCATCTTACAGTTCGATAGATACGACTGACGACCTCTACAGCAACGCGCGATGTGGCAGGGCAGGTACTGCAATTATGTATAGGAAAAAATTCCATCGCAATATATCGCCAATAAACACTATTAAAAATGATAGGATTCTTGGTATTGAGGTAATGCCCAACATCGATTTATCCACCTATATATTTTGTGTGTATATACCATCAAACAGTGACATTGAAATGTATAAAGATACATTGAGCGACTTACAAGCATTAGTATCATTTTACACAACACAAGGTACTGTGATTGTAGCTGGTGATCTCAATGGTCAAGTTGACAGTGACACTATTACCAGTAGGCATGTCGGGTCTATAACACATATATTGAGTAACTTTGTACATAGAAATAACTTTACTGTCGTTAAAAAATGAATACCACCAAAGGACCAAACTATTCATTTATTCCTACCAAGTCGATGATCGACCATTTACTGGTAGAGAACTCAGCAATTCTTAATATAAAAAGGTCATATACAATAGATGAACGACACATAATGACGTCAGACCACTTACCCCTTATAATGACGCATGAAGTCGAAATAGAAAGTCAAAGACAAAACATACAACAAACAAATATAGCCTGGCCGAAATGTACTGACGAACATATCGCATTATACCAAAATAAATTAGAAAATATACTCAGTACAAACGACCTTAATGACGACACATTATCAATCAACATGTTAAACGACTTGATCACAAACGCTATCCACGAAGCCGCTAAACTCTTACCCTTGAGCAAATTAAACACCTATTCTAAACCATATTGGACTCAAGAGGTCCGAAGCGCGCATAAACTATCTCGTAAATCAAGGCGTGAGTGGATAGCATGCGGTAGACCAAGGGGACATAATTATAAAGTTTATACGGATTATAAAGCAGCCAAAAGCAATTTTAGACACCTTCAACGGTACGAGTCATCAAATTACTTAAAGCGATCTTATGAAGAATTATTTAAAGCGGCCGAAACAGTTTACCAATTATTTTGGCGATTACTCCGAAAAAAGAAACCAAACTCGAATTTTACATGCAAGAGACTTTTGTTTGAAAATAAAAAGTTTGAAGACACTGAAATTGTAAACGGAATTAAGATATATTTTTCAAAAATATTTGGAAATGAAGAATCAGATAACATATCAAATGTTATTAAAAAATCATTTTCAGAAAATGTTAAAACAAAGCTCGAACATTTTAAAGCTTCCCACACCGAGGAATACTCGTATATTATAGAATCAGATGTAACGCATAAAGAATTATCAAAAATAGTTCGATGTTTAAAAACGCGAAAAAGTCCTGGAAACGATTTTATACTAAATGAACAAATCAGTTACGGTGGTAAAGCTCTACACACAGCAATAATAATACTCTTTAATAATATAATACAATCTGAAAATATACCAACAACTTGGAAAACAAGCTTACTTATTCCAATATATAAAGGAAATGGTAAACCAAAATGTGACCCCACCAGTTATCGACCTATTTCGTTATTACCTTATCTTGAAAAAATGCTTGAAAAACTACTTCTTGATAGGTTTAATACATACTTAGAAGCAAATGAGAAAATATTTCCATGCTTACAACAACAAGGTTTTCAAAAAGGAGTTAGCTGCATAACAGCGGCGTTCAATGTACAAGAAACAATATATCATCAAATTGAACAAAATAGCAAAGTTTTCATGGCATACCTTGACATAAAAGGCGCCTATGATTCCGTCTGGCATGAAGGACTATTTGTTAAAGAAGGACATTTAGGAATTAAGATTATTACATAATTCTTATACTGATCTTAAATGCGTGATCAGATGTCAAGGAATTACGTCACTTCCGGTAAAGGTAAAGCGCGGCGTCAAGGCAGGGGGGAGTACTATCAACTTTTTATTACCTAGTATATGTAGACGAACTGTTAAGGGACCTAGAAAGCTCAAAACACAGTACACGAGTCTTGTCAATAAAAAGCGGAAACACAACATTTGCAGACATCTCCCTTAGCGCCTTAAATCCATCTAGCCTACAACAATTACTTGACATGGTATATAGATATTCAAAATTATGAAGATTTTCTATAAGCGTGAACAAGTCATGCTTAATGACCTTTCCTCATAAAAGAAACACTCCAGACCTTGACCTTTTGTTTGGTAGCTGTTATTTACAACAAATTCAGTATACAACTCATTTTGGTATTACACAGGACTCGAACTTAAAATTAGCCCGAAGAATATCGGACAGGTGCCAAAAAGCAAAAAAATTAATTCTTCGCGATGATAGGTTTCGGCCTTCGACCTCAGGGCATAAACCCTTTGACATCAACAAGTCTATATAGGCAAATAATAATACCGACAATATTGTATGGCTGTGAGATATGGAATGACTTAACACAGCCTGACGTGGACACAATAAATAGGTTTCAACATTTTATTGTAAAACGAATTCAAGGCTTTATGGTAAGAACACGTTCATATATCTTAGAGTCGATGTTGGGACTGATCCGATTATCAGCCGAAGTTGAGAAAAGAAAACTCATGTTCCTATCTAAAATTTTAACATTGCGATCAGATACTTTTTGTCAACAAATATTTGTAAGAAAATACTTCATGTATCTGGAGAACACAAGCTCGCTTCAATATGGTTACACACCCGATATTTGCAATATATTATATAAATACAAGCTACAATATATAATGAACCGATATATTCAAAACAGTCCTGCGTTTCCCTCAAAATGAGAATGGAAGAATATCGTTAATAGATCAATAATAAGACATGAAACAATACTGTGGGAAAATAGGTTAAACGCTGACAGCGATTTCTACTACTTTAAATTGTTACATACAGATATCAAACCAGCTATTGTTTATCAAATATCAAGTGAACAATCATTTCGTTATATTATTAAAGTAATCGCCAATATTTGGTCAAGGCCCGTAAACGATAAACACAGTGAATGCCCGTATTGTTCTGAAGAAAATCATAACAACATTTCACACATTATTTCAAGTTGTCTCATCACAGCTGATAAAAGAAATACATTCTTAACAAATGTATACACAACTCTGAGTAACCACACGGTTATCGACGAGATAAAGAACTTGAATTCGAAAGATTTAACGCTTAAACTTCTAGGTGCTGAAATTGGCCCAACCCTTGAAATAGAGGAGAACGTATTTTTCTTAAAAACTGGCTTTCAAATACATATTTGAATGCCAACAATACTTTCTTAATTATGAATCGAAATAAGATGGATGACTAGTTTCCATTCCTTGTCCCTTTTCGATTTTTCGCTTTTGCGAAAAGGTTCAAGCAAACGGGATCAACTATTAACATAGATTGCTTCATAACTAAAAGTTGGCTTGTCGGTGTAAATGAAATGTTAGTAATACTGTTAATGAAATTTGTATATTTAATTTCACAATGTGCATAGAAGTTTCATAATTATTCAGCATAGCAAAAATGAAGATAAAATAATATGAAATGTTAGCATTTTCATTGCATGACACATTATATGTTAACTCTTGCTATATGTAATTTGTATATATGTTATAAATTGCTCACATTGTATATCAATTTTGTATATTAATCTCCCAAGAGGAGGAAATAAAGATTTTCATTCATTCATTCATTCATTCATTCATTCATTCAACGTCATACACATATGTAAATAGAAACGGGTCAAGTGTAATCGATTATTTATTAATAAAACAACGCGACTTTGTTTGTATGGACGAGTTTAATATACGTTCTTTTAATGAATGGTCAGATCATGCACCTTTGTCAATTGGTATTGACTGTAAATATGTTAAAAGTGACTCGTACAAATAAAACGGCAACTTACGTAATATTTTCTGAGGTAAAGTAATTGGTCGTTTAGTGGATTTTAAAACATTATCGATGAACGTAGATACCACAAGCAGGGAATGCATGAAATAGTCTATAAATAAATTTGTAGAAATTCTAAGGGAGATTGCTGACCCTTTGTTTGGTAAAACTATGGTAGAAAGAGAAAGAATACGATTTTGTGATACGAATGTAAAAAAAGCAGGCTGGTTTGATAGCGAATGCTACGAGGCGAAGAAATCATATTGAGTGACTTTAAATTCATATAATCTATGTAAATCTAATCAAAACCAATTGAACTTCATGTAAAGAAAAGAAATGTACAAAGTGTTAATTACAAAAAACGTCATGCTTACGAACTAAGGAAAATGACAGACATTGCAAAAATGAGAAATGCAAAACCGAAACATTTTTGGAAACTTCTTTGTAGAAAAACTAAAGAGAATTATGAAAATGTTACCACGGAGACGTTTTATAAATATTTTTCTGAGTTATCGAATGATATTTCAACTGTTAAAGATGTAGATGCTGAAGCGTTTTGTAGTAAAGATGACTTTTGAATTGTAATTTTGATGGGTTGGATCAGGAAATAAGTATATCTGAGGTGTTGTCCGTGGTGGAAAGTTTGAAAAGAAATAAAGCGTGTTCAGGAGACTCTCTACTAAACGAATATTTCCTTGAAACAGTGGATATTATTGCTCCGCACAAGAAAGATTTATAAAATGGTATTTTGAACTCTGGCTTTTTCGCAGAAAGTTGGACAGAAGGGATAATCGTACCGGTATTAAAAAAAATTAGAGGGGAAATGTAGATAATTATAGGGGGATAACGCTTGGTAGCTGTTTATCTAAGATTTTTACAGGTGTTCTTAACAAAAGAATATGTAAGTGGTGCGAGGAGAACAGTGTACTATCGGACGCACAATTTGGTTTTAGGGCGAGTCGTTCAACAGTTGATGCTATGTTTGTTTTGCAAGCAGTTATAAAAAAAATCTTAAATGTAAATAAACGCTTATTTTGCGCGTTTGCAGATTTAAAAAAGGCTTATGATTGTATGTATAGAAATGCATTATGGATGAAAATGTACAGATCTGGACTAAATGGTAAACTGTTAAGGACATATACAACAAAGTGAAAACGTGCGTACGATGCTCTAACTCATGTTCGGACTTTTTCGAGTGTTCAGTTGGTTTAAGGCAAGGGGAGGTAATCTCACCAGTTATATTTTCTCTATTTATTGATGACCTAGAACTATTTTTACAGGGTAACACAATGTCAGGACTTAATATCAACGACATAACGATAATCTGTTTGTTGTTTGCGGATGATATGGTTTTAATTGGTCAAACGCCCGCTGAATTACAAAATTATTTAGATATTCTAAAAGAGTATTGTGATAAATGGGGCCTAGAGGTCAATGAAGGTAAAAATAGGGACTGGTGTTTAGGAGCAGAGGTTATCTGAGAGCTGAGGAAGAGTTTATATATATGGGATAAATTTGGAGGTGGTAAATGACTTTAATCATTTGGGAACTGTATTTAATTATACCGGAGCCTTTATATTGAACAAGGAAACGATCACAGGTAAGGGTTTAAAGGCGTTGAATATGCTAATTGCAAATATGAAGAAATAAAAATTTAAGCCTAAAACGTGGTGTCAGCTGTTTGATGCCTTTGTTGGATCAATTCTTAATTATGGGGCAAAGGTATGGGGTTATACAAAGTCAAAAGAAATTGAACGAGAACATTTAAGGTTCTGTAAATATTTGTTAACACAACAACAACTGTAATCAACAACTCATAATGCAGGCGTGTATGGGGAACTTAGCAGATACCCCCTGTTTATATATCAAGATATGTCAGAATAGTAATGTATTTGAGTAAGGTTGAATCATCAAAAAATATATTGATTTCTACTGTGTATGAAGAGTCATTAAGAGATTGTGAGAATGGTTGTACAAATTTACTAGTAATGTGAAGAAACTGTTAAATGATTTAGGTTTTAATTATGTTTGGAATGAGCCACATAGCAACAATCTTAATAATTTTATTGTTTTATTCAAACAAAGAGTAATAGAATGTTTTATCCAGAAATGGCAAAATGATAATGTAAATAACAGAGTTTTGGATATGTACAAACACTACAAAAATGTGTTTAGATATGAGATGTACTTAGATATGTTGCCTTTTAAACTAAGATCCTTTCTATCCAAATTGCGGCTATCAGCTTATACACTCAGAATTTAAACTGGGAGAATCGCTCCGAATAGAATTGCAAGAAATCAAAAATGTAGTACAATTTGTAATTCAAGAGATATAGAAGATGAATTTCATTTTATTCTGATCTGTCCAATATATGAGGATATTCGTAAATTATATGTTAGAAAATATTACTATAGAAGACCCAGTGTATTTAAATTTATTGAACTGATGAAAGTAGAATCGAAAAAAGAGGTGACAAATTTAGCTATTTACTTAAAAGAAGCATTTGCAATAAGAAACAATGTAAATTATAACTAAAGTTTATCCTCAAAATGATATAAGTAATAACGTGTAATAACATTTAATTTATATGTCTAATGAAATCAGGTGCCAGTTTAAATATGTGCCTGAATATGTGAATGCTAGCATATATGTGTGTGTGTGTGTGTGTGTGTGCGTGGGTGCGTTCGTTCGTGCGTGCGTGCGAGCATGCATGCTTTAATATGTGCGTGTTTGTGAATGTGAACCTTTCACGTGTTATAATGAATATGTATAAATGTATATGTCATGATGAGATACTGTATGTATAAGTCAAAATAAACTTATGACTAATGACAGTTAATTAACGGACAAAAACTGCAAACTGTCAAACCTATGTTAATTATCACTTAAATAAAGCATACCTCTTATGCAGGGTTTGGAGCTAACATTACAAACTGCAAATAGGTTCGTAATGTATGATAACTGCATTTGTTATGTAAAACATAACCGCTAAATCGTAAGTATAATGCCTATGCATGCACGTTTATTTATTGTTTTTTTGAATATATTTATTTTACATCAAAAGTCAATATCCAGAATGCTAGTTATGGTAAATTGTCAGCCCTGAATACACAGCCCTTAATACCCGTATGTCACACTTTCTACCATTCACTCAGTACTGGTTATATTTTATTACATGGGGTTTTCGTTTCGTTAATATAAAATAAACGATATAAACATCATGGGTTTACATGCAAAAGTATCGTTCTGAAACCTCGAATAACCAATATCTTAAATGAATTTGTTTGATTGTTGTAAATTGGTTGCAAGTTTTTCTTACATATTTTCTTTTCAATCACATACTGCAGGTTCAATTAAGATTCACCCATCTTGCACTAATTACAATCAATTGAAATCATACATGTCAGCAGGGTTCTTCTGTGGTCCGATAAGTCACCACTTTGGCGTATATTTTAATTGACACGACTCTTACTGGCATGTAACATAACGTAATTAACACCACGGGTGTCTGTGTTGCTCTGTGTCATATAAGTAGTGGTATAGTACAGTGGGTCTATTTTTAAACAAGATCAATATAGTTTGTCATTTTAAAAAAATATATTAACATAAATCATACTGCATGTATCAGTAAAAAAAATAATGAAGCCACATTTGCAAGCAATTTGAGAAGCACACTGAAAAGCTCATTTATCACATAATGATAACGAAAATATTTATAAAATCCTATAACATCAGAATATTTTATTTAAGTTTAGTGAAGCCACATTTGAACCCAACTCGAAAAAAACATTACAAGATTTTTCTGTTAAAAAAATCATTTATTATTTGTCAAATTCTACAAATTTTTCATCACCCATGCAATACATTTTATGAATTATAAAGCTGATTTTAGTTCGAATATTAACAAAACCAGTGACATATCCACATGTTGTTAAGTCACTGCTTACATTGATCAAATTAATGGATTACTGTTAAGCCAAACATGTATACACGGTATGGAATTATTAATTACAAATACAATATATCTAATTTATTTGTAAATTTTGTGGACATTTTTTTTGCTTTCCTGTTACAAACGGCTTACGGTATATCAAAGAAGTTACTGACGCACACACATTTCGGTCTGGATAATAGCAGTCGATAGAACGTGCAATATTCTTTGATCATACAGACCACTGATCACATATCAAAATATAGACTCTTTCATTAAACTGCCCTAATATGTGTAATGGTTTATCCGAAATTGACAACCTTTCGCCCAGCGGGTGACAAAATAAGTAGACAAACAATCGGGTTATGATTCCAATTACCATGGCTAAATCCCGTCGCTTGCTCCATTTGAACAGCTTAAATTAACCAAAGCACTACAGTGCTGATAGGGGCGGAACATATAAAATATATTTATATTTAATCTTTATTTCAGTCTCATCTATGTACATCGCAATAACAATAACATTAATATCATACAGTATTTGTACATAGCCATTCAAATATATGAATTAGAAGAGACTATCACATAATGCAAAATATAATTATTTATTCACATAATAAGACTATGTGTAATGCTGCAAATCGATTTATTAAAAAAATGTTAAGATAAACAACATTTCAAAATTCTGACAAGAAAAAAAACACCCTAGTGCGCAATATAAAAATATCTTAAAATATCGATTATTCCCTCTGATCAGATCAGAAAAGAACTGATTTGCAGCATACACATAGGAATTGATAAAAAGGTAACATTACAAAAAATGCATTATTTACAGAGGTAAAATGCACGTCTTTGTAATATGTTAAAACAGGTTTTGGCAGAAACACAAATCAAAGAAGAGTGGGAAAATAAGAATATTGTCTTATCAACATTTGACAAATTATTAAAATTATCATTAATTGCGGCTACTTTTTCAAATAAAATATTTCAAAGATCATTATAAAGATGACATTCTAAAATAACATGACTTTCATCTTCCACTGTGTTACAAAAGGGACATTTTCTATCTTCTAATTTGAGATTGTTATATTTACCGGTCTCAATTCTTATTGGGCAACACCACAACGAAAAGCTGACCTGTGCTTTAAAGGTAATATAATTTTACAATAATTTTCAACTTCAAAATGAGATTTAAATAAGCGGTAGGTGCGTAGTTTGCTTCGTCCTTTACCAGAAATACTGTCCATTCGCCTCATAGATAAAAACCAATTACTGGTATAAATATCCAGAACTGTCTTTGTGACGTCATCAACAAGAGTACGCATATGGATGTTAACATTAATATTCGAAAACTGTCGAAGATTTAGTGATATGAATTGTTTTTTTACCATATACATCCAATTTTTACAAGAAGCATTAGCTTTTAAGTAAGACCAGAGTGCAATCCGTTCATTGAGTCTACTTTCATTCATAGATGATAGGCGACACCAGTATGTAGAAAAAGTTTTCCATTGACAAACAATAGTAGGTTGCCAAGCCATTTCACCAACAATAGCTGAATTTGGCGTATATTTGCCAACCCCCAAAAAGAATCTCATAACACGATTATGAACAGCATCAATATATGAAAATGATTACAACCCCATATTGCAGCCCCATAATTAATTACAGGCCATACAATGGAGTCATCAAGCTTTGTATATACATTATAAAGAACTGCTCAAATTATTTTGCATTTAGCAATTAAAAGACCAAGGGCACGTCTTCCACTCTGCGCGACAGCTTTAGCTGTAACATTAAAATCCAAATGTTCTTGTAGCACTATACCGAGATAAGTGTATTTACTAACCATGTGTAAGATTTCATTACCACAATATACACAATCAGTTTTAGGAGTTGAATTTGGTCGAAAATGTATAACATTACTCTTGTTACTATTAATAGACATATCATTTAAATCACACCAATCATATAGGGCGAATAATAATCTCTGTTAATCAGATTCATTTTCGGCTAATAGTACGATATCATCGGCATACATTAAAATACAAATGTTATCATTATTAACCGATATTCCAATATTAAGGCTTTTCAAATATAAAGCCAAATCATTAATGAATACATTAAGCAACAAAGGAGATAAGATACAACCTTGTCTTAACCCACAGTGCACATCAAACCACTCTGTATTAAGTGTATTCACTTTAACACATGACGAAACAGAGACGTATAATGATTTTAAAGCAAGAAGTATTTTACCACAGATTCCATTATCAAAAAGTCTTTTCCAAAGCATATCCCTATTTATATAGTCATAAGCTTTACGAAAGTCTATGAAAGCACAAAATGTTGACTTCTTTTGTTTTTTCCTCGTATCAATAATACTAGTAAGTGATGAGATGTGATCCGTGGTACTACGCTTCTTCCTAAACCCGTTCTGTTCATCAACTATTTTGGAGTTTTGTTCACAAAAATCACTTAAACGGCTATTTAAAATATTACAATACATTTTATACATGCTAGTTGCTAATGCAATCCCTCTATAAGAAAGGGGATCCCTTGGGTCCGCAGTAGAAGACTTGGGTATTGGGTTAATGACACATTAACCCCAGACAGATTGAACTGTTCCATTATTAAAACAAACATTAAATAAAGCGTGAAAAAATAAAATGGACGTATCATTACACAGTACCTCACTTGGAATATTATCAATACCACAAGCTTTAACTCCCTTTGCATTTTCAACGTTTTTTTTTTCACTTCAAAAACATATGATATATTATCATTGAAAGACATATTTATAGTGTTATTATCATCCGAAATGTCTGACTGCAAATGTACCTGAGTATGTCCATCACTGGTATTATGAAATAACGAACTAAAATCAATTTTCCACTTGTTCAAAACATCGGAAACAGAAGTCGAAATAGAGCCATCGTGAAGTTTAACTTCAAAAGGTATACATTTAGTTTTATACTTGTTTACACCGATCTTACCGATAGACTTCCAGAACTTGGACTGATCAACATTACAATCATTAAGTAATTCATTTTGTAAAGAGTACCAATAAAAACGCTTTGTCAAATAATTTACGACTTTGTACATATTCAGATTTAAGATCTTTTTTAACATTTCGTTGAGTACACTTAAGCCATCTTCGTTCGGCATTACTAACAAGTCCACATTTCTGACAATCTCTACTAACAAGTCCACATTTCTGATAATCTCTCGGTCCACCACTGTTTACCAGGTCTACATCTTTTATTCTGTTGATTAGACTGTATAGTTTTAAAGGGTATTTGGTTATACATATTATTCTTAACTATACTACACCAATCTTGATAAACACAATCGATATCATGTTGTGTTTGTAATCCTTGCTTCATCTTGTCAATAGCAAAATTAACATTAGTAAGCACTTCTGTATTATTTAGAAATGAGTCTGGTAATTTAGTTAAATCAATTTTATCATAACTACTATTTTGTGGTGTTTCGTTTTCACAACGCAACATGTTAAAAGCAATATTCCATTTTAACAAAGAATGATCTGGTATACAAATTGGTGCAAGAAATCTCAAATTACCTGACCTGTTTATGAAATCAACAGCCCTAACAACAGAAAAATCTGTAAAACAAGACAAATCATCATGACCGCAAAAGCAATAATCTACAACTGACAAACCCTTGGTAGAAACAGATGTAAAATCGTTGTTAGAACAATTTCTCCCATTTAAAATACACATATTGGTATTGAAAAGAAAATCTTTAAATAGCTCACCATAATGATTTGTTTTAAAATCGATAACATCCCGATCAATAATCTCATCAACGACATTAATAAAATATTCAATATCTCCACATCTACTATTGAAGTCGCCACATATATATAAAAGACCTTCATTCTGATATTTACAGATATCAGTTAAAAGAGTATCATAAAAAGCAGTTACATCAAAAGATCTTGAAGAATTTTCAGGGGGTAAATTACATACACATGGTCAAAGAGTGAAACTTTCAACCCTGTGATTTAACTTCAACCATAAAATTCCTTCAAACGAGCTTTCTAAGATGGATATTTTAAATTCATTTAATAATTCGTTCTTGACAAAGAAACCAACTCCACCAGAACCGGCTCTAGCATTTTTATGTATAATTTTTCGATTCAATCCAAACCACGTATAACCTTCTAAGGTCAATTTATGATCATGAAGTAGATGAGTTTCTGCTAATGCTAAAATGTCAATTCCAGTATTTAAAACACATAATGATCTTAATTTGTCAGATTCACAGTCAACACTCCAACCACGAACGTTCCAAAACCCGGCTGTGAGCTAAGCACGATTGCTCAGACCTCGGTTATTTGACATCGGTTGTTTTTGCGACGCCCATTATTGCTGTTGCTATGGCCACGACCTGCTCTATTCCAGTTACCACTACTACTACGAGAGTCCCGAGAGTCACTACAGAGTTCACTGGATCATGAACTGAAACTGGGTCTTCCACTTTGGTTGTTACGTGTGTTGTTTCCCATATGTTGATCGCGGTTAATACGAATAACACGTGAACCTTTGACAACGAGATCGCGCTGATTAAGCACACCAAGAATGGTTCGAAAGTTACTGGCCATCAACCGATCTGCTGGGGATTGATCATGGTGTATGTAGACTTTTCCATACTGCCTGCTGGTCTTCAGTTTTGGCTTCTGTGTCATGACCTTACGTTTATCATCGTTGGTCATTAAGTTGGCAATTATAACACCTGGCTTGCCGTCATTGGTAGAATTCTTGCGCTAAGCACTAGCGCACACCACATCTTTGACTAGGAGACAGTCGCGTATTAGAGCGTTTACTTTGTTGCTGACATTCTCATTTGCATTCTCTGGAAGGCCTCTAATTACTACGTTAAGAGGGATCTCAGGCGGTTGTTGCGATGGGCTATAAAATGTAAAATGTCGCTATTGCTTTAGACAAACATGTCAGTTTGCAAACGTTGAAGTAGAATAATCCCGATTACCTTTGATTCTTATACAGGGTACAAAATCTACATGATCTATGATTAACGTTGACCCTTTCCTCGAATATGTCAGAGAATGTAATTGAATGGTTTGCCTTTGAAAGTGTATTTTCTGCTATAGTGGGAATATCAACTGTTAAATGTGGCAAACTTCAAAATATTAGTTCAACTCAATGATATGAAATTTTTATCTTCATCTCATCTCGTGATATTTTTAGAAATGACAAGCTTTCTATCATATATAAAATATCAAAGTGCTCTGAATCTAGCACGATGAATTCCACTTTGAGTATATTCATTTACTATTTTCTTTACTGATTTCTCTAGCGCAACAGTGAAACAATTTGTTTAAAAGACAAAAAGTAGAAATGTGTATGTCGACATTAATAATTGATTATTATATTTATATTTTCTGGGGCCCTATATCGCCCAATAAACGGAACCACACTAGCCAATATGTTATGGCGCCGATACATCTGGATGTTTGCGTATTTTTGCTATGGAAACACAAATGCTTTAACTCTGATATGTTTAAATGGAAATTATCTATCGTTCCAAGTATTGGAAATATTTTAAATATTTACTAAATAACAAAAAAAAAAACAGCAATGACATTATTCATAACTCGATCAATCTCGAATTCTTTTAAGGAAATTAGGTCTATTTGTAAACATTTGGGAGAAACCGCAAGTCACCTGATCGACATAAGCATATCTCTATTTTTAGAACGAGTATTGATTGTTTACTGGCTTAAGCAAGAAACTATATAAGAAGCGTAAACGGAGCGCGAAGGAATGTAAACTGAGCGCAAAAGGAGTGCAATTATGGGGTTCTGAGTGGTGTAGGGTCTGTATAAAGTCTGACAGACGGACGAAAAGTATTATTACTGTTATATGCCCTTTGATCTTTCGACACCAGGGGTGTTACGGAATTCGCGATTATTAAGTGACCACAACTTATTATTTACAATTAAACTGATAAATTATGATCTTGGAAATGATTATAAAGGGAGGTAATTGATTTAGTATGTCAATATGTGTTAGTGTATAAGCATTAGAAGGAAATTATTAATATGTCTTGTTTAAAGTTTGTTTTTTATATAAATATAGGTGAGAAATGCTTTTATATCATTTTCAGTCTATCGTATTCAAATATTTATGATGTGCTATAAGAAATATAGGAAAAATATAAATAAGGCATATTTGACAGTAATAAGGCTATCAGTCCACACTATATTGTGCCAACCCGGGGGCAAGCCCTCGGGATAACCTGGTGGAGGGACGTAAAACATTTGTACTACAAACGCACGCACGCACGCACGCACGCACGCAGTCAGGCTCTGGAAAGTTTGTGATATTCATATTGGATTACTATAAGTGTTGCATACATTGGATGCATACATTGGATTTAAAGTGAATTCTACAGTTTGATTTAACTACGTGTGTTAAAGTGTAATATTCATATTGGATTAACTACAATTATAAGAATTGGAAGCCAAACTAGGAAGAAATACATTTAAAGACAAATTATCAACTATAAAGAAAATATCAATGTGAAACTATCGAAGAACATGCTATTCGTGTTGAACTACAGTACTGTTTACAAACTACAACTATTAAACTACAAACTTTAGATATATGATTCGTTACTATCAATACACTTGTATTTTATTTATTTTGTCTTATATTGAAATGATTATATTGATCGATGTGGTTGAGAAGTATGTTTATTAAACTATGTATATTTATCAATTGTTTCTAATACTAGTTACGCCACAAGGGGCAGAAAAATGTGTTAGATACTATTTTATTTTTTATTAAAATAGAATGCGCAGAAATAAATTTGATAAACAAACATATGTTTCTGGTACATTATTTAATAATAAAATATGCTGCATAAAAACAGATTGTATAATTATATCAAACCAAGGGGAGAAAACATTTCGCTGAGAACTGACACACGCATGTTTGATTTTGTTGAGAATTCTTGAAAAACATTCTTCTCTTTAACTATAGATTAACTCTTCTGTTTTGTTTAGTCAATATTACTATGTTAACGAGATGTATGCAAATTGTACTCTGAAATACGGTGGTAGTTGTTTGGTTAGTAAGTAGTATAATATAAATCTCATGTCCTATAGTTTATATTGAAAAGGGATTTAAATATTATATGACACTATTTGTTTGTTGCATGCAAGTTGTGCTAAATTTCTATATATATGTTATTATTGTGCAATTTCTAGCGTTATATGTGCTATTATTGTGCAGTTTCAGACGTTATATGTGCTAGTATTGTGCAGTTTCCAGCGTTATATGTGTTATTATTGTGCACTTTTAAGCGCTAGATGTGTTATTATTGTGCAATTTCCAGCGTTATATGTGTTATTATTGTGCAGTTTCTACTATTATATGTGTTATTATTGTGCAGTTTCCGTCGTTATATATGTTATTATTGTGCAGGTTCCGGCGTTATATGTGTTATAATTGTGCACTTTCAAGCGTTAGATGTGCAGTTTCAGACGATATACGTGTAATTATTGTGCAGTTAGAGCGTTATATATGTTCTCATTGTGCAGTTTCCGGCGTTATATGTAGTACAATTGTGTTATTTCCGGCGTTATATTTGTTATAATTGTGCCATTTTCAGCGTTATATGTGTTATTATCGTACAGTTTCAGGTGTTATATGTGTTATTATTGTTCAATTTCCAGTGTTATATGTGTAATCATTTGGCAGTTTCCAGCCTAAAATATGCTATTATTGTGCAGTTTCCTGCGTTATATGTGTTAGTATTGTGAGGTTTATAACGTTATACATATATGTGTTATTAGTGTGTAGTTAGAGCGTTATATGTGTTATCATTGTGCAGTTTCCGGCGTTATATGTATAATTAATTGTGTGATTTTTGGCGTTATATTTGTTATTACTGTGCGGTTTCCCGCTCTAAATGTGTTATTATTTTCAGTTTCCGGCGTTATATGTGTTATTATTGTACGGTTTCCGACGTTATATGTGTTATTATTGTGCAGTTTCAGATGTTATATGTGTAATTATTGTGCAGTTACAGTGTTATATGTGTTATCATTGTGCAGTTTCCGGCGTTATATATATTATTATTGTGTGATTTCCGGCATTATATTTGTTATTATTGTGCCGTTTCCGGCGTTATATGTGTTATTATTTTGCAGTTTCAGGCGTAATATGTGTTATTATTGTGCCGTTCCGAGCATTATATGTACTATTATTTCGCGGTTTACAGCGTTATTTATGTTATTATTTTGCAATTTCAAGCGTTAGATGTGTTATTATTGTGCAGTTTCAAGCGTTAGATGTGTTATTATTGTGCCGTTTCCGGCGTTATATGTGTTATTATTGTGCAGTTTCCGGCGTTATATTTGTTATTATTGTTCAATTTCCAGCGTTATATGTATAATCATTGTGCAGTTTCCAGCCTTAAATATGCTATTATTTAGCAGTTTCCTGCGTTATATGTTTTATTATTGTGATGTTTTCAGCGTTATTTTGCAGTTTCCAGCGTTATATGTATTAGTATTGTGAGGTTTATAACGTTATATGTGTTATTATTGTGTAGTTAGAGCGTTAAATGTGTTATCATTGTGCAGTTTCCGGCGTTATATGTATTATTATTGAGTGATTTTCGGCATTATATTTGTTATTTTTGTGCCGTTTCCGGCGTTATATGTGTTATTATTGTGCAGTTTTAGGCGTTATATGTGTTATTATTGTTCAATTTCCAGAGCATTAAATGTGCTATTAATGTGCAGTTTCCTGCGTTATATGTTTTATTATTGTGATGTTTAGAGCGTTATTTTTTCGTTTTCCAGCTTAATATGTGTTAGTATTGTGATTTTTATGACGTTATACGTGTTATTATTGTGCAGTTAGAGCGTTATATGTGTAATCTTTGTGCAGTTTCCAGCCTTAAATTAGCTACTTTTGTGCAGTTTCCTTCATTATATGTTTTATTAGTGTGGTGTTTAGAGCGTTATTTTGCGGTTTCCAGAGTAATATGTGTTAGTATTGTGATTTTTATGACGTTATATGTGTTATTACTGTGCAGTTTCCAGCGTTACATGTGTTATAAGTGTGCAGTTTCAAGCGTTATATGTGTTAGTATTGTGCAGTTTCCTGCGTTATATGTTTTATTATTGTGATGTTTAGAGCGTTATTTTGCGGTTCCCAGCGTAATATGTGTTAGTATTGTGATTTTTATGACGTTATACGTGTTATTATTGTGCAGTTAGAGCGTTATATGTGTAATCATTGTGCAGTTTCCAGCCTTAAATGTGCTATTATTGTGCAGTTTCCTGCGTTATATGTTTTATTATGGTGATGTTTAGAGCGTTATTTTTTGCGGTTTCCAGCGTAATATGTGTTAGTATTGTGATTTTATGACGTTATATGTGTTATTATTGTGCAGTTAGAGCGTTATATGTGTTATTATAGTGCAGTTTCTTGCGTTATATGTGTTATTACTGTGCAGTTTCCAGCGTTATATGTGTTTTATTGTGTGGTTTCGAGCGTTACATGTGTTATAACTGTGCAGTTTCCAGCGTTATATGTGTTAGTATTGTGCAGTTTCCTGCGTTTTATGTTTTATTATTGTGATGTTTAGAGCGTTATTTTGTGGTTTCCAGCGTAATATGTGTTAGTATTGTGATTTTTATGACGTTATACGTGTTATTATTGTGTAGTTAGAGCGTTATATGTGTAATCATTGTGCAGTTTCCAGCCTTAAATTAGCTATTATTGTGCAGTTTCCTGCGTTATATATTTTATTATTGTGATGTTTAGAGCGTTATTTTGTGGTTTCCAGCGTAATATGTGTTAGTATTGTGATTTTTATGACGTTATAAGTGTTATTATTGTGCAGCTAGAACGTTAAATATGTTTTTATTGTGCAGTTTCTTGCGTTATATGTGTTATTACTGTGCAGTTTCAAGCGTTATATGTGTTAGTTTTGTGCAGTTTCCGGCGTTATAAGTGTTATTACTGTGCAGTTTCCGGCGTTATATGTGTTAGTATTGTGCAGTTTTTGGCCTTATAATTTTTATAATTGTGAGGTTTACAGCGTTATATGTGTTATTATTGTGCAGTTTCCAGTGTTTAGCGTGTTAAAATTTTGACTACGTTATATGTACTGTTGTTATGCGGTTTACAGCGTTATATGTGTTATTATTGTGCAGTAAGCGCGTTATATGTTTTATTATTGTGCGGTTTACCGCTTTAAATGTGTTATTATTTTGCGGTTTCAGGCGTTATATGTGTTATAATTGTGCGATTTTCGGCGTTATACGTGCTATTATAGTTCAGTTCCGAGCTTTATATGTACTATTTTTGTGCGGTTTACAGCGTTATATGTGTTATTATTGTGCAGTTTCTGGCGTTATATGTACTATTATTGTGCAGTTTACAGCATTATATGTGTTATTATTGTTCAGTTCCGAGCGTTATATGTACTATTTTTGTGCGGTTTACAGCGTTATATGTGTTATTATTGTGCAGTTTCTGGCGTTATATGTACTATTATTGTGCAGTTTACAGCGTTATATGTGTTATTATTGTGCAGTTTCTGGCGTTATACGTACTATTATTGTGCAGTTTACAGCGTTATATGTGTTATTATTGTGCGGTTTCCCGCTTTAAATGTGTTATTATTGTGCAGTTCTGAGTGTTATATGTACTATTATTTAGCGGTTTCCCGCGTTATACATGTTATTATTGTGCGGTTTCCGGCGTTATATGTGTTATTAATTTTCGGTTTTCTGCTTTAAATGTGTTATTATTGTGCAGTTTCCGGCGTTATGTGTTATTATTGTACAGTTCCGAGCGTTATATGTGTCATTATTGTGCAGTTTCAGACTTTGTATGTACTATTATTTAGCGGTTTCCCGCGTTATACATGTTATTATTGTGCGGTTTCTGGCGTTATATGTTTGATCATTGAGCGGTTTTCCGCTTTAAATGTGTTATTATTGTGCGGTTTCCGGCGTTATGTGTTATTATTGTACAGTTCCGAGCGTTATATGTGTCATTATTGTGCAGTTTCAGACTTTGTATGTGTTATTATTTTGCGGTTTCCAGCGTTATATGTGTTATTATTGTGCAGTTTCAAGCGTTAGATGTGTTATTATTGTGCAGTTTCCAGCGTTCTATGGGTTGTTATTGTGCAGTTTCCGGCGTTATATGTGCTATTACTGTGCAGTTTCAGGCGTTATATGTGTTATTATTGTGCAGTTTCCAGCGTTCTATGTGTTGTTATTGTGCAGTTTCCGGCGTTATATGTGCTATTAATGTGCAGTTCCCACCGTTATATATGGAAGTTCTGTAAGTTTTATGACGTTATACGTTTTATTATTGTGCAGTTTTCGGCGTTATAAGTGTTATTATTGTGCAGTTTCTGGCGTTATATGTGTTATTATTGTGCAGTTTCCAGCGATATATGCGTTACTCTTGTGAGGTTTATAACGTGATATGTTATTACTGTGAGATTTATAACGTTAAATGTTTAAGCTTGCATTTTCAACCGTTACATATGTTATTATTGTGCAGTTTCCTGCGTTATATTTTTTTATAATTGTGAGGTTTACAGCGTTATATGCGTTATATTCGTGCAGTTTCCAGTTTTTAGCGTGTTAAGTTGTGATTTTAACTACGTTATATGTACTGTTGTTATGCGGTTTACAGCGTTATATGTGTTATTATTGTGCAGTAAGCGCGTTATATGTTTTATTATTGTGCGGTTTCCCGCTTTAAATGTGTTATTATTTTGCGGTTTCAGGCGTAATATGTGTTATTATTGTGCGATTTTCGGCGTAATATGTGTTATTATAGTTCAGTTCCGAGCGTTATATGTACTATGTTTGTGCGGTTTACAGCGTTATATGTGTTATTATTGTGCAGTTTCTGGCGTTATATGTACTATTATTGTGCAGTTTACAGCATTATATGTGTTATTATAGTTCAGTTCCGAGCGTTATATGTACTATTTTTGTGCAGTTTACAGCGTTATATGTGTTATTATTGTGCAGTTTCTGGCGTTATGTGTACTATTATTGTGCAATTTACAGCGTTATATGTGTTATTATTGTGCAGTTTCTGGCGTTATATGTACTATTATTGTGCAGTTTACAGCGTTATATGTGTTATTATTGTGCGGTTTCCCGCTTTAAATGTGTTATTATTGTGCAGTTCCGAGCGTTTTATGTACTTTTATTTAGCGGTTTCCCGCGTTATACGTGTTATTATTGTGCGGTTTCCGGCGTTATATGTGTTATTAATGTGCGATTTCCGGCGTTATATGTGTTTTTATAATGCAGTTCCGAGCGTTATATGTACTATCATTCTGCGGTTTATAGCGTTATAATATGTATTATTATTGTGCATTTTCCAGCGTATATGTACTACTTTTGTGCAGTTTCTGGCGTTATATGTTTTATTATTGAGCGGTTTTCCGCTTTAAATGTGTTATTTTTGTGCGGTTTCCGGCGTTATGTGTGTTATTAATGTGCGGTTTCCGGCGTTATGTGTTATTATAGTACAGGTCCGAGCGTTATATGTGTCATTATTGTGCAGTTTCAGACTTTGCATGTGTTATTATTTTGCGGTTTCCAGAGTTATTATATGTGTTGTTATTGTGCAGTTTCCATCGTTATATACATGTATGTTATAATTGAGCAGTTTCCGGCGTTATATGTGTTATTATCGTGCAGTTCCGAGCATTATATGTACAATAATTGTGCGGTAAACAGCGTTATATGTGTTATTTTTGTGCAGTTTCAGACGTTATATGCGTTATCATTGTGATGTTTACAGCGTTATGTGTTATACAATAATTTCAAGCGTCAGATGTGTTGTTATTGTGCAGTTTCCAGCGTTATATGTGTTATTATTGTGCAGTTTCAAGTATTATATGTGTTATTTTTGTGAAGTTTCCATCGTTATAAATGTTATTATTGTGCTGTTTCCGGCGTTATATGTGTTATTATTTTACCGTTTCTGACGTTATATATGTTATTATTGTGCAGTAAGAGCGTTAAATGTGTTATCATTGTGCAGTTTTCGGCGTTATATATGTTATTATTGTGCCGTTTCCGGCGTTATATATGTTATTATTGTGCAGTTTTAGTCGTTATTTGTATTATTATCGTTAAATTTCCAGCGTTATATGTTTTATTATTGTGATATTTCCAGTGTAATATGTGTTAGTATTGTGAGGTTTATAACGTTATATGTGTTATTATTGTGCAGTTTTCGGCGTTATATGTGTTATAATCGTGCAGTTTCCGGCGTTATATTTGCTATTACTGTGCAGTTTCTAGCGTTATATGTGTTACTTTAGTGAGGTTTATAACGTTATATGTGTTATAATTGTGAGGTTTATAACGTTAAATGTTTTATTGTGTAGGTTCAACTGTTACATGTGTTATTATTGCGCAGTTTCCTGTGTGCGTTATATTTGTAATACATGTAATTGTAAGGTTCACAGCGTTATATGTGTTATAATTGTGATGTTTACAGCGTTATGTGTGTTATTATTGTGCAGTTTCAAGCGTTAAGCGTGTTAATATTGTGATGTTAACTACGTTATATGTACTATTATTGTGCGGTTTACAGCGTTATATGTGTTATAATTGTGCAGTTCGAGTGTTATATGTGTTATTAATGTACAGTTTATTGCGTAATATGAGTTATTTTTGTGCAGTTTCTAGCGTAATATGTGTTATTTTTGTGCAGTTTCCAGTATTATATATGTTATTGATGTGCAGTTCTCGGCGTTATATGAATAATTATTATGCGGTTTCCAGCGTTATATGTGTTATTATTGTGCTGTTTCCGGCGTTATATGTGTTATTATTGTTCGGTTTCCGTCGGTGTATGTGTTATTATTGTGCGGTTTCGACCGTTACATGTACTATTATTGTGCGGTTTACAGCGTTAAATGTGTTATAATTGTGCAGTTTCTTGCGTTATATGTGTTATTATTGTGCGGTTTTCCCGCTTTAAATGTGTTATCATCGTGCAGTTTCCGGCGTTATATGTGTTATTATTGTGCAGTTTCCAGCGTTATTGTGCGGTAACCGGCGTTATATGTACTATTATTGTGCATTTTACGGCGTTATATGTGTTATTATTGTGCAGTTTCTGCCGTTATATGTATAGTATTGTGCGTTTTCCAGCGATACATGTGTTATTATTGTGCGGTTTTCGGCGTAATATGTGTTATTATTGTGCGGTTTACAGCGTTATGTGTTATTATTTTACAATTTCAAACGTTAGATGTGTTATTATTGTGCAGTTTCATGCGTTATATGTGTTATTATTGTGCAGTTTCATGCGTTATATGTGTTACTATTGTGCAGTTTCTAGTATTTAAATTTTTGTGTCATTATTGTGCAGTTTCCGGCGTCACAATTATGTGTTATTATTGTTCGTTTCCGGTGTTATATGTGCTATTATTGTGCAGTTTCAAGCGTTATATGTATTATTATTGTGCAGTTTCAAGCGTTAAATGTATTTTTATTGTGCAGTTTCTAGCGTTTTATGTGTTATTATTGTACAGTTTCCATCGTTATATACATGTATGTTATTATTGTGCTGTTTCCGGCGTTATATGTGTTATTATTGTACGGTTTCCGACGTTATATGTGTATTATTGTGCAGTTTCAGACGTTATATGTGTTATTATTGTGCAGTTAGAGCGTTATATGGTTATCATTGTGCAATTTCCGGCGTTATATGTATTATTATTGTGTGATTTCCGGCGTTATATTTTTAATTATTGTTCCGTTTCCGGCGTTATATGTGTTATTATTGTGCCGTTTCAGGCGTTAAAGGTGTTATTTTTTACAGTTTCCAGCCTTATATGTGTTATCATTGTGCAGTTTTCAGCCTTACATGTGCTATAATTGTGCAGTTTTGTGAGATTTATTACGTTAGATGTGTTATTATTGTGCAGTTTCCGTCGTTATATGTGTTATAATTGTGATGTTTACAGCGTTATATGTGTTATTATTGTGACGTTTCCAGCGTTAAGCGTGTTATTATTGTGATGTTAACTACGTTATATGTACTATTATTGTACGGTTTATAGCGTTATACGTGTTATTATTGTGCAGTTCGAGTGTTATATGTGTTATTATTGTGCAGTTCGAGCGTTATATGTGTAATTATAGATGACTTTAAAGTTAGTAGGTAGTTCGCAGTTGGTAGTTGCGAATTCGAACAATAATTAACGTGAACGATTAATAAAATAAGAATAAGAAAAACATCTAACAGGGATGGGGATTCAAATTACCAACTACCGACCAGCTGCCAGTTGGGGATTCGGATTCGTTATAATTATAGTTACTATGTAACTTACTTATTTTACTCGTGTTAATATCTTTAAAAAATATAATCAATAAAATAATGTATGTTAATTTAATATAAAATCTGAATCACCAACTGGCAGCTGGTTGGTAGTTGGCGATTCGCTGCGAATCCCAAACTGGACATACTCGTTATATTGTAGAACCAACCCGGCATTAGTGTGTTATTTATTATTGTAAACTTACTTTTTATTGAATGGATTGGTTAAAATAATAAAACAGCGATTTAAAAATAAAATAAATCCGAATCCCCAACTGGCAACTGAACTTTTTGAATTGCCGTCACATGAGTATACTCGTTATATTGTGGAAACAACGCGGTTCTGGTGTCTTTATTATTATTTTAAGCTGTTTTTCTATTAAACCGATTTTATTTTGGAAAATAATTATCAATTTGAAAAAAAATTAGAATCCAAAACTGGAAGCTGGTTGGTAGTTGGCGATTCACGGCGAATCCCCAACTGGACATTTTGAATCGCCGTCTGGTGAGTTTACTCGCTATATTGTGGAAACAACGCGGTTCTGGTGTTTTTATTATTTTAAGCTTTTTTTCTATTGAATTGCTTTATTAAAATAATAAAACAGCAATTTAATAAATAAAATCCGAATCCCCAACTGGCAGCTTGTTGGTTGTTGGATTTATTTTTTAAATCGCTGTTTCATTTTTTTTAACAAGTCAATTCAATTAAAAGTATGTTTATAAGAATAAATAACACACTAGTGCCGGGTTCTTCAATATAACTAGTAGGTGTTACCCCACCATTGATTTTTGTTCTTTATTCTATAGTAAATAATAAAAGTTTGAAGGCTAGTCATTCATAGAGGGTCCCAAATGAAAAAAGTGAAACCTACATTTTACTGTTTGTCAACCTCTGCACTA
Organism: Panopea generosa; assembly: GCA_029582155.1. Classification (NCBI taxonomy): domain Eukaryota; kingdom Metazoa; phylum Mollusca; class Bivalvia; order Adapedonta; family Hiatellidae; genus Panopea; species Panopea generosa. Next base: position 29,954,188 of record CM055904.1, on the reverse strand, counting down.
TCAAAATATGATGAGAAAAGTAGGGGTCATGTGTCATATAAGAGATTTTTTTTCTGCTCAGTGTGTACACTGGTGACAAAGTGAAAGTAGATTTCCGAAATCACGAATTCATACCTCAATTTCCAAGCATCATTTTTTTTTCTAAATTCACAATTCAAACATTACAATGCTATCAAACTGTTCAAAATACATCAATAATGCCATTCAAATAAAAAAATGAGCATTAAAATAAGGAAAATGCATTTTTAAAGAAGAAGAATTGAGGATTATTTACAACCGCCATTATGCGCCTACCCCACGGAAGCACTTCCTTTTTGCAATGGTGGCACTATGCCTATAAGGAAACTCTTTATTTTTTAATTTCATAATTACCTCATTTTTACTAAGTAATACCAATTTGAAGTAATACTGCCAAGTTGCAGGCATTAAATACTGAAACTTTTGTCAAAATACCACTTTTTACATGATCATTATATACAGGCGCGAGATGTTGACCGACATGCAATTTTGATGTGTTTGACTAATTTTACCAAAAAAAATTTTTTTTTTACCTAATTCCATTAAAACTTTTACACAAAAATAGTCTCATGATACACTGAAGACATTATCTTACCAAAATACATTATTCAATACAATGTACATGCTAAAAATTGCACATTTAAATCATCCAAAATAAAAAATCTTCAAAATTTTGTGATTTTTCATGAAATTTCAATGTAAATATGCACATATATGCTTTATTTGAGGCATACACTTGCCAAAATGTGTTTTTTTTATGAAGCAAATGTCTCCAATTTGTCATTTGATACTATGAGAGTGTAAAAAAGAGGTTATTTTACCTACAATTAACATTTTGGAAAATCACCCCCATTTCACTCAAGTCTCTCTTATAGGTGTAACCCCACCATTGATTTTTGTTCTTTATTCTATAGTAAATAATAAAAGTTTGAAGGCTTGTCATTCATAGAGGGTCCCAAATGAAAGAAGTGAAACCTATTTTTTACTGTTTGTCAACCTCTGCACTATCAAAATATGATGAAAAAAAGTAGGGGTCATGTGTCATATAAGAGATTTTTTTTCTGCTCAGTGTGTACACTGGTGACAAAGTAAAAGTAGACTTCCGAAATCATGAATTCATACCTCAATTTCCAAGCATCATTTTTTTTTTCTAAATTCACAATTCAAACATGACAATGCTATCAAAATGTTCAAAATACATCAATAATGCCATTCAAGTAAAAAAATGAGCATTAAAATAAGGAAAATGCATTTTTAAAGAAGAAGAATTGAGGATTATTTACAACCGCCATTATGCGCCTACCCCACGGAAGCACTTCCTTTTTGCAATGGTGGCACTATGCCTACTTAGTATACTCATCAGACGGCGATTCAAAATGTCCAGTTGGGCATTCGCCGCGAATCGCCAACTACCAAAGGGTTGAAAGGGGACGCCAAGGAGCCACTAATGAGTTCAAAGTGCCACTAAGGACCACTTAGCTGTTAAAATGGGGCACTTAGGACTACTTAGGGGTTCAAAGGGAACACTATGGAGCTACAAAGGAGTTTAAAGTGCCACTAAGGAGCCTCTTAGGAGTTCAAAGGGACACTAAGGAGCCACTTATGAGTTCAATGTGCCACTAATGACCACTTTGGAGTTCAAAGGGGCACTAAGGACCACTAAGGGGTTCCAAGGGGTTTCTTAGGATCACTAATGAGCCTCTAAGGAGTTCAGAGAGACACTAAGGAGCCACTAATGAGTTCAACGTGCCACTTATGACCATTAAGTAGTTGAAAGGGGCACTAAGGACCGCTTAGGAATTCAAAGGGGGCATTAAGGGGTTTCATATTAACATTGAGATTGTCAGTTATCTATAAAGGACACATTTAAAGTGATTCTAATGATGACAAGTCATTAACATCTGGATACAGATAGAAACCCATCATAAGTTTCTCTTGGTTCTTTTAAATATGATTGGTGTATAGTACTGTCACTATAAGAGACAGCAAAAGTGCACTAAGTACTGCAAAGGGGACATAAGGGAGGCACTAAGGAAAACTTACGGATAAATATCACCTACATGTAGTTAATTACTCCCAACTTCTTTTTATTATCAAGTAGATAAATACCAAACAGCTTGTTATTGATTATTCTTTTTAAACTTTGATGTTCCAGCCCAAATTAAAAAAGCCTGCTAATTACAAGATGACCAAATGTTTGATTGAGCTGTAACAAAGAAAAGTTTCAGCTGTTAATTATAAATGCTTGTTTCTCCTTTTCAATACTATTTTTAATCAATTTAATCAGGCACCCGATTAAAAAAATCTCTGAACTAAAGAAATCAATAAAACTTTTGTACTATGATTCTTATTTTCTTAGGTCTAATTAATTCCCTACTAAATTTGGTTCTACTATTTTTTGTCAATATGTATCAAATAACAGAACGTAGCCAACTTTTAGGTTCGGTATCTTATTCATGTCAAGGTCATTACTTAAAGGGAGTATATCAGGAAAAAAACGCTATAAATGTCTTAAAAATAAAATTATTTATAAAATAGATAAAAAGCCTTTCATTATCATTAATAAATAAAATCAGAATGGTTTAGTATATCAAATCCAGCAAAACATGACAAAATCGATGTTTCAATTGATGTAGTAAACTTGAAACGAAATTTCCATTCCAAAAAATAGACAGCACTTAAATACTGTTTGACATCGTTACATCGTCATTCGGACTCTTTCTTAGATCAAACAAATTTTATCATATGTTATTTTAGCATGTTTTAAAAGACATCCTGTTGGTATTGCGGGGTTAATGAGTATATATAGGCATGATCTATTGGGGGAAAATGCTTAAGCCAATTAAAATTTAAATTTAAAACACATGAAATTGCTTGTCTAATCTGAAACATCATTCCATACTATTGATATTCTTGGATATTCAAATTGCTACCTATTATAAAATATATCGTTATTATTTATTATGATATATTATAACATTTTTTTTTTAAATCTATTTTATTTTTGACCCCTGAAGTGTGTGTGAATACATAGTTTCTGAGTGCTACTGTTCTGTCAGTTTATCTGGTATACTGAGAGCACTGACCAGTGCCTCACTTTAATTAAGTCACTACCTTATAAAGGAAGAATGCTGCACTAAAAATGATTTCATGATTTCACAATAGTGACACCTGACCCCTGGAGTGTAAATACACAGTTTCTGACTGCTACTGTTCTATCAGTTTATCTGGTATATTGAGAGCACTGACCCATATCACACCTTAATTAAGTCACTACCTTATAAAGGAAGAATGCTGCATTAAAAATGATTTCATGATTTCACAATAGTGACACCTGACCCCTGGAGTGTGAATACACAGTTTCTGACTGCTACTGTTCTATCAGTTAATCTGGTATATTGAGAGCACTGACCCATATCACACCTTAATTAAGTCACTACCTTATAAAGGAAGAATGCTGCACTAAAAATGATTTCATGATTTCACAATAGTGACACCTGACCCCTGGAGTGTAAATACACAGTTTCTGACTGCTACTGTTCTATCAGTTTATCTGGTATATTGAGAGCACTGACCCATATCACACCTTAATTAAGTCACTACCTTATAAAGGAAGAATGCTGCATTAAAAATGATTTCATGATTTCACAATAGTGACACCTGACCCCTGGAGTGTGAATACACAGTTTCTGACTGCTACTGTTCTATCAGTTTATCTGGTATATTGAGAGCACTGACCCATATCACACCTTAATTAAGTCACTACCTTATAAAGGAAGAATGCTGCACTAAAAATGATTTCATGATTTCACAATAGTGACACCTGATCCCTGGAGTGTGAATACACAGTTTCTGACTGCTACTGTTCTATCAGTTTATCTGGTATATTGAGAGCACTGACCCATATCACACCTTAATTAAGTCACTACCTTATAAAGGAAGAATGCTGCACTAAAAATGATTCCATGATTTCACAATAGTGACACCTGACCCCTGGAGTGTGAATACACAGTTTCTGACTGCTACTGTTCTATCAGTTTATCTGGTATATTGAGAGCACTGACCCATATCACACCTTAATTAAGTTACTACCTTATAAAGGAAGAAGGCTGAACTAAAAATGATTTCATGATTTCACAATAGGGACACCTGACCCCTTGAGTGTAAATACACAGTTTCTGACTGCTACTGTTCTATCAGTTTATCTGGTATATTGAGAGCACTGACCCATATCACACCTTTATTAAGTCACTACTTTATAAAGGAAGAACACTGCACTAAAAATGATTTCATGATTTCACAATAGTGACACTTGACCCATGGAGAGTGAATACACAGTTTCTGACTGCTACTGTTCTATCAGTTTATCTGGTATATTGAGAGCACTGACCCATATCACACCTTAATTAAGTCACTACCTTATAAAGGAAGAATGCTGCACTAAAAATGATTTCATGATTTCACAATAGTGACACCTGACCCCTGGAGTGTGAATACACAGTTTTTGACTGCTACTGTTCTATCAGTTTATCTGGTATATTGAGAGCACTGACCCATATCACACCTTAATTAAGTCACTACCTTATAAAAGAAGAAGGCTGAACTAAAAATGATTTCATGATTTCACAATAGGGACACCTGACCCCTGGAGTGTGAATACACAGTTCCCGGCTGCTACTGTTCTATCAGTTATTCTGGTATATTGAGAGCACTGACCCATATCACAACTTAATTTAGTTACTACTTTATAAAGGAAGAATGCTGCATTAAAAATGATTTCATGATTTCACAGTAGTGACACCTGACCCCTGGAGTGTGAATACACAGTCTCCGGCTGCTACTGTTCTATCAGTTATTCTGGTATATTGAGAGCACTGACCCATATCACAACTTAATTAAGTTACTACCTTATAAAGGAAGAACACTTCAAACAATATATATTTTTACAAAAATATTGATACAAAAATAAAAAATACAATAAACAAATATATAAAACGATATAAAAGCACACAAAAAAATATTATTGAATACAAAAATAAAAAATACAATAAGCAATGGATGAAATGATATAAACAAATACACAAGGTAAACAGTATAGAACTACCTGCCATAAGCGGATAGGCTCTTTGCTCCGTGAGCGCTGTTCACCTAGTGACATATAAACATAAAAACATCATATCAAACCCAACTATTTATAAATAAGTAGTTATATAGGTAATAACATACAAGGACACATAAATAAACGTAGTATTATAAACATAGAGTAAAATGTATATAGAACAAACAAATAGTAGAATAGATAGATGGACACAACACCAGAAACTGACGAATGGTACAGGAAAAGGCAAGTATAACAGACACTAACCTTAACAACTAACCATAACCATAACCATAACTAGACAAGCAATAAAATGCCAAAACCAAACCAAGTAGCGGTATACCATAGTGCTAGTGAAACCATGGTGCTAAGCACAACAAATGTAGCTATTAACTGTAAATATATTTACCATACAATAATAAAAGTAGATTTAGTTATTTCATATATTATATATTATTTTTAAAAAATAAAGGCAATGCCCAACTATAAATACCCAGAAAGCAGGCCGTTTTTTGTAAGCAACCCATAACAAGCTCACTAACAATTAACAAAGGTTCACTGCACCAAGATATCTAGAAGTACCAGGGACCAGACGGCACGACGACTGATCGAGGCCAACTGACCAACTCACAAGCGCCGTGACCAGAAGACCCATCAAGAAGACGAATCAACAAGCCCGGGGGTACTAGATACGTCACACCTAAAGTGTGGGGTACAAGTACTGTCGGGTATCTTCTAGACAAAGAACTACGCAGCACAGCCTACCACAGAGCAACAACCTCCGACAATGACCACCAAAGAAGACACCACTACAACCAAGAGAACTAGCGCCCTCCCTGACCTTACCCGATCCACCTTGACTCATACACAACACAAACAACGCACAACACAGCGATAATCTAAGCTACACCGTCCATATACAACAATACACATATTCCGCCGGTGCTAATTCCCAGCCTCTGCGACCCTCAATAATTTAAACAACAACAACAAACACTCTACTATTACACCGACCCCATCCAATTCAACACCCAAACATAGGGAATCTAGATTCACACGGCGGCATGTCCAACACCACTACTAACATACCATTTCCTTAACTCAGCTTTTCAGGATAAACCAACTAAAGGTTAAATTAACCGACAGGTATATCCTTATTTTTTACAGTTTTAGGAACTTTAGAAACAGTTCTGCGGCGAAACAACTAAACATCAAAGTTCCATAATTAATCTTTTTACAGTCCACACGCTATTGTGCAAGCCCCCGGGATAACCTGGCGGAGGGACTATAAACCTTAGTACCACACACACACAATATATATTTTTAAGGATGGTCCTAACAATTGTAAATAGAAGTGTTTACTATATATATTATTAGACCATGTTGTTAGACACTTTAGTTCTCATAATTGTTCTGCCAGACAGAAACACAGTTTTGGTCATTTAAAAAACGCTTATCAGTTTCGTTTCTCTTCCAAATACCCTATGCATGATTTATTGATAGTTAATGAACAAGAAAAACATTGTCCAAATATCATTGTTATCTTTCTAACATCAGTCTCGGGGTTGCAGGTTTGATTCCCGAGGCTAGCCAACTAAAAATACTAACACTCATTGATATGGGACTTTAAACCAAGGGCCCATGTGATGGTACTATGCACCAAGCATGCTTTATAGATCAAGAAGAAACTTATGGCTTATTTCTATCTTCATCCAGGTGATTAATGACGTGTCATAATTTAAATCACTTAAAATGTGTCCTTTATAGCTAAGTGACAATCTTAATCTTAACATGAAACCCCTTAATGACCCCTTTGTAGTCTTTAGTGCCGCCTTTGAACTCCTTAGTGGTCTTTAGTGGCTCCTTAGTGCCCCCTTTGAACTGTTTAGTGGTCATTAGTGCCCAATTTGAACTCCTTAGTAGTCCTTATTGGACCCTTTGTATCCCTTAGTAGTCCTAAGTGTCCCCTTTTAACCCCTAAGGGACCCCTTTGCAGTACCTAGTACCTTTTTTGTATGTAATAGGTACCCAGTAGCTCAGTCTATAGAGCAAGCGACTTCTAGTCTCGGGGTTGCGGGTTTGACTCCCGGGGCTTGCCAACTAAAAAAACTAACAATCTTTCATATGAGACTTTAAACCAAGGGCCCATGTGATGGTACTATACAGCATGATTAAATGAACCAGAAGAAACTTATGACGGATTTATATCTGTATCCAGGTGATTAATGACGTTTCAAAATTCAAATCATTTAAAATATGTCCATAGTAGCTAACTGAAGTCCTAATCTTAATATGAAACCCCTTAGTGACTCCTTTGAACCACTTAGTAGTCCTATGTGCCTCCTTTGAACCTGTTAGTAGTCCTTAGTGCCCCCTTTGAACTCCTTAGTGGTCCTTAGTGGCTCCTTAGTAGTCCTTAGTGGTCCTTAGTGGCATTTAGTAGGATCCCCAACCAGCTGCCAGTTGGGGATTCAGATTTTATATTAATTTACGTATATTTTTTATTGATTATATTTTTAAACATATTAACACGAGTTTAATATGTAAATCGCATAGTAACTATAATTATAACGAATCCGAATCTCCAACTGGCAGCTAGTCGGTAGTTGGTTATTATTCGAATCCTAATCCCCCTCAAACTGTTAGATGTTTTTCTTATTCTTATTTTATCATTCGTTCACGTTCATTGTGATTTTCGGATGAATATATGTAAGTGATGTCGCTATATCATTCGTTCACGTTCATTGTGATTTTCGGATGAATATATGTAAGTGATGTCGCTATATCTAACAACATTTAAATAGCTATACATACCTTGTTTATACACATTTGAGTGCAATCTTACTATTCATTGTGAAAAAGTCATCTTTGTAAGTTTTGACATAAAACGTACAAAGATGACTTTTACATCGCTTATGCTCAGTATACCCTGCAGATGCCTTTGTATACTGTTTTGTAAAGTAATCCTGATTGTTGCGAGATAAAGAAAACTCTGCATAAATTAGCATATACGATATATATATGTCGTATATTGGTTACGCATTCTTAAATCATACACAAACACATTTTAACTTTGGCTTAGTCATATGGTACTGAAAACTACATAAAGCCAGTTGCGTGTAACGTAGTGTTCAGTTAGTTAGAAAATATATAATCAAATGCATACATAAAATGTAAGTTCGGTGACATTTATTGTAATTTAAGTACTACTATGATAGTATACAATTGCATATTGTATGGTTTTATTCGTACAAAAACATGCATCATAAATAAAAAAATACTTAAAAATGATAACTTTATACTTTATATAAGCAGCATTCGTTTCCATGACTGTCACAATGCATGTATCGCTACCCGGAGCACGTCGAGTTTTAAGTTTAAAAATATAAACAAATTACATCGTTTAAATTAAAATAACAAGCCTAGGCCATTATAAATTCATTGCTAGATTATCATCCATTTTTTAACTTCAAAAACGTGGAGGGCGGGTGGATTTTATTTCTTATTTTCACTTTTAAATTTTTTGATATTTTTTTTTATATTTTTTTTAATAAAAATAAAAAAAGGTCGGGATGACAATCTAGCAGTTAATTTAATACGGCCTTACGGATCATTTACTTTTTACATTTGTCGCATTACTAACGTCATGACGTTGTTTCCGTTAATTCCAAACTGAATAGTATCCGTCGTGGAGTTACAACAGGAAAAGTTAAGAAGTGTTGTTATTGAAAATTAAAGATATACAACAGCGGCCATCAAATTTTGTGTTAGATTAGGCAAAACACCAACACAGACAATAAAATATGTTTAAAACAGGAATGAAACATAATTGTAGTCGTTCATTAGTGTTTAAATGGCGAGGTCGATTTCTGAAAGGACGGGATTCTATTGAGGATGACTCGAGATGTGGTAGAACACTATCAATCAGAGATCCGTTACCACAAAAGGTTATACATGCTATCTATCAAGACAGGCTTCTAATTGTAAGAAATTGTTCGGCGGAGTTTGATGTTTCTGTTTCAGAAAAAAGACTTGAACATGAACAAAGTAAGCGCTCGCTCGCCAGAAGCTACTAAATCGGACGAACTGGAAAACCTGTAGGCGCTTCTGGGGCCCCTGGTGAGTTTGTTGAATGAGAACGTAAAAAGAGTAAAAAAGTTTGATTCCGTTGAACTTCAGGTAGAAACTAAGCGTATTGTTTTATCATTTCACCAGTCATGGTATGATATTACATTAAACAAATGCGTTACACGTCATAAAAATGCAACGGAATAAACGGCGAAAACCTCAAGAAAGAATAAATTGAACGCATTCTTGAGTTTCTAATCAGTACTAACTGCTCTACTGTAGCGTTTGTCGTGCCGTAAAACACAAATGAAATTATATTGTTAGTAATTCACAATTTCCCCTCCCGATATCACTAGAGGAAAACGAATGACACAATGCTAAAGGCAAAAGCATCATGCAGATGCCCGGCCCGATTTTTAGAACTACTATAATTATATAAAGGGACATAAACATATTCTCGCTGGAGGATCGAATATCGATACCCAGAAAGAAAATCAAGCGCGACTTACTGCGCTATCGATTAATATGATCACCAAACGATCCAAGATCTTAATTCCATCACATAAATATATATTTTTAACAGATCTCTTCATAGGAGAGACTGATGTTTGATACAGGCGCTGTCTAGGTATTATAACCATTTATGTTGATCCACGCACTTTCGTTTCGCTTAAGTTGAGACTCTACTTAATAGAGGCAGTAAGTGAATCAGTTGTTTGAGAATGACATATTTATATTCAAACCAGAAGTATATAGTTCGATCATCCTATAATCGAACTGTAGTCAAACTACAGACACCATGGTCTCTGGTTGAACTGCCTCATATTCGTTGTGATGGTTCACTTATTTTGCCGAGCGCATGACTGACAAATTGGTTTACAAGTACTTACGTTTTTGGTTTACAAACCTACATATTCAACAGCAGCTGAATTTGTATTTGTTTACCCCTTTAATTCAAAGCCAGTTAAACAGACACCCTAAAGCAACGAGCTAAATGCCTTTACCAGCGATTGTTTGCCAAATAAAGAATGAAAAATTAAGTTATCCATCAAACGGATGAGCAAACAGGCATTTATAACAAACCAGACAGACAGTCAGACCGCACCGTACCGCACTATATTTCTAAATTAGATAATACGACTATAACAATCGGTGCAATTTTAATAGATTTTTGGACTAATAATAGAGTGCGACACTCAGCGTTGGCGTTATGAGGGTCCTGTAAAAAGTTTTGTCATTGGGATTGGATTTCTGAAATGCAGCAAAAAATTATTGCAAACCTTCAAAGTATTCCCCCTTTACCGAAACACAAATTAGTAACATTTTTACCCAGTCGTTGAATTCAGTTAGATAGTCTTCTTTTGGTATCTGTTGGAGACACTGGTAGATAGCGCCGCCAAGAGAACTTCTGGTCTTATATTTTTAAGCATTGGAAATAAAAAAAAGTCACCCTCGCATCTGTGAGAGGAGGCATTGTCATGAATCATACCCCTGACCATCATTTGCGTTGACGCTTCTTATTGTAAAACATTTTCATTTTCTTCAGAACAGAGTTCTTATAGAAGCGTCCAGTGATTGTATGACCAGATGGACAAGGCACTTGAACACTTGTCCCACTAGAATTAATCTACCAAGGGGCTTTTGTTCGCCTTCTAAAACATACTAAGGGGCTTTTGTCCACCTTCTAAAACATATCAAGGGTCCACCTTGTCAAATTCACCAAACGGCTTTTGTCCATGTGTTCATTTTATGACCAAGTGGCTTTTGTCAAGGGCTTTTCGCTCTATCGGTATTAAATAAAACAAATATGACAACATTCCCGTGGCTTCATCAGTTATTCATAATTCTTTCACAGAAATTTGATTAATTATATTTCTCCAATCATAATATCAATTTCAAATCATAACTTTATTGGAAACATTATTTTCAACGTAGAGACACACTAACACATTTGATAAATATCATTTCGGTAAGATATTATGTTAAAATCAAATGGCTTAGTTTTGTTCTTTTTCCCTCATTTTAGGATTAAAAACAAACAACAGACTTGAAGCCTATACCACGTGCTATATATTTCTATTTAATATTTATTCTAAACATACAGAAAAAAATCAAATACACATTCGTACATATAAAACTGTAAATCGTAGTCCATAGTTCAATTTTATCATCAATGCAATTAATGTCTGTCTGGTGTAATTTATAATACATACTATGTACAATACATTATCAAGTTACTGATATAATTATGTCACTATTTAAATAATTCCAAAATCTCAAATTTACATAAAATCTGGTTCAACTTTATTGATTGAGCCTGCTGTCAAACTGTTGGAAACCGCTACTGTACGTGTATTGTCAACATTATTGATTCATCCTGCTGTCAAATTGTTGGAGACAGCTACTGTACGTGTATTGTCAACATTATTGATTGATCCTGCTGTCAAATTGTTGGAGACCGCTACTGTACGTGTATTGTCAACATTATTGATTGATCCTGCTGTCAAATTGTTGGAGACCGCTATTGTACGTGTATTGTCAACTTTATTGATTGATCCTGCTGTCAAATTGTTGGAGACCGCTACTGTACGTGTATTGTCAACATTATTGATTGATCCTGCTGTCAAATTGTTGGAGACCGCTACTGTACGTGTATTGTCAACTTTGTTGATTGATCCTGCTGTCAAATTGTTGGAGACCGCTGCTGTACGTGTATTGTCAACATTATTGATTGATCCTGCTGTCAAATTGTTGGAGACCGCTACTGTACGTGTATTGTCAACATTATTGATTAATCCTGCTGTCAAATTGTTGGAGACCGCTACTGTACGTGTATTGTCAACATTATTGATTGATCCTGCTGTCAAATTGTTGGAGACCGCTACTGTACGTGTATTATCAACTTTATTGATTGATCCTGCTGTCAAATTGTTGGAGACCGCTAATGTACGTGTATTGTCAACCTTTATTGATTGATCCTGCTGTCAAATTGTTGGAGACCGCTACTGTACGTGTATTGTCAACTTTATTGATTGATCCTGCTGTCAAATTGTTGGAGACCGCTACTGTATGTATATTGTCAACATTATTGATTGATCCTGCTGTCAAATTGTTGGAGACCGCTACTGTACGTGTATTGTCAACCTTTATTGATTGATCCTGCTGTCAAATTGTTGGAGACCGCTACTGTTACGTGTATTGTCAACTTTATTGATTGATCCTGCTGTCAAATTGTTGGAGAACGCTACTGTACGTGTATTGTCAACCTTTATTGATTGATCCTGCTGTCAAATTGTTGGAGACCGCTACTGTACGTGTATTGTCAACTTTATTGATTGATCCTGCTGTCAAATTGTTGGAGACCGCCACTGTACGTATATTGTCAACTTTATTGATTGATCCTGCTGTCAAATTGTTGGAGACCGCTACTTTACGTATATTGTTAAAACAAAATTTCACCCAGTCTGATTAAATTAAATAAGCATATTGTCTTTTCTGACTGATTAATGAGAGCTGGAAAAGATGTGGTACAACCAACCTAATAATCGATTTATACATCTTATCCAGAACAATATATTTTCATATTGAGCGTTAAAGTCCATGAGGATATAATGATTGATAATTTTATTTCCTCTAGTTTTCAGGAGAGCATATCAATAATACAATGAAACAAATGAACAGGTACAAGTCGACATATCTACAAAAATGAATAATACATAAAAAATTTAAAGAAAAAATCACAATAATTTTATGTACATGAATATGACTATTATATATATTCAGTTCAAATTAATTCACTTTTTTTATTCTGACAGCACAGTAATCATAAATATCTATATGTCAATTAATAAAAATGTAAACATATATGGATATGTTCACCTGTTCAGGCTAAGAATATTATATCTTGCACACAGGATTATAAAATGTTAAATAAACACAATATATTGAGATATCGGTTCAGACAAAACGTACACGCTGATCATAACCGATATATCAGTATATAGCGAAACATGCTTATGATTATCGTCTTTTATGTTATTCATATAGATAACCCTGTAAAATATAGTATGTACCTTGTTTGAACGAAATAGAAAATAAAACAAGGTGATATTGAGGACACGGCAGTATTTGGAGATAAAGTGACAATAAACATGCAACAAACAGTTGCAACCAACACCACATACAACCTTCAAAGATCCTATAAGGAACAGTAATCTATTTCAGTCCATTAAATAGTGCAATAATAATCACGATATAATATAATATGAATGTTGTCGAAACGAAAACGAAAGTACAAGAAGATATAATTAATTATTTTTAATATCAAATAGGTAAACATGTGCGCATCAAATAAAAAGTATTTCTTTGCGTTATGAACATGTTTATAATCAAATATACAAGTACGAGTAAGTGTGTACGTTAATTCAGACACATGAATATGTTTTCCCGTTGTAAGTACACACTGCTGTGTTTTAGGTGTTATAAGAACAGCGGTATTGGTCTTCAATATAGAGTTCCACAAGACTATTTCATCAAACAATACTTATATTACAAAGATATTTATATAGAAAATGAATACCATTCCAGACAAATATCAATTTAGGTAAAACTTATCAGCCGGGCCTGATTAGCTCAATTGGTAGCACGTATGACAATTAATCTAAGACATTGCGCCTCATTAGCATTCGTCTCTCACTGCAGATTAAAGTCGGAAAGTCATCAGTTACTTGCGGAGATGGGGTATGTTAACTGATTGTATGTTTGCCCTCGATGACATACAATGATGCTAAATATTAAATCAATCAACCAATAATCAAATTGATCAGTACCGTCAACACATTCTGTTACACATGGGGTAGAATAGTGTAAATCACAAAACATGCTCAGGTAAACATAATTATATAAAACAAGCGTTGGTATACGCAGATGTACTCGATAAAGGTGCAGAAGCCAGGGCAGCTAGAGAACAATATTTAATGTTTTGACAAGACGGATATAAGGAAACCTATCCAGCACCTCCGTCCGTCCAAGGCTTTAAGGGGAATTCGCCGTCATTGTGTCCCCAGTGCTCCAGGTCATCGCACAACTGTCATTGAGTCCCCAGTGCCCCCGGTCATCGCACAACTGTCATTGAGTCCCCAGTGCCCCCGGTCATCGCACAACTGTCACTGAGTCCCCAGTGCCCCCGGTCATCGCACAACTGTCATTGAGTCCCCAGTGCTCCCGGTCATCGCAAAACTGTCATTGGGTCCCTAGTGCTCCCGTTCATCGCACAACTGTCATTGAGTTCCCGGTGCCCCCGGTCATCGCACAACTGTCATTGAGTCCCCAGTGCTCCCGGTCATCGCAAAACTGTCATTGTGTCCCCAGTGCTTCCGGTCATGGCACAGCCGTCATTGAGTCCCAAGTGCTCCCGGTCATTGCACAGGTGTCATTGAGTCCTCAGTGCTCCCGGTCATCGCACAACTGTCATTGAGTCCCCACTGCTCCCGATCATTGTACAACTGTCATTGTGTCCCCAGTGCTCCCGGTCATTGCACAACTGTCATTCTGTCCGCAGTGATCCCTGTCATTGCACAGCCGTCATTGTGTCCCCAGTGTCCCAGTCATCGCACAAATGTCATTGTGTCCCCACTGCTCCCGGTCATTGCACAACTGTCATTGTGTCCCAAGTGCTCCCGGTCATTGCACAGCCGTCATTGTGTCCCCAGTGCTCCCGGTCATTGCACAGCAGTCATTGTGTCCCCAGTGCTCCCGGTCATCGCACAACTGTCATTCTGTCCCCAGTGTTCCCGGTCATTGCACAGCAGTCATTGTGTCCCCAGTGCTCCCGGTCATTGCACAGATGTCATTGTGTCCCCAGTGGTCCCAGTCATCGCACAACTGTCATTGTGTCCCCAGTGCTCCCCGTCATCGCACAACTGTCATTGTGTCCCAAGTGCTCCCGGTCATTGCACAGCCGTCATTGTGTCCCCAGTGTCCCAGTCATCGCACAATTGTCATTGTGTCCCCAGTGCTCCCGGTCATTGCACAACTGTCATTGTGTTCCAAGTGCTCCCGGTCATTGCACAGCCGTCATTATGTCCCCAGTGCTCCCGGTCATTGCACAGCTGCCATTGTGTCCCAAGTGCTCCCGGTCATCGCACAACTGTCATTGTGTCCCCAGGTTTCCCGGTCATTGCACAGCAGTCATTGTGTCCCCAGTGCTCCCGGTCATTGCACAGCCGTCATTGTGTCCCCAGTGCTCCCAGTCATCGCACAATTGCCATTGTGTCCCAAGTGCTCCCCGTCATCGCAAAACTGTCATTGTGTCCCCAGTGCTCCCGGTCATTGCACAGCCGTCACTGTGTCCCCAGTGCTCCCGGTCATTGCACAGCCGTCATTGTGTCCCAAGTGCTCCCGGTCATTGAACAGCCGTCATTGTGTATCCAGTGCTCCCGGTCATTGCACAGCCGTCATTGAGTCCCCAGTGCTCCCGGTCATCGCACAGCTGTCATATGGTCCCCGCTGCTACCGGTCATTGCACAACTGTCATTGTGTCCCCAGTGCTCCCGGTCATTGCACAACTGTCATTGTGTCCCCAGTGCTCCCGGTCATCGCACAACTGTCATTGAGTCCTCACTGCTCCCGGTCATTGTACAACTGTCGTTGTGTCCCCAGTGCTCCCGGTCATCGCACAACTGTCATTGTGTCCCCAGTGATCCCGGCCATTGCACAACTGTCATTGTGTCCCCAGTGATCCCTGTCATTGAACAGCCGTCATTGTGTCCCCAGTGTCCCAGTCATCGTACAATTGTCATTGTGTCCCCAGTGCTCCCCGTCATCGCACAACTGTCATTGTGTCCCCAGTGCTCCCGGTCATTGCACAGCCGATATTGTGTCCCCAGTGCTCCCGGTCATTGCACAGCCGTCATTGTGTCCCAAGTGCTCCCGGTCATTGCACAGCCGTCATTGTGTCCCCAGTGCTCCCGGTCATTGCAAAGCTGTCATTGAGTCCCCAGTGCTCCCGGTCATCGCACAGCTGTCATTGAGTCCCCACTGCTACCGGTCATTGCACAACTGTCATTGTGTCCCCAGTGCTCCCGGTCATTGCACAACTGTCATTGTGTCCCCAGTGCTCCCGGTCATCGCACAACTGAAAAGAAATTCGCCATCATTGAGTCCACAGAGCTCCCGGTCATCGCACAATTGAAAAGGAATTTGCCGTCATTGAGTCCACAATACTCCCGGTGATCGCACAATTGAAAAGGAAATCGCCGTTATTGAGTCCAAAGTGCTCCTGGTCATCGCACAATTGAAAAGGAATTCGCCATCATTGAGTCCACAGTGCACCCGGTCATCGCACAAGTGAAAAGGAATTCGCCATCATTGAATTCACAGTGCTTCCGGTCATCGCACAAGTGAAAAGGAATTCGCCATCATTGAGTCCACAGTGCTCCCGGTCATCGCACAACTGAAAAGGAATTCGCCGTCAATGAGTCCACAGTGCTCCCGGTCATCGCACAATTGAAAAGGAATTCGCCGTCATTGAGTCCACAGTACTCCCGGTCATCGCACAATTGTAAAGGAATTTGCCGTCATTGAGTCCACAGTGCTCCCGGTCATCGCACATTTGAAAAGGAATTCGCCGTCATTGAGTCCACATTTTTCCCGGTGATCGCAGAATTGAAAAGGAACTCGCCGTCATTGTGTCTACAGTGCTCCCGGTGATCGCACAATTGAAAAGGAATTCGCCGTCATTGTGTCTACAGTGCTCCCGGTGATCGCAGAATTGAAAAGGAATTCGCCGTCATTGTGTCTACAGTGCTCCCGGTGATCGCAGAATTGAAAGGGAATTCGCCGTCATTGTGTCTACAGTGCTCCCGGTGATCGCAGAATTGAAAAGGAATTCGCTGTCATTGTGTCTACTGTGCTCCCGGTGATCGCAGAATTGAAAAGGAACTCGCTGTCATTGTGTCTACAGTGCTCCCGGTGATCGCAGAATTGAAAAGGAACTCGCCGTCATTGTGTCTACAGTGCTCCCAGTGATCGCAGAATTGAAAAGGAACTCGCTGTCATTGTGTCTACAGTGCTCCCGGTGATCGCACAATTGAAAAGGAATTCGCTGTCATTGAGTCCACAGTGCTCCCGGTGATCGCACAATTGAAAAGGAATTCGCCGTCATTGTGTCTACAGTGCTCCCGGTGATCGCAGAATTGAAAAGGAACTCGCTGTCATTGTGTCTACAGTGCTCCCGGTGATCGCAGAATTGAAAAGGAACTCGCTGTCATTGTGTCTACAGTGCTCCCGGTGATCGCAGAATTGAAAAGGAACTCGCCGTCATTGTGTCTACAGTGCTCCCGGTGATCGCAGAATTGAAAAGGAACTCGCTGTCATTGTGTCTACAGTTCTCCCGGTGATCGCAGAATTGAAAAGGAACTCGCTGTCATTGTGTCTACAGTGCTCCCGGTGATCGCAGAATTGAAAAAGAATTCGCTGTCATTGAGTCCACAGTGCTCCCGGTGATCGCAGAATTGAAAAGGAATTCGCCGTCATTGTGTCTACAGTGCTCCCGGTGATCGCAGAATTGAAAAGAAACTCGCTGTCATTTTGTCTACAGTGCTCCCGGTGATCGCAGAATTGAAAAGGAATTCGCTGTCATTGAGTCCACAGTGCTCCTGGTGATCGCACAATTGAAAAGGAATTCGCCGTCATTGTGTCTACAGTGCTCCCGGTGATCGCAGAATTGAAAAGGAATTCGCCGTCATTGTGTCTACAGTGCTCCCGGTGATCGCAGAATTGAAAAGGAATTCGCCGTCATTGTGTCTACAGTGCTCCCGGTGATCGCAGAATTGAAAAGGAATTCGCCTGAAAATGAATTCGCCGTCATTGTGTCTACAGTGCTCCCGGTGATCGCAGAATTGAAAAGGAATTCGCCGTCATTGTGTCTACAGTGCTCCCGGTGATCGCAGAATTGAAAAGGAATTCGCCGTCATTGTGTCTACAGTCCTCCCGGTGATCGCAGAATTGAAAAGGAATTCGCCGTCATTGTGTCTACAGTGCTCCCGGTGATCGCAGAATTGAAAAGGAATTCGCCGTCATTGTGTCTACAGTGCTCCCGGTGATCGCAGAATTGAAAAGGAATTCGCCGTCATTGTGTCTACAGTGCTCCCGGTGATCGCAGAATTGAAAAGGAATTCACCGTCATTGAGTCCACAGTGCTCCCGGTGATCGCAGAATTGAAAAGGAACTCGCCGTCATTGTGTCTACAGTGCTCCCGGTGATCGCACAATTGAAAAGGAATTCGCCGTCATTGTGTCTACAGTGCTCCCGGTGATCGCACAATTGAAAAGGAATTCGCCGTCATTGTGTCTACAGTGCTCCCGGTGATCGCAGAATTGAAAAGGAATTCGCCGTCATTGTGTCTACAGTGCTCCCGGTGATCGCAGAATTGAAAAGGAATTCGCCGTCATTGTGTCTACAGTGCTCCCGGTGACCGCACAATTGAAAAGGAATTCGCCGTCATTGTGTCTACAGTGCTCCCGGTGACCGCAGAATTGAAAAGGAATTTGCCGTCATTGTGTCTACAGTGCTCCCGGTGATCGCAGAATTGAAAAGGAACTCGCCGTCATTGTGTCTACAGTGCTCCCGGTGATCGCAGAATTGAAAAGGAATTCGCTGTCATTGTGTCTACAGTGCTCCCGGTGATCGCAGAATTGAAAAGGAATTCGCTGTCATTGTGTCTACAGTGCTCCCGGTGATCGCAGAATTACAAAGGAATTCGCCGTCATTGAGTCCACAGTGCTCCCGGTGATCGCAGAATTGAAAAGGAACGTTTTGTTCATTGATAGATATCGGTCTTGTGACTTCAGCAATTTTGGGGAAGAGAAAAAGTTTTATTTTACAATTTCAGATAACAATGTATTTGAAAATATAAGTTTTCGAAATACTTTTTGATCTTCCCGCGTTTCAAAGACAAATGGAAAGAAGGGAATTACTCGACAAATAACTCTTTGAACGTCGTTTCACACCTCACCCATACTTATGCGAATAACCGCTGGGGGCACATACCTCTTCATTGTACATTTCATTTAAAACATTCCTTACTTGGCTTGGTACCGGAAATATGATCTTTTCAAACGGATAGAGCTGCAACGGGAAAAGTCAGATTTTCCATACCAATTCTTAAATCTACGCTCTATTATATGTAATGCATTTTCATCGAATAAGAATATATCTATAAATGGCCACTTATTTGTTCGGCATTCATAGTTATATTTGCTGTCCATATATTTATTGCAATTTCTCGATCCCGGTGTTGCAAAACATTTACAGGTTTGGGTATACTTCTTACAGGAAAACCCAGGCATAGTCCTAAGCGCCTTTTCCATAATATCTAATTCCTTTATATTCATTAGTACGTCGACATCGGCATCCCATGGTATCATGCTAAAGTGTCTATAGGCACCGAGTAAGGATCCACTGTATGAAATAAAGGTCAAGTTATTTTCCGTACACAATCTTTAAAACACTCCAACCACTAGCACCATGTCTTTGAATTCTTCTTGAGTTATCACTTGATCGAACATAACATAGCTTTGTTTGATGACATCTTGGTTAAGCTCCGTTCATTCCATGTTGGCAACGTTTTATAGGTGTGCATAACAATGGAATGTTTTGTGTCGAGGGCAGTGACACGGATGGCAGCGACACGGGTAGATAATGATCGATTTGATCTTTTTGCGATATCGAAAATATAGTTTGTTAAAGTCGAGTTTAACAGTAAGTTGAATGTCATCGTACACACAATTGCAAACAAAGCTAATTTTAATTTTGTGAAAAAATGCATTATTTTTGGTAACATTTGATGGCACCAATGTAATATATCCGGTATCTATCACTTCCAAACAAGACGTTATCAGATTTGTAATATATGAAATGTAATTAAAGCGTTACCATGACCTTTTAACTATTATACCTCAACGCTACAGGCATAGTACACCAATGCCAAAAGGAAGTGCCTCCGTGGAGTAGTCGCATAATGGCGGTTATAAATTGTCCTCGTTTCTTCTTCTTTAAAAATGCATTTTCCTTATTTTAATGCTCATTTTTTTTATTTGAATGGCATTATTGATGTATTTTGAACATTTTGATAGCATTGTCATGTTTGAATTGTGAATTTAGAAAAAAAAAATGATGCTTGGAAATTGGAGTATGAATACATGATTTCAGAAGTCTACTTTCACTTTGTCACTAGTGTACACACTGAGTAGAAAAAAAAATCTCTTATATGACACATGACCCCAATTTTTTTCATTATATTTTGATATTGCAGAGGTTGACAAACAGTTAAATGTAAGTTTCACTCCTTTAATTTGGGTCTCTCTATGAATGACAAGACTTCAAACTTTTATTACTTACTATAGAATAAAGAACAAAAATCAATGGTGGGTTTACAACTATAGTGTAAGTATATGCGTTTGTCTCGCGAGAGACAAAACTGCGAAGTATTTTGCTAAATACCACAAGCTCAATGGCGAGTACAACACGATTCGATGCGCATTTCATTTGAGAGCAAAAGTTAGATAACGCGATTTAAGGTAGTTCGCAGTGTTCTTATCGTGTGTTTTTGCATCAGGCGTAAATTATAAAAAATCTGTAAAATTGTTTAATGAAGTCTCAGCTTCCGTTCTTGAATTTCACTTACAGCTGTATATTAAACTTCATTCATTTCACTATAATATGACCGAATAAAAAGAGAGGATGTTCACGCTAGTGTTTTATTCAATTTTATTATGAATTAAAATGAAACACTTAAAAACACAACGTTTACTTGTGATTTCGGAAGACATCGTCCTATGGTACTACTGTAAATTACGACGTCGTCCGAAATAGCAGGCAAATGTCGTGTTGTTTTAAGTGTGTTTCATATTTAGTTTGAATTCGAATTTATGAAACAATCTCTCGCGAACACCCCCTTTTTTGTTGAGTTTATTGTAATTAAATGAATAAGGGTTAACATATATGAAACTCAAGAACTCGTACCAGAAGGTTATTTTGAGCAATCAAGCGTGATTGTTGAACATGTGTTTTAAATTAATTCCGTCATAATGATTAGATATAAAGGTAACACAATTATATCTGTATAAAAGTTATGATCTATCACAGGAAATAAATTAAAATATTATTTAAAACAATTTCAATTGATATTGACCATTTCATACGGAAAGAACGGCGAATATCGTACGAAAAATACGCAACTTAAGAGGGCGTTGTTTACGGGATTCTGCGAGACTGTATAACAAAACGAAAGCAATCGTGAAACATCGGGTATTTCCGTGTCCTCCGTATAATACATTATTGCGTAACATAAAGGCCGAGGTGAACAGATTGAAAACGAAAGCTGATCCTTCACAGTATAAGTACGGTGTATCGTTGGGGCAATCTAGGCATATTTATTAAATTAAGTAAAGTCGAAACAACAAAACTTCGATGGTGAAAAGTCGAAACAACGATGGTGAAAAGTCGAAACAACGATGATGAAAAGTCGAAACAACGATGGTAAACAGTCGAATGAAAAGTCGAAACAACGATGGTGAAAAGTCGAAATAACGATGATGAAAAGTCGAAACAACGATGGTGAAAAGTCGTTTCAACGATGATGAAAAGTCGAAACAACGATGGTGAAAAGTCGAAATAACGATGATGAAAAGTCGAAACAACGATGGTGAAAAGTCGTTTCAACGATGATGAAAAGTCGAAACAACGATGGTGAAAGTCGAAACTACGATGGTGAACAGTCGAAACTACGATGGTGAACAGTCGAAACTACGATGGTGAATAGCCAATCGGTTTACTATATAAATCCAATTTACCGAACTGGCTATTTACCGAAACGTCTGTAAATCCACATGCAAATATATGCAGATCGAGTATCATGTTTAATTTTACTTAATTCAATTTATATAACAATATTTAAAATTTAACAGTGTCTTAATTAGCAAGCATCTTTCATTTAAATTGATTATGTTATTAGTTCAGCAAAACTAGAGTAATTCCAATAATTTAAGATACCCCCGAGGCAGAGCAATAAAACTCGACCAATATCGATTTATTAATTGACTGGCAATGTATAGCGCATCGCTGCGTTTTATAGACCGGCACTTAAAGAAATAGTAATTATAGTAACAAATCCGAATCCCCAACTGGTAGCTGGTCGGTAGTTGGTTATTCGAATCCCCAACTACCAACTGCGAACTCATTGTGCAGTTTCCGGCGTTATATGTGTTATTATTGTGCAGTTTCCGGCGTTATATGTGTTATCATTGTGCAGTTTCCGGCGTTATATGTGTTATTATTGTGCAGTTTCCGGCATTATATGTGTTATTATTGTGCAGTTTCCGGCGTTATATGTGTTATTATTGTGCAGTTTTCAGCGTTATATTTGTTATTATTCTGCGGTTTACAGCCTTATTTGTGTTTTTTTATGTGCAGTTTCCAGCGTTATATGTGGTATTTTTGTGATGTTTGCAACGTTATATATACTACTATTGTGCAGTTTACAGCGTTTTATGTGATATCATTGTGATGTTTACAGCGTTATTTGTGTAATTATTGTGAGGTTACCAGAGGTATATGCGGTATATGCGTTATTGTTGTGCAATTTCCGGTATTATATGTGTTATAATTGTGAAGTAAACAGCGTTATATGTACTGTTATTGTGCAGTTTACAGCGTTATATGTGATATCATTGTAATGTTTACAGCGTTATATGTGTTATTATTGTGAGGTTACCAGCGGTATATGCGGTATATGCGATATTGTTGTGCAATTTCCGGTATTATATGTGTTATAATTGTGAAGTAAACAGCGTTATTTGTACTGTTATTGTGGAGTTTACAACGTTAAATGTGGTATTTTTGTGATGTTTACAACGTTATATGTACTACTATTGTGCAGTTTCTAGCGTTATATGTGTTATTATTGTGATGTTTACAGCATTATATGTGTTATAAATGTGAGGTTTACAGCGTTTTATGTGTTATTATAATGAGGTTTACAGCATTATATGTACTATAATTGTGCTATTACCAGAAGTATATGTGTAATTATTGTGCTGTTACCAGCAGTACATGTGTTATTATTGTGCAATTTCCGGTATTATATGTGTTATTATTGCGAAGTATACAGCGTTATAAGTACTGTTATTGTGCAGTTTACATCGTTATATGTGTTATCATTGTGCAGTTTCTTGATTTATATGTACTATTATTGTGCGGTTAACAGCGTTATATGTGTTATTATTGTGCGGTTAACAGCGTTATATGTGTTATTATTGTGCTGTTTCCAGCGGTAAATGTGTTATTATTGTGCAGTTTCCAGCGGTATATCTGTTATAACTGTGCAGTTACCAGCGTTATATGTGTTATTATTGTGATGTTACCAGCGGTATATGTGTTAATATTGTGCTGTTAACGGCGGTATGTGTTTTTAAAGTGCAGTTAACAGCGGTATATATGTTATTATTGTTATGTTCCCAGCGGTATATATGTTATTATTGTGATGTTACCAGCGGTATATATGTTATTATTGTGCTGTTACCAGCGGTATGTGTTATTATTGTGCAGTTACCAGCGGTATATGCATTATCATTGTGTAGTTACCAGCGGTATATGTGTTATTATTGTGCTGTTACCAGCGGTATATGTGTTATTATTGTGCTGTTACCAGCGGTATATGTGTTATTATTGTGATGTTACATGTACCAGTGTTATATGTGTTATTATTGTGCGGTTTACAGCGTTATATGTGTAATTATTGGGCAGTTCCGAGCGGTATGAGTTATTATTTTGCTGTAACCAGCGTTATATATGTTATTATTTTGCTGTTACCAGCGGTATATAAGCTATAATTGTGATGTTACCAGCGGTATATGTGTTATAATTGTGCTGTTACCAGCGTTAAATATGCTATTATTGTGCTGTTACCAGCGGTATACGTATTATTAATGTGATGCTACCAGCGGTATATGTGCTATTATTGTGCTGTTACCAGAGTTTGATGTGCTATAATTGTACTGTTACCAGCGGTATATGTGTTATTATTGTGCTGTTACCAGCGGTATATGTGTTATTATTGTGCTGTTACCAGCGTTATATGTGCTATAATTGTGCTGTTAACAGCGTTATTATTTTGCTGTTACCAGCGGTATATGTGTTATTATTTTGCTGTAACCAGCGGTATATGTGTTATTATTGTGAGGCTACCAGCGAAATTTATGCTATTAGCGTGCTGTCAACAGCGTTATATGAGCTAATGTTGTTCTGATACCAGCGTTATATGTATTATTATTATTGTGCTGTTACCAGCGGTATATGTGTTATTATTGTGAGGCTACCAGCGTTATTTGTGCTATTAGCGTGTTGTCAACAGCGTTATATGTACTAATGTTGTGCTGATACCAGCGTTATTTGTGTTATTATTGTACTGTTACAAGCGGTATATGTGTTATTATTGTGCTGTTAATAGCGGTTTATGTACTTTTATTGTGCTGTTAACTGCGGTATATGTGTTATTATTGTGCTGAAACCAGCGTTATATGTGTTATACTTGTGATATTACCAGCGGTATATGTGTTATTATTATGAGGTTACCATCGTTATATGTGTTATTATTGTGATGTTACCAGCGGTATATGTACTAATATTGTGCTGAAACCAGCGTTATATGTGTTATTATTGTGATGTTACCAGCGGTATATGTGTTATTATTGTGCTGTTACGAGCGGTATATGTACTAATATTGTGCTGATATCAGCGTTATATGTATTATTATTGTGCTGTTACGAGCGGTATATGTACTAATATTGTGCTGATACCAGCGTTATATGTGTTATTATTGTGCTGTTACCAGCGGTATATGTGTTGTTATTGTGATGTTACCAGCGGTATATGTGTTATTTTTGTGATGTTACCAGCGTTATATGTGTTATTATTGTGCTGTTACCAGCGGTATATGTGTTGTTATTGTGATGTTACCAGCGGTATATGTGTTATTATTGTGATGTTTCCAGCGGTATATGTGTTATTATTGTGCTGTTACCAGCGTTATATGTGCTATAATTGTGCTGTTAACAGCGTTATTAGTTTGCTGTTACCAGCGGTATATGTGTTATTATTGTGAGGCTATCAGCGAAATTTATGCTATTAGCGTGCTGTCAACAGCGTAATATGAATTAATGTTGTTCTGATACCAGCGTTATATGTATTATTATTATTGTGCTGCTACCAGCGGTATATGTGTTATTATTGTGAGGCTACCAGCGTTATTTGTGCTATTAGCGTGCTGTAAACAGCGTTATATGTACTAATGTTGTGCTGATACCAGCGTTATTTGTGTTATTATTGTACTGTTACAAGCGGTATATGTGTTATTATTGTGCTGTTAATAGCGGTTTATGTACTTTTATTGTACTGTTAACTGCGGTATATGTGTTATTATTGTGCTGAAACCAGCGTTATATGTGTTATAATTGTGATATTACCAGCGGTATATGTGTTATTATTATGAGGTTACCATCGTTATATGTGTTATCATTGTGATGTTACCAGCGGTATATGTGTTATTATTGTGCTGTTACGAGCGGTATATGTGTTATTATTGTGATGTTACCAGCGGTATATGTGTTATTATTGTGCTGTTACGAGCGGTATATGTACTAATATTGTGCTGATACCAGCGTTATATGTGTTATTATTGTGCTGTTACGAGCGGTATATGTACTAATATTGTGCTGATACCAGCGTTATATGTGTTATTATTGTGCTGTTACCAGCGGTATATGTGTTGTTATTGTGATGTTACCAGTGTTATATGTGTTATTATTGTGCGGTTTACAGCGTTATATGAGTAATTATTGTGCAGTTCCGAGCGGTATATGTGTTATAATTTTGCTGTTACCAGCGTTATATATGTTATTATTTTGCTGTTACCAGCGGTATATAAGTTATGATTATGATGTTTCCAGCGGTACATGTGTTATAATTGTGCTGTTACCAGCGTTAAATATGCTATTATTGTGCTGTTACCAGCGGTATACGTGTTATTATTGTGATGTTACCAGCGGTATATGTGCTATTATTGTGCTGTTCCCAGCGTTATATGTGCTATAATTGTGCTGTTACCAGCGGTATATGTGTTATTATTGTGATGTTACCAGCGGTATATGTGTTATTATTGTGCTGTTACCAGCGTTATATGTGCTATAATTGTGCTGTTAACAGCGTTATTTATTTGCTGTTACCAGCGGTATATGTGTTATTATTGTGAGGCTATCAGCGAAATTTATGCTATTAGCGTGCTGTCAACAGCGTAATATGAATTAATGTTGTTCTGATACCAGCGTTATATGTATTATTATTATTGTGCTGCTACCACCGGTATATGTGTTATTATTGTGAGTCTACCAGCGTTATTTGTGATATTAGCGTGCTGTAAACAGCGTTATATGTACTAATGTTGTGCTGATACCAGCGTTATTTGTGTTATTATTGTACTGTTACAAGCGGTATATGTGTTATTATTGTGCTGTTAATAGCGGTATATGTACTTTTATTGTGCTGTTAACTGCGGTATATGTGTTATTATTGTGCTGAAACCAGCGTTATATGTGTTATAATTGTGATATTACCAGCGGTATATGTGTTATTATTATGAGGTTACCATCGTTATATGTGTTATCATTGTGATGTTACCAGCGGTATATGTGTTATTATTGTGCTGTTACGAGCGGTATATGTGTTATTATTGTGATGTTACCAGCGGTATATGTGTTATTATTGTGCTGTTACGAGCGGTATATGTACTAATATTGTGCTGATACCAGCGTTATATGTGTTATTATTGTGCTGTTATGAGCGGTATATGTACTAATATTGTGCTGATACCAGCGTTATATGTGTTATTATTGTGCTGTTACCAGCGGTATATGTGTTGTTATTGTGATGTTACCAGTGTTATATGTGTTATTATTGTGCGGTTTACAGCGTTATATGAGTAATTATTGTGCAGTTCCGAGCGGTATATGTGTTATAATTTTGCTGTTACCAGCGTTATATATGTTATTATTTTGCTGTTACCAGCGGTATATAAGTTATGATTGTGATGTTTCCAGCGGTACATGTGTTATAATTGTGCTGTTACCAGCGTTAAATATGCTATTATTGTGCTGTTACCAGCGGTATACGTGTTATTATTGTGATGTTACCAGCGGTATATGTGCTATTATTGTGCTGTTCCCAGCGTTATATGTGCTATAATTGTGCTGTTACCAGCGGTATATGTGTTATTATTGTGCTGTTACCAGCGGTATATGTGTTATTATTCTGCTGTTACCAGCGTTATATGTGCTATAATTGTGTTGTTAACAGCGTAATTATATTGCTGTTACCAGCGGTATTTGTGTTATTATTTTGCTGTTACCAGCGTTATATGTGTTATTTTTTCGAGGCTACCAGCGTTATTTGTGCTATTAGCGTGCTGTCAACAGCGTTATATGTACTAATGTTGTGCTGATACCAGCGTTATATGTATAATTATTTTTGTGCTGTTACCAGCGGTATATGTGTTATTATTGTGAGGCTACCAGCGTTATTTGTGCTATTAGCGTGCTGTCAACAGCGTTATATGTACTAATGTTGTGCTGATATCAGCGTTATATGTGTTATAATTGTGAGGCTACCAGCGGTATATGTGTTATTTTTGTGCTGTAACCAGCGGTATATGTAATAATACTGTGCTGATACCAGCGTTATATGTGTTATTATTGTGCTGTTACCAGCGGTATATGTGTTATTATTGTGCTGTTACAAGCGGTATATGTGTTATTGTTGTGCTGTTACCAGCGGTATATGTACTAATATTGTGCTGATACCAGCGTTATATGTGTTATTATTGTGCTGTTACCAGCGGTATATGTGTTGTTATTATGAGGTTACCATCGTTATATTTGTTGTTATTGTGCTGTTACTTGCGGTATATGTACTAATATTGTGCTGATACCAGCGTTATATGTGTTATTATTGTACTGTTACCAGCGGTATATGTGTTGTTATTGTGCTGATACCAGCGTTATATATGTATTATTGTGCTGTTACCAGCGGTATATGTGTTGTTATTGTGATGTTACCAGCGGTATACGTGTTATTATATAGATTTTTCCAGCGGTATATGTGTTGTTATTGTGCTGATACCAGCGTTATATGTGTTATTATTGTGCTGTTACCAGCGGTATATGTGTTATTATTATGAGGTTACCATCGTTATATTTGTTATTATTGTGCTGTTACCAGCGGTATATTTACTAATATTGTGCTGATAACAGCGTTATATGTGTTATTATTGTGCTGTTACCAGCGGTATATGTGTTGTTATTGTGACGTTACCAACGGTATATGTGTTATTATTGTGATGTTACCAGCGTTATATGTGTTATTATTGTGCTGTTACCAGCGGTATATGTGTTATTATTATGAGGTAACCATCGTTATATGTGTTATTATTGTGCTGTTACCAGCGGTATATGTACTTATATTGTGCTGATACCAGCGTTATATGTGTTATTATTGTGCTGTTACCAGCGGTATATGTGTTATTATTATGAGGTTACCATCGTTATATGTGTTATTATTTTGCTGTTACATGATTTAAATGTGTTATTATTGTGATGTTACCAGCGGTATATGTGCTATTATTGTGCAGTTTCCAGATGATTATCACTTGTGTTGAAATAAACAAGTTGCCACTAGTTAAACACGCTGATGTCTTACCAAGGTTTTCAAACATAGATTTAAGTTATACATGTAGAATTAAAAAAGTTATTGAACTTCAAAGAGAGTAAAGTTGTTTTGGGGTGGCATATAGTAATCGCAGCGTTCGTCCGTCCTACCGTCCGGTATTTCGTTTCCGGCCTGTAACTTTGTCATGCATAAATGTATTTTGTTGATACTTGCTACAAATGATCAACATAACATGATGACGTGTCGCGAGTAAGACCTACATCCGTACCTCAAAGGTCAAGGTCATAATTTGAGTAAGTTTGCCAACATTTTGAGTTAGTGTGAGATTTTGTTTCCGGCCTGTAACTTTGTCATGCATAGATGGATTTTTTTGATACTTGCTACAAAT
Organism: Panopea generosa; assembly: GCA_029582155.1. Taxonomy (NCBI): domain Eukaryota; kingdom Metazoa; phylum Mollusca; class Bivalvia; order Adapedonta; family Hiatellidae; genus Panopea; species Panopea generosa. The sequence continues at coordinate 29,924,840 of CM055904.1, read as the reverse complement.
CTCAACATAACATGATGACGTGTTGCGAGGAAGACCCACACCCGTACCTCAAAGATCAAGGTCATAATTTGAGTTTGTTTGACAACACTTTGAGTTTGTGTGAGATTTCGTGTCCGGTCTGTAACTTTGTCATGCATAGATGTATTTCAATGATACTTGCTACAAATGATCAACATAACATCATGACATGTCGTGAGTAAGACCAACACCCGTACCTCAAAGGTCAAAGTCACAATTTGAGTTTGTTTGACAACACTTTCAGTCTGTTTGAGATTTCGTGTCTGGCCTGTATCTTTGTCATGCATAGATTGATTTTGTTAATACAAGCTACAAATGACCAACATAATATGACGATGTGTCGCGCGTTACACCCAGAATCCAACTTCAAAGGTCAAGGTCACAATTTAATTTTGGTTGATGACACTTTCAGTCTGACTGAGATTTTGTGTCCGATCTGAAACTTTGTCACCTATGGATAAATTTCAAAAACAGTTGGCTCAATTCATCAGCATGACATTACAAAGTGTCACGTGTAAGACCCACATGCGTTCCTCAAAGGTCAAGGTCACACTTTGAGTTTGACAAAACTTTCAGTCTGTGTGAGATTTCTTGTCCGATCTATAACTTTGTCATCTACGGATATATTTTAAAAACACTTGTCTCATTTGATAAACATGAAATAATTAAGTATCGTATGTAAGACCCAGAACCTTTCCTCAAAAGTCAAGGTCACACTTTCAATTTGTTTGATATTGCGTGTCTGGTCTGTGACTTTGTCTTTAACTTGGTTCAATTGATCAAGATGACGAGACGACGTGCCATAAGTAAAACCTAGACACGGTCACACTTTGAGTATGTATGACAACACTTTGAATCTGTTTGAGATTTCAGTCTGTCCTTTAACTTTATCATACATGGATGATTTCAAAAAAACTTGGCTCAATTTATCAATTGATCAACAATTGATCTGTAACTTACATTTAGGGATTTTAAAATAACCTGACACAAGTGATCAGCATAATGTTTCACCTGCATTTAACTGTTGAAATACCAAGACCATTACATCATATGTCAAGGTTAAGGTTACACAAAGGTCAAGGTCATGCTTTAATGTAAAAAAAAAACACATGAAATTGCATGTCTAGTCTGAAACATTTGTCCATTACTCTTGATATTCATGGATACATCGCCACCTATTATATCATATATTGTTATTTTCACAGACCATTAGGGAGGCATGTGACACTGAATAGTGACCTTTCTTGTTTTGTTTAGTAAAGTTTCTTATTTTTCAATAATAACGAATCTACAAACAGAAAAGTTTGTTTATTTCCGTAAAACATCTGTCAGCAAATAGAATATTCCTAGCTTGTAGAAAGGCATCCAGTTCTGATTACATGGTGTTTTTTTTCCCATTATCATATTTATTTCTTTATGTAGAAATAACCATTGAGCATCTTTTTCATTTCCCGAACACTGTTTAAATAACGATTTTTTTTCTTGAAACGTCACGAAAATTACGAATGAAAGCCATATTTAGGTCATCAGAGGAGGTAATTTTTGTCTAAAAATTAATAGCTTTAAATATTGACTTTCGCTTATTTATTTCTAAACAAGCGTTGCAGATAATCAAGAATTCCCAAGTTAAGGATATATCTGCAGTTACCCTTTTCCAATTTCGTTAAACATGGAATATCGTAATTGTTTAATACTTTACGAAATTTTAGACTAAATTCGGACTGACAAATAAAACAATCAATTTCAAAATAATATGAGTCGAAACATAATATTCTGAGCTAAGTGATTATCAACTTTTCTACTGACGCTGCTAAGTTAATGTAAGTCCTGTGGGATTGGCTCTGTTTACACCGAGCACACATTGTGTGGTGGTTACGTACTGCATAACGGCTGCTTAGTTAATGTAAGTCCTGTGGGATTGGCTCTGTTTACATCGAGCACACCTTGTGTGGTGGTTACGTACTGCATAACGGCTGCTTGGTAAATGTAAGTCTTGTAGGATTGGCTCTGTTTACATCGAGCACACATTGTGTGGTGGTTATGTACTGCATAACGGCTGCTTGGTAAATGTAAGTCTTGTAGGATTGTCTCTGTTTACATCGAGCACACATTGTGTGTTGGTTATGTACTGCATAACGGATGCTTGGTAAATGTAAGTCTTGTAGGATTGGCTCTGTTTACATCGAGCACACATTGTGTGTTGGTTATGTACTGCATAACGGCTGCTTAGTCAATGTAAGTGCTGTGGGATTGGCTCTGTTTACATCGAGCACACCTTGTGTGGTGGTTACGTACTGCATAACAGCTGCTTGGTAAATGTAAGTCTTGTAGGATTGGCTCTGTTTACATCGACCACACATTGTGTGGTGGTTACAAGTACGTACTGCATAACCGAAGCTTGGTAAATGTAAGTCCTGTGGGATTGGCTCTATTTACATCGAGCACACATTGTGTGGTGGTTACGTACTGCATAACGGCTGCTTGATAAATGTAAGTCCTGTGGGATTGGTTCTGTTTACATCGAGCACACATTGTGTGGTGGTTACGTACAGCATAACAAAAGCTTGGTAAATGTAAGTCCTGTGGGATTGGCTCTGTTTACATCGAGCACACATTGTGTGGTGGTTACGTACTGCATAAAGGATGCTTGGTAAATGTAAGTCCTGTGGGATTGGCTCTGTTTACATCGAGCACACATTGTGTGGTGGTTACGTACTGCATATCGGCTGCTTGGTAAATGTAAGTCTTGTGGGATTGGCTCTGTTTACACCGATCACACATTGTGTGGTGGTTATGTACTGCATAACGGATGCTTGGTAAATGTAAGTCTTGTAGGATTGGCTCTGTTAACATCGAGCATACATTGTGTGTTGGTTATGTACTGCATAACGGCTGCTTAGTTAATGTAAGTCTTGTGGGATTGGCTCTGTTTACATCGAGCACACATTGTGTGGTGGTTATGTACTGCATAACCGAAGCTTGGTAAATGTAAGTCCTGTGGGATTGGCTCTGTTTACATCGAGCACACCTTGTGTGGTGGTTACGTACTGCATAACGGCTGCTTGATAAATGTAAGTCCTGTGGGATTGGCTCTGTTTACATCGAGCACACCTTGGGTGGTGGTTATGTACTGCATAACGGCTGCTTGGTAAATGTAAGTCTTGTGGGATTGGTTCTGTTTACATCGAGCACACATTGTGTGGTGGTTACGTACTGCATAACCGAAGCTTGGTAAATGTAAGTCCTGTGGGATTGGCTCTGTTTACATCGAGCACACCTTGTGTTGTGGTTATGTACTGCATAACGGCTGCTTGGTAAATATAAGTCCTGTGGGATTGGCTCTGTTTACATCGAGCACACCTTGTGTGGTGGTTATGTACTGCATAACCGAAGCTTGGTAAATGTAAGTCCTGTGGGATTGACTCTGTTTACATCAAGCACACCTTGTGTGGTGGTTACGTACTGCATAACGGCTGCTTGATAAATGTAAGTCCTGTGGGATTGGCTCTGTTTACATCGAGCACACATTGTGTGGTTGTTATATACTGCATATCGGCTGCTTGATAAATGTAAGTCCTATGGGATTGGCTCTGTTTACTTCGAGCACACCTTGTGTGGTGGTTACGTACTGCATAACGGATGCTTGATAAATATAAGTCCTGTGGGATTGGCTCTGTTTACATCGAGCACACCTAGTGTGGTGGTTATGTACTGCATAACGGCTGCTTGGTAAATATAAGTCCTGTGGGATTGGCTCTGTTTACATCGAGCACACCTTGTGTGGTGGTTATGTACTGCATAACCGAAGCTTGGTAAATATAAGTCCTGTGGGATTGGCTCTGTTTACATCGAGCACACCTTGTGTTGTGGTTATGTACTGCATAACCGAAGCTTGGTAAATGTAAGTCCTGTGGGATTGGCTCTGTTTACATCAAGCAAACCTTGTGTGGTGGTTACGTACTGCATAACGGCTGCTTGATAAATGTAAGTCCTGTGGGATTGGCTCTGTTTACATCGAGCACACATTGTGTGGTTGTTATATACTGCATATCGGCTGCTTGATCAATGTAAGTCCTATGGGATTGGCTCTGTTTACTTCGAGCACACCTTGTGTGGTGGTTACGTACTGCATAACGGATGCTTGATAAATGTAAGTCCTGTGGGATTGGCTCTGTTTACATCGAGCACACCTAGTGTGGTGGTTATGTACTGCATAACGGCTGCTTGGTAAATATAAGTCCTGTGGGATTGGCTCTGTTTACATCAAGCACACATTGTGTGGTGGTTATGTACTGCATAACAGAAGCTTAGTAAATGTAAGTCCTGTGTGATTGGCTCTGTTTACATCCAGCACACATTGTGTGGTGGTTACGTACTGCATTACGGCTGCTTGGAAAATGTAACTCCTGTGGGATTGGCTCTGTTTACATCGAGCACACCTTGTGTGGTGGTTACGTACTGCATAACGGATGCTTGGTAAATGTAAGTCCTGTGGGATTGGCTCTGTATACACCGAGCACACATTGTGTGGTTGTTATATACTGCATATCGGCTGCTTGATCAATGTAAGTCCTATGGGATTGGCTCTGTTTACTTCGAGCACACCTTGTGTGGTGGTTACGTACTGCATAACGGATGCTTGATAAATGTAAGTCCTGTGGGATTGGCTCTGTTTACATCGAGCACACCTAGTGTGGTGGTTATGTACTGCATAACGGCTGCTTGGTAAATATAAGTCCTGTGGGATTGGCTCTGTTTACATCAAGCACACATTGTGTGGTGGTTATGTACTGCATAACAGAAGCTTAGTAAATGTAAGTCCTGTGTGATTGGCTCTGTTTACATCCAGCACACCTTGTGTGGTGGTTACGTACTGCATTACGGCTGCTTGGTAAATGTAACTCCTGTGGGATTGGCTCTGTTTACATCGAGCACACCTTGTGTGGTGGTTACGTACTGCATAACGGATGCTTGGTAAATGTAAGTCCTGTGGGATTGGCTCTGTATACACCGAGCACACATTGTGTGGTGGTTACGTACTGCATAACGGCTGCTTGGTGAATGTAAGTCCTATGGGATTGGCTCTGTTTACACCGAGCACACATTGTGTGTTGGTTACGTACTGCATAACGGCTGCTTGGTAAATGTAAGTCTTGTGGGATTGGCTCTGTTTACACCGAGCAAACATTGTGTGGTGGTAACGTACTGCATAACGGTTGCTTGGTAAATGTAAGTCCTGTGGGATTGTTTCTGTTTACACCGATCACATATTGTGTGGTGGTTATGTACTGCATAACGGCTGCTTGGTAAATGTAAGTCTTGTAGGATTGGCTCTGTTTACATCGAGCACACATTGTGTGGTGGTTATGTACTGCATGACCGAAGCTTGGTAAATGTAAGTATTGTGGGATTGGCTCTGTTTACATCGAGCACACCTTGTGTGGTGGTTACGTACTGCATAACGGATGCTTGGTAAATGTAAGTCCTGTGGGATTGGCTCTGTTTACATCGAGCACACCTTGTGTTGGTTATGTACTGCATAACGGCTGCTTGGTAAATGTAATTCCTGTGGGATTGGGTCTGTTTACATCGAGCACACATTGTGTGGTGGTTATGTACTGCATAACGGATGCTTGGTAAATGTAAGTCCTGTGGGATTGGCTCTGTTTACATCGAGCACACCTTGTGTGGTGGTTACGTACTGCATAACGACTGCTTGGTAAATGTAAGTCCTGTGGGATTGACTCTGTTTACACCGATCACATATTGTGTGGTGGTTACATGTACGTACTGCATAACAGATGCTTGGTAATTGTAAGTCCTGTGGGATTTGCTCTGTTTACATCGAGCACACCTTGTGTGGTGGTTATGTACTGCATAACGGATGCTTGGTAAATGTAAGTCCTGTGGGATTGGCTCTGTTTACATCGAGCACACATTGTGTGGTGGTTACGTACTGCATAACGACTGTTTGGTAAATGTAAGTCCTGTGGGATTGGCTCTTTTTACATCGAGTACACCTTGTGTGGTGGTTATGTAATGCATAACGGCTACTTGGTAAATGTAAGTCCTATGGGATTGGCTCTGTTTACATCGAGCAAACATTTTGTTGTGGTTACGTACTGCATAACGGCTGCTTGGTAAATGTAAGTCCTGTGGGATTGGCTCTGTTTACACCGAGCACACATTGTGTGGTGGTTACGTACTGCGTAACGGAACCTTGGTAAATGTAAGTCCTGTGGTTTACTCTGTTTACATTGAGCACACATTGTGTGGTGGTTATGTACTGCATAACGAATGCTTGGAAAATGTAAGTCCTGTGGGATTGGCTCTGTTTACATCGAGCACACCTTGTGTGGTGATTATGTACTGCATAACGGATGCTTGATAAATGTAAGTCCTGTGGGATTGGCTCTGTTTACATCGAGCACACCTTGTGTGGTGGTTACGTACTGCATAACGACTGCTTGGTTAATGTAAGTCCTGTGGGATTGACTCTGTTTACACCGAGCACACATTGTGTGGTGGTTACGTACTGCATAACAGCTGCTTGGTAAATGTAAGTCCTGTGGGATTGGCTCTGTTTACCTCGAGCACACCTTGTGTGGTGGTCACGTACTGCATAACGGCTGCTTGGTAAATGTAAGTCCTGTGGGATTTGCTCTGTTTATATCGACCACACCTTGTGTGGTTTTTATGTACTGCATAACGGCTGCTTGGTAAATGTAAGTCCTGTGGGATTGGCTCTGTTTATATCGAGCACACATTGTGTGGTGGCTACGTACTGCATAACGGCTGCTTGGTAAATGTAAGTCCTGTGGGATTGGCTCTGTTTACATCTAACACACCTAGTGTGGTGGTTATGTACTGCATTACGGATGCTTGATAAATGTAAGTCCTGTGGGATTGGCTCTGTTTACATCGAGCACACCTTGTGTTGTGGTTACGTACTGCATAACGACTGCTTGGTAAATGTAAGTCCTGTGGGATTGACTCTGTTTACACCGAGCACACATTGTGTGGTGGTTACGTACTGCATAACGGCTGCTTGGTAAATGTAAGTCCTGTGGGATTGGCTCTGTTTACATCGAGCACACCTTGTGTGGTGGTTACGTACTGCATAACGACTGCTTGGTAAATGTAAGTCCTGTGGGATTGACTCTGTTTACACCGAGCACACATTGTGTGGTGGTTACGTACTGCATAACGGCTGCTTGTTAAATGTAAGTCCTGTGGGATTGGCTCTGTTTACATCGAGCACACCTTGTGTGGTGGTCACGTACTGCATAACGGCTGCTTGGTAAATGTAAGTCCTGTGGGATTGGCTCTGTTTATATCGAGCACACCTTGTGTGGTTGTTATGTACTGCATAACGGCTGCTTGGTAAATGTAAGTCCTGTGGGATTGGCTCTGTTTATATCGAGCACACATTGTGTGGTGGTTACGTTCTGCATAACGGCTGCTTCGTAAATGTAAGTCCTGTGGGATTGGCTCTCTTTACATCTAACACACCTAGTGTGGTGGTTATGTACTGCATAACGGATGCTTGATAAATGTAAGTCCTGTGGGATTGGCTCTGTTTACATCGAGCACACCTTGTGTTGTGGTTACGTACTGCATAACGACTGCTTGGTAAATGTAAGTCCTGTGGGATTGACTCTGTTTACACCGAGCACACATTGTGTGGTGGTTAGATACTGCATAACGGCTGCTTGGTAAATGTAAGTCCTGTGGGATTGGCTCTGTTTACATCGAGCACACCTTGTGTGGTGGTTACGTACTGCATAACGACTGCTTGGTAAATGTAAGTCCTGTGGGATTGACTCTGTTTACACCGAGCACACATTGTGTGGTGGTTACGTACTGCATAACGGCTGCTTGGTAAATGTAAGTCCTGTGGGATTGGCTCTGTTTACCTCGAGCACACCTTGTGTGGTGGTCACGTACTGCATAACGGCTGCTTGGTAAATGTAAGTCCTGTGGGATTGGCTCTGTTTATATCGAGCACACATTGTGTGGTGGTTACGTACTGCATAACGGCTGCTTGGTAAATGTAAGTCCTGTGGGATTGGCTCTGTTTACATCTAACACACCTAGTGTGGTGGTTATGTACTGCATAACGGATGCTTGATAAATGTAAGTCCTGTGGGATTTGCTCTGTTTACATCGAGCACACCTTGTGTTGTGGTTACGTACTGCATAACGACTGCTTGGTAAATGTAAGTCCTGTGGGATTGACTCTGTTTACACCGAGCACACATTGTGTGGTGGTTACGTACTGCATAACGGCTGCTTGGTAAATGTAAGTCCTGTGGGATTGGCTCTGTTTACATCGAGCACACCATGTGTGGTGGTTACGTACTGCATAACGACTGCTTGGTAAATGTAAGTCCTGTGGGATTGGCTCTGTTTATATCGAGCACACCTTGTGTTGTGGTTACGTACTGCATAACGGCTGCTTGGTAAATGTAAGTCTTGTGGGATTGGCTCTGTTTATATCGAGCACACATTGTGTGGTGGTTATGTATTGCATAACGGCTGCTTGGTAAATGTAAGTCCTGTGGTATTGGCTCTGTTTATATCGAGCACACATTGTGTGGTGGTTACGTACTGCATAACGGCTGCTTGGTAAATGTAAGTCCTGTGAGATTGGCTCTGTTTATATCGAGCACACATTGTGTGGTGGTTACGTACTGCATAACGGCTGCTTGGTAAATGTAAGTCCTGTGGGATTGGCTCTGTTTATATCGAGCACACATTGTGTGGTGGTTATGTACTGCATAACGGCTGCTTGGTAAATGTAAGTCTTGTGGGATTGGCTCTGTTTACATCGAGCACACATTGTGTGGTGGTTATGTACTGCATAACGGCTGCTTGGTAAATGTAAGTCCTGTGGGATTGGCTCTGTTTACATCGAGCACACATTGTGTGGTGGTTATGTACTGCATAACGGCTGCTTGGTAAATGTAAGTCTTGTGGGATTGGCTCTGTTTACATAGAGTACACATTGTGTGGTGGTTATGTACTGCATAACGGCTGCTTGGTAAATGTAAGTCCTGTGGGATTGGCTCTGTTTACATCGAGCACACATTGTGTGGTGGTTACGTACTGCATAACGGCTGCTTAGTAAATGTAAGTCTTGTGGGATTGGCTCTGTTTACATCGAGCACACATTGTGTTGTGGTTATGTACTGCATGACCGAAGCTTGGTAAATGTAAGTCCTGTGGGATTGGCTCTGTTTACATCGAGAACACATTGTGTGGTGGTTATGTACTGCATAACCGAAGCTTGGTAAATGTAAGTCTTGTGGGATTGGCTCTGTTTACATCGAGCACACATTGTGTGGTGGTTATGTACTGCATAACGGATGCTCGGTAAATGTAAATCCTGTGGGATTGGCTCAGTTTACATCGAGCACACATTGTGTGGTGGTTACGTACTGCATAACGGATGCTTGGTAAATGTAAATCCTGTGGGATTGGCTCAGTTTACATCGAGCACACCTTGTGTGGTGGTTACGTACTGCATAACGGCCGCTTAGTAAATGTAAGTCTTGTGGGATTGGCTCTGTTTACATCGAGCACATATTGTGTGGTGGTTACGTACTGCATAACCGAAGCTTGGTAAATGTAAGTCTTGTGGGATTGGCTCTGTTTACATTGAGCACACCTTGTGTGGTGGTTATGTACTGCATAACGACTGCTTGGTAAATGTAAGTCCTGTGGGATTGGCTCTGTTTACATCGAGCACACATTGTGTGGTGGTCACGTACTGCATAACCGAAGCTTGGTAAATGTAAGTCTTGTGGGATTGGCTCTGTTTACATCGAGCACACATTGTGTGGTGGTTACGTACTGCATAACGGATGCTTGGTAAATGTAAGTCCTGTGGAATTGACTCTGTTTACATCGAGCACACCTTGTGTGGTGTATACGTACTGCATAACGGATGCTTGGTAAATGTAAGTCCTGTGGGATTGGCTCTGTTTACATCGAGCACACATTGTGTGGTGGTTACGTACTGCATAACGGCTGCTTGGTAAATGTAAGTCCTGTGGGATTGACTCTGTTTACATCGAGCACACCTTGTGTGGTGGATACGTACTGCATAACGGATGCTTGGTAAATGTAAGTCCTGGGGGATTGGCTCTGTTTACACCGAGCACACATTGTGTGGTGGTAACGTACTGCATAACGGCTGCTTAGTGAATGTAAGTCCTGTGGGGTTGGCTCTGTTTACATCGAGCACACATTGTGTGGTGGTTATGTACTGCATAACGGCTGCTTAGTAAATGTAAGTCTTGTGGGATTGGCTCTGTTTACATCTAGCACACATTTTGTGGTGATTATGTACTGCATAACGGCTGTTTAGTAAATGTGAGTCTTGTGGGATTGACTCTGTTTACATCGAACACACATTCTGTGGTGGTTATGTACTGCATAACGGATGCTTGGTAAATGTAAGTCCTGTGGGATTTGTTCTGTTTACATCGAGCACACATTGTGTGGTGGTTATGTACTGCATAACGGATGCTTAGTAAATGTAAGTTTTGTGGGATTGGCTCTGTATACATCGAGCACACATTGTGTGGTGGTAATGTACTGCATAACGGCTGCTTGGTAAATATAAGTCCTGTGGGATTGGCTCTGTTTACATCGAGCACACATTGTGTGGTGGTTATGTACTGCATAACGGCTGCTTGGTAAATGTAAGTCCTGTGGGATTTGCTCTGTTTACATCGAGCACACATTGTGTGGTGGTTATGTACTGCATAACGGATGCTTAGTAAATGTAAGTTTTGTGGGATTGGCTCTGTATACATCGAGCACACATTGTGTGGTGGTAATGTACTGCATAACGGCTGCTTGGTAAATATAAGTCCTGTGGGATTGGCTCTGTTTACATCGAGCACACATTGTGTGGTGGTTATGTACTGCATAACGGCTGCTTGGTAAATGTAAGTCTTGTGGGATTGGCTCTATTTACATCGAGCACACATTGTGTGGTGGTTACGTACTGCATAACGGCTGCTTAGTAAATGTAAGTCTTGTGGGATTGGCTCTGTTTACATAGAGCACACATTGTGTGGTGGTTACGTACTGCATAACAGCTGCTTAGTAAATGTAAGTCTTGTTGGATTGGCTCTGTTTACATCGAGCACACATTGTGTGGTGGTTACGTACTGCATAACGGCTGCTTGGTAAATATAAGTCTTGTGGGATTGGCTCTGTTTACATCGAGCGCACATTGTGTGGTGGTTACGTACTGCATAACAGCTGCTTAGTAAATGTAAGTCTTGTGGAATTGGCTCTGTTAACATCGAGCACACATTGTGTGGTGGTTAATTACTGCATAACAGCTGCTCGGTAAATGTAAGTATTGTGGGATTGGCTCTGTTTACATCGAGCACACATTGTGTGGTGGTTACGTACTGCATAACGGCTGCTTAGTAAATGTAAGTCTTGTGGTATTGGCTCTGTTTACATCGAGCACACATTGTGTGGTGGTTACGTACTGCATAACAGCTGCCTATTAAATGTAAGTCTTGTGGGATTGGCTCTGTTTACATCGAGCACACATTGTGTGGTGGTTACGTACGGCATAACGGCTGCTTAGTAAATATAACTCTTGTGGGATTGGCTCTGTTTACACCGAGCTCACATTGTGTGGTGGTTACGTACTGCATAACGGCTGCTTAGTAAATGTAAGTCTTGTGGGATTGGCTCTGTTTACATCGAGCACACATTGTGTGGTGGTTATGTACTGCATAACGGCAGCTTGGTAAATGTAAGTCTTGTGGGATTGGCTCTGTTTACATCGAGAACACATTGTGTGGTGGTTACGTACTGCATAACGGCTGCTTGGTAAATATAAATCTTGTGGGATTGGCTCTGTTTACACCGAGCTCACATTGTGTGGTGGTTACGTACTGCATAACGGCTGCTTAGTAAATGTAAGTCTTGTGGGATTGGCTCTGTTTACATCAAGCACACATTGTGTGGTGGTTATGTACTTCATAACGGCAGCTTGGTAAATGTAAGTCTTGTGGGATTGGCTCTGTTTACATCCAGCACACATTGTGTGGTGGTTACGTACTGCATAACGGCTGCTTGGTAAATGTAAGTCCTGTGGGATTGACTCTGTTTACACCGAGCACACATTGTGTGGTGGTTACGTACTGCATAGCGGCTGCTTGGTAAATGTTAGTCTTGTGGGATTGGTTCTGTTTACATCGAGCACACATTGTGTGGTGGATACGTACTGCATAACGGATGCTTGGTAAATGTAAGTCCTGTGGGATTGGCTCTGTTTACATCGAGCACACATTGTGTGGTGGTTACGTACTGCATAACGGATGCTTGGTAAATGTAAGTCCTGTGGGATTGACTCTGTTTACATCGAGCACACCTTGTGTGGTGGATACGTACTGCATAACGGATGCTTGGTAAATGTAAGTCCTGTGGGATTGGCTCTGTTTACACCGAGCACACATTGTGTGGTGGTAACGTACTGCATAACGGCTGCTTAGTAAATGTAAGTCCTGTGGTGTTGGCTCTGTTTACATCGAGCACACACTGTGTGGTGGTTATGTACTGCATAACGGCTGCTTAGTAAATGTAAGTCTTGTGGGATTGGCTCTGTTTACATCTAGCACACATTTTGTGGTGGAAATGTACTGCATAACGGCTGCTTAGTAAATGTAAGTCTTGTGGGATTGACTCTGTTTACATCGAGCACACATTGTGTGTTGGTTATGTACTGCATAACGGATGCTTGGTAAATGTAAGTCCTGTGGGATTTGCTCTGTTTACATCGAGCACACATTGTGTGGTGGTTATGTACTGCATAACGGATGCTTAGTAAATGTAAGTTTTGTGGGATTGGCTCTGTTTACATCGAGTACACATTGTGTGGTGGTTATGTACTGCATAACGGCTGCTTGGTAAATGTAAGTCCTGTGGGATTGGCTCTGTTTACATCGAGCACACATTGTGTGGTGGTTATGTACTGCATAACGGCTGCTTGGTAAATGTAAATCTTGTGGGATTGGCTCTGTTTACATCGAGCACACATTGTGTGGTGGTTACGTACTGCATAACGGCTGCTTGGTAAATGTAAGTCTTGTGGGATTGGCTCTGTTTACATAGAGCACACATTGTGTGGTGGTTACGTACTGCATAACAGCTGCTTAGTCAATGTAAGTCTTGTGGGATTGGCTCTGTTTACATCGAGCACACTTTGTGTGGTGGTTACGTACTGCATAACGGCTGCTTGGTAAATATAAGTCTTGTGGGATTGGCTCTGTTTACATCGAGCACACATTGTGTGGTGGTTACGTACTGCATATAACAGCTGCTTAGTAAATGTAGGTCTTGTGGAATTGGCTCTGTTAACATCGAGCACACATTGTGTGGTGGTTACGTACTGCATAACAGCTGCTCGGTAAATGTTAGTCTTGTGGGATTGGCTCTGTTTACATCGAGCACACATTGTGTGGTGGTTATGTACTGCATAACGGCTGCTTAGTAAATGTAAGTCTTGTGGGATTGGCTCTGTTTACATCGAGCACACATTGTGTGGTGGTTACGTACTGCATAACAGCTGCCTAGTAAATGTAAGTCTTGTGGGATTGGCTCTGTTTACATCGAGCACACATTGTGTGGTTGTTACGTACTGCATAACGGCTGCTTAGTAAATATAAGTCTTGTGGGATTGGCTCTGTTTACACCGAGCTCACATTGTGTGGTGGTTACGTACTGCATAACGGCTGCTTAGTAAATGTAAGTCTTGTGGGATTGGCTCTGTTTACATCGAGCACACATTGTGTGGTGGTTATGTACTGCATAACGGCAGCTTGGTAAATGTAAGTCTTGTGGGATTGGCTCTGTTTACATCGAGAACACATTGTGTGGTGGTTACGTACTGCATAACGGCTGCTTGGTAAATATAAGTCTTGTGGGATTGGCTCTGTTTACACCGAGCTCACATTGTGTGGTGGTTACGTACTGCATAACGGCTGCTTAGTAAATGTAAGTCTTGTGGGATTGGCTCTGTCTACATCGAGCACACATTGTGATGTGGTTATGTACTGCATAACGGCAGCTTGGTAAATGTAAGTCTTGTGGGATTGGCTCTGTTTACATCGAGCACACATTGTGTGGTGGTTACGTACTGCATAACGGCTGCTTAGTAAATGTAAGTCTTGTGGGATTGGTTCTGTTTACATCGAGCACACATTGTGTGGTGGTTACGTACTGCATAACGGATGCTTGGTAAATGTAAGTCCTGTGGGATTGACTCTGTTTACACCGAGCACACATTGTGTGGTGGTTACGTACTGCATAGCGGCTGCTTGGTAAATGTAAGTCTTTTGGGATTGGTTCTGTTTACATCGAGCACACATTGTGTGGTGGTTACGTACTGCATAACGGCTGCTTGGTAAATGTAATTCCTGTGGGATTGACTCTGTTTACACCGAGCACACATTGTGTGGTGGTTACGTACTGCATAACGGCCGCTTAGTAAATGTAAGTCTTGTGGGATTGGCTCTGTTTACATCGAGCATACATTGTGTGGTGGTTACGTACTGCATAACGGCTGCTTGGTCAATGTAAGTCCTGTGGGATTGACTCTGTTTACATCGAGCACACATTGTGTGGTGGTTATGTACTGCATAACGGCTGCTTAGTAAATGTAAGTCTTGTGGGATTGGTTCTGTTTACATCGAGCAGACATTGAGTGGTGGTTATGTACTGCATAACGGCTGCTTGGTAAATGTAAGTCTTGTGGGATTGGCTCTGTTTATATCGAGCACACCTTGTGTGGTGGTTATGTACTGCATAACGGCTGCTTGGTAAATGTAAGTCCTGTGGGATTGGCTTTGTTTACATCGAGCACACATTGTGTGGTGGTTATGTACTGCATAACGGCTGCTTGGTAAATGTAAGTCCTGTGGGATTGGCTTTGTTTACATCGAGCACACATTGTGTGGTGGTTACGTACTGCATAACGGCTGCTTGGTAAATGTAAGTCCTGTGGGATTGGCTTTGTTTACATCGAGCACACATTGTGTGGTGGTTATGTACTGCATAACGGCTGCTTGGTAAATGTAAGTCCTGTGGGATTGGCTCTGTTTACACCGAGCACACATTGTGTGGTGGTTATGTTCTGCATATCGGCTGCTTGGTAAATGTAAGTCTTGTGGGATTGGCTCTGTTTACATCGAGCACACATTGTGTGGTTGTTACGTACTGCATAACGGCTGCTTGGTAAATGTAAGTCTTGTGGGATTGGCTCTGTTTACATCGGGCACACATTGTGTGGTGGTTACGTACTGCATAACTTCTGCTTGGTAAATGTAAGTCTTGTGGGATTGGCTCTGTTTACATCGAGCACACATTGTTTGGTGGTTATGTACTGCATAACGGCTGCTTAGTAAATGTAAGTCCTGTGGGATTGACTCTGTTTACATCGAGCACACATTGTGTGGTGGTTACGTACTGCATATCGGCTGCTTGGTAAATGTAAGTCCTGTGGGATTGGCTCTGTTTACATCGAGCACACATTGTGTGGTGGTTACGTACTGCATAACGGCTGCTTAGTAAATGTAAGTTTTGTGGGATTGGCTCTGTTTACATCGAGCACACTTTGTGTGGTGGTTATGTACTGCATAACGGCTGCTTAGTAAATGTAAGTCTTGTGGGATTGGCTCTGTTTACATCGAGCACACATTGTGTGGTGGTTACGTACTGCATATCGGCTGCTTGGTAAATGTAAGTATTGTGGGATTGGCTCTGTTTACATCGAGCACACATTTTGTGGTTGTTACGTACTGCATAACGGCTGCTTAGTAAATGTAAGTCTTGTGGGATTGGCTCTGTTTACATCGAGCACACCTAGTGTGGTGGTAACGTACTGCATAACGGCTGCTTAGTAAATGTAAGTCTTGTGGGATTGGCTCTGTTTACATCGAGCACACATTGTGTGGTGGTTACGTACTGCATAACGGCTGCTTAGTAAATGTAAGTCCTGTGGGATTGGCTCTGTTTACATCGAGCACACCTTGTGTGGTGGTTACGTACTGCATAACGGCTGCTTAGTAAATGTAAGTCTTGTGGGATTGGCTCTGTTTACATCGAGCACACATTGTGTGGTGGTTACGTACTGCATAACGACTGCTTGGTAAATGTAAGTCTTGTGGGATTGGCTCTGTTTACATCGAGCACACATTGTGTGGTGGTTATGTACTGCATAACGGCTGCTTGGTAAATGTAATTCCTGTGGGATTGGCTCTGTTTACATGGAGCACACAGTGTGTGGTGGTTATGTACTGCATAACGACTGCTTGGTAAATGTAAGTCTTGTGGGATTGGCTCTGTTTACATCGAGCACACATTGTGTGGTGGTTACGTACTGCATAACGACTGCTTGGTAAATGTAAGTCTTGTGGGATTGGCTCTGTTTACATCGAGCACACATTGTGTGGTGGTTACGTACTGCATAACGACTGCTTGGTAAATGTAAGTCCTGTGGGATTGGCTCTGTTTACATCGAGCACACATTGTGTGGTGGTTACGTACTGCATAACGACTGCTTGGTAAATGTAAGTCCTGTGGGATTGGCTCTGTTTACATCGAGCACACATTGTGTGGTGGTTACGTACTGCATAACGACTGCTTGGTAAATGTAAGTATTGTGGGATTGGCTCTGTTTACATCGAGCACACATTGTATGGTGGTTAAGTACTGCATAACGGATGCTTGGTAAATGTAAGTCCTGTAGGATTGACTCTGTTTACATCGAGCACACCTAATGTGGTGGTTACTTACTGCATATCGGCTGCTTGGTAAATGTAAGTTTTGTGGGATTGGCTCTGTTTACATCGAGCACACATTGTGTGGTGGTTATGTACTGAATAACGGCTGCTTAGTAAATGTAAGTCTTGTGGGATTGGCTCTGTTTACATCGAGCACACATTGTGTGTTGGTTATGTACTGCATAACGGCTGCTTAGTAAATATAAGTCCTGTGGGATTGGCTCTGTTTGCATCGAGCACACATTGTGTGGTGGTTACTTACTGCATATCGGCTGCTTGGTTAAATGTAATTCTTGTGGGATTGGCTCTGTTTACATCGAGCACACATTGTGTGGTGGTTACGTACTGCATAACGGCTGCTTAGTAAATGTAAGTCTTGTGGGATTGGCTCTGTTTACATCGAGCACACATTGTGTGGTGGTTATGTACTGCATAACGGCTGCTTGGTAAATGTAAGTCTTGTGGGATTGGTTCTGTTTACATCGAGCACACATTGTGTGGTGGTTACGTACTGCATAACGGCTGCTTAGTAAATGTAAGTCTTGTGGGATTGGTTCTGTTTACATCGAGCACACATTGTGTGGTGGTTACGTACTGCATAACGGCTGCTTAGTAAATGTAAGTCTTGTGGGATTGGCTCTGTTTACATCGAGCAAACCTTGTGTGGTGGATACGTACTGCATAACGGCTGCTTAGTAAATGTAAGTCTTGTGGGATTGGCTCTGTTTACATCGAGCAAACCTTGTGTGGTGGATACGTACTGCATAACGGCTGCTTAGTAAATGTAAGTCTTGTGGGATTGGCTCTGTTTACATCGAGCAAACCTTGTGTGGTGGATACGTACTGCATAACGGCTGCTTAGTAAATGTAAGTCTTGTGGGATTGGCTCTGTTTACATCGAGCACACCTTGTGTGGTGGTTACGTACTGCATAACGGCTGCTTAGTAAATGTAAGTCTTGTGGGATTGGTTCTGTTTACATCGAGCACACCTTGTGTGGTGGATACGTACTGCATAACGGCTGCTTAGTAAATGTAAGTCTTGTGGGATTGGCTCTGTTTACATCGAGCACACCTTGTGTGGTGGATACGTACTGCATAACGGCTGCTTAGTAAATGTAAGTCTTGTGGGATTGGTTCTGTTTACATCGAGCACACATTGTGTGGTGGATACGTACTTGCATAACGTCATAAGATCAGTTATCATTATGATGTACATATGTTCGTACGTCAATTTTGAATTTTGGCCTCATCATATATTTTTTTAAAGGTTAACAGAAAACAAAATAAATGAGTTAGATAGCTATCGTGCCATACCGCTATCCGTTAAAATACTTAAACTATATAACCGATATAATTGAGTCGTGTTAATATCCCAATCTCTATTGGATTCAAAATGACGTCATTTTGTTACAAGAATTCGCATATCAACAAAATATACTGGTAGG
The DNA here is from genome assembly GCA_029582155.1 of Panopea generosa. Lineage (NCBI taxonomy): Eukaryota > Metazoa > Mollusca > Bivalvia > Adapedonta > Hiatellidae > Panopea > Panopea generosa. The sequence continues at coordinate 29,906,559 of CM055904.1, read as the reverse complement.
AACATGATTAATATGTTTCTATGTTGTTAAAACCGCCTTGACAAAGTTTGGCATTGTGGATTATTTTACAAGCTGAAAGAGATTGGTGCGACATAGAATGCCAAAACGAACGTTTGTTAATTGGCGTGAAGAATTAGAATTAGCCAAATACGGGGGTAATTCGTTACATATTATGTTACTGGATTACGGAAATATCAGATACTAATAATATATAAACACCTCTTGTTACAACCCTTCTAAATACTTTCCCTGAGACGACACACAGCTTGAGACCAATTGCTATCCTTGGCAAAACGCTACAAAGTAGTCTCCTCTTGGTATATTGTTGAGAAATTAAAATATTCCGACACAAAGCGCACGTTTGAAGGCAAAGCGTCCACCAGAGAGCCTTATTTTCAGCAAAGGGAAATGGGTCATGTGATATATAAGATATGTTTATGTCCAGTGTGTACATGTTTTCATATCCTAATTTCCAAGCATCATTTATTTTCTACATTCACAATTCAAACATGATAACAAAGCTTTCAGCATGTTCACTTATAATGCCATTCAAATAAAAAAAATAACATTAAAAAAAAAAAATGACCTTTTAAAGAAGAAACAATGCTTATTTATAACTGACATTTTGCGCCTACCCCACGGAAGCATTCCCTGTTTCCAATTGTGGTACTATGCCTATATAACAACACACATGACTGTGAACCTTTATATAAGCGACTACACTGATTATTGTTATCTTCTCTATCACACTGAAGAATACCAACACATTGCTTGGCTTTGAAATAGATTATTCAATACAGCAACATTGCTAGATCTCACTTTACAAATATCTCACCTCAGTGATGGTTACATGACGGTAGCAAGCATCGGGATATCTCACCTCAGTGATGGTTACATGACGGTAGCAAGTATCGGGATGTCTCACCTCAGTGATGGTTACATGACGGTAGCAAGTATCGGGATGTCTCACCTCAGTGATGGTTACATGACGGTAGCAAGTATCGGGATGTCTCACTTCAGTGATGGTTACATGACGGTAGCAAGTATCGGGTTTTCTCACCTCGGTGATGGTTACATGACGGTAGCAAGTATCGGGATGTTTCACCTCATTGATGGTTACATGACGGTAGCAAGTATCGGGATGTCTCAATGAAAGTGATTTAAATGATCACATTTTTCCCCCGGTTAGGATTTATTTTCTTTTTAAATCATGTCATTGTTATTAGTGAAACAGTGTATTTTCAATTAATTTTAAAGGGAAACATTGATGCTGTACATATGCCATACATCCACTATATGATTTACCACATGGCAATGAGACTGAATGTATGACAAATGACATGAGACTGCTGAAAGAGGGATAAATCCAATTCAATGAAAAAAACACACAATGAGAACACCATCCGTTTAACAAATGGTAAAAAAATGAACATTTGTGTAAATGGTAAAGAAATGAACATTTGTGTAAATGGTAAAGAAATGAACATTTGTGTAAATGGTAAAGAAATGAACATTTGTGTAAATGGGCTTTTCAGTTTCCTATGAACCTTGAATTTTCCAATCACTTTTTAAATCCAAACACAAACAATTCGAAGGATGGACTTAGGAAAGAGTTGGAAGTCATATGCAGACGGAGACACTACCATAGTACATGCCTAGAGCAGCCACTATCTAGATTTCACGATTCATGTATGTTCAAAAATATTGTATTCGTATAATTATGTCTTGAGGCGGGGCGGTAGTCTAATGGATAGAGTGTTGACCGCTCACGCCAGAGGTTGCGGGTTCGATCCCCCTGTCGACCCGACGCCTCTCATAAAACAACAGTCAGTACTGGATCTACCCAGGAAGCGGACTTGAGAGTGGTTCATATAAGCTCTTAGCTTTCATCGCAATCGAGTTTAAATAAATTAGTATACACTAAACTAATTATGTCTAATCCATACACCGACCATTTAAAAATAGCAGCATATGTCGTTATATTAGTTATATTTATTCGCGAATGCTTTTCAGTATTGAAGATGGTTGTCGAATAAAACTGAGGTTGTCTTTTGATCGTTTTTGTACAATTCATATATGTTTATCATGAAGTATGTGCAAATCTTTCATTTTTTCTTTATCACCTGGAAACTGACGATATTTGTTATTTTTCGCTGGTATCGCGCATGAATAATTTTTTTTGTCCCCCACCCCCACTTCCCTCCCCCCCCACACATGGTATTCATGCAGCTTGGTATAGTACGGCTTGTATGCCTATATACCTACACTGAATTATCGACAATTGACTGACGGTCAAACATTTGTGCTCCACTGGTGTTTTTATTATGAATTATTGTTTATTATGTAATAGTGGTTTTACTAGAAGGTCATTTTTACAGGTATAACCCCCTTCTATGTTTGTTGGGTTTCCAGTTCTTTTTAATGGTAAACAAGCTTTCTACACAATTCAGTCTATTTGAATATTTATTCATCTTTACTCTTAACTTATAACATTATTGAAGATTCTTCAATTTTTGTTTCATATGAAGTTTTTGCTATAGTGTTTTATGAGATATATTATTGTTATGTAATATAATTCGCTATTCCTTCAGATAAGGATTTCTAAAGATAAGTCTTTGAGTTGACGTTATTTAGTGAGCAAATAAATATACAGTGTATATTGAATATTTTAAAACTATCATATTTATGGAACATTTTGACATCCATTAATTTTGAAAATGGGATATATTTTAGACTTTTAGACATTGTAACATTTGTAAGTCGGATATAGGAGTGGTCAGTTATTTGTATTCATTAAATTAAGTTAATTGTATATTTTAATCAAATGTATTGATTTCATTTATATATTTTGCATAATCTTCTTTTCTTGTACAGGTAACAACAATATCGCTTATAATTTCAATGCATACATGTGTAACTAACCGGCGACTGAAACATGTGTTTCATCATCTCTTTCTGTTCTATTCTTCTCTTTATTTGCTATTGTCCTTTTGTTCTTTTTTTGCTTAAACTCAAACACATTTATGATGTTGCATATAAGTAAATACATGTGCTTATCATTTGAATGGTAGATTGCTACCATCCTCTTAAAGATGTGTATATTTTTGTTATACCCTGTGAGCAGATGCGTTATATGTAAATGTACTTCACACCTATTCTAGCCACATAAACGTATATCGTTTCGAGATAGACTTTGTTGTTTCAATTCAAATTTACAGTGTTGTAATAAGACGGCTTTTGTCGGTCGTCTTTCTGCATGCACTTAGCTAAACCATATGTACCAATTATCTTTTTCTTTTATTAATATGTTGCCTCAAAATTACTTTTATGCAATGAGGTGACATTCCGTACTTTCCTTTGTGATCTTTGTGAAATAAATAATTGTAAAAAAACAACGTTTATTGGTAAATAATGTAAGTCTATTGAACATCTTATCTTTCGGTGTTTGATATTGCTATTAATATATTTACATCAGTATTATTCATGTGTTTACAGTAAAGGGTGCATGTTTTGTATTAATTATCCGCAAATTATAGTTACGTATCTATAAACATTGATACTTGGTTGATAGCAGATAAACAAGTTAAATATAGAGTTGGACTTCGCAACAGTTGTTTTCTATAGGAAATAACACATGTTTTAAGGATCACTGCCTAGTGGAGTAAGTAGCTCTGAGAGTTTTTGTAACATGTATTCGTAATGACTGGTGCGATAACTTAAAATAGCGTATGTTTATGTGTCGAAATTGAATTGAATTGAAATTGTACCAATTAACAGGAAAGTATTGCCTGGAGTATTCGAATATAGTTCCAAATAGAATTATTTAAACTAATTTTGTCTTATATTGTTTATGCTTGTTTTATGTTATATTCAGGCGAATGTTATCTGTTAGAAGGTCATTCTGCCATGACAATAATAGGTCATAATGCAATGTCAGTCTAAGAGGCCCGCTTTCAATTCGACTGAACAACCTTGAATATGTCCAAACAATTCTAACATTAAACCTGTCATTGTCACAATCTTTAATACAAATATTTATTTCCAAGTTTTTCATTTCTATTGCCGATTGATCAAGTGAACAAATCTTAATACCCGAATGCGTACAGCTGTCCTCTGCTAGAATATTCTGTTCTCCGAATCTCCATTAAAACGTTGGCGCTTGTTACGGGAATAGTAGTAAAAACCTGTTTTAAAAAAATATGTTTCTTTAATTTGTAGATCACATCAGTTATTTTAATTAGTTTTCTGTCGTCCGTATTTCCGTCTGTGCGGCAACACTTTCTTTAAACATCTTAATCTCTGAAACCACTGATGTATTCATATTTACATCCGGTGTATATATTTGGCCTGTATTATCAGTCGTAAATTTGTAATACACAGTACTTATACTATGTCATGCCACACCGAATTGTTAATCTATGTAGAGACTAAAATAAAACTAATGTGTAGATGTACTTGTAGTAACTAGATTACAGTTGTCAAAGCAATCATATGTATTGAAATCGTAAGATGTCAAAACATGAAAGTTTTGCTAGAATTTGTCAAACAACAACCAATTCGTGAAAACAGATCCCATTAGCACATGAACTTGAGATATGATGTTTTAAAAAGTTAGAACTATGTGTATATTCACTGTACGTATGTGTACTTGTCAGCTGAAACTTTAGCTCTGAAGGTATCAATATTCTAGGTTCATTCTCCATATGTATGTATGTGTTAATGTTTTTCTTTTAATATGTACATTAATTTGTTTATTTTGTACATTGAGAGTGCACATAGAATCCCCATTCCTGTTGGTGCAATATAATGTGTAGGTACACTAACTCATTCATTCCTGTTGGTGCAATATAATGTGTAGGTACACTAACTCATTCATTCCTGTTGGTGCAATATAATGTGTAGGTACACTAACTCATTCATTCCTGTTGGTGCCATATAATGTGTAGGTACACTAACTCATTCATTCCTGTTGGTGCCATATAATGTGTAGGTACACTAACTCATTCATTCCTGTTGGTGCCATATAATGTGTTATGCAATGACCTCGAATGGAGAGGGCCCACACATGTATCGCATTATAATGGCTGTATAGCACGCGTTGGCACATGCTCTATACCATTCATTTGCTTTAAACTCATAAAATATACATTTATTTCTATATTGTCAAGCCATCAGTACCATCTCGTGCATTAATATTCTCTAGCAACATAGAGCCTCAGTACGTTTTAAAAGCAGACAACAAAAAAGAACGGTTCACTGCTGCTGCAATATAAGTGGTTCGCTGCGTTTGTACACGCTAGGCAGTGCAGTGTTATTTAAGATTCAGTTACGGAAAAGCCATGGAATTGGTAGTGCTTAAAATGATAGTATATTGTTGTTTGATTTTTATACATTTAACACACGGTTTTAACTTGGACGAACTGAACATACAGTTCGATAAAACATTAAAAGGCGGCATAAAAATTGAAAGGTTTTATGGGAAGAGTGTTGAGCAGTGCATTGATGAATGTGACGCTCGTGTAAAATGCAAGTATATCGAATACATTCGCAGAGTACAAGTATGTATTCTGAATGACAATGTAACGTCAGCAACTACAGCCGAGTTTACACGGGCGGTTGGAGTCGACTACATGGACAAACGGTCTTGGCTTAATGTAAGTACGTTTTATTTCTGACGCATGTCAGTACATTCTTACCGTTCATTCACACATGCGCAATGAAGTTGGCACCTTTTCTGTTAGATATGAGTATTTTATATCTGAATGAACAGAATATAGTAAACGAACGCATGCATCGTTACAATTCGCACAAATGCGCACTCTATTCGAGATGAATTTCTGAAAACGTGTACAAACGCACAAACATCCTAAGTTAATTGACATACCTTCTTGGCTATATGTTTTTAGTTGGTATTTCTAATCACACACACGCAAAAACAAACGCACGCAAGCACGCACGCACGCACGCACGCACACACGCACGCACGCACACACACACGAATACACACGTGCACCCATGCGTAAACTGGAGCGCATGGACACATCTTCTCGGTTGAGTAGGTTTTTTCAGTATTTCTGAATACATACACAAATGCAAAGTCATTCAGAGTGCATGGATACATTTTCTCGGTTGAGTATGTTTATTCAGTATTACTGAATACATAGACAAACGCACAGACGTTCGGAGTGCATGGACACATCTTCTCGGTTGAGTATGTTTATTCGGTATTTCTGAATACATACACAAATGCAAAGCCATTCGGAGTGCATGGACACATCTTCTCGGTTGAGTATGTTTATTCAGTATTTCTGGATACATACACAAACGCACAGACATTCGGAGTGCATGGACACATCTTCTCGGTTGAGTATGTTTATTCAGTATTTCTGAATACATACACAAACGCACAGACGTTCGGAGTGCATGGGCACATCTTCTCGGTTGAGTAGGTTTATTCAGTATTTCTGGATACATACACAAACGCACAGACATTCGGCGTGCATGGACACATATTCTCGGTTGAGTAGGTTCATTCAATATTTCTAAATACATACACAAACGTACAGACATTCGGAGTGCATGGACACATATTCTCGGTTGAATAGGTTTACTCAATATTTCTAAATACATAACAAACGTACAGACGTTCGGAGTGCACGGACACATTTTTCTCGGTTGAGTAGGTTTATTCAGTATTTCTAAATACATACACAAACGCACAGACATTCGGCGTGCATGGACACATATTTTCGGTTGAGTAAGTTTATTCAATATTTCTAAATACATACACAAACGCACAGACATTCGGCGTGCATGGACACATTTTCTCGGTTGAGTCGGTTTATTCAATATTTCTAAATACATACACAAACGCACAGACATTCGGAGTCCATGGACACATTTTCTCGGTTGAGTCGGTTTATTCAGATTTCTAAATATATACACAAACGCACAGACATTCGGAGTGCATGGATACATCTTCTCGGTTGAGTCGGTTTATTCAATATTTCTAAATACATACACAAACGCACAGACATTCGGAGTCCATGGACACATTTTCTCGGTTGAGTCGGTTTATTCAGATTTCTAAATATATACACAAACGCACAGACATTCGGAGTGCATGGATACATCTTCTCGGTTGAGTCGGTTTATTCAATATTTCTAAATACATACACAAACGCACAGACATTCGGATTGCATGGACACATCTTCTCGGTTGAGTCGGTTTATTCAGTATTTCTAAATACATACACAAACGCACAGACATTCGGATTGCATGGATACATCTTCTCGGTTGAGTCGGTTTATTCAGTATTTCTAAATACATACACAAACGCACAGACATTCGGAGTGCATGTATACATCTTCTCGGTTGAGTCGGTTTATTCAGTATTTCTAAATACATACACAAACGCACAGACATTCGGATTGCATGGATACATCTTCTCGGTTGAGTCGGTTAATTAAGATTTCTAAATATATACACAAACGCACAGACATTCGGAGTGCATGGATACATCTTCTCGGTTGAGTCGGTTTATTCAGTATTTCTAAATACATACACAAACGCACAGACATTCGGAGTGCATGGACACATCTTCTCGGTTGAGTCGGTTTATTCAGTATTTCTAAATACATACACAAACGCACAGACATTCGGATTACATGGACACATCTTATCGGTTGAGTCGGTTTATTCAGTATTTCTAAATACATACACAAACGCACAGACATTCGGAGTGCATGGATACATCTTCTCAGTTGAGTCGGTTTATTCAGTATTTCTAAATACATACACAAACGCACAGACATTCGGATTGCATGGATACATCTTCTCGGTTGAGTCGGTTTATTCAGTATTTCTAAATATATACACAAACTCACAGACATTCGGAGTATATGGATACATCTTCTCGGTTGAGTCGGTTTATTCAGTATTTCTAAATACATACACAAACGCACAGACATTCGGATTGCATGGATACATCTTCTCGGTTGAGTCGGTTTATTCAGTATTTCTAAATACATACTCAAACGCACAGACATTCGGATTGCATGGACACATCTTCTCGGTTGAGTCGGTTTATTCAGTATTTCTAAATACATACACAAACGCACAGACATTCGGATTGCATGGATACATCTTCTCGGTTGAGTCGGTTTATTCAGTATTTCTAAATACATACACAAACGCACAGACATTCGTAGTGCATGGATACATCTTCTCGGTTGAGTCGGTTTATTCAATATTTCTAAATACATACACAAACGCACAGACATTCGGAGTGCATGGATACATCTTCTCGGTTGAGTCGGTTTATTCAATATTTCTAAATACATACACAAACGCACAGACATTCGGAGTGCATGGACACATCTTCTCGATTGAGTAGGTTTATTCAGTATTTCTAAATACATACACAAACGCACAGACATTCGGATTGCATGGATACATCTTCTCGGTTGAGTAGGTTTATTCAGTATTTCTAAATACATACACAAACGCACAGACATTCGGAGTGCATGGATACATCTTCTCGGTTGAGTCGGTTTATTCAGTATTTCTAAATACATACACAAACGCACAGACATTCGGAGTGCATGGATACATCTCATTGACTGTAAATATCAAATGGTTACAAATATATAACATACTGTTATGCAAATAGATCAAGCTATATATTTGTAGGCATTAAAAAGATGACGCCGAACACTATTTCACCTTTTACTTCATCACTAATAAAAACTATCATCATTATTATTATAACGTTCAAAGGAGCACACGTCAATGCCGATATTGAGTCTGATCCCTATATCTGTGAAAATCCTTTGAGATTTTAAAAAATAACCTTCACTAGTTTAACACCCGCTCTAAATCTAACTAAAAGCAAAATACTACAAGTATTGATAGCCGAACAACACTCAAACTTTTAAAATGGTTGCAATTTATTTCGTACAAAACAATATTGTGAGTAAAGAACTATACATAGCTCTTTTCAACAAATACAAACAAATTAAACTGTCCGATACTTCACGCCACTTTTGAAAATTCACTTGGTCGCTTGTTGCAATTCAATCCAATTTACTCAAACATATCTCATTTGCTATTACTAAATGATTCTTAAGATCTCAAATAACATAAAATCATTTTACATATGATGGGAAAATTGAGAATTTTTTCGTTTCCCTCCATAAAATTCATAAGTAAAAGTATAATTTTCCTTTTGTGGCCCATATAAATCCTAACTATCTAATTTCTACAAGTTAGAGACGACTACCTATAGGGGTACTAGATACGTAACTGACCGGTTGATGAGAAGAAGATTTTCGAAAATCGTCAACTGTAACTTTTTCGAGGCCCACTCTTGCTCCTTATTGAAATTTTATTATCTTTACAGAAACAAATCTAATTTACAATGACAAGATGATTTTCATCTCCAATTATATGGGAGGGGGTTAGGAAGGAGGGTGGCGGGTAATGCAATATGTAACACTTTTTGCCACCACCGAGAGTCCTGCCTTTTCCCCTTTCTTACTGCGATACAGGCAACGATTATGTTCTGAACTGCAGCTTGAATATTGACTTATAGTTCGATCATCGGCCGGGTCTTACCAAAGACTTGAAAAATGGTACCAGAAGCTTCGTCGCTACGCGCTCAGCATTTTGAGAATATTTCTAGGTCTGGTCGGCTCGGTGTCAGTATAATGTGACTGGATGGGGTATCATATCATGTGTCTGCGGCTTGATATTCAAGTGTGGCAGCGCTTGTATGTTAGGGTTTGCAATTTGATAAGACACAATAAAATGATTTGTGTAAAGGAAGCAATAATTTTTTGAAACGATAAATAGTTAACTAACATGACGATTTGAAGGTATAATAAAGGTAACATATTTTATACATTAATATTTAATATTTAATTACTTCAATTTGATTTTACAATAATACCAGTGCAAATGATACTAATGGTAATTGAATATCAAAGATCTAAGAATGTATGTGATATAAATATAGAAGTTGTGACATCACGTGTGGTTATTGGTTAACACGGTTTTGTGAAGGTTACAATGAAATCAATTATAACACATTATCAATGTCAATAAGTGAAATATTATTTTAAAACCACGCCCATTAAAACCACACCATCAACGTGTAAACACGTTCCTAAGTGGATAATGCTCCAATATTTAACTTGATGTAAAACTGTCTAAAGTGAACAGACTAATAGTTTAACAAGCTTTAAACAAATATACTCAGCAAAAATAGAAACGCCTCTCTAATGTAGGTCTGTCTGTGTTTATGTTACATGTCCAATGTACATGTAATTTTTACCCTGGCGATGTTGAGAATAAGATCATGTGGAGTTTTCTTCATGTACACCGTGTACATAGCGCTTAGTGCCCAGAACATTTATTTCCACTTTTTCCACGTGCATGCTATACATGCGGTCGACAGGATTTTTCCACGTCATACATGCAATAGAGGTCAAATTGAAAATTAGTTTTTAAGTTTCAACATGCCACGGGTTTCTGACAACGGACACAATTGGGATGATATTGGGTGGGATGGTATAGAGGGTATTATCCGCCATAATTCAGATTTCTTAATTATTTATTTTAACTTACTTATCTCCAATTTACATTCACTCAAGTGGCAACTTCTAACTTCTATGTGCGTAAACTACAAATTACATTCACTTAAATGCTAACTGCTTGGTTTTACATATGTAAATTTGTGTTAATTGCATATTGCAAATTATAGCATTATTGTATTTCCAAAGAAAATGTTTAAGGAGGAATATACCTTTTAAGTTATTTTCGAAATCAAGGGAATATTGGTATGTAATGAAACTAAAAGTAATTTCCAATTTGAATATGCTTTTTTTCTGCGGTAAATATAACACTTCTTTACCTATGACGTCGTAAACATGGCCATGTTTGGTCTTTTTGACGTCCCGATTTATAGCAGCAAATTCGCGTATTTGTCGACCTCAGTCAAGTTATACCGAATGTACAGAATCGAAACACATATCATCACGATCACATTCAACGGATATATGAATTTACAGGTGCAAAAATTACGACGAATGCCACATTTTGAAAATAAAAGCGAAAAACGGAAATTATTATTTTCTCGATTTTTTCGAAAAAAATGCTTCAAATCAAATTTACCAAAAAACAAACCGAGCGATTTTGGAATAATTTTTATTTGATTTCTAACAATATGCTTCACAGTGATTGTGAGATTTTTAGAACAATTGACAAACTAGATTTTTTTTTATTTTTAATTATTTAACCACACCCTACGTCTAAAAAGACGTCAACATATTTCTACACGTTTTCCATAAGATTTTCGGCAGTTGATTAAGGTTAAATTATTTTCTAAATCAGTGGTTCGGAGCAAACTGTTACACATACATAAAATGGGCTGGAAATAATAACGTCTATGATGAGCAGTGAAAAGCCACGATCCAGGTAAATTGTCATTGAACGTACATAGGAGCATGGGGCTGCGTGGAAGGGTGGATTTTCATTGCTATAGTGGGTATTGTTTCAAGCTCATTTTATGAATGTGTACTGAACAGTTTGCTCCGAACTTTAGAAAGGCCTGACCTGTTGTTCTAATAATTGACAACCGTGATGTCCACATTTCACTAGCAGTCGTGGAGCTAGTCAGAAATGAGAATATTGTTTTGGAATCCAGTTCCCTGTAAGTGAAAAAAAATGACGGTTTTGTACGTGCACCAAACAGACACGCTATCATAAATGCTGTAGACAAATTAGTTGCCACTAAACAGCAGAAGTATATATAACTTGTGTGTACAAAATTCTAATATAATGGTAAGAACAAACTTGTTTAAATATCACAAAACGTATACCTCATGCGCTATACCGACGTTGACGTTTGCTTTAAAGCGTTTTTTTGACGTTGGATAGGGTTAAATAATTGAATATCATAAAAAATCTAGTTTGTAAATTTTTTCTAAAAATCTCACAATAATTGTACAATAAATAGTTTAAAATCATATAAAAATTATGCAAAATTCGCTTGATTTGTTTTGTGGTAATTTTGATTTGAAGCCATTTTTCGAAAAAAATCGAGAAAAAAAATAGTTTCCGTTTTTCGCTAGTATTTTCAAAATGTGGGGTTCGTCGTAATTTTTTGCATTTGTAAATCCATACATCCGTCAAATGTGTACATGGTGATATATGTTTCTATTCCGTGTATTAGGAATAACTTAACTTAGGTAGAAAAATATGCGATTTGGCTGCTATACATTGGGACGTCAAAAAGGCTGAACATGGCCATGTTTACGACGTCACATATAAATATATATTCTATTGACTGCTGCAAAAAAATACATATTTACATTGGAAATTACTTCTAGTTTCATAATATACTAATTGAACCACTGATTTAGAAAATATTTTAACCTTAATCAACCGCCAAAAATCTTATGGAAAACGCATAGAATTATGTAATATGTTGACGTCTTTTTTGACATAGGGTGGGGTAAAATAATTAAAAATAAAAAAAAAATCTAGTTTGTCAATTGTTCTAAAAATCTTACAATCACTGTGAAGCATATTGTTTGAAATCAAATAAAAATTATACCAAAATCGCTCGGTTTGTTGTTTGGTAATTTTGATTTGAAGCATTTTTTTCGAAAAAATCGAGAAAATAATAATTTCGATTTTTCGCTAGTATTTTCAGAATTTGGCGTTCGTCGTAATTATTGTATATGTAAATTCATATATCCGTTGAATGTGTACGTGGTGATATGTGTTTCGATTCTGTACATTCGGTATAACTTGACTGAGGTCGACAAATATGCGATTTTGCTGCTATAAATCGGGACGTCAGAAAGACCAAACATGGCCATGTTTACCACGTCATAGGTAAAGAAGTGTTATATTTACCGCAGAAAAAAAGCATATTCAAATTGGAAATTACTTCTAGTTTCATTACATACCAAATATTTCACTGATTTCGAAAATAATTTAAAAGGTATATTCCTCCTTAATACGAAAAAGGCTATCTTTTTAGCTTATTACCGATGGTTATTTCTGTAATTCTATATATCATAACCTACAGAGCCGCCTAATTTCTTAATTTGTCTAAGTTCAACAATATGACGTCAAGCGGCGCCGTGTTTTTATTCCTCAACAAAACCAATTACTGCTCCCTTTCAAAGTATTGTACATAATCGGCCACGATTCGGTATTATATGAAACTGACTTACATTGCCATACTGATATTGTCAATGAAAAAAAAAGTTTGTAAAGTAAGCAACACAGAAACACATGAACTTTTTGTATTAAATTAAAATAAATGTTGCTGATAGGTAAGTCTCTCTCCATAAAACCACAGATCACAATATAGAACAACTATAGAGCGGCTCAATATCGGATTCAGGACGAACAGAACAACCGGGACACGCCCCCTAAACTATAACGAGTATAGTTTATTGAAAATTTGGTGGTAATGCACATCACGCCCCCATTAATTGAATATTCTCTCTTCCCCCCCCCCCCCCCCCCCCCCCTCAAATCACGACTTACCCATCCGCCCAGTTACACACACGTGTTAAACTATGATATCATGAATGCGCCGTAGATGCTTACATAACCATTTATATTAACGAAGGACAGAAGGCGAAGCCATTTTCAACTCTGAGGGAGACTGGTCAAATTTTCAACAACAAAAAATAACATAAATTATTTTACAAAAACAATCTTACGGTAAATAGTTTACAAAAAGCATGTCACTGTGTGATTTTTGACACGATTCCTGAATCCAGGCTTGAATGATATTGTACATACTGTTGTTTTTTTGTTTTTTTTATAAAATAAGGGTCCACTGTGATTTGTTTTGTTATATGTATTTAGGCCTGCCTTGTACCAAGCCTTAAAAAATAAGGGTCCATTGTGATTATTTTTGCTATATGTATTCAGGCCTGCCTTGTACCCAGCCTTATAAAATAAGTGTCCACTGTGATTTGATTTGCTATATGTATTTAGGCCTGCCTTGTACCCAGCCTTATAAAATAAGGGTCCACTGTGATTTGTTTTGCTATATGTATTTAGGCCTGCCTTGTACCCAGTCTTATAAAATAAGGGTCCACTGTGATTTATTTTGCTATAATATGTATTTAGGCCTGCCTTGTACCCAGCCTTATAAAATAAGGGTCCATTGTGATTATTTTTGCTATATGTATTTAGGCCTGCCTTGTTCCCAGCCTTATAAAATAAGGGTCCCCTGTGATTATTTTTGCTATATGTATTTAGGCCTGCCTTGTACCCAGCCTTATAAAATAAGGGTCCACTGTGATTTGTTTTGCTATATGTATTTAGGCCTGCCTTGTACCCAGCCTTATAAAATAAGGGTCAACTGTGATTTGATTTGCTATATGTATTTTGGCCTGCCTTGTACCCAGCCTTAAAAAATAAGGGTCCACTGTGATTTGATTTGCTATATGTATTCAGGCCTGCCTTGTACCCAGCTTTATAAAATAAGTGTCCACTGTGATTTGATTTGCTATATGTATTTAGGCCTGCCTTGTACCCAGCCTTATAAAATAAGGGTCCACTGTGATTTGTTTTGCTATATGTATTAAGGCCTGCCTTGTACCCATCCTTATAAAATAAGGGTCCACTGTGATTTGTTTTGTTATATGTATTTAGGCCTGCCTTGTACCCAGCCTAATAAAATAATGGTCCACTGTGATTTGTTTTGCTATATGTATTTAGGCCTGCCTTGTACCCAGCCTTATAAAATAAGGGTCCACTGTGATTTGTTTTGCTATATGTATTTAGGCCTGCCTTGTACCCAGCCTTAAAAGATAAGGGTCCATTGTGATTATTTTTGCTATATGTATTCAGGCCTGCCTTGTACCTAGCTTTATAAAATAAGTGTCCACTGTGATCTGATTTGCTATATGTATTTAGACCTGCCTTGTATCCAGCCTTATAAAATAAGGGTCCACTGTGATTTGTTTTGCTATATGTATTTAGACCTTATAAAATAAGGGTCCACTGTGATTTGTTTTGCTATATGTATTTAGGTCTGCCTTGTACCCAGCCTTATAAAATAAGGGTCCACTGTGATTTGTTTTGCTATATGTATTTAGGTCTGCCTTGTACCCAGCCTTATAAAATAAGGGTCCACTGTGATTTGTTTTGCTATATGTATTTAGGCCTGCCTTGTACCTAGCCTTATAAAATAAGGGTCCACTGTGATTTGTTTTGCTATATGTATTTAGGTCTGCCTTGTACCAAGCCTTATGAAACAAGGGTCCACTGTGATTTGATTTGCTATATGTATTTAGGCCTGCCTTGTACCCAGCCTTATGAAATAAGGGTCCACTGTGATTTGTTTTGCTATATGTACATGTATTTAGGTCCGCCTTGTACCTAGCCTTATAAAATAAGAGTCCACTGTGATTTGTTTTGCTATATGTATTTAGGTCTGCCTTGTACCCAGCCTTATGAAATAAGGGTCCACTGTGATTTGATTTGCTATATGTATTTAGGCCTGCCTTGTACCCAGCCTTATGAAATAAGGGTCCACTGTGATTTGATTTGCTATATGTATTTTGGCCTGCCTTGTACCCAGCCTTATAAAACAAGGGTCAACTGTGATTTGATTTGCTATATGTATTTAGGCCTGCCTTGTACCTAGCCTTATGAAATAAGGGTCCACTGGGATTTGTTTTGCTATATGTATTTAGGCCTGCCTTGTACCCAGCCTTGTAAAATAAGGGTCCACTGTGATTTGATTTGCTATATGTATTTAGGCCTGCCTTGTACCTAGCCTTATAAAATAAGGGTCCACTGTGGATTTGCTATATGTATTTAGGCCTGCCTTGTACCCAGCCTTATAAAATAAGGGTCCACTGTGATTTGTTTTGTTATATGTATTTAGGCCTGCCTTGTACCCAGCCTTGTAAAATAAGGGTCCACTGTGATTTGATTTGCTATATGTATTTAGGCCTGCCTTGTACCCAGCCTTATGAAATAAGGGTCCACTGTGATTTGTTTTGCTATATGTATTTTGGCCTGCCTTGTACCCAGCCGCTTATAAAATAAGGGTCCACTGTGATTTGATTTGCTATATGTATTTAGGCCTGCCATGTACCCAGCCTTATAAAATAAGGGTCCACTGTGATTTGATTTGCTATATGTATTTAGGCCTGCCTTGTACCCAGCCTTATATAATAAATTCATGTGAAACATTTACCAAAATCTTTTGTGTAGTGCAGTTCTCCTGAAATAGGTCTGCAAACGTTTATAAGTCAGAATAAACAAAAGCAGTAAATAACTACAATATATTATGCTATCGTAAAGGTTCACTGGAATTCAGCATGCGATGTCTCCAATATCAAAATGCTCCAACCCCCTCCTATTAACGATATCGACAGCTTTTAGAGACATGGCGTAACGGATGTAGGAAGTAAAAGTAATACAATTGATTTCTATACCACCCACCCGTCCCACCACAAGACAAAACAAATCTCCCCCTATGGATATAGCATCATTTCAATGAAAAAAAATGTTCGGTTTAACATAATATTAATATGAAAAATATCATAGTCTATATATGCTATATATATATACACACACCCTCAATACCCACCTACCCTCCAAACACACACTAAAAATTACCCCACCCCCTCACAAAAAAATAAAAACAACAAAATACATGTATATTCATATATTCAAATAATATTCATATAAAAATTAGACACATTAAAACAAAGCAAAAAATAGGGATGAGAGATCAGACATTGTTGTTTAATTCATGATTTTTTTTCATCAGGTCAGGGTTCTAAACACTGATACATGTGATCCCGTTTTTGCGCGACGTTGTACAGTAATGGGATTATTATTAGTTTGGCTGATAGTGTTGCTTTGGATATACCCCTTGAAAAACTTAGAAAATTGTTCTTTTCCTATATTTCGTATTTCATATCTTACTGTCCCGCATTCTAATGTGGTGAACGCTTAGAATTAAAATGAGTTGCTATTGTTTTAATTATTAATTTTACATCGATTGTGAAACAAGTTTTTAAGCAGTAAATTTAGCAGGCTGATAAAGTGTCTTGCTCAAGGACACATCACATAGCCGTGGTGGAGGATGGAATCTACGACCCCAGATCTTGATTCCGATGCTCTACCACTGGACGATGCGCTCCACTTTAGTTCTAAATTCATTTGAAACAGCTGCAGACTTACTTTGCAAATATTTCTTTAATTAATTAAGAAGATTGCTAAACAAACAAACGTTATCATTAGAGATTTGAACCCAGATATTTGCATATCGAATGACTTTTATTGTGATCAGTAGACTTTTGGATCACTTGGCCATGACGTTTGAACTAGATACACAAATATCGATTTATACCAATAGTTTTTTTTAATTATTAATTTATTCTAACTATCACTTTTTTTATCCTTTTTTCACTTTTCATCTTTGTTCAGCTTTCTTATGGGAATTAAAAGAACAAATATATTTACAACTATTCATTGCGTATTGTGACATCTCGATGAATATGAATTTGCATTAGCGTTATCAAGCTTATTTTCAGGTGAATTTACTTTGTATTTATATCCATATAAAGTATCGGTGTTTTAGCCACCTAACGACTAAATTCAGACGTGTCAATAAAACTAACTTGTAAATTCTAAGTTTTAAATTCCAAGTTTCAAATTCTAAGTTTCAA
Organism: Panopea generosa; assembly: GCA_029582155.1. NCBI lineage: Eukaryota > Metazoa > Mollusca > Bivalvia > Adapedonta > Hiatellidae > Panopea > Panopea generosa. The sequence continues at coordinate 29,888,835 of CM055904.1, read as the reverse complement.
ATTATGACTTTCTCTAAGTTTTACATTATTTCATGAAATTAAGATGATGGAATGAGTAACTTGCACATTTTATACACACTTATGAACAAAGGTGACATTGAAATGAATGCAATTTGTAAATTAGAATTTGCAACATGCAATTTACACACATGGAAGTTAAAAATGGTCATTCAACTGAATGTTATTTGTAATAACCAAGTTAAAAAATACAATAAAGCAATCTGAATTATGGCGGATAATACCCTCCATAGGATGGCGGCCATGACGGTCGCGCGTCAGTTCGAGTTCTGTCGCAAAACGACTGATCGACTTGAGGCACGTTACCGATGTACTTGGGCTGTTTACCGGTCTGCAGCTACCGGTTAACTCACGAGAGACGAAGACTGGAACCGACATTACATCACGTTGACGCAATTACCTCAGCGTAGTTAACAGCCACCTTTACTGCTGGACGGCATGGTATCTTAGCACAGACTATTTCTAATCGTTTGTGTCGTAACTCGCAACACATCAGATCACAGGGCTCATACACTGGCCAAATGATGACCTGACGTCACGGCACTGTCACGCTTTTATGGGCGCGACTTCATTTAAACTGTAGAACGGCAGACCAGCTTCACCAGGCAATATTTGTCATAGATCAATGTCTTCACATAGCCGGTAGTTTCCCCTGATCCTTACCAAAATTGAGAATATCATAAAGCGAGAACAAACCACCAAAATAATAATCTCAAGCGTTGGAGCGGGAATCGAGGATGCTAAATGCATTGGTTTTGCATTACGTACGTCGAAGCGCCGTAAAATTATTGAAGATAAACCTGCAAATGGTGGTCACACTCGTTTTTTAAAGAAAATTAATGCAACTGATTCAAACTTGATGACTTAAACGTTATGGGTTTCTGATATTTTGTGATTTTTTTTATTTATTTTGACCACCACCGACTTCCCTATGGTATCACTATAAAAGTGCTTGTGCTAGCAAGATTTAGTGAAATGATATCAATCTACAAATAAATCAACTTTATATTTGATTATGAGTTATAACTATACCCTGTTTGGCTTTCTAGAAAATGTTATTCAAATATAATATAAAATTGACCGCTGAAATAGAACTCGTGTGACATATAAATGGAACAAAGACTATATTGTCGGTCAACTATTCATAGCTTATGTTTTTAAATGCTGTACCATGCACTCTTGTATCTTGTATGTTGTACCATGTATGCGTATAATAAAACTCGGCACATACTAAACATGTTTAATAGATTACTTAATGCACATGGGATGGCACATAGACAATACATTTCTGACAATTCTGACAATCAGAAAGAAACATTTTTATGTGGGCATTACTAAAATATTTATGCGACTTTATAACTAAGTATCAAACTGTACGAGGGGTTATCCAGAAGTTCGTGGACGCATTTTATAAAATCTATATTTATGCAAGTGCATAGCTATATTTTTCACAACTTAAGTATTGGTGTATTTGTCATCGAAGTACGGTGTTTTAGTATGTTTCTTATGTCAGTAATAATGTTATGGTATCCATAGCAACATACATACATGATAAGTGCCGCAGCTCAAAATGTTGAACAATTCGACAGATAAATATGTGAATAATAACAATCATTTTCCCGTAACACTCGCGGTAAATCATATATTATTGAGGACACGGCATCAATGCCTGCATCACAATGTCATTCCAGCATTGCACGCAGGTGTTAGGAGTTTAAATCAACTTCTATTGAAAATGTAGATGCATTCATATGCAAATAGTGCATCTGATGAAAAGGTGAAACAACGAGCAGTAATACAGTTTAAGTCAATATTAGCAAAACACTGATTCAGACGATAGATATGTATAGAAAAGCTCCGAGAAAGTTATTTGAAGTGCATTTTGTAGTCTACAGATGACACAAACGGTACAGTGAGGAACGAGAAACAATAATGGATGATAACATATGTAGTCGCCCTGTATCAAAATCGCGTCAATGTCACGTTAACGTGGTAAAAACTGCCGTAATGCAATTCACGAACTATGCTGCGAACTTAGTATAGGTTACAATACAGTGCACACGATAATTAAGAAAAAATAGCTTACATTTAAGTGCTCGCTGGGTTCCCCAGTTGCTTAACGAGTATAAATGGAGCAACGAGTAGGAGTAGGAAAATTACTTGTAAAATAAATTGACGTCGCAAGGACGTAACGTAAATCTGGCCTGCGGCAGGTAGGCGTACATGACATATTTGAAATACATATTACTGTTTTATTTGAATATATATTTTCTTCATACTTTGCATACAGTGTGCCGTTAGATTAAATATAAAACATGTACAACTCCAAATAAATTAAACATGTCATGTTCATATTATGAGATTTGTCCACGAACTTCTGGATAACCCATCGTATTGATCAAAATATCTTTGGGAAAAAGCGTGACTTGAAAGGATAGAACGGAAAAAAAACAACAACAGAAGTTTGACATAGAGAGAGCGCTTTCTGAAAATAAAAATCCACATGATAATTTTGTTACAAAGTCGATTATGACTAGTTATAACAAATGTTAAGAAACACGTTTTAATAGTGGCACTTACCAAGCACACGTAAATGACTCTTAATTTTTACTTGTTTTGTTGATAGATAGATAAATTGATTAACTGGATATTTAGCGTCATTTTATGTCATCGAGGACTAACAAACGATCAGTTAACATAACCATTGTTTACTGGGATCCCGAAAGGTTAACCAGTACACGAGCACACCCCATCTCTGCAAATAATTGATAACTTATCCATTTGAATCAACAGTGAGAGACGAATGATAATGAGACACAATGCCGATATCAATCATCACGGAGACTGTTGCCGGGCGGGGATTCGAATGTATTCTTGGCAACTTGTCCACGTATACACCAAGTATTTTTAAGATATATCGATAGATAATGAACACACTAAACTGAAGTTTAGTAGACACCTTGCTATGTGTTTAATATCAGATATGTAATAATGTAGGTCAAATTCATTCATCTTGGCCACCATTGCGGTTGTCATATTCAGTAGACTTGTTTTTAAGTTCAGTCTTTCAACTGATATCAGATATGTAATAATGTAGGTCAAATTCATTCATCTTGGCCACCATTGCGGTTGTCATATTCAGTAGACTTGTTTTTTATGTTCAGTCTTTCAACTGATATCAGATATGTCATAATGGAGGTCAAATTGATTCATCTCTGGCACCGTTGCGGTTGTCACATTCAGTAGACATGTTTTTTATGTTTAATTTCTAAGTCATATCGGAATTGTAACATTCGAGGTCTATTGATCTGTAACATTACCAGTCAGGTGATGCCTTAAAAAAACGTAATCAAAGTACTGAGCGGCGGGTGTTACATTAAACCACGAGACTGTGATGAGGATTTATCGATCCCATTAGCAGTTTTTGCAGATATTTCCTTTGTTACAGAAAATATTTGAGGAAAACTCCCTAGCAGCATAATCACTAAATTGACATGCATACAATTTTTAGAAGACCTCTAACAATTTTAGAGTTATTGACACTGCATGCCCAAGTGTGTAAGAAAATCACTCAAATGAAATAGTTTGGTACACATCAACATCCAATAACAATTAAGACAGTAAACTTTTTTTTCTCATTTTTTATTGTCAAATAAAGTATTTCTAAAAGTATAAAACGTAAAGATTGCATGTCACGTTTGTGACATTAATACTTTTATGGCAATGTTATCAACCAATATATGGAATCTATATCAAGTATATTGGTGAAAATATAAGGCTCTTATTTGAAATTTTGGATTATGTAGAGGAAGAAAATATACCAGGACTATTATTTTTCTCTGATTTTGAAAAAGCTTTCGATAGCCTAAACCATACCGTTTTAATAGACGTTTTAAAACAATTTAACTTTGGCAGCACCTTGAAAAGATGGGTAGAATTATTTTTTAAAGGCGCCAAAAGTAGTTGTATAAATAATGGTCATGCAACTGATTGTTTCCCTATACAAAGAGGTGTTCGACAAGGCTGTCCACTATCACCTCATCTCTTTATTATATGCAATGAATTGTTGTCGATTGAAATTGTAAATAACAAAAATATTTAAGGCATACACGTGGCAGGTTTAGATATAAAAAAATACATTTTTGCAGATGATGCGACTTTAAACAATATTTGAATGATATCAAACAATAAGGCAATAACAGCAATTTGAAATGATAGCAGGCAATCAGGCAAAGACATTGATATCGAGCAAAATGGCAATAGCAGCAATATGAAATGATAGCAAACTGAAACAATGACAATGATATCGAGCAATATGACAATGGCAGCAATATAAAATGATAGCAAATATGGCAATAACAGCAATACTGAATTACATAAATCAATATGGGAATGACAGCTGTATTGGATTGAATGCAAACAATATTGCAATGGCAGAAAGCAATATAGAAATGACAGCAGTATTGGAATGAGAGCAAACAAATTTGCAATGTCAGAAAGCAATATGGCAATGACAGCTTTATGCGATGAACTTAATCAATATTGCAATGAAAGAAATATTAGAATGATAGCAAACAATATGGGAATGATATCAATCAATATGGCAATGGCAACAATATGGGAGTGATATAAACCAATGTGGCAATGGCAGCAATATGGATTATATCAATTAATGTGGCAATGACAGCAATATGCGATGCTAGCAAGCAATATGGCAATTACGGTAAATTAGTATAAATTACAAAATTCAATAATTGCAATTTGGAAAAATGATACGAAAATGAATTGTTTTAGTCACAGGCTTTACCTTACTATAGCGGTTTGATATTTATTTAAAGTAAATAATGGAAAGATAGGCCACTTCAAAAAGACATCATTAACTGAATCCATGACCGATTTCAATGAAGTAAAGTTGTGTAAGTTGAAAATGATAATCTAAACGTACAGCCTGCATAAATTTAGATATCATGGAAAGATGCATTTTTTCTTACTTAATATTGATTTCAAAGAGATAAACATTAGTAAGTAGGTTTATTATGATTTTGTACACTGACGTACTTTAGCGCTTCTATAATACTTTCTTCAAACAAGATATTGTTTTTATGAAGTGTCCTACCTTTCCATTATTAACTAGATATAGCAATGCAAAAGCTATAGTAAGATAGGGCCTGTGGTTTTAGTAATGCATAACAGTCTGGATATATATTGGGACCATCGATATCAGATTATGGAAGTAAAGGTCTGGCATTATTCCAAACTTGCCTGTTTAGAATTTTGGTGTGTAAGAATATAAGGTCTGAGTAAGTAGAGTATTGTAAATGCAGTTGAAAAACAACGAACAGAAGTAAAATATAACAATGGCTAAACAGTCGTTTTGCAAGACATGGTGAGAAATTAACAAAATAAACATATCAAAATAAATAAACAGACATTTTGGAGTCTGGATCTTAAAATTACAGCAAAAAGAGAGGTTATCTTGCACCGTGCTGAACAGATGCCTTACAAAATTGATGATAAAATAACAAAATACACATATCAAAATAAATAAACAGACACGAACGAGTCTGGATCTGAAAATTACAGTACAAAGGGAGGTTATCTCGCACCATGCTGAATAGATGCCTTACAAGATTGATAAGAAAATAACAAAGTAATCATATCAAAATGAATAAACAGACATGAACGAGTCTGGTTATGAAATATACACCACAAAGAGAGATTATCTCGCACCGTGCTGAACAGATACCGTACAAGATTGGTGATAAAATTAACAAAATAAACATAACAAAATAAATAAACAGACATGAACAAGTCTGAATCCGAAAATTACAGCACAAAGAGAGGTTATCTCGCACCGTGCTGAACAGATGCCTTACAAAACTAAGCAATGTCTAAGGAAAGGCTTTTCAACAGCTTAAGTAACTGAAATTTGAAGGAACAGTGACCTGGATGAATAAATTTGTAAATAAGCTTTTAGCCAATGTTGCATGAATAATAGATAAGAAGCCGCAGGCCTTGTAATTTCTAAGAAGATTATTATAAAATATTGAAAAACATATTGAGACGTCCTGTCTGGCATGGGCATGAAAAAGCATAATAAATTAACAAACTTGAAAGAACTCCATAGGGAAAGATGCCTTGTGGTTTTTGTATATAATTTAAAGATGTAAAAAGGTATCATACAACAAACTTGAGCCTCTTGCCCAGGTTAGATAAGAAACTAATTTTTGCCATACATGAAATACATTTTATTAATTTCTCTTATTTGTTGGCCTAGTACAAAGCATAGTACTGAATTTTTAATCTGGACAGACTTTACACGACATGAAAGTTGTACTATGAATGATACATTGACTAGATGTATGTTTGGAACATGACTTTGTGATAAACACAAAAAAATGGAAAAAGAATGACAGTGATATGTGAACTGTATTTATACACGAGATTTCATTGACTTACCTGAACTGGAGTATAGACGTATGTGAACGGAAACATTTCATTTTTTTCCAAACTAAAATAAACAACAAAAGAAAACAAAAATTAACAAATAAAAAGGAAATTTTTAAAGTAAAGTTGAAAGAAGGGAACCTTTTGCAAAATATGTACTTTGTGGGAAGAAGATTTTTCTTCTCAATAATCTCATGTAAACTGATAAGCCCTTGGGCGGGGTCAACTTTAACCCCAGGGCCCTGCGCTTAGCTCTTTCGAGAGAATATCATAAAGTGATATTACACACACAATATCTGAGCTCCAAGCCTGGTCATTTGGAGATGATTTTTGAAATTGATAAAAACACAACAAGTCTCTGGTGAGTGTGTCGAATTTTATACCAGAGTTCTGATTTTAGCAATGTTGAGAGAGCTTTTTATAGGTATGCTTAAAAGTTGATGTGCTGCTTTAGAGTAAAAGACATTTAAAACAATTGTTTGCGGATGGAGAATGATTTTACAAGTTTGTAAGTGTAATATTTAAGATAGTATTTCCCTGAACGTGTAACTGGACAGGGATAGGTAGCCGCTGGCAAACAGCATCTTCCATATTATCGACCATATCTATGTCAAGAGCATTTTGTAAAATACTCAAGTTGACTGTAAAGTCGGAAAAGTTTCCTTTTTTACGGCTAACAGCTACTTCTCCGGTCACATCTCCAGTTGTAATAGCTTCGATTTGTCCATCAATGATGGACATGGGAGCCTCGATTATCTGAAAGGTAAGAAAGTATGTGTATGTGCCAGTTATGTTATGTTCTATATGGCAAATCGCAAAATAATGTTTACGATTCGAGTTTTAATTATCATGGAATTAAGAATATGAGTCCAGGAAAACTTGCTAATAGCGGGAAAAGGAAGTTACTTCCCCGTCAAGACTTGGTTGGGTCAGTTGGTAGTGTGTTGAGCTTGAATCCTTTAAGGCCATTATTTCCATGATGTATTGATAGACTACATTGTGTAAGTTGATATCATGTGGGAAATATACATTATCTATAATGATGGGTGAGCTCGAGTACTGGTTAAAATCTGATGATAGTAAGACCTGATGGCTAACACATTTGTTAGGCCTCCTTGGCAGGAAAATGATTGTTAGAACTTGAATATGTAGACATTAATTCTTATTGCCACTTTTTGGCTTGTAATAGGATGGAACGCTTTGAACATTAACATCAATATCATTATAAGGATTTGATTTGTAATCATGGGCAGAAAAATATTGTTCTATTGTAGACTTTGTCCGTCTTAGAAATTCATAATAGGAGATAAAAGTGGGATGAAGGTAATTTCTAATATGTAAGAAGGGAGAAACATAAAATAAACAGTTACATTAAGTATTAAGTCCAATGACTTTCTGCCACTCAGAAGTGACGCAGTGGTCAACGAAGATATACTGACCTATTGCAAAGTCATGAGAACTATGATCTCGCCAAAGTGTCAGTTGGACAGTCTCCCTATCATTAGATAATGTAATCGTCCGAATATTTGTATCAGTGGTACCAACCGTCACCGTACGTATGGCCTCGTCCTGAAACAGAATGGAAAAGATCACTGGTGTAACATGTTATGGGTGATAATACTAATTTATACACATGGAGAGTTTATCACTTAATACTTTACTCCAAAAGCATTTTCTTTGACTCTTCCAAATTAAAAGCATTACTGTGAAATTATTAATTTTCGTTGGGGACTAATTTTCGTTGATTTCGTGGAGAGTCTCGACAACGAAATCCAATCCCAACGAATTGATCGTGTTCAAATTGTGTTATTTCTGTTCTATTTATCTGTACCTAGAACGTTGAAATACCGTTCTGAGTTGTTTGTTATCCAATATTTTCTATTTAGTGTGCGCATTTTACAATTATTTAAAAATATATATTTTCTTCTTCTTGTGCTTTCATTTTGTTCTGGCTAAACTGCGGCAACAATATTACTATTACAATCAATTCATTACATAAAATATGCGTGTCAAAGGTCGTGTTTCCTAGTAGAAGATGTCAATTTCAATAGTAGACGACACATATTACAGCAGCGTGACGTATTTTTCCTTCTTTCTTACAAGTAGTTTTTTTAAAGCATGGACTAAATACGGTACAGATTTATAGAAATTGTTTTAAAAAAAATAGCCTTTTATTATGTTTTCCGACTGACTATAAATTTTTATTTACCCTCGCACTTTGAACCAGTCATTTTGGCGAGCAGGATAAGATGATTATTAAAAACATAAAAGATGATTACGCATTTCTGTGATGATTAATGAGTGATGAACGATGATGATTTAACATAATTAGATTGAAGTTTATCTTTAACGATTGCATTATCATATTTTTTATTGGATTCGGTGCTGACTATTTACTAACTTTGATTATATTTATAATAAAATAAAATGTATAGTCTGACGTTTGTTATAATATGTAGCTTAAAAACAAAAATAATAATATTTTTGGTGGTAGAGATGAACTGACCTACGACAGTTTGATTGCAATGGAATATATAAAGTATGACTTATTATAGATCATATTTTGATGGTTAAAGCTACTATCATGCTATATGTTTATATGAATAGTATCAGCTGAAAAAGGTATTATCCATCAGCATATCGCATTTTATTTTTAAAAACTGATCAGTCACTGTTAATCGTTCCATTCTGCATCAGTAATGGTACAGAATGGTTTAAGAGTGTGTTAAAACAAAATGAAGTTAAACTGTGAAATAAGTATAATAGGGCACCCGGCAGCTCGCGCATACCTTAAAAACACCAATAGTAAAAAATATTTTAGAAAATCAAATATCATCTCAGATCAGATCTGAAATGAACTGATTAACAAAATTGGTCCCTAATATTTAGAATAAAAATTAGTCTTGTGTAACTCTATATTGAATATCAGGATGGTAGAATCCATAATTTTCCCTACAACCGCTCTCAGTAGTGTGTATTGAGTGCGATAAGCCATATAATCCCGTACCAATAGGTACGTTATTATTTTTTATGCTATGAATTTGCATAATGTTTACATGATAATTGCGTATAATTATATCAACTATTAAAAATAAGTTGATTGTATAAGTTATATATGATTTTTAAACGTATGATCATATAAATGATTATGAACATGTTAAATTCATGTTTATATTAAGTGTACAAGATAGTATTTATGCCATACATTTGGTGTGTGAGTAGTTTTACCCTCGCACTTAGCTTTAAGCTTTTTGGCGAGCAGGAACAGAAGATTTCGAAGCCAACGGACAGCATCGGCAGGTTCGCTTCTCCTCCCGTTGCTGCACCACTGGCTGAATAAGATGATTAGTTTGTCTAAGTCGGCTGATTTGTCGAAGTCGATTCTTGTAGATGTTTGTAGATTGATGATAATAAAAGGTTTCCAGATGGTTCCACCGCCGTTAAGTCTTCGATAAGCCGTTCACTGTACCGCTGTCCGTTGAGCTGCTGGTTGTTTGCACCAAAACGATCCTTTCTAGGGCCACATTAAAAACATGGCATGCAATATTAAAAAGTCGACCCATGTAAAATGGATGTGACCTAGATGATATAGATGATTAAAATCCGTTGTAAGATAATGCAACATAGCTAGACCAACTATGAAGGCTGGAGCTCCGGAGAACGCGTCCTTCCGCTTCGACAGCCGCTTGTAGAGTGTGACATAAATTTGGCAATTTTCGTCTTACGGTTATTGTTTTCGATCTACTTTATGTATATTAGTTTTTATTTACCCTCGCGCTTTGAACCAGTCATTTTGGCGAGCAGGATAGGATGATTATTAAAAACATAAAAGATGATTACACATTTCTGTGATGACTTATGAGTGATGAATGAAGATGATTCACATAATAAGTCGTGTCTATATTCAACCTTGAAGTTTGTTATTAACTAAGTTGTTTAATACTACAACTATTTTATATTTTTGGATTCGGTGCTTACTAATTACTAACATTGTTTATATTCATAATAAGTTTAAATTTGTAGATTGACGATTAAAGTGTAGATTAATTGACTAAGAATATTATTATTTCTTTTTGTATTTACCGATTGCAGCCATAAATTACTAGTTAGTGCATGTAATTGATTGATTTAAATAAGGTGCACCCATGGTTGTTTACCAATATATATCAGACAACGCTGCTTATAGCGTAAATTGCTTTGCTTGTATTGTCAGCGATATTCGACCTAACTATAAACTTTAGATAAAATTCTGCATCAATAATGGTAAAGAATGGTTTAAGAGTGTGTTAAAATAAAATGACGTTAAACTGTGAAATAAGTATAATAGGGCACCCGGCAGCTCGCGTATACCTTAAAAGCGCCAAGAGTAAAAAATATTCTAAAAAATCAGATATCATCTCAGATCATAATGTTTACATGATAAATGACTGTACGAGGGGCATTTCAAAAGTAATGCAACTGATTATCGTGCGGCCTCGCCTTGCACGGGATTTTCGTGAAAATTGTACCGATGTAGCGAGACATCCATTCTCTACTCATACATACCAAGTTTACAGGTGTACACGCAGTGTTATCGCTAATACAGTGATAAAAGCAACATATAGTCATTGACACTATAGTAAAATAGTTGGCAAGAGAAGTGTAAAGGCAGCTGAAATTCGAGGTTATGTAAAGACTCGATGCCAGCTTGGCGTATCAGCCAAGGAGATTTTTGACGAATTGTGTGTTGTTCATGGACAGAATGAAGTGTCGTATGCTACCGTCACGAGGTGGATTAAGAAGTTTAAAAACGGTTGTGATTCCATTCATGATGCACCAAAATCGGGACGTCCTTGTAGTGCTACTTCTAACATTATGGTTAACAAAGTATGTGATGTGGTTAAGTCTGACGCCAGACTAACTGTTCATCAGATAGTTACTACAGTTTGAATTTCAGCCGCAAGCGTATTCCGCATTCTAAAACGTAATTTAAAAATGAGACGTATTACAGCTAGATGGGTCCCTCATTTGTTGTCAGACAAGCAAAAACGTGTCCGACTTGAAACCGCTAGAAAACTGCTTAAAATGTTTCCAAAATATCAAAGAAAGCAGTTTCCTGACATTATTACTGGAGATGAGACATGGGTACACTTTTTCGAGCCTACCAGAAAAATTAACAACAAAATATGGGCTACCAAAAACTATCGCCGCCCCACAATTGCCAAAAGATTGATCAGTGCTAAGAAAGCAATGTTTGTAATTTTCTTAGATATACGTGGTCCTATTACGCAACTGGTTGTACCAAATAGAAAATCTGTGACTGGTATATTTTATAAAGAAAAAGTGTTGAAGAAACAATGTTTCAAACTGGCTTAAAGCACCTATCCCTGTTGCATGACAACGCCCCTGCACATAAGTCTGCTATTGTGACCTCGTTTTTGAACAAAGAAAGGGTTCGAGTTCTTCCACATGCACCATATTCCCCAAACCTAGCCCCGTGTGACTATTTCTTGTTCCCATAACTGAAAAAAACATTTAGCTGGTAGACGGTATAGGTCCCGACAGGCCCTGGGGTCCGCTGTTTATCAGTGTATGCTGGGTATACCTGAAAATTAGTATGAAGATGCCTTTAAGAACTGGATTAAACGTTTGAAACTTTGTGTACGTAACAAGGGGGATTACTTTGAGGGTATGACGCGTAAATAATTTAATATCTATCAAACGCGCTTTATATTACCCCAGTTGCATTACTTTTGAAATGCCCCTCGTATAAGTTATATATGATTTATTAAACGTATAATCATAAAATGATTATAAACATGTTAAATTGAACATTACAATCATCTACATCATGGATAGTACCTTTAATTTGAAAATTTAGTTTCCTATCTAAAAGCATGCCTAAATAATTGAAATTTTTTTTGAATATGATCGTTGTGCCTCCTAAGTGTTCGTCCAGACTGTGCTGATTTGAATTTCCAAAAATAATACCCACTGTTTTAGTCTGCCTAATTTGTAACCCCCCATTCTTTGGCCCATTCCCATATTCGGTAAAGTCCTGTTGGAGCTCTAGTTTGTAACAGGTGCAAGCTGATCCCATTTAACCATGTGCCAAAGACATCAGCAAATTGACTGGTAACCATGCCTGTCCCCTCTAGTGTAGCAGGCAGATCATTTATTAAAATTGAAAAGAGTAGAGGAGAAAGTATAAACCCTTGTGGGGTTCCTCTTTCTACTGATTCAGTATCTGAGAGGGACCCCCCTACTTTAACTTGAGTTTAACGGCCCTTTAGGAAGTTCCTCAGATATAGGTATCAGTTTCCTGTTATACCATGTTCTTTAAGTTTAAATGATACGCCTGAGTGCCAGGATAAATCAAAAGCTGCTTGTAGGTCTAAAAAGATGGCTAGGACTGAGTGTCCCCTATTTTTTGCTGAATTTACGTCATGTTGCAGACATGCGAGCTGGTCCAAAGTGCTCCTCCCCTTTCGAAAGCCAGATTGATAGGGGTTAATTATATTTTTTGATTCAAGCAGATGTTCTAATCTTGCCTTTACCATCCCCTCTATTAATTTGCCAGGATGGGAGGTAAGGCTAATTGGTCTGTATGACAATGGTTCATTTGCGTTTTTCTCTTGTTTTAATAATGGGATAACACAAGCCTGCTTCCACGCTATTGGGTATACACCACTATTCCACACCTGGTCATATAGTTCAAGCCATAATTCCAGTGCTGAACCGGACATATGTTTGAACATTTGATAGGACAAATTATCAAGTCCCGAGGCGGAGTTCTTCCTGCTTTCAATTATTGATCTTAGTTAAAAAATTGAGAAGCTATTGCTCAGTGGTGACCTGTTGGTTTCTGGAGTATCTAAATGATTTTTGTACAGTGATTCAAATTTTTTTGGTAATTTAAAGTGTCAATGTCTACATTTGAATCACTGCTAGCTTTAGAGTAGTGCTTTACTAAAAAGTTAGCTTTTTCTACTTCTATGACCGCTAAAGCTGTATTTTTTTTAGTAGTGGTATTGGACGATGTAAATTTCCTTTAATTCTGCGGATTTAAGTCCAAAATTCTTTAGAGTTTGAGTCTTTATGAATACAATTCTCGCAGAATTCTTCCCAGTTTAGCTTTTGAGCGTTGAAGATGACATATTTTGCTTCTCGTTTGGCCTCCTTGTAATCATATAGATTGCCTAGACAAGGGTGCCGCTTTAGTTTATTTAATTTTTTTCCCGTCCATTTATAGCATTTTGGCAGGTTTCATTCCACCACGGGACATTTTTCCCTTTTTTTGTTTTGGATTGGAGACAGGAATACATTGTTTTGCTAACAGTTGAAATCTCTCAGATAAATTTTTATTAAATGTGATCTTCACCGCCCCCGATAGGTGCCCAAACTTATCCTTCAGCCTGTCGGCCTTGAGGAGCCCTACACACCCACCAGCTTCCTGTAAAATATGTCGTAGATGAGAGCAGAGGTCCCAAAGGTCGACCCGCAATGATAAGTATGTATCACCCGGCCACTGTGTTCCCTCCTCGTGGAAAATAGGCCACGACTGGTATGTTTGCCAGGGTGAAAGGTCTTATTTCGAGTATGCATGTCACAGATTCGGTTGATGCCAGCTCGAGCATGAACGCCCCCGACCTCAGTGGAATATTTTTTTAAGTTTATTGGTCAGCTCCTGGTGTATTGCTTTCGTAGAGTTAACTAAAAATGTTCTTTACAATATGGGACCTGGTCCAGCTGATTTTATGATCAGCCTGTGTGCCCACGGGTGTTTAGACAGATAATGCATGTCCGTGGGCACCCGAGGCTGATCATGTTGATACGAAACTCTCGAGTTTGTATCACTACTTGTGAAAGTGCTAAAGACATTATTTTGCACCGAATCCATTTGACGATTTGAATTTTACATGTGAACAACAATGACAATGAACATGATCTATATAATTCTGTAATGAACATGAGATGATGATTATAAATATATTTAGGATGATTATGATTATGATTGATAAAATGATTGATAAAATATGATATTTCTTCCTGTTTTAAAAAAGACCGGTTCAAAACTGGGGCAAATTAATTATAATTAATACGTATACTGTGTTGTTCTAAGCTAACATATTTTGCAGGGGGCAATTTCGGTTAACACAGTATACTAAAATGTGGGTGGGGTAAGCCAAAAGGTAAACCAACGTAAACAAAGAAATTTAAATTTTGATAGAGCCTAAAGAAATGACAAGACGAGCTAGAAGGTTTCTTCTGGTAGTTACCAATAATGTGTGTATTCCGCCGTCGATATTAATAAATTCCGTTATCCCTCGTCGGTAATAAGAATTAGAATTTCAGATTCTAAATCTTTATTTGCATAAAAAATGGATGCCTCCATTGACACCGGAACAGGAAGTGAATTGTGTTTTCATATCTATGCGTAATTAATATATTTAATGCGTAACTTTGCGCTGGTCTCGACCAATTAACACATTTTGACATTCTTATGACACATCCTTTGATCAAAACTTGCAACACAAAAGCACCGACTAATTGACATCTTTACGTAGGATGACCCCATGGTGCGAAGGGCATTTAGTGTCGCGTGTGTAGGTACAGGCAGCGAATTAATACTGTTACAGATCTTATTTTAATTAATATTATTTAAACTCTTTTAACAAATCAAATACATTAATTCCTTTATCAATCATCAAATTGACAAAAAATAAATAACTAATTAAACTTATGCTAATGAAGATCAAAGGCAGCAAATCCAATGTGGCCGCCTTTTGCTAAAACATATATAAAATCATAATATAAGAAAATAAATCAAATCTATGTTATTTATAAACATATATACACGAAAACAAAGATTATTTATATACATTGTCCTATCGCAAAGACAGCTACAAAACTAAGTCAAACTTATTTGTAAACACTATTTCAATGAATAATGAATATATACAAGTACACACGCGCAAACGTATGTGTCCACTTCGCAATAGCTTTAAATTGATATATTTATGCAAATTTGAATCTATAAAGCCTAGCACTTTGGCAAGCCATTAACATACCATCTCATGTTTGTAAAACACGAAGATTATTAAGCTACGAAACTAGGTCAAATATGTTTACGTTTGCAACAATTTATAAATATAAGTTGCTGTTGCAAGCGCAAGCATAAAAATTGTCGCAAATGTAAACTTGTGCTGTCACTTTGCATCCGCGTTACACGCTATATTTACCCTCGTAAGTATGTTTATAGCACTTCTAGTTCTGAAGAAAATGACGACTCTGCTGTCACGTTTTTGGAGCTCCGTGAATTGCAACACGTATCCCCGGATTATTATTTTCGACTAACCCCTGTGATTAAATAAGAATGAAATCGGAATGTGCGTTTCTGTATTGAAATTACCAAGTTGTGTGTACGAAATAAAATCACTAACTTACACATACACTATCTGTGTTATTCATAAAACATAAATACAAAGTTAGCAAATATTATTTTTATACATTGCCCCTTCGCAAGGACAGTTGACGCTTCAAAACTAGGTCAAACGTGTTTGTAAACACTATTTAAATGGATGCAACGATTTATAAAAATACGTGGCATGCAAATATAAACTTGTACAGTCACTTTGTATTCGCGTTACACGCTTTATTAACCCTCTTGAGTATGTTTTGTAGCACTTTGGCAAGCATTCTTCTTACCTTGATTTGTGTCCGTTGTTACTGTTCTTGAATTTGGCCGCTAGAAGTCTCCAACTTTCACACATTTCCATATCTGGTAAAATCGGAGGACTTTAATAGACGGATTACACCCGCCTAAAAAATGGTACAAATCTGATATGATAAAGGTTAAACATCAATAAATATCAAAACATCAAAGGTATTTACTTTCAACTTATTGCTTAGGAAAGTTTCCAAGTACACCGAGGGACTTTAAAAACGCAAACGTCAGATTTCGTTATAATAAACAAGTTTTGTATTTATTTACTTGTATCAAAATGGCAACAATAAACATATATATAAGCCTAACAATGTGTGTAAATTTTACTGGAAAATATTGTCAATTCCCTGAAAATTAACGCTTTAAACAGCGATAACCTAAATCACCAAATTTGCAATTAGTAGCAGTTGTAACTACCATTTACAACAATGCAGGAAACAATACTATACACGCCTCTTTGAAAGCACAATATTTCCAATACAGTGTTGGGAAATGTTGTTCCACTCCTGACCCAAGGTGTGGGTAAGCTCATTGACGTTTCTCGGTGGAGTCCGACGAGCGTTAACGCGTCTACTCTACTCATTCCAAATATGCCCAATTGTAGTTTTATGTTTAAGTCTGTATATATATGTGTAGTTTATGCAACGTTATTTGTTACATTGCTCAAGTTTGCTTTAAGGCCATTTGGTTTGTATTTCATACTTCAAGTGCCGTAATATATGGATTCAATAAAGCAAAGACATATACAGAAGGAAAAACAACTGATTGAGATGTTATGAACTCTCGTAAAATGTTCCATTCATCTCAGAAACACAAATCAATATTCTTTCTTTGTACATTGGAACGTGACCATTCCCAGAAAATTGTGCTTAACGTTGTAGAAGTGCTTGTGATTACAAATTTTTTATAATGTGACTAAAATATCATGGTAAGTACTGCAATTTTACTTCAAACTGCAATATTTTAGTTTTAAGACCATTTTGCTGGTTTAAAACAATATAAAACATTTAAGGTTACTTATACCTTACATTTTTGTAATTATGAAATTTTAATGATTAATTTGCCTAGGTATATATTATCAACACTTAGTAGAGAGGTTAAAGTTTTCTATCCTTCTATATAAGTGCTTGAATGAATAATAATGCCATTCAATATTTAGGTAAATACATCTTCTTTGAATATAGGAAATAAATTGCTTTCAGAAGAGGTTTAAACATTGAATCCACCGGTTGAGTTAGTGCATAAACTAGTTTGTGTAACAAAGACGAATGTTAATCAATTAAAAACAGACTAGTTTGTATAACAAGCACGAATGCAAATAAATTAAACAGAACTAATACATAAACTGAAATAATACTAATCTTTAATCTGTGAAAAATAATAATAATAATAATAATTCTTAATCGTTTCGATAAAATATGAATAAGTGAATGCATTCTTCAAATGAATAAGACTTCCTCAAAACCATTATGACAGAAAATGTCAGTATTGTTATGGAAAATTGTAGTGAAATGGTAAATAATACTGAAAATGAAGTCCATTGAAGCGAAGGGAAGGGATTTCCTTTCAGTGCATTCTCAATGAAACATTACACTTGATGAAAATGGTCGTTTCAGTATAATGCGGATTAATAAATATCGATATGATCATTTTGAACTGATTTTAACTACGAATCATAATATCGTGACTGCCAATACTAAATGCACAGACATTTTAGAACAAATATTTTTAGGTTATTTGCTGTTTATGCGAGGTGTTGCCTGCTTCAAATAGGGCCTAATTTCTCCAAACTTAAACTCGGTATTGACTATGTACGTGAAACGCATGACGCACGTGGTAACTTTATGCAAAAGAAAGACAAGTTTACGACAGCACGAAGGTGATGGTACAATGGTTTCAGTCCATTTCAATCGTGTATTACGTCTTTGTCATCGTGCCATAGGCCCATTACCATCGTACCAATGCTATCGTACTGTCATGTCACCACCTTTGTGCTGCATCGTGTTGTTGTGGCACTGCGTGTATCTATTTTCGTAGCGATAGCACAGTGTCCCTAATGAAACACCGTAGGTAATTGCTATCGGAAATTTCCTGGAGGCTACGAGCGAACTCCGCCACGGCATTTGAAAAACAGGGACGTACTGTGACACCTTTAAAGTTACTCAGGGAGCGGGAGTGTTTGTTTTTTTATTCATTGCTGTTCTGCAGGTTGGTGTCCAGGGAAAGATTCAGAAATAGAAGATAAAAATGACGGCCTTTAGTGACTTTTCAAACATTTATGGTTCATTGTTGCAGCGCATGCGCAGCAGAGGAGTCATGTTTTCACCTGCCAACAATTAATCTAAGTGAAAATATGATAAGAACTAGAATGTTCAAGTGTATTCTCATGTGAAGTAATTATATTCTATTATTACAAATATAACATCCTCAAGCCATGCAATGGTCAGTGGCCGTGCTGCAGCTTTAAAGGCATCAACGCTGACTCGTTCGTCTTTACTACACCACTAACTGCGAACTGGAATGGGTTAATGTTTAACTTAAAGGCACCAAAGAACTGAATGTGGATTGTTTTCATATGCCTCAACTTGATAATACCCTATAACAGAGAATCGACAAATCCCTGAAGATGTTGACAATGTGTACGAACCGTCATGTTGTGTTACGTGGTGATTTTAACTGCCCGATATTTGCTGGCCATCACTTATTTCTACATCCTTAACTTCTTGACAAGTTCACCAGGATCTGACCAACATATCTGTTAAATACCAGTTGACACAGATGCAGGAAATCGAACTAAGCAGGAGCATGCCCTCGACATACAAGTAGTCTTCACACCAAATGCTCAAAAGCTTAAATACTGTGTCAGGAATATCAGATCGCAACATTGCAGTAGTGGGCGCTGACACTAAACCACTCTTACAAACAGAATCCGAGAAAGTACCACTTATTCAGGAGACCAACTAGTAAACACGCAAATGTTAGTGCCAGGAGATAACGCATGAAGTAACTTCATTATACGACCAGACTAAAGATACAGAGCACCTATATAATACCTTCAAATCATCCCTACACATGGCCATAGATTTCTAAGAGAACATGCCATTTAGAACAGCAACACCCCCGTGGCTCAACAGATAATTCCGAAGCACGCCCAAACGGAAGACAGACACGACTGCATCGCTAAGCCCGCAATATTAAGAACTGGAACGACTACATGCTTTTTCAGCGGGAGTGCAAACAAGTGAGCAGGAGAGCGGCATGGTCGTACATAAACGAAACAACACAGGGTGGCCTTGAAAACAAGAACACTAAACCATTTTTGAGATATGTGAAGTCCAACAAAGTAAGAAAACATCGGCGTCCGTCTATTGATGACCAGAGTTCATCTGCTGTGTGATGGACAATCTAAGGCAGAGACATTAGTCGACCAGCATAAGACAACATCTCGAACATCACCATCGGAGAGGAGGGTGTACCCAAATGGGCTACTAACATACAGACAGTTTAAGTCCAAGGACCAGGCGCTATACCCAATAGTATACTCAAGAAGTGTGCCAACCAACTTTCTGCGGGAATCGCCTTGATCTTTCAGAGATCAATTGATAAACCATAAGATCCCGACATATGTTAATCATGGCTTTCCTGCGAAATTTAGTTAACACTTGCAGTAGACGACCTTTATACCAATCTCGTTAGAGGCCTGAAGACCGATATCATAAACCTAGATTTATTTAATCGTTTGACACGGTACCAAACAAAGAGTTGCTACACACGCTAGACGCATATGGAATTACAGGTATGCTTCATCATAAATGGATATTGACGTTTTTCTACAGCTGACAAATGCAAGTGATAGTTGATGACTAATACT
Organism: Panopea generosa; assembly: GCA_029582155.1. Lineage (NCBI taxonomy): Eukaryota > Metazoa > Mollusca > Bivalvia > Adapedonta > Hiatellidae > Panopea > Panopea generosa. The sequence goes on along the minus strand of CM055904.1, from coordinate 29,868,793 downwards.
GCAGAGATAATATATCGCAGAACTTGGTATCTCCCGAGCCAGGTCTATTACCCCCAATGAAAAAAACATTGAATTCTATGCCTATCCCACAATTCATAGCAATTGAACGCTAAATACACTGTGACGTCATTCAAACTTTTAGTTGAAGCAATAGACCAATCAACGTGCTCAAATGTGGTTTTCCCGTCATTTTTATTTAAGGACCAAATCGGGAGACATGGGTGCTTTCTACAGATTAACTCCAGAGGCGTACCAGTTGACTCCGGAGTACCCAACAGAATGCCCATTGTCCTTTACCGATCCTATGCCAGATGCCTGCCTACTTAACCGGATCATCAGTAACATCAATGACCGTTTACTACAACGTAACCTAAATAACATTGAGGAGTGGCCTACAGCATAACATACAATATCTATTCGTGTATTCATCGTGGTGTTTAGTTCTTTGCGAAGCGAGTGTGTGTGTGAGTTTGTATACCTTACTGACCGAGGTATTTTTAGGGGTGCGAAAATGGGTGACAATTTTAAGGGTTAGGGTTAGGGTCCAAATAAGGATTATTTAGGGTTAGGGTTAGGGCTAGGGTTAGGATTCATTCCGTGTTTGGTTAGGATTATGGTTGTCAGAGGGTTTTAAGAGGGCTTCATCTTCATCGTCATACCTCGGTAATTTTGTAGGTGTTTCAGCATACAAAGTGAGGTATAGTTTAAACAGGAAAACCTCGGTAAGATAGGTATACAAACATGTGTGTGTGTGTGTGTGTGTGTGTGTGTGTGTGTGTGTGTGTGTGTGTGTGTGAGGGTGGGGGTGAACGGAGGAAGTGCTTTTAAGTACAGGGTCTTCGCACTGTTCGCAGATATCAGTAAGATACTTTTTCCCAGGCAAATCTAACTACGCAGAGTAGTCAATTACATTATGACACTAAATGAAATAAATCATACTTGATGTTTATAGGTGATTTATGCGATAGAATAAAATAAAAATGGCATTTATTATGAAATGCTACGTGTTTGATGGCCATTGGATAAGCAGGAAATAAATAGTTGCCGTTACGTAAAAATGTTATTTGTGTAATATTGCTAATAATGTGGCGTAACTTGTGATACCTATATTTTTGGCATTTTAAAAATTCCCACACTTTTCCTTCCACTATGTAGTATCTTAAATTCAAAATACTGCTTTACCAGTGTTAGTTTTATTTGATTTTAAACTTGTTCAGGTGACAATAAAACTGTTATTATCGAAATTATGACATCTTAAAAACTGTCCCGTTTAATAAAAAATAAACAAAAAACAAAACAAAAAATATCAAGCTCACTGATTATGTTGAAATATTAATGCGAAATAATCAATTGTAATTGGCATATTTCAGTGTTTAATCTTCTATTATTTCCGACATACATTAAGAGCATTATTTGTAAAACTCAGCGGCTGCTCTGATTGCTCTTACAATACATACATTACACTCTGAGATATCACTGCTTTAGATATACATTTACATGTAGTAAACCCTCGTAATCAATATTCTTATATACAGGATCATAGACAATGTAACATTGAAACGAACACGTGTGCCGAGGGTGAAGTCTGCGACTCTAAACAGGAAACATGTGTTGTGAAAGGTACATATGTTTTATTTTATTATTACAAACAAATGTAAATAAGTAGCGGGTTTAACACATATTGTATTTTAAAAGAAAATTAAATATATTTTGCATCAAAGTTTAGTATGCGATATATTTAACGTTTGATTGAGGAAATTTCGATTTGATAAATTAGAATGAAGTATTTAATTTTATCATCTTCTATGCAATATATCAAATATGTATTTTATATTTATTAATAAAAATAAAAATGTTACACGAAATTTCATATTTTTAAATAGTATAGTACTCCATAAACTCCAACAAAATGACATCATTCTATTTCATGTAGGCTTTATAACAAGTATACTTTCCTTGCTACTTTTCTCTACCTCTAATCACTTGTCTTCTGTAAGCCATGCTACTTCCATTTTCCTTCTTTAACGTCTCACACAACAATTAATTTTGAACTGTTCTACATATAAAGAAATGCACTTCTGGAATACTGGATACATTACTAATGGTTCTTAAAGTCCATTGTTCCATAGATAGTTGGTTATAGTGGTTAAATTATGCAGACAAAACATGGGATTGAGCAGGTTGCTTTTTCACAATTTCGATGGATTGACAATTCTGCACATTTGTTGCTGTGTATCACTACGCATCATTAAACTTTTATAGATTCATCAAACAGTACCTATTGGCATCTTAACTTGGGAGAAATCATGAAAATGTTCCAGTGTTCCCATATGCACACAGAAATATGACATTAAGTGCATTTCCTACAAAATTAATATCCAACCGCTTTACACAGCTCTCATTTCTTGGGCGTAAGAATCTTTAAAGATGTATTTACTACCTTCCTTAAACGTATTCACTAAACATTATTTTATAGTTGTTTTTTTGCAGCTATACAAATACTTAGCAATGATATGGCAAAAACCAAAAGAAAAAATAATACTAGCGTAATTTCAGACTAAATACTAGACTAAATTTATCATGTGTATAATATTTTCATTAATTAAATATTATTTTTAAACATTGATGAAGAAAACAGAACAAAAGTCCAAACTAACGACAGCAGTTCTTTTATGATGTTATCAGCAAGTTTCACGGAAAACAAAACAGTAGAACGATTCATTTTGTACGAGCGCCGTATTTGGAAAAAAAGAACGTTTTACCAAAATACAAAGATACATTTTGTTTCAGTACATTGTTTAAATGTATCATATTTAGTATCAAAAGAAATTTGGAAAGTTGATACTTTAAAATTCCCAATGTTCTCGGGTGCCACGTGCATGTACTAAACTGAACAGCTAATCCGCCACTTTTGTACTTCCAACATCTTCGTTAAATTTTTGATTAGCGCTACCGGCGCTTGTATACGACATTTGCAGACAAGTATGAATATATCTAACATAGCCAAATTGCTTTGACATTTTTCAAGAAAATACTTAAAATGTCCTGTACATAGAATGTCTGGTACATAAAATGTCATGTACATAAAATGTCAGGTAGCGGGTTAACTGTTCCTTTCGGTATATTTATTTCCGTTTGCTAAAAGCATTGTTTTGTTTTTTTAGCACACTTTATTCCGTGTTACACAAAATTTTGTTAAGTACTCAGTGTGTCATCGCTGTTTAAAATGAAACTCACAACCACGTGCATTGTTATTTATAAATTGTTTTTCTAAAATAAATCGTCTGACCGAAACAGGTTATGCATGTTTCATTATTATCATTTTTTTCAGTAATACTTTGCTTGCTAACACAAATGAATAAAGAGAAAAAAACATTTACTTGTTACTTGTATTTACTTGTATAAAATTGTGAGGACAATTTGAAAGAAAACAGTAGGGTAATTGTTGGAAGCAATGAGGGATATATGTCTACCCGTTCTTTCTGTGTTTGCTCCGCTGCTGTATGTGTGTGTATATTTTACAGAATGTGGCATCCCTGTCGCGCCTAGTAACGGGTACATTTTGGGGAACATGGTAAAAAAAACCAGCAAGATAGTTGTTAGATGTCATGAGGGTTATATGTTGCCGAATGTTGGTTCCTGGCATACGACGTCAACATGTACTGGCGGAACATGGACGCCATCCTACCCGGCAGAATGCGTAATCGGTAAGGTCACTTTTAATGAGTTCGAACATCAATGATATGAAACCTGTATGAAAATATTTATTTTAACTATTTAGGGAATTAAAATCATAGAAAAGTTTTTATGACATGATAACGGTTTATACGATATTATCATCCGAATGAATGTATAAAAAGTTTAGAAAGCCCAGGAGAAAAAAGATTTGATCACATTAGATGGCATCATAACCCTATCAGCAAAAGTTCTATATTTATATTGTAAATTTGAACACTTTTATCGCTTATTACAATTTAGTTACATAACTAGAGTAGTGAATACCGTTGCTGTGATTCTAATTATCTCCCTTTATAGAGAAGCATTATTATGCTTTAGTTTAAACATATGTTTAATCATGATATTCACAACGTATGCATGTATATACAATGACAACACATATTAGGACTGGAACGGAAGCATATTGCTTTTTGAGCTCCTTTCCTTTGAAGTCTATTTTAACCATGAAATGGCAGACGTACAATGTATATGTATAACTGGTTTAAATAAATAATTGCGGAAATATCTTAGTCAGTACTACTGACAATGTAATAAAATGATAAAAAAAATGATTTAGAAAAACGTAGCAAAAATGAAAAATCAAGAAAAAAACAACAACTAATTACAGGAATGTATGATGTATAAATTATTATGCTTTCACTGTATCTTCATGATCGAACGGATTTCCATGGCAGTCCTTTATACAGCGTGCGAGAAGTTATGAATCCTTAACTGGATCATGTCTTTATATAATAAGTTCTCTCCATATATATATATATATATATATAGATATATATATCTCGTACACTATGAACCTGCATTTAATAAAATCCCAAAATCGGAAATACAGTTATTGTTCTTTCAATTATTATCTCTCTTTATGACAGAGCACAGATTATTCTGATTCCACTGTATCTTCATGATCCAATGGGTTTCGAAGACTGTCATTTATACAGCGTGCGGATAGTTATAAATCCTTAACTTGGGTCTACTTATATAAGCTATTAGTATATGTATGTAAATTGCTCCTGCAGTCCAGACGAGTAAAGTGTTTAGACCATTGTATAAACTATAGTTGAAACAATTCTTATAGAGGTGGTTGATTCTACTGTCGTGTGGCCTTAGTTTGCATTATAGCCAGTCTTGTCTGCATATTCATGTCTTGGCGTTCACAAACAATTATCTCCACATATTTATCCTACCGTGTGAACTTACATCTCAAGCTATACCAAAATATCGGAAACACCGTTGTTGTGAATTCAATTATCTCCCTTTGTACTTATATATATCACATACACATCAAATACACAATATATTCATGTATAAGGCAAACAATATTTTACTATGATAAATATACATGCATTATGACTGACATCGACTGGCTCCTAAGTATCAGAAATTAATTGATTATTAAAATAAGGAGTAAGTGTAACCATTATTTTTTTCAAAAAGTATAGCCCATCATAGCAATTATCACCACTTAAATATATTGTCATATCAGAACAATACATTTCCACCACCACAACTACTTTTTTTCTATTTTAAACAATTGAGGTTGGGAAAGCGAGAACACACCCTCTATTCATAACTACTCCTGTTTCTTTTCCTCCTATTTTAAACATAGAGATATGGAAAGCGAGAACACACCCTCTATTCATAACAACTCCTGTTTCTTTTCCTTCTATTTTAAACAATATAGGTTGGGAAAGCGAGAACACACCCTCTATTCATAACTACTCATGTTTCTTTTCCTTCTATTTTAAACAATAGATGTTGGCAAAGCGAGAACACACCCTCTATCCATAACTACTTCTGTTTCTTTTCCTTCTATTTTAAACAATAGAGATTGGGAAAGTGAGAACATACCCTCTATTCATAACTACTCATGTTTAATTTCCTTCTATTTTAAACAATAGAGGTTGGGAAAGTGAGAACACACCCTCTGTTCATAACTACTCCTGTTTCTTTTCCTTATTCTATCCACGTCTTTTTTTCTTTTCTCGCCTTGTCCTAGTATAACATTTCTTCACAGAATACATTCATATAAAAAAGTTAACTATATGTATTATATTAAATGTATTTGCAAATGTATGGTGTTATGAAATAATATTAAAATGTAAAATCAAAGACTGTTTCGGTTCCATTTCAAAGCACAAGGATCAAAAACGTGGTATTTCTGATACACAATGGTAAAATATTTCGATCGTGCTCATTACATATTTTCAGAGCTCACGGTGATGGTGATGACGTCATAAACGATATTATGAAATACTAGTGATAAGATCTATAAGATGATTTATAATAATATATCGGTTACAATTCCTCACCAAGTAACGTGACAGTGATGACATTAAAACTGAACGTTTCCTTGCTAGATGCATACTTTCTCTACAACTGATTGGTGCGGCGTCATCAGTATAATTTGACTGGGTGGGGTAACATGCCATTGGTCTACGAGATGATTTTTATTGTTGCAACATTTACATCACGTGCGTTTCTTTTAAATAAATTGTTATTTGATATACTAAAAGTAACATTATCAATGATAATATAAATTTTCAGTTGCAATATCTCTTAGTTCTTCAACAAACCATGCATGTATTTCCCTTTATGAACAGAATAGTTAGATCTAGTGTAATTGTTGTGCAAGACATTCTCACATTGCCATAATCTATATGTCCATCTGTTTGCTCTGTGTTTCCTCCACTACATCTGTGTAACTTGTAGCATGTGCCATCCCTTCCAAGCCCATTAATGTGTAGATAATGGGAGACCAGGTTACAAAAAAAACTGGATTGTTGTTGGATGCAATGAGGGATATATGTTGCCGAATGTTGACTTCAACACTATGACGTTACAATGTATTGGCTTATTCATGATTTTAAGCTTTTAAATACATTTCATGTGGATCCATATTGAGCTATTTTTATTTTATTATAATCTTTGGGATTTTTCATATTAAAACAATATTGATGGATTGGTTTAAAATTTTGTGTACACATGGGTAATTAATATCAAATGTCAAATGTGTCAACTTGATGAGACTATATGACAAGTAACGTTATCCGTTAAGGAGAAATGACAGGGCAGGTACTAATACCGCTGTGACACCGGCCCACACCAATCTTAAAACACATTGGCAGAAGACGCGGTGAGGTAGCCTCGGATTTGATCATTTTAATTTGAAATAAATCGTCCTAAATCAGGAAGGATGTGTGCAGTACATGTTAGCACGTTGTCGGATTGAATAGTCAATAAAATAGTGAATACTTATTGGTCGGTTGGCCGTGAGTGAAATAACATTCCGCTACGTGGAAGAAATCGTGTCATTTGATCACTTGCGGCAAGAATAGAATCAGCAATGTTGAATACATTTAACGTATTGGTTAGAAGTTATATGGAATTTTCCCCGCCAGTAGACAATTCCATGTAACTTCTAACCGGCTTACATGTTGATCTACGTTCTTGTTGATCTAACGCAATAGACCTGATGTGTGCTGTCAATGTGAAATACATTTGACGTATTGGTTAGAAGTTATATGGAATTTTCCACGCCAGTAGACAATTCCATGTAACGTCTTACCGGCTTACATGTTGATATACGTTTTTGTTGATCTAACGCAATAGACCTGATGTGGGCTGTCAATGTGGAATACATTTGACGTATTGGTTAGAAGTTATATGGAATTTTCCACGCCAGTAGAAAATTCCATGTAACTTCTAACCGGCTTACATATTGATCTACGTTCTCGTTGATCTAACGCAATAGACCTGATGTGGGCTGTCAATCAAACAAGCCGATAATCCAATCAGCGAAAGAAACTAATTGTTGCGCCGCCATTTTCCTTAGACAAACAAAAGACGTCTGAGTAAACAATACATTGTATTAACTTGGACAGACATTGCTACGTGGCCAGTGAGCAGAGAAGTAGCCGTTCTCGCGTCAAGTCAATTTTTATATGAACGACAAGGCTTAGAACACATTTGCAGATTAACAGATAGTCCCAACCGTTTGCTCTGATTTTCTTCAACTTCATGTATGTGTATAATTTACAGAATGTGCCATCCCTTCCATACCAAGCAATGGATTCATATTGGGGGACCGGGTAACAGAAAATAACACTATAGAGGGAGGATTGTTGGTGGATGGGGTTGAGGGAGGAACCTATGGAGAGTGTGTTTGGGGATGTATTCTTCCAGGGTCCAAAGTTTATGCTGAAACTGAATATTGTGGGGCCCGGTCACTCTTGCCCCCCCCCCCCCCCCGGCTCTTACGCCTATGTTTACACTAAATCAATGCGCTGTGAACGTTGACGGCCTATGGCTGTATATTGCTTGGTGGATATAAGTAAGTTAAGATCAGAATAAAGACACATTTTTTTCATTGAAAATATGAAATGATTAAAAAAGTAGAATTGTATGTTTATGTATTTATTGTTAATTGCATGCAGAAAAGATCAAATTTACAATGTATCTGGAATCTACCGATCAATCGATACAGGAACGAACAATTAAGTAGACATATGTTGTTACTTCTACCCTGGACACGGCTACACGTATTTGTTAAGGGCAAATCTTCATCACTTGTCGGATTTGTCAATTCATTTTACCAGAACAGACGAGTCCATTTTCATACACAATGATGTGGATATATTCAATTAACAGTTACGTAATTAATAACAATCAACAGAAAATTATGTTTTGTTTCTCACTACAAGCTTTGAAATCTTCAACTGTCCGCAGGATCATATGTCTTGTTTCAGCTTTAAGGCCCTTCTACAACTGTCTTAGTCTGATATCAATGTGTGCTTACGTAAGCCAATATAAGGATATTGCCTCTAGAAAATCTTTGCGAAAGGCGTACTTGTTTGGTATCTTCTAACATGCAATGTAATAGCTGAGTCCTATGTTCATAGAGATTTTGGAATCAGCAAATAACAAGATGTTTTACTCAAGTTATAACAAGATAACCACGTCAGTAAAGTTTATTTGCTGAAAATTATATTTTCATGCACAGTTCTTATAGTTACTGATTCACATGTATAGTATCTGGAAACTACCGATAACTAGACGACGTTTTACTTAAATTTATTTTGTATTCCAGTAAGTGTAAAAACCTAGCAATGTCAAATCGAATAACAAGACGTGTTATAAAATCTACAATAGCGCTACTTCATATGTTCACATAGATATTGGCGATACGAAAGTGGCACATTAGCTGTTCTGTTCAGTATATGTAATAAGTAAGAGCGAGGTCGTACGGTAATATTGACTATGTACTGTCAATAACAAGACGTGTTATAAACCTATAATAGCGCTTCTTCATATGTTCACACAGATATTGGCAATATGAAAGTGGCAAGTTAGCTGTTCCGTTCAGTATATGTAATAAGTAAGAGCGAGGTCGTACGGCAATATTGACTCTGTACTGTCAATAACAAGACGTGTTGTACAATCTACAATAGCGCTACTTCATATGTTCACACAGATATTGGCAATATGAAAGTGGCACGTAAGCTGTTCTGTTCTGTATATGTTATAAGTAAGAGCGAGGTCGTACGGCAGTATTGACTCTGTACTGTCAATAACAAGACGTGTTATACAAACTATGATAGCGCTACTTCATATGTTCACACAGATATTGGCAATACGAAAGTGGCACGTTAGCTGTTCTGTTCAGTATATGTAATAAGTAAGAGCGAGGTCGTACGGCAATATTGGCTCTGTACTGTCAATAATAAGACGTGTTATACAAACTGTAATAGCGCTACTTCATATGTTCACACAGATATTGGCAATATGAAAGTGGCACGTTAGCTGTTCTGTTCAGTATATGTAATAAGTAAGAACGGGTCGTACGGCAATATTGACTCTGTACTGTCAATAACAAGACATGTTATACAATCTACAATAGCGCTACTTCATATGTTCACACAGATATTGGCAATACGAAAGTGGCACGTTAGCTGTTCTGTTCAGTATATGTAATAAGTAAGAGCGAGGTCGTAAGGCAATATTGACTCTGTACTGTCAATAACAAGACGTGTTATACAATCTACAATAGCGCTACTTCATATGTTCACACAGATATTGGCAATATGAAAGTGGCACGTTAGCTGTTCTGTTTAGTATATGTAATAAGTAAGAGCGAGGTCGTACGGCAATATTGACCCTGTACTGTCAATAACAAGACGTGTTATACAAACTATGATAGCGCTTCTTCATATGTTCACACAGATATTGGCAAAACGAAAGTGGCACGTTAGCTGTTCTGTTTTGTATATGTAATAAGTAAGAGCAATGTCGTACGGTAATATTGACTCTGTACTGCCAATAACAAGACATGTTATACAATCTATCACAAGAAAGTATATTAAATAGAATAATCGTTTTTGTTTTCCAGTGACATGCAAGGCTGTCGCTGTGTCATACAACTCTATTAGTAATGTATCTGGAAGCTATCGATCAATCGATACAGGAACGGGCAAGTTAGTAGACATATTTTGTGACTTTCGACCTAGACATGGCTATACATATTTCTCAAAGGCGAGTCTTCATCACGTGTCGGATTTGTCGATTCATTTCACCAGAACAGACCAAGTGATGATACGCCACCTAAAAGACAATGGAGTTCAAAAGGAGGCGAATATCAAACTTTTGCCGAAATTTCGTAACAAATACAACATTTCAGTGTTGTTGAGCAATTACGATGGTTTCCAGGAGCCAAAACAACATAGTCACGTGCCGTATATTTATCTTGGTCTTGTACCTGTAAGTGATGGACCCACACAAGGTACAATACAAGGCTACTCAAGTGACGGTACTGACTATGAATTTAAAAACACTGACGGTAATAGTAATAATTACTTTGCTATATTTGCGAACAACCAATCTCTTCCACAGGTGACTAATGGTTGTTTTTGTTCAAAAACGTCTTATGGTTGGATTTCTTCATCACATGACATCGGCACAGACAGAATTCTCCCTGCAAAATTGTATTTCTATCAGTTTGAAATGCATATGGGCGGCGGCGGTGCCTTCATGACGCATTATAATAACGACGAAGAGATAACAGGAGCTGCGTTCGGTCTGAGATTCGATGTATAATACTAATTGCATATACTTCTTGGTCAATTCCGTTATACTCGTTGAGAGATTGCTTTATAATTGATGAAAAATGACACATAGGTATTTAATTAGGCATTGTTCTAATACAGAAGTGCATATATAAATTGAAACAAAGGGACACACATATACTAAAAGAAATAAGTTCAGCAAATGTTTTCAGTATAAAACTGACTAACTACTTAATACAGTAAACAAATCGTTTTGAGGAGATTCAACCTATTTATTACAGCATATAGACGATGACCAACTTTGATATTTATAAAACATTATATCAGTGTAGCATCAAATGAGGAAATGCAGCGTGAAGCAACTTCAAGATAGTCACTCGTATAGTGTCATTGCAATGTAGACCTAGGTCAGCAATTGTTGGTCAGCATTAAAAAAGTTCTGATCGAGAATGTCATTTAAAATAAAAGTTATGATCGGAGATTGGACATTAACATTAAAAAAGTTCTGATCGAGAATGTCATTTAAAATAAAAGTTCTGATCGGAGATTGGACATTAACATTAAAAATGTTCTGATCGAGAATGCCATTTAAAATGAAAGTTCTGATTGGAGATTGGACATTAACATTAAAAAAAGTTCTGATCGAGAATGTCATTTAAAATGAAAGTTCTGATCGGAGATTGGACATTAACATTAAAAATGTTCTGATCGAGAATGTCATTTAAAATGAAAGTTCTGATCGGAGATTGGACATTAACATTAAAAAAGTTCTGATCGAGAATGTCATTTAAAATAAAAGTTCTGATCGGAGATTGGACATTAACATTAAAAAAAGTTCTGATCGAGAATGTCATTTAAAATGAAAGTTCTGATCGGAGATTGGACATTAACATTAAAAATGTTCTGATCGAGAATGTCATTTAAAATGAAAGTTCTGATCGGAGATTGGACATTAACATTAAAAAAGTTCTGATCGAGAATGTCATTTAAAATAAAAGTTCTGATCGGAGATTGGACATTAACATTAAAAAAAGTTCTGATCGAGAATGTCATTTAAAATGAAAGTTCTGATCGGAGATTGGACATTAACATTAAAAATGTTCTGATCGAGAATGTCATTTAAAATGAAAGTTCTGATCGGAGATTGGACATTAACATTAAAAAAGTTCTGATCGAGAATGTCATTTAAAATAAAAGTTCTGATCGGAGATTGGACATTAACATTAAAAAAAGTTCTGATCGAGAATGTCATTTAAAATGAAAGTTCTGATCGGAGATTGGACATTAACATTAAAAATGTTCTGATCGAGAATGTCATTTAAAATGAAAGTTCTGATCGGAGATTGGACATTAACATTAAAAAAGTTCTGATCGAGAATGTCATTTAAAATAAAAGTTCTGATCGGAGATTGGACATTAACATTAAAAAAAGTTCTGATCGAGAATGTCATTTAAAATGAAAGTTCTGATCGGAGATTGGACATTAACATTAAAAATGTTCTGATCGAGAATGTCATTTAAAATGAAAGTTCTGATCGGAGATTGGACATTAACATTAAAAAAGTTCTGATCGAGAATGTCATTTAAAATGAAAGTTCTGATCGGAGATTGGACATTAACATTAAAAAAGTTCTGATCGAGAATGCCATTTAAAAAAAGTTCTGATCGGAGATTGGACATTAACATTAAAAAAGTTAGGATTAGGGATCAACAATAAAAAAACTTCTAATTAGAGAAAAGCATTAAGAATCAAAGTGCTTAAAGTACAGAAACCTTGGCATACACTGGTCAAGTAGAAATGACATAATAAAGATTGTGCTGTACTTATCTGAATTCGGATAATCGGTGATTCTGATCTAAACTGTTGAACTATTTTTTTTTCATCGGTATAATTCCATGGCCATCCTTCGGTTTGTTAAAGTTGGTACTGTCTACAGAACATCTGTCATACGAAGCTTTAAAACGTGAATAAACCTTGGCAAATTTTCCCAGGCAAATAATAATACATAATGTCGAAACATTAATGTCGGTCCAGTTCTTTAATGGCAATTCAACGATCAAAATAAAAGTTATTTAGCGTCACTTATATTTAAAAACAATTCTCGTTTTACTATTGACAATATATATATATTTCTACAAGATTACAGCAGTTTATGCTTGAGCATCCAGTGCCTACTGTTTGAACTCGAATTTTGTCTCTACGTGACCGAAAATGTAACCAAATAAGAGTTATACATATTCAAATTAAGAACAACTATGTGCTATATATATTTCACTTGCGATGTTTAGCAAAAATCAAAAACAAACTGTGAATGTATACACATTATTGTATGATATACTGAAGGGAATAGTGACTATATACACATTATTGCATGATATACTGAAGGGAACAGTGACTATATATACATTATTGTATGATATACTGAAGGGAACAGTGACTGTATACACATTATTGTATGATATACTGAACGGAACAGTGAATGTATACACATTATTATAATGATATACTGAACGGAACAGTGACTGTATACACGTTATTGTATGATATACTGAAGGGAACAGTGACTGTATACACGTTATTGTATGATATACTGGACGGAAAAATGACTGTATACACATTATTGTATGATATACTGAAGGGAAAAGTGACTGTATACACATTATTATAATGATATACTGAACGGAACAGTGACTGTATACACGTTATTGTATGATATACTGAACGGAACAGTGACTGTATACACGTTATTGTATGATATACTGAACGGAACAGTGACTGTATACACATATTTGTATGATATACTGGACGGAAAAGTGACTATATACACATTATTGTATGATATACTGGACGGAACAGTGACTATATACACATAACTGTATGATATACTGAAGGAAACAGTGACTGTATACACATTATTGTATGATATACTGGACGGAACAGTGACTGTTTACACATTATTGTATGGTATACTGGACGGAACAATGACTGTATACACATTATTGTATGGTATACTGGAAAGAATAATGACTGTATACACATTATTGTATGGTATACTAGACGGAGCAATGACTGTATACACATTATTGTATGGTATACTGGACGGAACAATGACTGTGAACACATTATTGTATGATATACTGGACGGAACAATGACTGTATACACATTATTGTATGGTATACTGGACGGAACAGTGACTGTATGCACATTATTGTATGGTATACTGGACAGAACAATGACTGTATGCACATTATTGTATGATATACTGGACGGAACAATGACTGTATGCACATTATTGTATGATATACTGGACGGAACAATGACTGTTTACACATTATTGTATGATAAACTGGACGGAACAGTGACTGTATGCACATTATTGTATGATATACTGGACGGAAAAGAGACTGTATACACATTATTGTATGGTATACTGGACGGAACAGTGACTGTATACACATTATTGTAAGATATACTGGACGGAACAGTGACTGTATACACATTGTTGTATGATATACTGAAGGGAACAGTTAACCAGTCACCTCACATGTATCAAAGCCATTTCAGCTAACTTGCCACCTGATATTTATGTATTTTTTCAAAAATTTACAAAGCAATTGTATGAAATTTGGTCTTGAATATGAAAGAACATTTAGGATAACAATGAACAATCGAGCTATGCAAAATTAAAACAGAATTGTCTCTTAATGTCGTGTATAAATTTTAATAATATTTTGACGGAAGATATTTGAAATACAAAAATGGTGTGTTACGTTCAGTGTATATATCCTTAGAAACGCTAGAATCCTATGTATATATAATACATACTGACATTCGTTCAAATTGACAAATGTGAACGACGTACAGGTGATTTTTATTTACCTGAGAACCGCTGTAAACATAATTAACGGTCATCGTGGCATAATCGGTAAGAGCGTTGGTCTATCAAATAGATGTGTACTGTTAGTTTTTTATGGTATTGAGTTCGAGTTTCACCGTCGCCGGTTTGTTATTTACTTATATTTCACGTTTTTTTTTCGCTTATTTGTTTTATCTAAAGTTTCATTCTTATATATATATATTTCATTTTTAGTCAACTCCTTAATAGCAACCCTTGCAAAGTAGTAAAATCTAATACTTGTGAAATGTAAAGAGCATTATACATAATGTTTTAGAGATAAAATAATAGTGAGGTATAATTAAAAAAAAATATATAATTATAAAACAATACTTTCGTCGGACGAGTATCGAACCAGCTTTCGTTTCTTTACAGTATGTACTCTCTATCGACTGAGCTAGATGTATTAAACATTTATTTATCGTCGCCATCCCTTAAATTTCTAAGGCAACGTCCCTAATAATGCAAATTGGGATACAAGACAATATTCTTATATATTCGCCAATAGTGCTGAACCCCTCAAAAATATGTCACCCACTGACAGTCCATATAAAATATTATTTCTAAAAAAAACATTCATAATGTATATAGAATTAAAGACATCTGAGTATATTCTTGTTTGTTTATTATTTCAGCCGTTACATAGCCTACAGACAGTTCGTTAGGGTTCGGAAGAAACTTTCAAAGAAAATGAGAAAGGTTCTTCCTTCTTGTATTGTTTCCAGAATCAGATAACGGTATCCATCTGAAGAGTATTGTGGTTTTTTTAATATTTTGTCTGGGAATAACTTTCGTTCATTTAAAACGAAATGTTTAGTCAGTACTTTCATGCAAAATAATACATTTTAAGATTTCGTTGTTTTTATAGATTTAATTTTTATTTTGTAGAAATCTGTATAGAAACTTCCAACAGAAATTTGGTTTCATTCTATAGTCTGGCTGAAAGTTTATTATCCCCTTATGTCAAACAAATTTTTGTCCGATTGAAAACATGCAATCACCGTTACTGCAGTCCCACTTGAACGTTAAGAAGTGTTAATTAAAGTGGTATTTAACCCTCCTTTAAGTTGAAAGAGGAACGATTTAGGTTGACAGATATCACCAGATACCTCATGAGGTATTTTGGGCTTGGCCAAAACAGTAAAATTTAAGGTGCTCTTTAAAACTCTTCTTATTGTAGGAGCAAATTGTGAGCATGATATCGACGAATATAAGCCTTTGAACGTACATGTATTTACATAAAAGGGAATGTTGAAATATTTGCTATTAATACTTAATTATTAATTACTTTGATTTTGCATGTTTTTACAATAATCATAAAGGTTGTATTGATCTCACGATATCGTTGACATGTGATATCTGTGAGAACATGTGCTATAATTAATTAATATACCTCAAATTAAGACTCTATGTTAAATTTCCCATAACCGATCAGTCAATAATTTTTAAAACTGCCCGATAATATTGACAGGCAAAATAGTATCGTATGCGCGACTTTGATGCGGAAACGGTTTAAGTATTGATTTATCCAGGTCAATGCCATTTCATCTGTCAGATGAGAATATCCATTTAAAAATGCTAAGTTTACTTTTAAAAATCTGTCAAGGTTTGGCAGCAAAATATGATCTTAAATAGGGAAAATAAATGCAGTGTTGCCAAAACAGCAAACTTTTAACTTTTTTGTACTAATATCTTCTGATAGGCATAAAATATTGTGGTTATATGTTCAGCTTTTCTTAATATAGGCATCTGACAAATATTAAAACAAAGTTTTTAAAATAAACTTCTGAAAAAATAATAATTCATCATTTTTCATTAAAATTCGCTAACTAAAATCATCTTTTTGTCATAGATCTGTTTCAAGCAGCAGATTATTCAATTTAATTTCATACCACAGAAGTATTAACCAATAAAAAAGAGACTGAGTGCGCCACTTATACATATTATAATCTGATTGTGTTCACTTAAAACATTGGGCTGAAGTAAGCACCCAAATCAATAGAAACAATTTTACATAATTATACATGTAACTGCGGAAGTTATTTTTTCGGTATAATAGAATAAATATCACATTCCAGTGAGGTCGCTATTGAAACTTGTCGATCTTCGAAAAATTATATTTATTAACATTATTATTTCCAGATTGACAATTTGAGGATGTGATATTTATATATTGGCCCGTTATCAGCATTGTTATTGATAGAAAAATATGAATAATGTTAAAATTACAAAGAGAAAATACCAATGAATCAAATTAAAAGAAAATTCATGAGAACATGCTGCATAACACATGATTTAATCACCAAATTCCTTTGTTACAGATCAAAATGCAATTTCAAGCATCTTCAATATTCAGACATCTAGTTTTAAATATACTCTATGGCATCTCCCATGTATTTTTACTTAAATAAACTTTTTGTTTAAGTATACATGTATACATATCTTAGGCTGGTAGAACTTTTTTAATTTCATCTATGTGATCCCAAATTATTTTAGCGTATACTTATACAAAATAAATACTGTGTATGTAACAATGATTTCTGTTCTTTATTTAATATTTATTTTACATTGGTTGTAAAAGGAACATAGACAATTCACACTTAACGTTTGTCTTGCTAGAACCAATATAAAGTACATTACACATGACAGTGGCTAGCATCTAGCACACAACCATTGGTTCCATGCACTACAACTGAGCCATGCGAATTCTAGTATTTCTTTGACTGCAATGAACAAATTAAAATATCTGTGAATTTTCATGTTGACCATTTTTGTATTAAAACGATATTGTAACTGGACAGTGGTTTGTGTATCTGAGTTCTCGGAGCGTGTCACATAACTGTATGAATGTAGTAGATAAAAAGTTCAAGAACGTGTCCCAGTCTAGACATGATTGTTATATAACTACTGTATATATAAGGTGAATATCCAATTAAAAAAGAATCTGCTACCGTGCACACAAGGCCAATAAACACAATTGTTATGCTTCAATAAGGGTGGTATATAAAAATGGCAGTGATCGTTTGTTTGTGTAAATTAGGTATATCCTGACTGCGTGCTTTTGTGTTAAATTCTCATGACAGCAATTAAAGTAACTCAGTTGCTGACAGAATGGTATAGTCCAATTGAAATATAGCCTTGTATACTTAACAATTATCAGGCTGCGTAACATCAATATTTACAATAGTTAATGTATGACCGAATACATCAATATTTACAATGACATCAATATTTACAATGGTTAGTGTTTGACTGAATACATCAATATTTACAGTGGTTAATATATGACCGAATACATCAATATTTACAATGACACCAATATTTACAATAGTTAATGTATGACCGAATACATCAATATTTACAATGACATCAATATTTACAATGGTTAGTGTTTGACTGAATACATCAATATTTACAATGGTTAATGTATGACCGAATACATCAATATTTACAATGGTTAGTGTTTGACTGAATACATCAATATTTACAATGGTTAATGTATGACCGAATTCATCAATATTTACAATGGTTAGTGTTTGACTGAATACATCAATATTTACAGTGGTTAATGTATGACCGAATATATCAATATTTACAATGACACCAATATTTACAATGGTTAATGTATGACCGAATACATCAATATTTACAATGGTTAGTGTATGACCGAATACATCAATATTTACAGTGGTTAATGTATGACCGAATACATCAATATTTACAATGACACCAATATTTACAATGGTTAATGTATGACCGAATACATCAATATTTACAGTGGTTAATGTTTGACCGAAAACATCAATATTTACAATGGTTAATGTATGACCGAATACATCAATATTTACAATGACACCAATATTTACAATGGTTAATGTATGACCGAATACATCAATATTTACAGTGGTTAATGTTTGACCAAATACATCAATATTTACAATGGTTAATGTATGACCAAATACATCAATATTTACAGTGGTTAATGTATGACCAAATACATCAATGACCAAATACATCAATATTTACAGTGGTTAGTGTATGACCGAATACATTAATATTTACAATGGTTAATGTTTGACCGAATACATCAATATATACAATGGTTAGTGTACGACCGAATATATCAATATTTACAATGGTTAGTGTATGACCGAATACATCAATATTTACAATGGTTAATGTTTGACCGAATACATCAATATTTACAGTGTTAGTGTATGACCTAATACATCAATATTTACAATGGTTAATGTATGACCGAATACATCAATATTTACAATGGTTAGTGTATGAACGAATACATCAATATTTACAATTGTTAAAGTATGACCGAATACATCAATATTTACAGTGGTTAATGTTTGACCGAATACATCAATATTTACAATGGTTAATGTATGACCGAATACATCAATATTTACAGTGGTTAAGGTATGACCGAATACAATGTATGACCGAATACATCAATATTTACAGTGGTTAATGTATGACCGAATACATCAATATTTACAATGGTTAATGTATGACCGAATACATTAATATTTACAGTGGTTAATGTATGACAAAATACATAAAATTTGTATTCATTAATTTCACGACTTCTCAGAAATACTTATTCTGTTTTAAAATACTGACATTTAAAGTCATATAAAGACTCTATTGCTTGAGACTTACTTTTCTATATTCAAAGTTTGTGAAACTGTGCTATTTCTGTTGCTCTAAACTATTAATTACATTTTTTCGTTAATCTGATAAGAATATCAGTTCATCCAAAGTATCTGGCAAACTTCATCAAATAATTTCTACGACGGAGTAGAATTTGAACCCCCCAACTTCAGCGGCATGAGGTAATTTTGACCAGTAAACTACTGAGGACCCATTCTGAACGATAAAGTTACAAATCTAGTATTTATTGGTATACAAACCAAATGCCTGTTTGACCTTTACATATTTTGCAACTGCATGTTTTTTACCCCTGGGGAAAGAAACTTGCCATTGAAGTTCCCCATTGTCTAGTCTGTAACTTTACTCTCTATTTCGATTTTCATTGATATGTAATGCTGCCAGACACAATCTGTCAATTATAAAACAATTCAGACATTTATTTTAAAATATATTATTTTCTCTTCAATATTTGTTACGGTCTAGTTCAAAGTAAAAATAAGATCGCTGTTGATTTCTACAAATGGCATGATGGTAATCAATCTAATTATGTTCGATCACAAATCCGATCACAAGGGCGTTGGAACAGCTGGGGGATCACCTTGGGAGAGATTGTGGCACATTTCTATATCATAAATACCAAATACTGCATTATAAGGAGATTATATGGTTGTAATTTACTCCTGGTACCAATATTTTGAGACTTTTAAATGTTTTTATTAAGAAAACAAGAAATGTCACTAGTAAGTGTCGCATACCCAAATGGTCTCGATGTGAATATCAAGAGTAATTGACTGATGTTTTAAACTAGACACATACTTTCAAGTGTGACCTTGACCTATGTGTAACCTTGACCATGGCATCTAATGTAAAGGTCTGGTTATTTCTACAGGTAAATGTAGGCGACACATCATCATGGCATGTTGATCACTTGTATTAAGATATTTTAAAATCCCCCAATGTATAACAAAGTTACAGACCAGAAATGACATATCAAACAAGTTGAAAAAGTGACCTTGACCTCTCAGGTCTCTTGCTGTATACACGTTATTATTCAGATAAAATGGTTAGTACACATTGATGTATTCGATGTCTATTGCTGTACAAATACTTTATTAAAAGAAAACACCAACTATATATAGATGTATTCGATGTCTCTTGCTGTATACACGTTACTATTAAAATAAATCATGTACTACATATAGATGTATTCGACGTCTCTTGCTGTATACACGTTACTATTAAAATAAAACACGTACTACATACAGATGTATTTGATGTATCTTGCTGTATACACGTTATCATCTGATCAAAGGGTTAGTACACATGGGTGTAAGCCATGTCTCTTGCTGTACAAATACTTTATTAAAAGAAAACACGTACTACATATCGATGTATTTGACGTCATTTACTGTATACACGTTTTTGTTCAAATAAAACACGTACTACATATAGATGTATTTGACATCTCCTGCTGTTTACAAGTTACTATTAAAATAAAACACGTACTACATATAGATGTATTCAACGACACTTGCTGTATACACGTTATTATTAAGATAAAAGGGTTAGTACACATTGATGTAATTGATGTCTTTGCTGTACAAATACTTTATTAAAAGAAAACATGTATTACATATCGATGTATTCGACGTCTCTTACTGTATACACGTTATTTTAAAATAAAACAAGTACTACATATAGATGCATTCGACGTATCTTACTGTATACACGTTATTATTAAAATTAAACACATACCACATATAGATGTATTCGACGTCTCTAGCAGTTTACAAATTATCATTAAGATAAAAGTGTTAGTACACATTGATGTTATCGATGTCTCTTGCTGTACAAATAATTTATTAAACGAAAACACCTACTACATATCTATGTACTCAACGTCACTTGCTGTAAACATGTTATATTTAAAATAAAACACGTACTACATATATATGTATTCGACATCTCTCGCTGTATACATGGTACTATTAAAATTAAACACGTACTACATATCGATGTATTCGACGTCTCTTGCTGTATACATGTTACTATTAAAATAAAACACGTAAGTTACATATAGATGTATTCGACGTATTTTGCTGTATACACGTTATTATTAAGATACAAGGTTAAGTACAAATTGATGTATTCAATCTCTTGCTGTACAAATACTTTATTAAAAGAAAACATTTAGTACATATTGATGTATTCGACGTCTCTTTCTGTATACACGTTATTATTAAGATAAAACACGTACTACATATAGATGTATTCAACGTATCTTGCAGTATACACGTTACTATTACAATAAAATACGTACCACATATAGATATATTCAGCGTCTCTTGCTGTATACACGTTATTATTCAGATAAAAGTGTTAGTTCACATTGATGTAATCGATGTCTCTTGCTGTATATACGTTATTATTAAAATAAAACATGTACTACATATTGATGTAGTTGACGTATCTTGCTGTATACATATTGCTATTAAAATAAAACAGGTCCTTCATATCGATGTACTCGAGGTCTCTTGTAGTATACACGTTATCATTTTAATAAGCCACACACAACATATCGATGAACTCGACGTCTCTTGTTGTATACATATTACTATTAAAATAAAACACGTACTTTATATCGATGTGGTCGAGGTCTCTTGTAGTATACACGTTATTTTTAAAATAAAACACGTACTACATATCGATGTACTCGACGTCTCTTGCTATACACATGTTACTATTAAAATAAAACACTTCCTACACAACGATGTACACGACGTCTCTTGCTGTATACACGTTATTTTTAAAATAAAACACGTCCTACATATGGATGTACTCGACGTCTCTTGCTGTATACATGTTATTATTAAAATAAAACACGCACTACATATCGATGTATTAGACGTCTCTTGTTGTATATAGGTTATTATCATAATAAAACACGTACTACATATCGATGTATTTGACGCCTCTTGCTGTTTACACCTTACTATTAAAAAAACACGTACTACATATCGATGTACTCGACGTCTCTTGCGTTATACACGTTATTATTAAAATAAAACACGTACTATATATCGATGTATTAGACGTCTCTTGTTGTATACATGTTATTATTTAAACAAAACACGTACTACATATCGCTGTATTCGACGTCTTTTGCTGTATACACGTTATTATTAAAATAAAACACGTAATTCATATCAATGTATTTGTCGTCTCCTGCTGTATACACGTTACTATTAAAATGAAACACGTACTACACATAGATGTATTCGATGTCTTTTTTTGTATACACGTTACTATTTTAAAAAACACGTACTTCTTATCGATGTTATCGACGTATCTTGGTGTATACACGTTACTATTAAAATAAAACACGTACTACATATAGACGTATTCGTCGTCTCTTGTTGTATACACGTTATTTTTAAAATAAAACATGTACTACATATCGATGTATTCGACGTCTCTTACTGTAAACACGTTACTATTAAAATAAAACACGTACTACATATCGATGTATTCGACGTATCTTGGTGTATACACGATACTATTAAAATGAAAAAACATACTACATATAGATGTATTCGACTAATCTTGCTGTATACACGTTATTATTAAGATAAAATGATTAGTACACAATGATGTAATTGATGTCCCTTGCTGTACAAATACTTTATTAAAAGAAAACATGTAGTACATATCCATGTTTTCCACGTCATTTGCTGTTTACAAGTTATTATTAAAAGAAAACATGTACAACATATCGATGTACTCGACGTCTCTTGTTGTTTACACGTTACTATTAAAATAAAACACGTACTACATATATATGTATTCGACGTCTCTTGCTGTATACACATTACTATAAAAAATAAAACACGTACTACATATACGTCGTCTCTTGTTGTACTTCACATTGATGTAATCAATGTCTCTGGCTGTACAAATACTTTATTTAAAGAAAACACGTACTACATATCGATGTATTCGACGTATGTTGCTGTATACACGTTGTTATTAAGATAAAAGGGTTGCTACACATTGATGTAATCGATGTCTCTTGCTGTACAAATACTTTATTAAAATAAAACATGAACCACATATCGATGTATTCGACGTCACTTGCTGTATACACGTTACTATTAAAATAAAACACGTAAGTTACATATAGATGTATTCAACGTATCTTGCTGTATGCACGTTACTATTAAAATAAAACACCTACTACATATAGATGTATTCGACGTCTCTTGCTGTATACACGTTATTATTAAGATAAAATGATTAGTACACAATGATGTAATTGATGTCCCTTGCTGTACAAATACTTTATTAAAAGAAAACATGTAGTACATATCCATGTTTTCCACGTCATTTGCTGTTTACAAGTTATTATTAAAAGAAAACATGTACAACATATCGATGTACTCGACGTCTCTTGTTGTTTACACGTTACTATTAAAATAAAACACGTACTACATATATATGTATTCGACGTCTCTTGCTGTATACACATTACTATAAAAATAAAACACGTACTACATATACGTCGTCTCTTGTTGTACTTCACATTGATGTAATCAATGTCTCTGGCTGTACAAATACTTTATTTAAAGAAAACACGTACTACATATCGATGTATTCGACGTATGTTGCTGTATACACGTTGTTATTAAGATAAAAGGGTTGCTACACATTGATGTAATCGATGTCTCTTGCTGTACAAATACTTTATTAAAATAAAAAATGAACCACATATCGATGTATTCGACGTCACTTGCTGTATACACGTTACTATTAAAATAAAACACGTCAGTTACATATAGATGTATTCAACGTATCTTGCTGTATGCACGTTACTATTAAAATAAAACACCTACTACATATAGATGTATTCGACGTCTCTTGCTGTATACACGTTATTATTAAGATAAGTTATCAGTGTCTCTTGCTGTACAAATACTTTATTAAAAGAAAAATCGTTCTACATATCGATGTGATCAACGTCTCTTGCTGTATACACGTTATTGTTAAAATAAAACACGTACGACATTTATATGTATTTGACATCTCTTGCTGTATACATATTACTATAAAAATAAAACACGTAATATACATATCGATGTACTCGACGTCTTTTGTTTTAAACACTTTATTATTAAAATAAATCAATGTATTTGACTTCTCTTGCTGTGAATACGTTACTTTTAAAATAAAACATGTACTACATATATATGTATTCGACGTTTTTTGGTATATACGCGTTACTATTAAAATAAAACACGTACTACATATAGATGTATTCGATGTCTCTTGCTGTATACACGTTATTATTAAAATAAAACACCTACTACATATCGATGTACTCGATGTCTCTTGCTGTATGAAAGTTACTATTTAAATAAAACACGTACTACATATAGATGTATTCAACGTCTCTTCTAGTATACACGTTACTATTATAAAAACACGTACTGCATATAGATGTATTCAACGTCTCTTCTAGTATACACGTTACTATTATAAAAACACGTACTACATATCGATGTTCTTGACGTCTCTTGTTGTATACACGTTATTTTTAAAATAAAACACGTATTACATATCGATGTTCTTGACGTATCTTACTGTATACACATTATTATTAAAATAAAACACGTACTTTATATCGATGTCTCTTCTAGTATACACGTTACTATTAAAAAAACACGTATTACATATCGGTGTTTTCGACGTCTCTTGCTGTATACACGTTATTATTAAAATAAAACACGGGCTATATATATCGATGTATTCGACGTCTCTTGTTGTATACACGTTATTATTAAATTAAAACAAGTACTATATATCAATGTATTAGATGTTTCTTGCTGTATCCACATTATTATTAAAATAAAACATGTACTACATATCAATGAATTTAACGTCTCTTGCAGTAAACACGTTACTATTAAAATAAAACACATACTACATATCGATGTACTCGATGTCACTTGCTGTATACAGGTAACTATTTTAAAACAAAAACGTACTACATATCGATGTTTATTGACGTTTCTTGCAGTATACACGTTATTATTAAAATAAAATATGTACTACATATCGATGTACTCGATGTCCCTTGCTGTATACACGTTATTATCAAAATAAAGCACGTACTGTATATCGATATATTCGACATCTCCTTCTGTATACACCTTACTATCAAAAAAAAAAAACGTACTACATATGATGTACTCGACGTCACTTGCTGTATACACGTTTTTATCAAAATAAAACACATACTATATATTGATGTATTCGACGTTTCTTGCTGTATACACATTATTATTAAAATAAAACACGTACTACATATCAATGAATTTAACGTCTCTTGATGTTTACACGTTATTATTAAAATAAAACACGTCCTACATATCGATGTATTCGACGTCTCTTATTGTATTGACTTTTCTATTTAAAAAAACCCGTACTTCATATCGATGGACTCGACGTCTCTTGTTGTATACACGTTATTATTAAAATAAAACACGTACTACATATATATGTATTCGACATCTCTTGTTGTATACAGGTTACTATTTAAAAAAAAACACGTACTACATATCGATGTACTCGACATCTCTTGCTGTATAGATGTTATTATTAAAATAAAACACGTACTACATATCGATGTACTCGATGTCTCTTGCTGTATACACGTTTTTATTGAAATAAAACACATACTACATATCGATGTTTTTGACGTCTCTTGCTGTATACACGT
Source organism: Panopea generosa (assembly GCA_029582155.1). Taxonomy (NCBI): domain Eukaryota; kingdom Metazoa; phylum Mollusca; class Bivalvia; order Adapedonta; family Hiatellidae; genus Panopea; species Panopea generosa. The sequence continues at coordinate 29,842,663 of CM055904.1, read as the reverse complement.
TATTATCAAAATAAAGCACGTACTACATATAGATGTATTCAACGTCTCTTGTTGTATACATGTTATTATTAAAATTAAACACGTACCACATATCGATGTGCTCGACGTCTCTTGTTGTAAATACAAAGTTGGACAATAGGATTGATCAAACTAATCTATAAACATAAAGGTAGGATCACAGACCATGAGAATTACCGTTTAATCACTCCTCTAAAATGTCTTGGGAAAGTCTTTACAGCAGTCATAAACAACAGACATCAACTTTATACAGATCACACCATTAAACAATGTGAAGTTGGATTTAAAAAAAGTTCAACAGAAGACGATATTTCATACTACATTCAGTAATACAATTTGAATTAGTTAAATTTATTGAAAAATCTATTCTGTGCTATCATTGACCTTAAGATACTGTAAGGAGAGCAAGACTATGGAAAAAAAAGAATTAAATAACAACATTAATGACTAAAGTATCAATCTTATCAAAAACATATATATTAACATTAAGTCGTGTGTCTTGTAAATACTATAAAATCAAAAGTTCTTTTGTTGTAATATCGGCGTAAGAGAAGTAGAAAAATCTTTCACCGATGTTATTTTCGCTATTTCTAAATCATCAAGAGTATTATTTAGATAATATGGAAGGCATTCTGTACGAAAATCTTTCAAATCATGACACAATATTAAAGTTATTTATTCTATTATATGCCGATGTAACAGTACTGCTAAGCGACTCTGCTGAAAAACTATAAACCTCATAATGTAAATATAATGTCATTCTTGTTTTTCAAAGTTGACAGATGAAAAATTCAGAATGAATATGCGTAGAACCACGATCCTTCCGGAAGAAATCTAGAAAGTCGTATCACATTAAAATGTTTGTACCCTGCTTTATTCGAACCCAACTCTGCAGTAATCTTGGGAGAGTATCTTAAACCACCCGCCCACATATAACATCCCCTTATCTCAAACGTTCTTTAATTGTTTGATTTCAGATGGACCAGCAGCCTCATGTGCTGATATCTTCGGCGTGCATCCAATGTCTGTCATAAAATACCTAAAACGTTGTGAAAGTCCATTCTATTAACTAATAAAAAACATTTTTTTATAAAGACGTTTATATCATTCGTCGGGGTAAGTAATGACGAAACCATCGTTATTTCGCCTTTTCACCATGGTACTTTCGCCTTTAATTAATCTCATAAAAATGCCGTGATGGCCTTAAATGGACCGAGTAGTATATAAGTCGTTTACCGAAGTGTAACATGTTTGTATACGAGGGACGTTAATTATGTAATATTGATCAACAGCACACCATCCGTAAGAATCAAGATATACATAAATTCAAAGAATTCATACATATTTAGTCGCCGTAACGATGCACTCAAGATATTGTACGTTGGTTGTCATTTTGTTCCAATTAAACAATAACCTCCGCCAGAAATGGCGATAACGATACATTTATTTCGATAATCATAAAGGGAGTTGCTCGTTTGATACATGTAGGACTAGCACGTATCCCGTATTATATCTCCAGTAATTTACATTAATTGTTTTTCATTCATTAGAGAATTATGAGAGACTATGATTGAAACGTGTTTTTAACGTTTTAACACACATCTTTTATATATATATATATATATATATATATATTTTAAACGCAATCTATTAAACAATGCAAGTCACGTATGTATATCACCATCATGAAATTTAAACAAAATTCATATGTCATATTTGTGTCCTGAAAACGGTGGGTTTCGATAACAATGAAAATCCCGTGGCCTATCCCCACCAACATAACACATGCCAATTTTATATAAAAAAAGCTATTGATAGTTTTATTATTTGTAAATATTTGATGTCGTTTAATGTCTGTAATGAATATGCGTGCAATCGGGCTACTTTTCTCTCTGTCAATATTAACAATAATGTTCACTCAGTCAGGTATGACGATACCGTCTTGATTATGTAATTACAGACGTCAACACGATCAAGCGAAGTGAATGGATCAAAGTCAGACTAATTAATCGATAACGGGACAATTAGCGTTTGTCATTGTTATGATGATTAGTAATCATTAGCTATCAAGATTGTGTGTTGTTCTTCAAACACGACTGCAGTTTGTAAATGGCCTTCAGAAGTTTTTGAATTGAGAATGTTTGTTGATTAAATAAAAAAATAAAAAAAATTGTTTTTAAAAAAATCAGATCAACTAATGAAATATATATTTTTATTAACTTTATATAAGTCCCTGGCCTGACACAACATGACCGCGGTCAAGATGTAATTCCAGCACACGATGTTATTGTTTCGCCGAGTGGTCTAAGGCACAGTCTCAAGATAACTTACCTCTCACCGCTAAGGTCGGAGGTTCGAGTATCTCTCGCTTAAAACACTTTGAAATGTGTTCAAAATGCCGTTAACCACAATGTGTTGATTTTGTATTATATATTTTGAGGAAACAAATAATTTCAATATCAGTTCTAATCTTTTATAAGCCTGGTAATGGGAACTTCTATATGACGTTTCAAATGGTGGCTGTTGTGTGTATGATTAAAACAAACACGAACGTATCAAGTTATCGCAAACATATAATATTTTATTTCATTTTTAAGCAATTTTATTTTTAAAAATAGCTAAAGTCTTCGCTGATTTTGTACAAAATATCCGTTTATTTATAATTTTTCTTTTTTTTAAACAAACCAAATCAAACTTATTCTGTTTCTTTAACACAAACTACATGATTAAATATATTAAATTGTTTTATTAATTGGAAATACCATTTAAAAAAGCTATGACAAGTACATACAGACGCAAAGTTATTTTACGTGCATACTACGAAACAAAATTAAAGAAACTCATCACGATGATATAATACTAGATTAGTGATGTAGTATTTATTGTACGCTAATTGAGATTTCTAAGTGAATTATAGATGGTAACGTCGTCTTGTTTACATCATAAAATAGTATAAAACTTTACGTTTCTGTTTCTGGGTCCCGTGGGTTCCATTTATACTTGGTGCCAGGCATATAATGTGCTGTATCAAGATCATTCCCGCATGTGTGAGGCGGCGGGTTCGAACCAAGTTCGGTACAAACCTTCAAGTTACCCGAGACAGCGTGTCAGTTAATTGTGGAAGGACCAAAGTTCTACACAGATTTAATCTGCATACATCATTTGTTTAAAAAAACATGTATACCATAATATATTATAACCTACAATGTGCTACTATTGCGTTCAGGTCAATACAAAAAGAATATCTTATCCACACCCCACGTTCTGTACATTCAAGGTTCTATATGACATGTTGCATCATAATCCAAGAAATATTTATTAACTTTCATGCCAATTACCCGTAACTTCTATCTATTTAATCTAATTTGAACATAAACTGTAAAACTGCAAGAGACATCTTAGATGGAAGTCAGAAAGATAGTCATCTGTGTAATTTACTTTTTTAAAGAACTCTCGTATCATGCGTGATCAACGTAAGTTCTCCTCCCCAAAACTTCTGACGGCTATTTACAAACTGCGGTCGTGTTTGAAGGACAACACACAATCTTGATGGCTAATGATTACTAATCATCATAACAATGCCGAACACTAATTGTCCCGTTATCGATTAATTAATATGCTTTGATGTTTTCATCTCACCTGATGGTGTTGACGGCCGTGAACCTTCGATCAAGATGGGGCCGTCAAGCCTGAATGAGTGAACATATTTCACGCCCATCTATTTGCGTATATAAGAAGAAAATGTAATTTAGTATTTCATTCTAATATTCTGCTTGTGTAACATAACTCTGTAAAATATCTGTATCAAAATGCCGCCTGTGTCATTTGATGTTGCTACCTTTAGAAATACTTTGGTTAAGAACAGCAGGTAAGTTTGTAGTTCACCTGATTTATTTAAACGTAATAGACATATACGACACACCTTACTAATAATACCGATGCAATTGAAGAAAACTTGAAATAAGCATTAACGCGTTGAACTCTAGACTGAAACTAATATGATATCTTTTTCAGAAAGAAGCTGTCTTTCTCCGAAACTGATGTAGGCCTATTCTCACCAAACGAACGGGACACTATGGAGAACATTTTCACGCCAGTAAAGCGAGAACATTGTAAAACCGTGACTGAGGATTCTCTTTTTGAAATTGAGATGGTATGTTATTTTTCATGTTCAAAATTAATGACATATTTCTTAAATAATAAAACATTATTACACTATGTAGGACGTGCATTGTGGCAACGCGCGTAATTATACCTTGTTTTGAGACAATTTGATAATGTACATATATGTATATCGTGTTATTGATCTACAAACTTAAAGCCACTAGTAGTTGTATGGACTATTTTTACGAATAAATAAATGAAATCATTTGTTCCAGTATAGCAAGACCAATCAAAATCGTTTTTTATAATACCAAATACCATCTTCATTATATGTGTTCTATTCCACAGTTTGAAGATGTTTTCACTAGAAAATCAAACAGCTGCCGACTTCCGGTATTTGATAACCAAGTCCTACCAAGGCATACAAAGCGCCATATCGACTACGATCAGGAAGAAGAAATGGCACCAACAGACAAACGCCAGAAGTTAAATGACGTCATAGACCAATCATCCGACTGTCCCAGTCCCATGTCCACAATCATACAGGCAGTTGACAGATTATCAACGAGCTCAGATCTCGTTGCAGACGGATCCCGCGTGAACACGTTACCGACAGTTACCGGAAAACACAATGACCTGAAAGCCATCTCGCCAGAAACGGTAAGGCACATGTGCCATTTATTATATTATTTTTTGAAACCTAATAATATCAATAATAATACTTAAATTACCTTTCAATATTTACACGTCTTATAGAATAGGTAACTTTTCAATTGACTTACTACTTCATTACGGAATATTGTTTCTTAGATTACTCAAAAATAATTATATATTACAGATGGCTGATTTAATCACTGGAAGCTATGACAATAAAGTAGACAACGTGACAATCATTGACTGCAGATACCCGTACGAATACGATGGTGGACATATCAAGGTAATTTCGAATTTTAAAAATGTTTTGGCATAAATAAAATATAGTTTCATGGAAATAACTTGGCTATTCGTGTATATACAAGTATGTTTGTACTGACATCTATTTCTCGTACAGAGTTAAAACACTGTGCGCTCAAATGACGAACACCAATATTATCGGCTTCAAACAAACATGCACATGTAGCATCAGTTTAACTTAAACAGTGTTATAAAAATGTTTTTGTTTATTTTAGGGGGCTGTTAACCTTTATAAGAAAGACGCCATTCAAAAGTTTGTAAAAGAGACAAGAGTCATCCCTGGTCACAACCACGTGATCATATTTCACTGCGAGTTTTCATCTGAACGAGGGCCAAAAATGTAAGAAATAATTTGAAACCTCCATCCTTCCTTTAATTATTTCTTTCGTTCTTCCTACTTTACTTCTATCCTTCCTCTCTTCATCCCATCACGCTCTCTATCTTTTCATTTCTTCTTTCTTTCTTTGTATCACTTTTTATCTTTTGTTTCTTCATTCATTACTTTTTCTTCTATTTATTATTTCATTACCTTTATTATTTGATTAATCCCTTTATTCAAATCCCCCCTCTCCTCCTCTCTCTCTCTCTCTCTCTCTCTCTCTCTCTCTCTCTCTTTCCTTCTTTCATTTTATCCACATTTTATGTTTTTTTCAATTTTTCTTTTTCCCTGTACCCACCTTCCGTCTGTCATTAAATTAATGGAGAATACACGTTTATTTGGTAAATGAGTGAACATTTATTTGTTATGCAGGTATCGATTCTTAAGGAATTTGGATCGAGAACTGAACAAAGACAGTTACCCGAGGCTTAACTTTCCCGAGGTTTATCTACTAGAGGGAGGATATAAGGCATTTTATGAGAATGAGAAGGTAAGAAATACAATTACTTGCTATTGCAATGCTATAGTGTCGTAAAACACAATAGTTAACAAAAATCTATCAATCAGACGACATTTCCTGCAGTGCCATCAATAACATCATTCATGATAACATAGCAATTACTTAAAGATGCATTACTTTGACTGTTCAGTAAATGGTGGACAGTTTATTGAATCACAAAGAGAAAGGTTCAATTTGAAGATAGTGGTTGATTCTGTCCTTATTCTTATTGATGATAATTCGTTAATACACAGTTCGGCATTTTCCGTTTTTATTCGTTAATTATAATCTGATAGTGGCAAATGAGTGACTCTTTATTGCCGGCCGCGATTTAGTGTTTGGTCAATAAAATTAAAGAATGTTACACTACAGAGACAAAAAACAATATAAGTTTTTAAACGGAATATCCATAATATATGATGTTTGATATAAATCTGTAGTTTTACTGCTTACATCGAAAAAAATATCGTCAATATAGGCGACGCCTCTTGAATTCAGAAACACATCAGGAGTAAATGTTATTATTTTTGCATTTTTATTTGTCACAAAAGGCCCGGTACGACTTTCCTGAGTGGAAATTTTGTTTGGTTTTGTCATGTCTATATAAAAATACAATACTAAAATGTATATTCAAAACATTAAACTTTCTGTATTTCAGCATTTGTGCCATCCACAGAGCTATAAACCGATGTTGCATAAGGAACACTCGGACGATCTACGTCACTTCCGAGTCAAGTCTAAATCGTGGGCAGCAGGTGACAAACCACGTCACAAGACACGTGCTAGTGGAATGGGAGTGAAGCTCAGCTTCTAATACTCAATGATAGATAGTTTAATTTTAGGAGATTTTACCACCATTTTGTATGGTGATGAAGTGCGATATACTGGTGCATTCGATCAGTTGTGTGCGTACAGTTTCATAAAAGCTTACCATCAATAATTTGAAAACGCATCATGAACGAAATATAACACCTGAAACTGAGACTCGTTACCGGTTCCGGTGATTGTGCATGTTTATGTCATACAAGCATTCTGTGATACTATTGACATCCTGTGATACCATTATATTTTCATGATTTATCTATGAACATATGTAAATGTTTCAAGTACTGTTTTTGTATTGTTTGTAAATGTTCTAAACACAATGACGTTATTTTGTGTTAATATATATCACAATCTTTTGTTATCTCTATCCTCTGTCTATCTCGTCTCATCTTATGTGTGTTTTGTTAATTGATACATTTGTTATAAATTTACATGTTGATATATATTTATGTTGTTATATGTTTTATCCACGTTACTTTACCCCCACCCCCTCCGTTTTATTATTAAGAGACAAAATCTACTACATATCGATGTACTCGACATCTCTTGCTGTATACACGTTGTTTTTAAAATAAAATGTTACTATATATCGATGTAATCGAGGTCTTGCTGTACAAACCCTTTATTAAAAGAAAACACGTTCTACATATCGATGTGCTCGACGTCTCTTGTTGTAAATAAAAGTTGGACAATAGGATTGATCAAACTAATCTATAAACATAAAGGTAGGATCACAGACCATGAGAATTACCGTTTAATCACTCCTCTAAAATGTCTTGGGAAAGTCTTTACAGCAGTCATAAACAACAGACATCAACTTTATACAGAACACAGCATTAAACTATGTGAAGTTTGCTTTAAAAAAAAGTTCAACAGAAGACGATATTTCATACTACATTCAGTAATGCAATTTGAATAAGTTGTAATACCTCCGCCGAGGTCTTCTTTGCCAGGCAAGGGAGATTTAACCACGCGGTGTACTGACTGTACGTAACAAAAGTATCAATCTTATCATAGACATATATATTAACATTAAGTCGTGTGCCTTTGTAAATACTATAAAATCAAAATATTGTAATAGCGCGTAAGACAGGTAAAAAATCTTTCACCGATGCTATTTTCGCTATTTCAAAATCATCTAGAGGATTATTTAGACAATATGTGAAAATCTTGCAAATCATGACACAGTATTAAAGTTATTTATTTTACTAAATGCCGATGTTACAGTGCCGCTAAGCGACTCTGCTGAACAACTATCAACCTCATACTGTAAATATAATGTCATTCATGTTTTATCAAAATTAACGGATGAAATACTTAGAAAGTATATGCGTAGAACCACGATCCTTCCGGAAGAAATCTGGAAAGCTATATCACATTTAAATGCTCGTACCATGCTTTATTCGAACCCAATTCTGCAGCGGCGGCAAAGGCCGGAACGGTCTATGGGAAGGCTCACACGTTCACAGATTTGCCCATCTTGTCGTCTTTCTGTAATTTCTTGTCAGAATATAATACACGGATTTACCATAAGCTCATGTATGAATACAGATTTAATAACTTTAAAATAAAGAACAAAATCAATGGTGAGCTTGCACCTGTTCTTAGAAAACAAATGCTGGTATCGCTGAAATGATTTATTGGAAGGAGTGACCATGGAAGTGGTACTCATTTCATTATTCAAGAATGAAAAAAATAAATCCTACTGCACTAAAAGAAATATTATATTATGATACAAACACAGCGCCCTTTTTACTATGTATTATTCATTCAGAAATCTCAAGTAGCGTTCAGTGAATACATCAATAACATATTATTAAGATTGTTTATTTTTTAATGTAGCATGAGTGTAAAATAGTTTGTGTCACTGTGTGTATATTGTCCATGGAAGTTTTAAAATGTTATTTCCAAATTATAAAAACTAAAAATTAACAAAACAGAACAGAATATTTTCTATTGAGGAAACACAGATTACAGAATATATATTTATGGGTTGTGATCAAATACAATCATATTCAGCAGCTTTCATTATTTTTAATATTGGCCGTCTGAACAACATTGGGTGATAAGCTAGGAATGTTTGGGTATATATTGCTAAGTTTTCAAATAATTGATATTGTATGTATCGGCCACACATTTTTTAATGATTTTAACTACTTATTGACAGTATATTAAATTCTTGTTGAAATGGGAATTGTCATAAGCTAACAGTAAAACAAGTTTCGTATATTGTGAATGCCTAATGATGATTTTAAATAATGAATATCGTATGTATCATTCAATTTCTAACCATAGAACCGTGCTTGAAGCATTGCATTACTCAACCCACAGATCCCTGACGAAGCTATAGCAGTATTTTTTTCAGTTGCAATATGGATTGATTCCAATTGATGAGCTGTCATTTAGCAGCCATTTTACATAGTGGAGTTACATGCGAGCCAGATCCGAGCTACTGGTGGAAACATGTACATGAGAAATCGTAACCTCGGCGGAGTGAACGATATGGGTTATAGAGGATATTTCATCATGTTTTTAGTTTAAAATCTATGATTATTTTAATGATTACTATTATGATTAAGTGTTTTGTCACTGCTGAAGAATAAATAAAAAAAAAATAAGATTTAAATTTAAAAAAATTACAGCAGAAATATATAGGTTATATCAAGGACTTGTAAATCTATATAATTCCTTGGGTAATAGACAAATATGAAAAGAAAACATTCTTCTGTCTTCTGATATATATTTTGTAATTTATTATATTTTATTACCCACACCCACCCTTTATTAAAAGAAAACACGTACTACATATCGATGTATTCGACGTATCTTGCTGTATACACGTTGTTATTAAGATAAAAGGGTTACTACACATTGATGTAATCGATGTCTCTTGCTGTACAAATACTTTATTAAAATAAAACATGTACCACATATCGATGTATTCGACGTCACTTGCTGTATACACGTTACTATTAAAATAAAACACGTAAGTTACATATAGATGTATTCAACGTATCTTGCTGTATGCACGTTACTATTAAAATAAAACACGAACTATATATAGATGTATTGGACGTCTCTTGCTGTATACACGTTACTATTAAAATAAAACACCTACTACATATAGATGTATTCGACGTCTCTTGCTGTATACACGTTACTATTAAGATAAGTTATCGGTGTCTCTTGCTGTACAAATACTTTATTAAAAGAAAAATCGTTCTACATATCGATGTGATCAGCGTCTCTTGCTGTATACACGTTATTATTAAAATAAAACACGTACGACATTTATATGTATTTGACATCTCTTGCTGTATACATATTACTATAAAAATAAAACACATAATATACATATCGATGTACTCGACGTCTTTTGTTTTAAACACTTTATTATTAAAATAAAACACGTTCTACATATCAATGTATTTGACTTCTCTTGCTGTGTATACGTTACTTTTAAAATAAAACATGTACTACATATATATGTATTCGACGTTTTTTGGTATATACGCGTTACTATTAAAATAAAACACGTACTACATATAGATGTATTCGATGTCTCTTGCTGTATACACGTTATTATTAAAACAAAACACGTACTACATTATAGATGTATTCGACGTCTCTTGCTGTATACACGTTATTATTAAAATAAAACACCTACTACATATCGATGTACTCGATGTCTCTTGCTGTATGAAAGTTACTATTTAAATAAAACACGTACTACATATAGATGTATTCAACGTCTCTTCTAGTATACACGTTACTATTATAAAAACACGTACTATATATCGATTTTCTCGACGTCTCTTGTTGTATACACGTTATTTTTAAAATAAAACACGTACTACATATCGATGTTCTTGACGTATCTTACTGTATACACATTATTATTAAAATTAAACACATACTTTATATCGATGTCTCTTCTAGTGTACACGTTACTATTAAAAAAACACGTATTACATATCGGTGTTCTCGACGTCTCTTGCTGTATACACGTTATTATTAAAATAAAACACGGGCTATATATATCGATGTATTCGACGTCTCTTGTTGTATACACGTTATTATTAAATTAAAACAAGTACTATATATCAATGTATTAGATGTTTCTTGCTGTATCCACATTATTATTAAAATAAAACATGTACTACATAATATTATCAATGAATTTAACGTCTCTTGCAGTAAACACGTTACTATTAAAATAAAACACATACTACATATAGATGTATCCGACATCTTTTGTTGTATACAGGTAACTATTTTAAAACAAACACGTACTACATATCGATGTATTCGACGTTTCTTGCTGTATACACGTTATTATTAAAATAAAATATGTACTACATATCGATGTACTCGATGTCCCTTGCTGTATACACGTTATTATCAAAATAAAGCACGTACTGTATATCGATATATTCGACATCTCCTTCTGTATACACCTTACTATCAAAAAAAAAAAATACGTACTACATATCGATGTACTCGACGTCACTTGCTGTATACACGTTATTATCAAAATAAAACACATATTATATATTGATGTATCCGACTTTTCTTGCTGTATACACATTATTATTAAAATAAAACACGTACTACATATCGATGTATTCGACGTCTCTTATTGTATTGACTTTTCTATTTAAAAAAACCCGTACTTCATATCGATGTACTCGACGTCTCTTGTTGTATACACGTTATTATTAAAATAAAACACGTACTACATATATATGTATTCGACATCTCTTGTTGTATACAGGTTACTATTTAAAAAAAACACGTACTACATATCGATGTATTCGACATCTCTTGCTGTATAGATGTTGTTATTAAAATAAAACATGTACTACATATCGATGTACTCGACGCCACTTGCTGTATACACGTTATTATTAAAATAAAACACTTTCTATATATTGATGTATTCGTCGTTTCTTGCTGTATACACAATATTATTAAAATAAAACACCTACTACATATCAATGAATTGAACGTCTCTTGCTGTTTACACGTTATTATTAAAATAAAACACGTCCTACATATCGATGTATTCGACGTCTTTGATTGTATTGACTTTTTTATTTAAAAAAAACCCGTACTTCATATCGATGTACTTGACGTCTCTTGTTGTATACACGTTATTATTAAAATAAAACACGTACTACATATATAATTATGTATTCGACATCTCTTGTTGTATACAGGTTACTATTTAAAAAAAAACACGTACTACATATCGATGTACTCGACGTCTCTTGCTGTATAGATGTTATTATTAAAATAAAACACGTACTACATATCGATGTATTCGACGTCACTTGCTGTATACACGTTATTATTAAAATAAAACACTTTCTATATATTGATGTATTCGACATTTCTTGCTGTATATACATTATTATTAAAATAAAAGACGTACTACATATCAATGAATTTAACGTCTCTTGCTGTAAACACGTTACTATTAAAATAAAACACGTCCTACATATCGATGTATTCGACGTCTTTGATTGTATTGACTTTTTTATTTAAATAAAACACGTACTACATATCGATGTATTCGACGTCACTTGCTGTATACACGTTATTATTAAAATAAAACACTTTCTATATATTGATGTATTCGACATTTCTTGCTATATATACATTATTATTAAAATAAAAGACGTACTACATATCAATGAATTTAACGTCTCTTGCTGTAAACACGTTACTATTAAAATAAAACACGTACTACATATCAATGTATTCGACGTCTCTTGTTGTATACACGTTATTATTAAAATGAAACACGTACTATATATCGATGTACTCGACGTCTCTTGTTGTATACACGTTATTATTGAAATAAAACACGTACTACATATCAATGTATTTGAAGTCCCTTGCTGTATACACGTTACTATTAAAATGAAACACGTACTATATACAGATGTATTCGACAACTTTTATTGTATACACGTTACTGTTAAAAACACGTACTACATATCGATGTACTCGATGTCTCTTGCTGTATACACGTTTTTATTGAAATAAAACACATACTACATATCGATGTTTTCGACGTCTCTTGCTGTATACACGTTATTATCAAAATAAAGCACGTACTACATATAGATGTATTCAACGTCTCTTGTTGTATACATGTTATTATTAAAATTAAACACGTACAACATAACAATGTTTTTGACGTCTATTGCTGTACACACGTTACTATTAACATAAAACACGTACTAGATATAGATGTATTCGGCGTCTCTTTCTGTATACACGTTATTTTTAAAATAAAAAAGTTACTACATATCGATTTAATCGAGGTCTTGCTGTACAAATGCTTTATCAAAAGAAAACACGTACTACATACCGAAATACTCGACGTCTCTTGCTGTTTACACGTTATTTTTAAAATAAAAGAGTTACTACATATTGATGTAATCGAGGTCTTGCTGTACAAATACTTTATTAAAAGAAAACACGTTCTACATATCGATGTGCTCGACGTCTCTTGTTGTAAATACAAAGTTGGACAATAGGATTGATCAAACTAATCTATAAACAGAAAGGTAGGATCACAGACCATGAGAATTACCGTTTAATCACTCCTCTAAAATGTCTTGGGAAAGTCTTTACAGCAGTCATAAACAACAGACATCAACTTTATACAGATCACACCATTAAACAATGTGACGTTGGATTCAAAAAAAGTTCAACAAAGACGATATTTCATACTACATTCAGTAATACAATTTGAATTAGTTAAAATTTCATTGAAAAATCACTTCTGTGCTATCATTGACCTAAAGATACTGTAAGGAGAGCAAGACTATGGAAAAAAAACAATTAAATAACAACATTAATGGCTAAAGTATCAATCTTATCAAAAACATATATATTAACATTAAGTCGTGTGTCTTGTAAATACTATAAAATCTTAAAGTTCTTTTGTTGTAATATCGGCGTAAGAGAAGTAGAAAATCTTTCACCGATGTTATTTTCGCTTTTTCTAAATCATCAAGAGTATTATTTAAATAATATGGAAGGCATTCTGTACGAAAATCTTTCAAATCATGACACAATATTAAAGTTATTTATTCTATTATATGCCGATGTTACAGTACTGCTAAGCGACTCTGCTGAACAGCTATAAACCTCATAATGTAAATATAATGTCATTCTTGTTTTTCAAAGTTGACAGATGAAAAATTCAGAATGAATATGCGTAGAACCACGATCCTTCTGGAAGAAATCTAGAAAGTCGTATCACATTAAAATGTTTGTACCCTGCTTTATTCGAACCCAACTCTGCAGTAATCTTGGGAGATTATCTTAAACCACCCGCCCACATATAACATCCCCTTATCTCAAACGTTCTTTAATTGTTTGATTTCAGATGGACCAGCAGCCTCATGTGCTGATATCTTCGGCGTGCATCCAATGTCTGTCATAAAATACCTAAAACGTTGTGAAAGTCCATTCTATTAACTAATAAAAAACATTTTTTTATAAAGACGTTTATATCATCCGTGGGGATAAGCAATGACGAAACCATCGTTATTTCGCCTTTTCACCATGGTACTTTCGCCTTTAATTAATCTCATAAAAATGCCGTGATGGCCTTAAATGGACCGAGTAGTATATAAGTCGTTTACCGAAGTGTAACATGTTTGTATACGAGGGACGTTAATTATGTAATATTGATCAACAGCACACCATCCGTAAGAATCAAGATATACATAAATTCAAAGAATTCATACATATTTAGTCGCCGTAACGATGCACTCAGGATTGTACGTTGGTTGTCATTTTGTTCCAATTAAACAATAACCTCCGCCAGAAATGGCGATAACGATACATTAATTTCGATAATCATAAAGGGAGTTTGCTCGTTTGATAGGACTAGCACGTATCCCGTATTATATCTCCAGTAATTTACATTAATTGTATTTCATTCATTAGAGAATTATGAGAGACTATGACTGAAACGTGTTTTTAACGTTTTAACACACATCTTTCATATATATATATATTTTAAACGCAATCTATTAAACAACGCAAGTCACGTATGTATATCACCATCATGAAATTTAAACAAAATTCATATGTCATATTTGTGTCCTGAAAACGGTGGGTTTCGATAACAATGAAAATCCCGTGGCCTATCCCCACCAACATAACACATGCCAATTTTATATAAAAAAAGCTATTGATAGTTTTATTATTTGTAAATATTTGATGTCGTTTAATGTCTGTAATGAATATGCGTGCAATCGGGCTACTTTTCTCTCTGTCAATATTAACAATAATGTTCACTCAGTCAGGTATGACGATACCGTCTTGATTATGTAATTACAGACGTCAACACGATCAAGCGAAGTGAATAGATCAAAGTCAGACTAATTAATCGATAACGGGACAATTAGCGTTTGTCATTGTTATGATGATTAGTAATCATTAGCTATCAAGATTGTGTGTTGTTCTTCAAACACGACTGCAGTTTGTAAATGGCCTTCAGAATTTTTTGAATTGAGAATGTTTGTTGATTAAATAAAAAAATAAAAAAAATTGTTTTTAAAAAAATCAGATCAACTAATGAAATATATATTTTTATTAACTTTATATAAGTCCCTGGCCTGACACAACATGACCGCGGTCAAGATGTAATTCCAGCACACGATGTTATTGTTTCGCCGAGTGGTCTAAGGCACAGTCTCAAGATAACTTACCTCTCACCGCTAAGGTCGGAGGTTCGAGTATCTTTCGCTTAAAACACTTTGAAATGTGTTCAAAATGCCGTTAACCACAATGTGTTGATTTTGTATTATATATTTTGAGGAAACAAATAATTTCAATATCAGTTCTAATCTTTTATAAGCCTGGTAATGGGAACTTCTATATGACGTTTCAAATGGTGGCTGTTGTGTGTATGATTAAAACAAACACGAACGTATCAAGTTATCGCAAACATATAATATATTATTTCATTTTTAAGCAATTTTATTTTTAAAAATAGCTAAAGTCTTCGCTGATTTTGTACAAAATATCCGTTTATTTATAATTTTTCTTTTTTTTAAACAAACCAAATCAAACTTATTCTGTTTCTTTAACACAAACTACATGATTAAATATATTAAATTGTTTTATTAATTGGAAATACCATTTAAAAAAGCTATGACAAGTACATACAGACGCAAAGTTATTTAACGTGCATACTACGAAACAAAATTAAAGAAACTCATCACGATGATATAATACTAGATTAGTGATGTAGTATTTATTGTACGCTAATTGAGATTTCTAAGTGAATTATAGATGGTAACGTCGTCTTGTTTACATCATAAAATAGTATAAAACTTTGCGTTTCTGTTTCTGGGTCCCGTGGGTTCCATTTATACTTGGTGCCAGGCATATAATGTGCTGTATCAAGATCATTCCCGCATGTGTGAGGCGGCGGGTTCGAACCAAGTTCGGTACAAACCTTCAAGTTACCCGAGACAGCGTGTCAGTTAATTGTGGAAGGACCAAAGTTCTACACAGATTTAATCTGCATACATCATTTGTTTAAAAAAACATGTATACCATAATATATTATAACCTACAACGTGCTACTATTGCGTTCAGGTCAATACAAAAAGAATATCTTATCCACACCCCACGTTCTGTACATTCAAGGTTCTATATGACATGTTGCATCATAATCCAAGAAATATTTATTAACTTTCATGCCAATTACCCGTAACTTCTATCTATTTAATCTAATTTGAACATAAACTGTAAAACTGCAAGAGACATCTTAGATGGAAGTCAGAAAGATAGTCATCTGTGTAATTTACTTTTTTAAAGAACTCTCGTATCATGCGTGATCAACGTAAGTTCTCCTCCCCAAAACTTCTGACGGCTATTTACAAACTGCGGTCGTGTTTGAAGGACAACACACAATCTTGATGGCTAATGATTACTAATCATCATAACAATGCCGAACACTAATTGTCGCGTTATCGATTAATTAGTCTGTTTTGATGTTTTCATCTCACCTGATGGTGTTGACGGCCGTGAACCTTCGATCAAGATGGGGCCGTCAAGCCTAAATGAGTGAACATATTTAACGCCCATATATTTGCGTATATAAGAAGAAAATGTCATTTAGTTTTCATTCTAATATTCTGCCTGTGTAACATAACTCTGTAAAATATTTGTATCAAGATGCCCCCGGTGTCATGTGACTTTGCTACCTTTAGAAATACTTTGGTTAAGAACAGCAGGTAAGTTTGTAGTTCACCTGATTTATTTAAACGTAATAGACATATACGACACACCTTACTAATAATACCGATGCAATTGAAGAAAACTTGAAATAAGCATTAACGCGTTGAACTCTAGACTGAAACTAATATGATATCTTTTTCAGAAAGAAGCTGTCTTTCTCCGAAACTGATGTAGGCCTATTCTCACCAAACGAACGGGACACTATGGAGAACATTTTCACGCCAGTAAAGCGAGAACATTGTAAAACCGTGACTGAGGATTCTCTTTTTGAAATTGAGATGGTATGTTATTTTTCATGTTCAAAATTAATGACATATTTCTTAAATAATAAAACATTATTACACTATGTAGGACGTGCATTGTGGCAACGCGCGTAATTATACCTTGTTTTGAGACAATTTGATAATGTACATATATGCATATCGTGTTATTGATCTACAAACTTAAAGCCACTAGTAGTTGTATGGACTATTTTTACGAATAAATAAATGAAATCATTTGTTCCAGTATAGCAAGACCAATCAAAATCGTTTTTTATAATACCAAATACCATCTTCATTATATGTGTTCTATTCCACAGTTTGAAGATGTTTTCACTAGAAAATCAAACAGCTGCCGACTTCCGGTATTTGATAACCAAGTCCTACCAAGGCATACAAAGCGCCATATCGACTACGATCAGGAAGAAGAAATGGCACCAACAGACAAACGCCAGAAGTTAAATGACGTCATAGACCAATCATCCGACTGTCCCAGTCCCATGTCCACAATCATACAGGCAGTTGACAGATTATCAACGAGCTCAGATCTCGTTGCAGACGGATCCCGCGTGAACACGTTACCGACAGTTACCGGAAAACACAATGACCTGAAAGCCATCTCGCCAGAAACGGTAAGGCACATGTGACATTTATTATATTATTTTTTGAAACCTAATAATATCAATAATAATACTTAAATTACCTTTCAATATTTACACGTCTTATAGAATAGGTAACTTTTCAATTGACTTACTACTTCATTACGGAATATTGTTTCTTAGATTACTCAAAAATAATTATATATTACAGATGGCTGATTTAATCACTGGAAGCTATGACAATAAAGTAGACAACGTGACAATCATTGACTGCAGATACCCGTACGAATACGATGGTGGACATATCAAGGTAATTTCGAATTTTAAAAATGTTTTGGCATAAATAAAATATAGTTTCATGGAAATAACTTGGCTATTCGTGTATATACAAGTATGTTTGTACTGACATCTATTTCTCGTACAGAGTTAAAACACTGTGCGCTCAAATGACGAATACCAATATTATCGGCTTCAAACAAACATGCACATGTAGCATCAGTTTAACTTAAACAGTGATATAAAAATGTTTTTGTTTATTTTAGGGGGCTGTTAACCTTTATAAGAAAGACGCCATTCAAAAGTTTGTAAAAGAGACAAGAGTCATCCCTGGTCACAACCACGTGATCATATTTCACTGCGAGTTTTCATCTGAACGAGGGCCAAAAATGTAAGAAATAATTTGAAACCTCCATCCTTCCTTTAATTATTTCTTTCGTTCTTCCTACTTTACTTCTATCCTTCCTCTCTTCATCCCATCACGCTCTCTATCTTTTCATTTCTTCTTTCTTTCTTTGTATCTCTTTTTATCTTTTGTTTCTTCATTCATTACTTTTTCTTCTATTTATAATTTCATTACCTTTATTATTTTATTAATCCCTTTATTCAAATCCCCCCTCTCCTCCCCTCTCTCTCTCTCTCTCTCTCTCTCTCTCTCTCTTTCCTTCTTTCATTTTATCCACATTTTGTTTTTTTCAATTTTTCTTTTTCCCTGTACTTCATATTTTTTATTTCCTTTAGAATCTGATTAATTGCTTCAATTTCCATATGTTTTTTGTTGCATACTTACTGCCCCACCTTCCGTCTGTCATTAAATTAATGGAGAATACACGTTTATTTGGTAAATGAGTGAACATTTATTTGTTATGCAGGTATCGATTCTTACGGAATTTGGATCGAGAACTGAACAAAGACAGTTACCCGAGGCTTAACTTTCCCGAGGTTTATCTACTAGAGGGAGGATATAAGGCATTTTATGAGAATGAGAAGGTAAGAAATACAATTACTTGCTATTGCAATGCTATAGTGTCGTAAAACACAATAGTTAACAAAAATCTATCAATCAGACGACATTTCCTGCAGTGCCATCAATAACATCATTCATGATAACATAGCAATTACTTAAAGATGCATTACTTTGACTGTTCAGTAAATGGTGGACAGTTTATTGAATCACAAAGAGAAAGGTTCCATTTGAAGATAATGGTTGATTCTGTCCTTATTGTTATTTATGATAATTCGTTAATACACAGTTCGGCATTTTCCGTTTTTATTTGTTAATTATAATCTGATAGTGGCAAATGAGTGACTCTTTATTGCCGGCCGCGATTTAGTGTTTCGTCAATAAAATTAAAGAATGTTACACTACAGAGACAAAATACAATATAAGTTTTTGAACGGAATATCCATAATATATGATGTTTGATATAAATCTGTAGTTTTACTGCTTACATCGAAAAAAATATCATCAATATAGGCGACGCCTCTTGAATTCAGAAACACATCAGGAGTAAATGTTATTATTTTTGCATTTTTATTTGTCACAAAAGGCCCGGTACGATTTCCCTGAGTGGAAATTTTGTTTGGTTTTGTCATGTCTATATAAAAGTACAATACTAAAATGTATATTCAAAACATTAAACTTTCTGTATTTCAGCATTTGTGCCATCCACAGAGCTATAAACCGATGTTGCATAAGGAACACTTGGACGATCTACGTCACTTCCGAGTCAAGTCTAAATCGTGGGCAGCAGGTGACAAACCACGTCACAAGACACGTGCTAGTGGAATGGGAGTGAAGCTCAGCTTCTAATACTCAATGATAGATAGTTTAATTTTAGGAGATTTTACCACCATTTTGTATGGTGATGAAGTGCGATATACTGGTGCATTCGATCAGTTGTGTGCGTACAGTTTCATAAAAGCTTACCATCAACGATTTGAAAACGCATCATGAGCGAAATATAACACCTGAAACTGAGACTCGTTACCGGTTCCGGTGATTATGCATGTTTATGTCATACAAGCATTCTGTGATACTATTGACATCCTGTGATACTATTATATTTTCATGATTTATCTATGAACATATGTAAATGTTTCAAGTACTGTTTTGGTATTGTTTGTAAATGTTCTAAACACAATGACGTTATTTTGTGTTAATATATATCACAATCTTTTGTTATCTCTATCCTCTGTCTATCTCGTCTCATCTTATGTGTGTTTTATTAATTGATACATTTGTTATAAATTTACATGTTGATATATATTTATGTTGTTATATGTTTTATCCACGTTACTTTACCCCCACCCCCTCCGTTTTATTATTAAGAGACAAAATCTACTACATATCGATGTACTCGACATCTCTTGCTGTATACACGGTATTTTTAAAATAAAATGTTACTATATATCGATGTAATCGAGGTCTTGCTGTACAAACCCTTTATTAAAAGAAAACATGTTCTACATATCGATGTGCTCGACGTCTCTTGTTGTAAATAAAAGTTGGACAATAGGATTGATCAAACTAATCTATAAACATAAAGGTAGGATCACAGACCATGAGAATTACCGTTTAATCACTCCTCTAAAATGTCTTGGGAAAGTCATTTCAGCAGTAATAAACAACAGACATCAACTTTATACAGAACACAGCATTAAACTATGTGAAGTTTGCTTTAAAAAAAAGTTCAACAGAAGACGATATTTCATACTACATTCAGTAATGCAATTTGAATAAGTTGTAATACCTCCGCCGTGGTCTTCTTTGCCAGGCAAGGGAGATTTAACCACGTGGTGTACTGACTGTACGTAACAAAAGTATCAATCTTATCATAAACATATATATTAACATTAAGTCGTGTGCCTTTGTAAATACTATAAAATCAAAATATTGTAATAGCGGCGTAAGACAGGTAAAAAATCTTTCACCGATGCTATTTTCGCTATTTCTAAATCATCTAGAGGATTATTTAGACAATATGTGAAAATCTTGCAAATCATGACACAGTATTAAAGTTATTTATTTTACTAAATGCCGATGTTACAGTGCCGCTAAGCGACTCTGCTGAACAACTATCAACCTCATACTGTAAATATAATGTCATTCATGTTTTATCAAAATTAACGGATGAAATACTTAGAAAGTATATGCGTAGAACCACGATCCTTCCGGAAGAAATCTGGGAAGCTATATCACATTTAAATGCTCGTACCATGCTTTATTCGAACCCAATTCTGCGGCGGCGGCAAAGGCCGGAACGGTCTATGGGAAGGCTCACACGTTCACAGATTTGCCCATCTTGTCGTCTTTCTGTAATTTCTTGTCAGAATATAATACACGGATTTACCATAAGCTCATGTATGAATACAGATTTAATAACTTTAAAATAAAGAACAAAATCAATGGTGAGCTTGCACCTGTTCTTAGAAAACAAATGCTGGTATCGTTGAAATGATTTATTGGAAGGAGTGACCATGGAAGTGGTACTCATTTCATTATTCAAGAATGAAAAAAATAAATCCTACTGCACTAAAAGAAATATTATATTATGATACAAACACAGCGCCCTTTTTACTATGTATTATTCATTCAGAAATCTCAAGTAGCGTTCAGTGAATACATCAATAACATATTATTAAGATTGTTTATTTTTTAATGTAGCATGAGTGTAAAATAGTTTGTGTCACTGTGTGTATATTGTCCATGGAAGTTTTAAAATGTTATTTCCAAATTATAAAAACTAAAAATTAACAAAACAGAACAGAATATTTTCTATTGAGGAAAACACAGATTACAGAATATATATTTATGGGTTGTGATCAAATACAATCATATTCAGCAGCTTTCATTATTTTTAATATTGGCCGTCTGAACAACATTGGGTGATAAGCTAGGAATGTTTGGGTATATATTGCTAAGTTTTCAAATAATTGATATTGTATGTATCGGCCACACATTTTTTAATGATTTTAACTACTTATTGACAGTATATTAAATTCTTGTTGAAATGGGAATTGTCATAAGCTAACAGTAAAACAAGTTTCGTATATTGTGAATGCCTAATGATGATTTTAAATAATGAATATCGTATGTATCATTCAATTTCTAACCATAGAACCGTGCTTGAAGCATTGCATTACTCAACCCACAGATCCCTGACGAAGCTATAGCAGTATTTTTTTCAGTTGCAATATGGATTGATTCCAATTGATGAGCTGTCATTTAGCAGCCATTTTACATAGTGGAGTTACATGCGAGCCAGATCCGAGCTACTGGTGGAAACATGTACATGAGAAATCGTAACCTCGGCGGAGTGAACGATATGGGTTATAGAGGATATTTCATCATGTTTTTAGTTTAAGATCTATGATTATTTTAATGATTATTATTATGATTAAGTGTTTTGTCACTGCTGAAGAATAAATAAAAAAAAAATAAGATTTAAATTTAAAAAACTTACAGCAGAAATATATAGGTTATATCAAGGACTTGTAAATCTATATAATTCCTTGGGTAATAGACAAATATGAAAAGAAAACATTCTTCTGTCTTCTGATATATATTTTGTAATTTATTATATTTTATTACCCACACCCACCCTTTATTAAAAGAAAACACGTACTACATATCGATGTATTCGACGTATCTTGCTGTATACACGTTGTTATTAAGATAAAAGGGTTACTACACATTGATGTAATCGATGTCTCTTGCTGTACAAATACTTAATTAAAATAAAACATGTACCACATATCGATGTATTCGACGTCACTTGCTGTATACACGTTACTATTAAAATAAAACACGTCAGTTACATATAGATGTATTCAACGTATCTTGCTGTATGCACGTTACTATTAAAATAAAACACGAAGTTCAACTATATATAGATGTATTGGACGTCTCTTGCTGTATACACGTTACTATTAAAATAAAACACCTACTACATATAGATGTATTCGACGTCTCTTGCTGTATACACGTTACTATTAAGATAAGTTATCGGTGTCTCTTGCTGTACAAATACTTTATTAAAAGAAAAATCG
This sequence comes from Panopea generosa, assembly GCA_029582155.1. Lineage (NCBI taxonomy): Eukaryota > Metazoa > Mollusca > Bivalvia > Adapedonta > Hiatellidae > Panopea > Panopea generosa. The sequence goes on along the minus strand of CM055904.1, from coordinate 29,819,419 downwards.
TTCTACATATCGATGTGATCAACGTCTCTTGCTGTATACACGTTATTATTAAAATAAAACACGTACGACATTTATATGTATTTGACATCTCTTGCTGTATAATTATTACTATAAAAATAAAACACGTAATATACATATCGATGTACTCGACGTCTTTTGTTTTAAACACTTTATTATTAAAATAAAACACGTTCTACATATCAATGTATTTGACTTCTCTTGCTGTGTATACGTTACTTTTAAAATAAAACATGTACTACATATATATGTATTCGACGTTTTTTGGTATATACGCGTTACTATTTAAATAAAACACGTACTACATATAGATGTATTCGATGTCTCTTGCTGTATACACGTTATTATTAAAACAAAACACGTACTACATTATAGATGTATTCGACGTCTCTTGCTGTATACACGTTATTATTAAAATAAAACACCTACTACATATCGATGTACTCGATGTCTCTTACTGTATGAAAGTTACTATTTAAATAAAACACGTACTACATATAGATGTATTCAACGTCTCTTCTAGTATACACGTTACTATTATAAAAACACGTACTATATATCGATTTTCTCGACGTCTCTTGTTGTATACACGTTATTTTTAAAATAAAACACGTACTACATATCGATGTTCTTGACGTATCTTACTGTATACACATTATTATTAAAATAAAACACGTACTTTATATCGATGTCTCTTCTAGTGTACACGTTACTATTAAAAAAACACGTATTACATATCGGTGTTCTCGACGTCTCTTGCTGTATACACGTTATTATTAAAATAAAACACGGGCTATATATATCGATGTATTCGACGTCTCTTGTTGTATACACGTTATTATTAAATTAAAACAAGTACTATATATCAATGTATTAGATGTTTCTTGCTGTATCCACATTATTATTAAAATAAAACATGTACTACATAATATTATCAATGAATTTAACGTCTCTTGCAGTAAACACGTTACTATTAAAATAAAACACATACTACATATAGATGTATTCGACATCTCTTGTTGTATACAGGTAACTATTTTAAAACAAACACGTACTACATATCGATGTATTCGACGTTTCTTGCTGTATACACGTTATTATTAAAATAAAATATGTACTACATATCGATGTACTCGATGTCCCTTGCTGTATACACGTTATTATCAAAATAAAGCACGTACTGTATATCGATATATTCGACATCTCCTTCTGTATACACCTTACTATCAAAAAAAAAAATACGTACTACATATCGATGTACTCGACGTCACTTGCTGTATACACGTTATTATCAAAATAAAACACATACTATATATTGATGTATCCGACTTTTCTTGCTGTATACACATTATTATTAAAATAAAACACGTACTACATATCGATGTATTCGACGTCTCTTATTGTATTGACTTTTCTATTTAAAAAAACCCGTACTTCATATCGATGTACTCGACGTCTCTTGTTGTATACACGTTATTATTAAAATAAAACACGTACTACATATATATGTATTCGACATCTCTTGTTGTATACAGGTTACTATTTAAAAAAAAAACACGTACTACATATCGATGTATTCGACATCTCTTGCTGTATAGATGTTGTTATTAAAATAAAACACGTACTACATATCGATGTACTCGACGCCACTTGCTGTATACACGTTATTATTAAAATAAAACACTTTCTATATATTGATGTATTCGACGTTTCTTGCTGTATACACAATATTATTAAAATAAAACACGTACTACATATCAATGAATTGAACGTCTCTTGCTGTTTACACGTTATTATTAAAATAAAACACGTCCTACATATCGATGTATTCGACGTCTCTGATTGTATTGACTTTTCTATTTAAAAAAAACCCGTACTTCATATCGATGTACTTGACGTCTCTTGTTGTATACACGTTATTATTAAAATAAAACACGTACTACATATATATGTATTCGACATCTCTTGTTGTATACAGGTTACTATTTAAAAAAAAACACGTACTACATATCGATGTACTCGACATCTCTTGCTGTATAGATGTTATTATTAAAATAAAACACGTACTACATATCGATGTATTCGACGTCACTTGCTGTATACACGTTATTATTAAAATAAAACACTTTCTATATATTGATGTATTCGACATTTCTTGCTGTATATACATTATTATTAAAATAAAAGACGTACTACATATCAATGAAATTAACGTCTCTTGCTGTAAACACGTTACTATTAAAATAAAACACGTACTACATATCAATGTATTCGACGTCTCTTGTTGTATACACGTTATTATTAAAATGAAACACGTACTATATATCGATGTACTCGACGTCTCTTGTTGTATACACGTTATTATTGAAATAAAACACGTACTACATATCAATGTATTTGAAGTCCCTTGCTGTATACACGTTACTATTAAAATGAAACACGTACTATATACAGATGTATTCGACGTCTTTTATTGTATACACGTTACTGTTAAAAACACGTACTACATATCGATGTACTCGATGTCTCTTGCTGTATACACGTTTTTATTGAAATAAAACACATACTACATATCGATGTTTTCGACGTCTCTTGCTGTATACACGTTATTATCAAAATAAAGCACGTACTACATATAGATGTATTCAACGTCTCTTGTTGTATACATGTTATTATTAAAATTAAACACGTACAATATAACAATGTTTTTGACGTCTATTGCTGTACACACGTTACTATTAACATAAAACACGTACTAGATATAGATGTATTCGGCGTCTCTTTCTGTATACACGTTATTTTTAAAATAAAAAAGTTACTACATATCGATTTAATCGAGGTCTTGCTGTACAAATGCTTTATTAAAAGAAAACACGTACTACATACCGATATACTCGACGTCTCTTGCTGTTTACACGTTATTTTTAAAATAAAAGAGTTACTACATATTGATGTAATCGAGGTCTTGCTGTACAAATACTTTATTAAAAGAAAACACGTTCTACATATCGATGTGCTCGACGTCTCTTGTTGTAAATACAAAGTTGGACAATAGGATTGATCAAACTAATCTATAAACAGAAAGGTAGGATCACAGACCATGAGAATAACCGTTTAATTACTCCTCTAAAATGTCTTGGGAAAGTCTTTACAGCAGTCATAAACAACAGACATCAACTTTATACAGATCACACCATTAAACAATGTGAAGTTGGATTCAAAAAAAGTTCAACAGAAGACGATATTTCATACTCCATTCAGTAATACAATTTGAATTAGTTAAAATTTCATTGAAAAATCACTTCTGTGCTATCATTGACCTAAAGATACTGTAAGGAGAGCAAGACTATGGAAAAAAAACAATTAAATAACAACATTAATGGCTAAAGTATCAATCTTATCAAAAACATATATATTAACATTAAGTCGTGTGTCTTGTAAATACAATAAAATCTTAAAGTTCTTTTGTTGTAATATCGGCGTAAGAGAAGTAGAAAATCTTTCACCGATGTTATTTTCGCTATTTCTAAATCATCAAGAGTATTATTTAAATAATATGGAAGGCATTCTGTAAGAAAATCTTTCAAATCATGACACAATATTAAAGTTATTTATTCTATTATATGCCGATGTTACAGTACTGCTAAGCGACTCTGCTGAACAGCTATAAACCTCATAATGTAAATATAATGTCATTCTTGTTTTTCAAAGTTGACAGATGAAAAATTCAGAATGAATATGCGTAGAACCACGATCCTTCTGGAAGAAATCTAGAAAGTCGTATCACATTAAAATGTTTGTACCTTGCTTTATTCGAACCCAACTCTGCAGTAATCTTGGGAGATTATCTTAAACCACCCGCCCACATATAACATCCCCTTATCTCAAACGTTCTTTAATTGTTTGATTTCAGATGGACCAGCAGCCTCATGTGCTGATATCTTCGGCGTGCATCCAATGTCTGTCATAAAATACCTAAAACGTTGTGAAAGTCCATTCTATTAACTAATAAAAAACATTTTTTTATAAAGACGTTTATATCATCCGTGGGGGTAAGCAATGACGAAACCATCGTTATTTCGCCTTTTCACCATGGTACTTTCGCCTTTAATTAATCTCATAAAAATGCCGTGATGGCCTTAAATGGACCGAGTAGTATATAAGTCGTTTACCGAAGTGTAACATGTTTGTATACGAGGGACGTTAATTATGTAATATTGATCAACAGCACACCATCCGTAAGAATCAAGATATACATAAATTCAAAGAATTCATACATATTTAGTCGCCGTAACGATGCACTCAGGAATGTACGTTGGTTGTCATTTTGTTCCAATTAAACAATAACCTCCGCCAGAAATGGCGATAACGATACATTTATTTCGATAATCATAAAGGGAGTTTGCTCGTTTGATAGGACTAGCACGTATCCCGTATTATATCTCCAGTAATTTACATTTATTGTATTTCATTCATTAGAGAATTATGAGAGACTATGACTGAAACGTGTTTTTAACGTTTTAACACACATCTTTTATATATATATATATTTTAAACGCAATCTATTAAACAATGCAAGTCACGTATGTATATCACCATCATGAAATTTAAACAAAATTCATATGTCATATTTGTGTCCTCAAAACGGTGGGTTTCGATAACAATGAAAATCCCGTGGCCTATCCCCACCAACATAACACATGCCAATTTTATATAAAAAAAGCTATTGATAGTTTTATTATTTGTAAATATTTGATGTCGTTTAATGTCTGTAATGAATATGCGTGCAATCGGGCTACTTTTCTCTCTGTCAATATTAACAATAATGTTCACTCAGTCAGGTATGACGATACCGTCTTGATTATGTAATTACAGACGTCAACACGATCAAGCGAAGTGAATAGATCAAAGTCAGACTAATTAATCGATAACGGGACAATTAGCGTTTGTCATTGTTATGATGATTAGTAATCATTAGCTATCAAGATTGTGTGTTGTTCTTCAAACACGACTGCAGTTTGTAAATGGCCTTCAGAAGTTTTTGAATTGAGAATGTTTGTTGATTAAATAAAAAAATAAAAAAAATTGTTTTTAAAAAAATCAGATCAACTAATGAAATATATATTTTTATTAACTTTATATAAGTCCCTGGCCTGACACAACATGACCGCGGTCAAGATGTAATTCCAGCACACGATGTTATTGTTTCGCCGAGTGGTCTAAGGCACAGTCTCAAGATAACTTACCTCTCACCGCTAAGGTCGGAGGTTCGAGTATCTCTCGCTTAAAACACTTTGAAATGTGTTCAAAATGCCGTTAACCACAATGTGTTGATTTTGTATTATATATTTTGAGGAAACAAATAATTTCAATATCAGTTCTAATCTTTTATAAGCCTGGTAATGGGAACTTCTATATGACGTTTCAAATGGTGGCTGTTGTGTGTATGATTAAAACAAACACGAACGTATCAAGTTATCGCAAACATATAATATATTATTTCATTTTTAAGCAATTTTATTTTTAAAAATAGCTAAAGTCTTCGCTGATTTTGTACAAAATATCCGTTTATTTATAATTTTTATTTTTTTTAAACAAACCAAATCAAACTTATTCTGTTTCTTTAACACAAACTACATGATTAAATATATTAAATTGTTTTATTAATTGGAAATACCATTTAAAAAAGCTATGACAAGTACATACAGACGCAAAGTTATTTAACGTGCATACTACGAAACAAAATTAAAGAAACTCATCACGATGATATAATACTAGATTAGTGATGTAGTATTTATTGTACGCTAAATGAGATTTCTAAGTGAATTATAGATGGTAACGTCGTCTTGTTTACATCATAAAATAGTATAAAACTTTACGTTTCTGTTTCTGGGTCCCGTGGGTTCCATTTATACTTGGTGCCAGGGATATAATGTGCTGTATCAAGATCATTCCCGCATGTGTGAGGCGGCGGGTTCGAACCAAGTTCGGAACAAACCTTCAAGTTACCCGAGACAGCGTGTCAGTTAATTGTGGAAAGACCAAAGTTCTACACAGATTTAATCTGCATACATCATTTGTTTAAAAAAACATGTATACCATAATATATTATAACCTACAACAGGTCAATACAAAAGGAATATCTTATCCACACCCCACGTTCTGTACATTCAAGGTTCTATATGACATGTTGCATCATAATCCAAGAAATATTTATTAACTTTCATGCCAATTACCCGTAACTTCTATTTATTTAATCTAATTTGAACATAAACTGTAAAACTGCAAGAGACATCTTAGATGGAAGTCAGAAAGATAGTCATCTGTGTAATTTACTTTTTTAAAGAACTCTCGTATCATGCGTGATCAACGTAAGTTCTCCTCCCCAAAACTTCTGACGGCTATTTACAAACTGCGGTCGTGTTTGAAGGACAACACACAATCTTGATGGCTAATGATTACTAATCATCATAACAATGCCGAACACTAATTGTCCCGTTATCGATTAATTAGTCTGCTTTGATGTTTTCATCTCACCTGATGGTGTTGACGGCCGTGAACCTTCGATCAAGATGGGGCCGTCAAGCCTGAATGAGTGAACATATTTCACGCCCATCTATTTGCGTATATAAGAAGAAAATGTCATTTAGTTTTCATTCTAATATTCTGCTTGTGTAACATTACTCTATAAAATAACTGTATCAAAATGCCGCCTGTGTCATTTGACTTTGCTACCTTTAGAAATACTTTGGTTAAGAACAGCAGGTAAGTTTGTAGCTCATCTGATTTATTTAAACGTAACAGACCTATACTACACACCCTTCTGACAATAATACCGATGTAATTGAAGAAAACTTGAAATAAGCATTTACGCGTTGAACTCTAGACTGAAACTAATATGATTTCAAAATATCTTTTTCAGAAAGAAGCTGTCTTTCTCCGAAACTGATGTAGGCCTATTCTCACCAAACGAACGGGACACTATGGAGAACATTTTCACGCCACTAAAGCGAGAACATTGTAAAACTGTGACTGAGGATTCTCGTTTTGAAACTGAGATGGTATGTTATTTTTCATGTTCAAAATTAATGACATATTTCTTAAATAATAAAACATTATAACACTATGTAGGACGTGGTTGGTGGTAATGCCTGTATTTATACCTCGTTTTGAGACTATTTTATAATGTACATATATTTATATCGTGTTATTGATTTATTAAGCCACGAGTAGTTACATGGACTATTTTTTACGAATAAATAAATCAATTCATTTGTTCCAGTATAGCAAGACCAATTAAAATCGTTTTTTATAATACCATCTTATTTATATGTGTTCTATTCCACAGTTTGAAGATGTTTTCACTAGAAAATCAAACAGCTGCCGACTTCCGGTATTTGATAACCAAGTCCTACCAAGGCATACAAAGCGCCATCTCGACTACGATCAGGAAGAAGAAATGGCATCAACAGACAAACGCCGGAAGTTATATGACGTCATAGACCAATCATCCGACTGCCCCAGTCCCATGTCTACTATCATACAGGCAGTTGACAGATTATCAACGAGCTCAGATCTCGTTGCAGACGGATCACGCGTGAACACGTTACCGACAGTTACCGGAAAACACAATGACCTGAAAGCCATCTCGCCAGAAACGGTAACGCACATGTGACATTTATTATGTTATTTTTGAAACCTAATAATATCTATAATAATACTTAAATTACATGTTAATATTTATACGTCTAATAGTATAGGTAACTTTTCAATTAACTTACTACTTCATTACGGAATAGTGTTTCTTAGATTATTCAAAAATAATTATATATTGCAGATGGCTGATTTACTCACTGGAAGCTATGACAACAAAGTAGATAATGTGACAATCATCGACTGCAGATATCCGTACGAATACGATGGTGGACATATCAAGGTAATTTCGGATTTTAAAAAGGTTTTGGCATCAATAAAATATAGTTTTATGGAAATAACTTGGCTATTCGTGTATATACAAGCATGTTTGTACTGACATTTATTCCTCGTACAGAGTTAAACACTGAGCGCTCAAATGACGAATACCAATATTATCGGCTTCAAACAAACATGCACATGTAGCATCAGTTTAACTTGAACAGTGTTATAAAAATGTTTTTGTTTATTTTAGGGGGCTGTTAACCTTTATAAGAAAGACACCATTCAAAAGTTTGTAGAAGAGACAAGAGTCATCCCTGGTCACAACCACGTGATCATTTTTCACTGCGAGTTTTCATCTGAACGAGGGCCAAAAATGTAAGAAATAATTTAAAACTTCCATCCATCATTCCTTCCTTCCTTCCTTCCTTCCCTCCTTTAATTATTTCTTTCTTTCTACTTTCCTTCTATTCTTCCTCTCTTAATCCCTTCACGCTCTCTATCTTTTCATTTTTTCTTTCTTTCTTTCTTCTCTTTTTATCTGTTTATTTCTTCATTCATTATTTTTTCTTCTATTTATATTTTCGTTACCTATATTATTTGATTAAGGTTTACGGAGAATACACATTTATTTGATAAATGAGTGAACATTTATTTGTTATGCAGGTATCGATACTTACGAAGTTTGGATCGAGAACTGAACAAAGACAGTTACCCGAGGCTTAACTTTCCCGAAGTTTATCTACTAGAGGGAGGATATAAGGCATTTTATGAGAATGAGAAGGTAAGAAATACAATGACTTGATATTGCAATGCTGTATTGTCGTAAAACACAATAGTTAACAAAAATCTATCAATCAGACGACATTTCTTGCAAGGCCATCAATAACATCATTCATGATAACATCGTAATTATTTAAAGATGCATTACTTTGACTATTCAGTAAATGGTGGACAGTTTATTCAATCACAAAGAGAAAGATTCCATTTGAAGATAATGGTTGATTCTGCCCTTGTTCTTATTTATGAGAAATTCGTTATTACACAGGTCGGCATTTTCCGTCTTTATTCGTTAATTATAATCTAATAGTGGAAAATGAGTGACACTTTAATGCCGGCTGCGATTTAGTGTTTGGTCAATAAAATTAAAGAATGTTACACTATAGAGACAAAATACAATATAAGTTTTTGAACGGAATATCCATTATATATGATGTTTGATATAATTATGTAGTTTTACTGCTTATATCGAAAAAATATCGTCAATATAGGCTCTTGAATACAGAAACACATCAGTAATAAATGTCATTATTTTTGCATTTTTATTTGTTACAAAAGGCCCGGTACGATTTTCCTTTATGGAAACTATGTTTTGTTTTGTCATGTCTATATATACATTCAATACTAAAATGTATATTCAAAACATTAAACTTTCTGTATTTCAGCATTTGTGCCATCCACAGACCTATAAACCGATGTTGCATAAGGAACACTCGGATGATTTACGTCACTTCCGAGTCAAGTCTAAATCGTGGGCAGCAGGTGACAAACCACGTCACAAGTCACGAGCTAGTGGAATGGGAGTCAAGCTCAGCTTCTAACACTCAATGATAGATAGTTTAATTTTAGGAGATTTTACCACTATTACGTATGTTAATGAAGTGTGATGTACCTGTGCATTCGATCAGTTGTGTACGTACAGTTTCATAAAAGCTTACCATCAACGATTTGAAAACGCATCATGAGCGAAATATAACACCTGAAACTGAGACTCGTTACCGGTTCCGGTGATTGTGCATGTTTATGTCATACAAGCATTCTGTGATACTATTGACATCCTGTGATACCATTATATTTTCATGATTTATCTATGAACATATATAAATGTTTCAAGTACTGTTTTTGTATTGTTTGTAAATGTTCTAAACACAATGGCGTTATTTTGTGTTAATATATATCACAATCTTTTGTTATCTCTATCCTCTGTCTATCTCGTCTCATCTTATGTGTGTTTTGTTAATTGATACATTTCTTATAAATTTACATGTTGATATATATTTATGTTTGTTATCTGTTTTATCCACGTTACTTTACCCCCACCCCCCTCCGTTTTATTATTAAGAGACAAAATCTACTACATATCGATGTACTCGACATATCTTGCTGTATACACGTTATTTTTAAAATAAAATAGTTACTATATATCGATGTAATCGAGGTCTTGCTGTACAAACCCTTTATTAAAAGAAAACACGTTCTACATATCGATGTGCTCGACGTCTCTTGTTGTAAATAAAAGTTGGACAATAGGATTGATCAAACTAATCTATAAACATAAAGGTAGGATCACAGACCATGATAATTACCGTTTAATCACTCCTCTAAAATGTCTTGGGAAAGTCTTTACAGCAGTAATAAACAACAGACATCAACTTTATACAGAACACAGCATTAAACTATGTGAAGTTTGCTTTAAAAAAAAGTTCAACAGAAGACGATATTTCATACTACATTCAGTAATACAATTTGAATAAGTTGTAATACCTCCGCCGAGGTCTTCTTTGCCAGGCAAGGGAGATTTAACCACGTGGTGTACTGACTGTACGTAACAAAAGTATCAATCTTATCATAAACATATATATTAACATTAAGTCGTGTGCCTTTGTAAATACTATAAAATCAAAATATTGTAATAGCGGCGTAAGACAGGTAAAAAATCTTTCACCGATGCTATTTTCGCTATTTCTAAATCATCTAGAGGATTATTTAGACAATATGTGAAAATCTTGCAAATCATGACACAGTATAAAAGTTATTTATTTTACTAAATGCCGATGTTACAGTGCCGCTAAGCGACTCTGCTGAACAACTATCAACCTCATACTGTAAATATAATGTCATTCATGTTTTATCAAAATTAACGGATGAAATACTTAGAAAGTATATGCGTAGAACCACGATCCTTCCGGAAGAAATCTGGAAAGCTATATCACATTTAAATGCTCGTACCATGCTTTATTCGAACCCAATTCTGCAGCGGCGGCAAAGGCCGGAACGGTCTATGGGAAGGCTCACACGTTCACAGATTTGCCCATCTTGTCGTCTTTCTTTATTTTCTTGTCAGAATATAATACACGGATTTACCATAAGCTCATGTATGAATACAGATTTAATTACTTTAAAATAAAGAACAAAATCAATGGTGAGCTTGCACCTGTTCTTAGAAAACAAATGCTGGTATCGCTGAAATGATTTATTAGAAGGAGTGACCATGGAAGTGGTACTCATTTCATTATTCAAGAATGAAAAAAATAAATCCTACTGCACTAAAAGAAATATTATATTATGATACAAACACAGCGCCCTTTTTACTATGTATTATTCATTCAGAAATCTCAAGTAGCGTTCAGTGAATACATCAATAACATATTATTAAGATTGTTTATTTTTTAATGTAGCATGAGTGTAAAATAGTTTGTGTCACTGTGTGTATATTGTCCATGGAAGTTTTAAAATGTTATTTCCAAATAATAAAAACTAAAAATTAACAAAACAGAACAGAATATTTTCTATTGAGGAAAACACAGATTACAGAATATATATTTATGGGTTGTGATCAAATACAATCATATTCAGCAGCTTTCATTATTTTTAATATTGGCCGTCTGAACAACATTGGGTGATAAGCTAGGAATGTTTGGGTATATATTGCTAAGTTTTCAAATGATTGATATTGTATGTATCGGCCACACATTGTTTAATGATTTTAACTACTTATTGACAGTATATTAAATTCTTGTTGAAATGGGAATTGTCATAAGCTAACAGTAAAACAAGTTTCGTATATTGTGAATGCCTAATGATGATTTTAAATAATGAATATCGTATGTATCATTCAATTTCTAACCATAGAACCGTGCTTGAAGCATTGCATTACTCAACCCACAAATCCCTGACGAAGCTTTAGCAGTATTTTTTTCAGTTGCAATATGGATTGATTCCAATTGATGAGCTGTCATTTAGCAGCCATTTTACATAGTGGAGTTACATGCGAGCCAGATCCGAGCTACTGGTGGAAACATGTACATGAGAAATCGTAACCTCGGCGGAGTGAACGATATGGGTTATAGAGGATATTTCATCATGTTTTTAGTTTAAAATCTATGATTATTTTAATGATTATTATTATGATTAAGTGTTTTGTCACTGCTGAAGAATAAATAAAAAAAAATAAGATTTAAATTTAAAAAAATTACAGCAGAAATATATAGGTTATATCCAGAACTTGTAAATCTATATAATTCCTTGGGTAATAGACAAATATGAAAAGAAAACATTCTTCTGTTTTCTGATATATATTTTGTAATTTATTATATTTCATTACCCACACCCACCCCAACGTAAACATATTAAATTTGATTAAATCATTTTTTTTAAATGCTTGCTTTCAGACGCAGATTTTCTCGTATATGAGCCCAGAGCTGGGATTAGGAAATATTTGCAAAAGTAAACACTCACAAGTCAATTAAAGTTTGGGCGTCGAAAAATAAGAATATAAACGTTACCTATCCAAGTACATGTACTTTGTTTCTCTTTAGACTATAACGGATGTGCGTGTATTCAGCACCGCGTATATTGGTGGAAAGGACACATGCATGCATTCGTCATTTATTGTTCTTGAAAACTGTTGATATTAAAGTTTGTACATGAATATCCAGATGTCTTCCATTTATAGTGGGTTGTGATCAAATTCAAAAATAGTCAGCAGCTTTCATTATTTTAAATAATGACCGTCTGAATAACAATGGGTGATCAGCTAGGAATGTTTGGGTATTTTTTTCCTAAGTTTTCAACTAATTGATATTGTATGTATCGGCCACACATTTTTTAATGATTCTAACTACTTATTGACAGTATATTAAATTGTTGTTGAAATGGGTATTGTCTTAAGCTAACAGTGAAACAAGTTTCGTATATTGTGAATTACAGAGTTATAAGCTTAGTCAGTTGTTTATCTAAGATATTTACGAGTATTTTAAATAAGCGTGAGTGACGCTCAATTTGGATTTAGACGTGGAAGGTCGACAGTTGATGCACTATTTGTACTTAATTCCATTATACAAAAAGTATTATTAAAAAATGACGGCTTAGCTTGTGCATTTGTAGACCTAAGAAAGCTTTTGATAGTATTTATGGAAATGGTTTATGGTTTAAACTTAATCGATTGGGTGTTAATGCTAAAATGTTACGAATTATTCGTGACATGTACTCAAATGTGAAAGCATGTGTTAAGGGATGTAACTCCTATTCCGAGTTTTTTGAATGTGCTATCGGTTTAAAGCAAGGGGAAGTAATTTCTCTTCTGTTGTTTTCATTATTTTTTGAAGATCTAGAGCTTTACTTGTGCGAAGATCCAAACTGTGGCATGAACTTGGATGACATTACATTTATCTTAATGCTTTTTGCTGATGATATGGTGATATTAGATAAAAACCCGACTGATCTGCAAAAAAGGATTAAGCTTTTACATAAATATTGTGAAACTTGGGGTTTAAAGGTGAATACTGTTAAAACCAAAATTGTTGTATTTCGAGAAATGGGTCCTTTAAAAAGCGATGAAAATTGGACTTTTAATAATCAACCTTTAGAAGTAGTGAATGATTTCCATTATCTGGGCACTGTTTTCAATTATACCGGTAACTATTCTCTTAATCAGGAAGCATTGGCTGGAAAGGGTCATAAAGCATTAAACATTTTACTGGCAAATACTCGTAATATACATTGAAACATAAAACTGTCTGCCAATTATTTGATGCTTTTGTTGGCTCATCTCTTAATTATGCCTGCGAAATATGGGGATTTTCCAAATCAAAAGAAATCGAAAGAATTCATCTGAAATTTTGTAAATATTTATTAATCGTTAAAACCTCGACAAGTAATATGGGTTTATATGGAGAGTAAGGTAGATACCCATTGTATATGAATAGATATGTTCGTGTGGTTAAATACTGGACTAAACTTGTTAAATCTGATAACACTATAGTTAAATATTTATATAATTCATAACTTATTGATTGTAATAAATGTGGTAAGGATTGGGTAAAAAAATCAAAAATCTACTGGATGATTATGGATTTTCGTATATATGGTCAAGTACTGATGATGCAAATTTGTTAAACTTCCATATTGTTTTTAAAGAGAGAGTACTATATAATTTTAAACAATAATGGTTACATGAAATCGAAAACAGTCGTTCACTATGTACTTATAAAATGTTAAAAACTACTTTAGAATTCAAAAATTATTTAGATATGCTTCCAAGAAAATTATGAATTCCTATGTCAAGATTAAGATTATCTTCACATCAGTTGAAAGTTGAAACCGGTCGTTATGCACAGAACAGAATTGAACGTAACTTGCGTTATTGTACTGTATGTAACTTTAACGACATAAAAGATGAATACCATTTTATGTTAATATGTCCTAGTTATCAGGATATCCGTAAAAGTTTTATTAAATCATATTATTATAAACGGCCAAGTATGATAAAATTCATTGGGTTAATGCAAAGTAAGAAGTATTCAGTCTTGTTAAATTTGTGTAAGTTTATTCATCAAGCTTTTAGTACTCGCAATTCCTTGTGCAATCAAAATACATAATATATACATCTATCTTTATGTGTTAATCTACCTAAGTATTTATTTCACAAAGTATTTAAATGTTTAATTTATATTTGTCCAACCTAAAAAAAATATTAAAATATATGTATTTAAATAACGTAATTTTCTAATTTAAAAGAATCTAACATAATAATGATCTATCATCTATGTGTCATGTGTTACATTTATTATCTGAATTTGTGTGTAATCAGAAACATTATACGTTTAAATTACTGAATAAAGAATTTGATTCTTGAATCTTGTGAATGCCTAATGATGATTTTAAGTAATGAATATCATATGTATCAGTTAATTTCTAACCATAGAACCGTGCTTGAAGAATTGCATTACTCAATCCACAGATCCCTGACGAAGCTATAGCAATATCTTTTCATTTGCAATATGGATTGATACCAATTTAGGAGCTAATAAGTGTATCGTTGACCATAATTCATTAGTACTATACAAGATTATTCTCAATAGTCACGTATGCATCAAGGAACTTTGACATCGGGGTAACGTTGTACATAAGTTAATTTGATAAACAAATTATCATGGTTTACTATTGGCGCATGAAATTATCTTTTGAAAATTGAGATGTGTTCATTTACTATACGTTTAACGGTTATACTAGAAGATTACCAGAGATTTATGAACACACGCTTAACTTTCGGCATGGGAATATATAAACCCGACATAGACATTATCATTAACTGATGAGCTCCTAAAAGTGTTTTAGGATATATTTGCAGGAGACAGGAATGGGTGACCGCGTGGACAACATTATGTCGATCTCATAATACACTTACAAAAGATCACTAATGAAAACGGTAGCAGACGATTAAAAAAAATATGAAAATAACGGATAATCCAAAGTCGAAGCAATGCAGAGACAGATAATGCATCAGATGCCAAAGGAAATGTTAGTGTACAGGCAGCATTTAGTTTAAACATTATTTTGTTCACAGTAAACATGGTAGTCATACATTCAATTACAAGTGAAAAATATCCATAAGAAAGCTATACTATCTTATTATCCGTTTTCTACTAATAAAGTAAAGGCAATATTTCTGCTACTGTTATAATATTTATTAAACTTTAATAGTGATGAATATTGTCATTATTTTACAAAATACAACCACAAGTATTGGTTTGTCTACTTTGAATACACACTGTGACAGGAAATGTTATTTATTGGAAAATAATGCATATTTGCCTACCCTGATAACTATTGTGCGCGTCACGTGATAACTGTCAAACACGATTTGAAAGTAGGATTGTATGTAAAAAATAAGTTGTTTTTTTTTTTTATTATTTTTATTCTCCAATACATGAGATATTACAATATGTTAAAACAATTTCAATTAACAACATGTATAGTATTTATATACATATAAATAACAGATTGTTTTCTACAGAAAATATCTTATTTCAATTACATTATTTTAATAGTGTAGAACATTGGATTTTACCATATGGTGCTATTAAGTTAGTGTCGATTTTGGAGGCAGTAAATCAATGTCTTGAGTGTTTTTTTTTTCGTGTTTTAGAAAGTTAAAAGAAAAAAGGAAAATGAACCACAGCAAAAAAAACACAAAAAAAACAAAACAACAACATACAGTCAAGAATATTAAAATCTAAAAAATTTCTTGACCCTTTTCGTTTATAATTCTTCTTCTGATCATGTTGCTGTTTACATTTATCAATGGAATTATCAAATCTAATGCAAAAGGAAACCTTCATAATACATCAAAAAGCATAAAAATGAAAATTGTCTCTACAAAAGTGAATTCATTTTTGTAGATGTAAATATTTATTTTATGTCAATTCTGGGTATTTTATGAAAGCAAAAATGTTTAAAAATATCATGCCTTATATCTTCTGTAAAAAAAATAAATAAATAAATATATATATTTATATTTTTAATTAACTGCCTATGAAATTAATAAAATTCGATGTAAAAACATGAAACGCAAAAAATAGAATGCACCATATAGGTTTTCACATACATGTATACATAAATATATATATAGCGAACTGTTTTAAATGATTCATAAAAACATTCTGCACAAATTTGTCATTGTATCCTATGTTATTCATAAAGGATATATATCATTCTGGGGAAATATCTATAGTATAATCTATACATTTTGTATGTATTAGGTTAACCTTTTTTTTTTAATATATATACATAATCTTTAAAATATAAAAAACAATTTATATAAGATTTTTGAGATCAGATCGGAAGTAAGTGTTAATGGTTTCATAAAAAATTATGGAACATGAAGTTATATTATATATATATACATCATTAAACAAATGTGTACATCTGTAAACATACACATACATATATATAGACCATATATATATGGAGATAATTATTTGTAAATAACCAAGACATAAATGTACAGACCAGACTACGGCGAGTGCGCCTAGCTACAATGCAAACCATAGATACAATATCAAGGCCTCTGCCAAACCAATAAATTTGGTGTCGACCATGACTTATATACTATGGAATTACATGCAACACATCTGGACAGGGTGGACAAATTTGCATTGTAGCTAGGTGCACTCGCCGTAGTCTGGTCTGTACATTTATGTCTTGGTTATTCACAAATAATTATCTCCATATATATATATCATGCATTGTGAATGAGCATCTGAAAAGATCCCAAAAATCGTAAATTCCGTTGTTGTGAATTTAATTCCATGTAATTCCATAGTATATAAGTCATGGTCGACACTAAATATATTGGTTTGGCAGAGGCTTTGATATTGTATCTTTGGTTTGCATTGTAGCTAGGCGCACTCGCCGTAGTCTGGTCTGTACATTTATGTCTTGGTTATTTACAAATAATTATCTCCATATATATATATATATATATATATATATATACATACATACACCTATAGACTTAAACTATGGTATGTTGAATATGTTTAAGTGTTTCCTTCAATCTAGAATGCTCATATATGGAGTCCACATGTTTTCGAATTTTTTGTACTTCGAAGTTTTTCTGAGCGATACATCTTCCTATGTTGTATTGTGTCCTAATGTATTTTTTGAACTGTGTTATCTCAGGCTCTGAATCGTTTAATCTTTGTTTAAATATATAATTCTTTTCAGAAAACAGTATATTATTAATAACATCATCACATTTTTTGTTGCCAAAAACTATATCAATATCTTGCCATTTTATATCTTTTGTTGGGCATTTTTGATTTAAAAAGTGTTCAAGATTGGCCCAAAATAATTTTGTGTCCCTACATTCACAGAATAAATGTTTTATTGTTTCATCATGTGTGTTGCAAACTAAACAAAGGTTGGAGTTACTAATGTTCATTTTTTCTAAACGATGATTTGTACCCAATATTCGATGATTTATTCTGCATTGAAACCATTTCAGATTAGTGTCATTACTGCATTTAAAAGCGATATAAAATCTCTTAGTTATGACCGATTCTCCACTTAAGTTAAATTCTTTTGCCCATTTTTTTTGGATGCTTAGGGAGATTCAGGTTTGGATTTAATCCTATCATATATGTATCTACATCCTTTTTTATTTCTTAATAAAATTGATATTAGCAAAGGAAATAATGGATCCTTTGCTTTAGAGCTAGAGTGTGAAAAAGAAAATGTACCTAGATATGTCCTTAAAGCAGATATGAGTCCAGAGTATTCTAAAAAGTGTGTTACAACACCATATTGTTGTGTCATTTCAGCAAGTGTCATAAAATTTATATTACTGTTCAATAAATCATTGATAAAGCATATACCTTTCTTAAAATATCTATCAATAAAAACACACTTGAACCTCCGACCTTAATATTAGAATTACGCCATAGTGGTATCACTTGAAATTCATGCCATAAATATGGCGTAACTTGTTTTAAAAATTTCATATAACAATTAAAAACATCTCTCCAGAAGCGACTTTTAACTTTATCTAAATGTTTTTCAATAAATATAGCTCAAAATGTGCTTAAATGTATAAGTGGCTCATATGAAACTTAAAATATTTCTAAATATTTTTTTCACCTTGTAATATTCTTCTTATCCATGTGATTTTTATAACTGCAATAAATGATTCAAGATTTATCATTCTTAGTCCCCTTAGTTAGTAGTCTTTATAAATAATTGTTCTTTTTATTTTATGTGGTTTTCCATTCCAAAAAAATTAAAAAAATAGCAATTTAAGTTCATTTATATTTATATTTGCACTTCCATTGATTTTTTTCATTTTCATTTAATTTGGGAATATTACAATTTGATAGAATTTCAAACAAATTGACTGTTTCAGTATCATGTAAAGAATATAAGTTTTTATAAAATTTCATAGTTTCTTTCAAGATTCCTTCTTGGGTATCAACAAGAACATTGTTTTTAGACATAAGTCTTAGCATTACTTTTGACACAAATTTTTTATTTTCCAAATTGCAAAAACTATTTGTTGGTTTTTCTCTTTCTTCAATCCATTTTGCCTGTGATCTTATTTTGACACCTTCCATTTTTTCACGTATTTTATATAGTTCTTGTTTATTAATTTCCAACAATTCATGTTTAATAAACTGTTCCTTTTCAAGTTTATTCAATATCTTTAAGAAGTAGATGTTCATTATTTTTTTCTTGTTTTTTTCAGGAATGAGGAGTATTTAATTGTTTGACCCCTTATTTCAAATAGTAGTGTTTAAAAAAAACAATTGATCATCAATATCTAATTGAAGTGTATCATTTCCAATGCCATTTATATTTTTATCCGAGAGTTGATCTTTTTTAGCATATTGTAATTTTACTCTTTCAATAGCTTGCTTGATAATATTTATATAGTTAGTGTCTTTTAGCAGAGACGTATTCATTTTCCAGTATGAATTGCCTTTACTAAATTTAATAAAATCTAATCTCCAGCAATCTAATAAATCACAATCAACAATTGTTTCTAGAACAACTTCCCTTGCATCAGGGTTGTTTACATTAACATATACATAACAGTCTATTTGTGGGTTGGTTTAAGATCAGATTAAAATCACCTGCAATTAAAGATAAATTATTTGAATCTTTAATTCCATTCTTCAATTGTTTATAAAAGTCTGGGTCATCGTTATTAGGACCATATATATTTATTAAGTTAAATCTTTTATCATTGATGGTACAGTCTAAAATTAATTTATTGCCATTAGTATCAGTGTTATTTAAAACCAAAATTATTATTAAAAAGAATGGCCACTCCTCGAGATTGGCTAGAGTAGTTACTAAAAAACATTCAAACCCCCATTCAATACGTAAAATGTTCTCATTATTTTCAGTAAATGTGTATCTTGTAAAACGTATATTGATATATTTTTGTTTTTCAGAAAATAAAAGGTATCCCCCCTTTTATTTTTTTTTTGTCGCCAAGACCCTGTACATTCATAGAATATATAGTTTTAAAAACTAAGTTATTTAAGTGTTAAATGCGCGGTTTTGAGTATATTTTTACGTCATGGACATACAAAATGTGTTTTTTTAACAACCGGTTTTTACTAATTATTTTACATATTTTAATCAATACGAGTGTTTTGGCTTCCAAACTGAAATCGGTGCAGAAGATCCACCCATGAAAAAGCGAATGGACTATGCACGTAGAAGACGATCAAGTAAAAAATATAAAAATCGTTCGAAAACGTGCTTCGATACGCATTACATAGTATATAAGTTGTCTACCGAAGTGTAACATGTTTGTATACGAGGGACGTTAAATAAGTAACATTGATTAACACCACACCATCAGTAAGAATCAAGAAATTCATCAACTCATAATTCATACATATTTAGTTGCAGTAACGATGCACTCAGGATTGTACGTTGGTTGTCATTTTGTTCCAAGTAAAGAATATGCTCCGCAACAAGAGGCGATAATGATACATTTATTTCGATAATCATCAAGGGAGTTTGCTCATTTGAAAGGACTAGCACGTTTTCAAATTATATCTCCAGTAATTAACGTTTATTGTACGATTACTGCATTCATTAGAGAATTATGAGAGACTATGACTAATACGTGTTTAAGGTTTTAACACACATCTGTTTATATATATATATATATATATATCAAATGCAATCTGTTTAACAATACAAGTGACGAATGTATATCGCCATCATGAAATTTCAACAAATACATATGTCGTATTTGTGTCCTCAAAACGGCGGGTTTCGATAACAATGAAAATCCCGTGGCCTATCCCAACCAACATAACAACACGCCAATTTTATATATAAAAAAGGCTATTGATAGTTTTATTATTAGTAAATATTTGATGTCATTTAATGTCTGTAATGAATGTGCGTGCATATGTGGGTTACTTTTCTCTCAGTCAATATTAACAATAATGTTCACTCAGTCAGGTATGACGCCACCGTCTTGATTATGTAATAACAGACGTCAACACGATCAAGGGAAGTGAATAGATCAAAGTCAGACTAATTAATCGATAACGGGACAATTAGCGTTTGTCATTGTTACGATCATTAGTTATCATTAGCTATCAAGAGTGTGTGTTGTTCTTCAAACACGACCGCAGTTTGTAAATGGCCTTCAGCAGTTTTTGAATTGAGAATGTTTGTTGATTAAATAAAAAAAAAATTGTTTTTAAAAAAAATCAGATCAACTTAGGAAATATATATTTTAATTAACTTTATATAAGTCCCTGGTCCGACACATGACCGCGGGCAAGATGTAATTCCAGCACACGATGTTATTGTTTCGCCGAGTGGTCTAAGGCACAGTCTCAAGATAACTTACCTCTCACCGCTAAGGTCGGAGGTTCGAGTATCTCTCGCTTAAAACACTTTGAAATGTGTTCAAAATGCCGTTAACCCCAATGCGTTAATTTTGTTTTATACATTTTGAGGAAACAAATAATTTCAATATCAGTTTTAATCTTTTATCAGCCTGGTAACGTGAACTTCTATATGAGTTTCAAATGGTGGCTGTTATGTGTATGATTAATGGGTTCCATTTATACTTGGTGCCAGGGATATAATGTGCTGTATCAAGATCATTCCCGCATGTGTGAGGCGGCGGGTTCGAACCAAGGTCGGTACAAACCTTTAAGTAACCCGAGACAGCGTGTCAGTTAATTGTGGAAGGACCGAAGTTCTACACAGACTTAATTTTGCATACATCATTTGTTTAAAAAGACATGTATACCATAATATATTATAACCTACAACGTGCTACTATTGCGTTCAGGTCTTACCCACACCCCACGTTCTGTACATTAAAGATTATATATGACAAGTTGCATCATAATCCAAGAAATATTTATTAACTTTTTAAGCCAATTACCCGTAACTTCTATCTATTTGATCTAATTTGAACATAAACCGTAAAACTGCAAGAGACACCTTAGATGGAAGTGAGATGGATAGGCATTTGTGTAATTTGCTTTTTTAAAGAACTCTCGTATCATGCGTGATCAACGGAAGTTCTCCTCCCCAAAACTTCTGACGGCTATTTACAAACTGCGGTCGTGTTTGAAGGACAACACACAATCTTGATGGCTAATGATTACTAATCATCATAACAATGCCGAACACTAATTGTCCCGTTATCGATTAATTAGTCTGCTTTGTTGTTTTCATCTCACCTGATGGTGTTGACGGCCGTGAACCTTCGATCAAGATGGGGCCGTCAAGCCTGAATGAGTGAACATATTTCACGCCCATCTATTTGCGTATATAAGAAGAAAATGTAATTTAGTATTTCATTCTAATATTCTGCTTGTGTAACATAACTCTGTAAAACAACTGTATCAAAATGCCGCCGGTGTCACTTGACTTTGCTACCTTTAGAAATACTTTGGTTAAGAACAGCAGGTAAGTTTGTAGCTCATCTGATTTATTTAAACGTAACAGACCTATACTACACACCCTACTGACAATAATACCGATGTAATCGAAGAAAACTTGAAATAAGCATTTACGCGTTGAACTCTAGACTGAAACTAATATGATTTCAAAATATCTTTTTCAGAAAGAAGATGTCTTTCTCCGAAACTGAGGTAGGCCTATTCTCACCAAACGAACGGGACACTATGGAGAACATGTTCACGCCACTGAAGCGAGAACATTGTAAAACTGTGACTGAGGATTCTCGTTTTGAAACTGATATGGTAGGTTATTTTTCATGTTCAAAATTAATGACAAATTTCTTAAATAATAAAACATTATAACACTATGTAGGACGTGGTTGGTGGTAACGCCTGTATTTATACCTTGTTTTGAGACTATTTTATAATGTACATATATTTATATCGTGTTATTGATTTATTAAGCCACGAGTAGTTACATGGACTATTTTTTACGAATAAATAAATCAATTCATTTGTTCAAGTATAGCAAGACCAATTAAAATCGTTTTTTATAATACCATCTTATTTATATGTGTTCTATTCCACAGTTTGAAGATGTTTTCACTAGAAAATCAAACAGCTGCCGACTTCCGGTATTTGATAACCAAGTCCTACCAAGGCATACAAAGCGCCATCTCGACTACGATCAGGAAGAAGAAATGGCATCAACAGACAAACGCCGGAAGTTATATGACGTCATAGACCAATCATCCGACTGCCCCAGTCCCATGTCTACTATCATACAGGCAGTTGACAGATTATCAACGAGCTCAGATCTCGTTGCAGACGGATCCCGCGTGAACACGTTATCGACAGTTACCGGAAAACACAATGACCTGAAAGCCATCTCGCCAGAAACGGTAACGCACATGTGACATTTATTATGTTATTTTTGAAACCTAATAATATCTATAATAATACTTAAATTACATGTTAATATTTATACGTCTAATAGTATAGGTAACTTTTCAATTAACTTACTACTTCATTACGGAATAGTGTTT